>OX424574.1:50401722-51029222 GCA_949152435.1 Gastracanthus pulcherrimus
CAATAAATTTATTATTTTATATCCAGTCTTTAATTTTAATATTTTAAAGTTGCAAAATCCTGTTGCAACGCCGTTACCCTAAGCGGGTCCTGGGCGTAGTCGTCCAGAGCGGACGGGTGGGTGCCTATCACCACTACACAGCGCGTCCTCAGGTTGCGGATAGAGGAACGACCCCTGAGAAAGAGGTAAGCTGCGAATAAAGCGAATAAGCAGTCGCGGACAGCCGATAGGCCCAGGCGTGGGTGTGACGAGCCCGCACTGGCGAACGCATTCATCTAGAAACACTACGCAAGCACCGCAACAACTACAAACACTATACAAAATCTCCTATCTTACTTTCTTCTTCTACCTTACTCTGTAATCTATCTCTTTTACCACACATTTCAAACAAAAAATGGGCCAAAAATCCTGCTGTCGTGGAGGATGCGGGAGCGATGACAACTGCCCTGAGAGGGGATGTGTAGAATGATTCGCCACCTGGTCTTACATGGAAACGAAGCCAGCGAAGGCGCGCTGCCTTGCAGGGGGGCGTTAGGATATGAGAATGAAACCGAGTGTGTCTGACGACGAGTTGACTATGTCCTCGCCAAAGTCAGAAAGCTCTCATACTTAGTTCTAGGGAGGTATGAGGGTTATCACCCCTAGACGGATGGACTCACCTGCGATCGGAATAGGATCCAAAACGCGCGGGTTTAACTTACTATCATGGCTCAAAGAAAACAAAACCAAACCAAAACGAAAAGAAACTTAAGGGTGGGAACCTGGAATGTACGCAGTCTACACAGAGCAGGCGCCTTCCGGGAAATCATAAATGAAACTGAGAGGTACAATTTAGATTTGGTAGCAATACAAGAAACCCGATGGAAAGATAATGCGATGCTAGGATCCGGTAACTTCACCTTTTTATATAGGGGCGCGAGCGGGCATTCTCTAGGCACCGGATTTCTTGTTAACAAAAGCATCATACATTCCTTTAAAAGTTGCAATTTCGTGAATGACCGACTCTCGTATATCATCATCGAAGGAGCGTGGTATAATTACGTGGTTATTAACGTCCACTGTCCCACGGAGAACAAAGAGGAAGAAGTCAAAAATCTTTATTATGAAACTTTAGAGCAATTAATCGACCAATTCGCGTCTTACGACACCAAAATAGTAGTGGGGGATTTCAATGCTAAAATAGGGAGAGAGGAAATGTTTAGGCCCACCATAGGCAAAGAAAGTCTGCACGAAACCAGCAATGATAACGGTATTATGGTCATAAATTTCGCAGCCGCAAAAGATTTTATAGTCAAGACCACGTGCTTCAAGCACAAGGATATACACAAGGCAACGTGGACATCGCCGGATGGGGCCACGCACAATCAAATCGATCATTTTCTTATTGATAAGAGGCGCCACACGAATGTACTCGACGTAAGGACCTATAGGGGGGCGGATTGCGACTCAGATCATTATCTAGTAGTGGCCAAATTAAGAGCCAGATTAGTAGCCGGTCAAAATAGTAAGCGAGCGAACAAAGTAGAAACCTTTGATATTGGAAAACTACGAAGCGGGATAGAGCGAATCAAGTACCAAGTAGAAGTTAGCAACCGATTTCAGGCGCTCGAGGAAACGGATGAACAGACGGGAGTAGATGACGATCCGAACAGGTTGTGGGGGGCTATCGAAAAAACTATAAAAGGGGCCGCGAACAAAGTACTGGGTAAGAAAAAAAGGCCGAAGAGTAAACCATGGTTTGACGAAGAGTGCGAACTCTGGTTTGAAAGGCGCAAGAAGGCTAAATTTGATAGTGTACACAATGAAAGCGGTAGGGCCGTAGAAGGATACCATGAAATAAGAAAGCAAGTACGTGTGATTTACAGAAACAAGAAGCGCGAGTATCAGAAAAATGAAATTAGAAAAATAGAAACTAATAGTAGGGAAAATAACCCGCGCGAGATGTACAAAGGAATAAACGCTATTAGGAAGGGTTTTCAGAGTAGATCGTAGTTAATGAAAGATAAGGACGGGAACCTCGTGACAAGCGAAAATGAACTATTGAAATTATGGAAAGATTATTTCGATAAGTTATTAAACGTGCACGAAGACTCCGAGGAAATGGGAGACGAAATCCACACTGCTGAACTCCATATGGACGAAAAGACCTACAAAGAAGTAGAGGCCGCGATCAAAAAGCTAAAAAACAATAAGGCCGCAGAAAACGATTCTATACCAGCTGAACTACTTAAATATGGAGGCACCGCGCTTACATCTAAAATTTTTTATCTAGTATGTGCTATTTGGAGAAATGAAACAATACCAGAAAATTGGAAAGAATCCATCATCATACCGATCTTTAAAACGGGAGATAAAACAGACTGCAATAACTACCGGGGAATCTCACTTTTAGCTACCTGCTACAAAGTTCTGTCAAACGTAATACAGGCCAGACTCACACCATTCGCGGAAGATATAATAGGAGATTATCAGTGTGGATTCGGGCGCAACAGGTCAACGAGCGATCAAATGTTTACCATAAGACAATTATTAGAGAAAAAGTGGGAATATTGCGAAACTATACACCAGCTATTTGTGGACTTTAAGAAAGCATACGACTCTGCCAAACGAAGCAAAATGTATGAAATCCTAGTGCTCCTTGGCGTACCAAAAAAACTCGTAAAATTAATTCAAATATGTCTCAACGGAAGCACTGGAAAGGTCCGAGTAGGCGGTAATGTATCCGAATCGTTCATGATACGCGACGGTTTGAAGCAAGGTGACGGGCTTTCAACGGTACTCTTTAACTTGACGCTAGAGCATGTTGTTAGAAAAATGCAGGCTAGCGAGCTAGGCGCAACACTCAACGGAACAACGCAAATTTTAGGCTATGCGGATGACTTGGATATAGTGGGAGATAATGGTGAAACGGTGGCGAGAAATGCGGAAATCCTTATAAATGCGGCTAAAAACACGGGGTTAGAAGTGAGCGAATCGAAAACGAAATATATGATCATGGAGAAACTGGGCATTCGCGAAGCAGAGGGGGATCTCAGAGTCGGAAATTTCACTTTTGAAAAGGTTAGCGAATTCAGATATTTAGGTACAACTATAAACGATCGAAACGAAATTAAAGCCGAGATTAATAAGAGACTTCATTCAGGTAATGCCTGCTTCTACGCTGTGAACAGATTACTTAAGTCAAAGCTACTGTCGAAAAATGTCAAAATAAGGATATATAGGACTATAATAATGCCGGTAATCTTGTATGGGTGCGAAACCTGAGCGCTCACTAAAGCGGAAGAAAATCGTTTTAGGGTATTTGAAAATAAGGTTCTGCGGAAAATATACGGGCCAAAGAAAGATGAGGAAACTGGGGAGTGGAGGAAACTGCACAATGACGAGCTACATAATTTGTACGCGTCACCAAATATTAACAGAATAATAAAATCACGGAGACTAAGATGGGCAGGGCACGTGGCAAGAATGGACGATGATCGTACAGCAGCGCGCATAATGAAAGGAAAACCGGAAGCAACGCGACCTCTTGGTAGACCTAGACGCAGATGGGAGGATAACGTAAAATCAGACGTAACTGAAATTGGGCGGGAAGGCGCGAAATGGATGGGGTTGGCACAAAATAGGGAAACGTGGAAGGCTTGCGTAGATGAGGCGATGAACTTTCGAGTTCGAAATGCCATTTAAAAAAAAAAAAAAAAAAGTTGCAAAATCTCTAACGTTTAGAAAAATTATTTAACTTTAAAATCACTCGAAATTACAAATGCATATCGCATATAAGAGTGGATGCGTTTTATTAAATATCTGAGTTTGCAAAGTTCGATTTCCGATGCCGATATTCCAGATAGCATAATGGGAGCTTTCATTCTACCACTATATATAATGAAGTTATTTTATAATTTTAAAAGATATTTATTGCAGTTATGAATTATTACATTTAAATAAATTATAGACAGAGGGTAACAAACGAGTCTGCAAATTTCTAAAACCATAGCTTTGTTAATATCTTCTGGCTGAGTTATTTGCTCAGCCAATAAAATCTATTTGGTTCCAAGATATTAAAGATTCTGTACTTTAAAATTTTTTTAATTACTTATAGGGAAGAGTGTGGAGGTATGGGATTTTTCAAATTATTTATCGGAAAAAGTGGGGAGGTAAAAGGATGTCTAAAGATATGAAAATTTGAAAAAATGTTAACGAATGTATATTTTTTACAGAAACAGCTTAAATATTCAATTTTAAGCTTAATTATATTACGTACATAACAAGGAAGTTGAAAAATCATCAAAAGAAAAAAATTATCTAACCTAACCCATTATTACCCATTGTTTTCATCAGTGACTTTCAAAATTGACATTTTCACAGTTACTGTAGGACATATTTTAAAATTTTCATTCTTATGAAGTAAAATTTTTTTAAAATCCTTTATATATGTATTCATGGTTGTAACAAAAAAACCTGAAGTTTTTTTATTTTAATCCAAGAATAGTATATTACGCATCTAGGGAGGTAAAGAATTGGTGAGTCCACAGCACGTGTAAAATGCCACCCGGGGCCAAAGGCTCGGGTGGCATTTTACACGTGCTATGGGGTCGCCATTTTACCTCCCATGGTGCGTATACTATTTTTCCTCACACCAGCACCGAAAATACACATTTCTCTCCAGGCGCCCGGGAGGAAAAGTGGTACTTTCGGTGCAGGTGTGGGGAAAAAATATTATTTTAAATTTTGTAAAATCTTTCTTTTTACACATTTTTTTACAAAAAAATTTGAAAAATAATTCTTTTCTTGGACCAAACTGAAAAAACTTTAGTTTTTTTTTGTCACAACCATGAATACATATACAAAGAATGAAAATAAAAATGTTTACGTCATAAAAATGAAAATTTGAAAAGAATATCTTATGGTAGCTATGAAAGTGTTAATTTTGTAAGTCATCGATGAAGACAATGGGTAGCAAAATTGAACAATTAAGTTGTTTTTATAAAACATATACACTCATTAACACTATTTTCAAATTTTTACACTTAGACATCCTTTTACCTCCCTAACTTTTAAAGCAAATATTCTATTGAAAAATAAAGTTTAGTAACTTATAAATATAAAAGTTCATTAGTATAAACACTATAAATACAAAAAATGAAAGAATTATGGAAATGTCTAAAAAGACCCGTCCCACCCCACTAGTGCGACGAGATGGACTTTTCGGTGTAGTATCATGGGCTTCTTGTTTTTATTAATTATTAAGTAAAGTAAACCAGGTTAATACAGAGGAGATTATTCTTCAATACTACTTCGAACAGGAAAATCGATTTTTCTTTATAAAATGGTAGTAAACGTTGGTCTATGAGTGTTTACATATTATTGTGAGTTTGAAAAAACCTAGTTTAAAGGTTAGGTGTAAAACACGCTTTACGATAGCGTCGACTCATCAAATTGTTAAGATTACTTTTTTAATAAAGTAAGTGTACCTAATATGGCTCACCTAATCAAAAATCATGATATCAAAATTTAGCATAAAAACTAACATAAGAAATGTTGTATTTGAATATATGCATATAAGGCAGTTCTATAGTTTTAAAAATAAACAGCTAGTAGAACATATTGGGTTTCACGTGTACCCAATATGGCCCTTCATTTGATTTTCGTTCTTCAATCACTAATAAAAAGTAAATATAATAGACGGAGAGCTGGCTACACAATTTTTAAAGTAATTTTATTAGTTGCAGTTCTTACCTTAAACGATAGATAGCTGTATTGTCAATAACAGAAGTGGATGTCTGGCTAACAGGTCGCGTTCAGTTTAGCGTGGGCGTAAGTCTAAAGGTGTTAAAAATAATGGGCAAAGAACGACATACTATTAGTGCTCAACATTTTTTTGGGTATACTACATGTTGTTAGAAATGTGTAGGTGACATTGCCAGATAATTTACATGCTGCTAAAATGCTGCCAGTCAAGGTCAAAAGTGCACATAAGTCTGTGTAACTTACGTTATTTTATTAGTGCTGAAAATTTGTTCAATACATATATAGATGACTAGTGATGACTATATCATTAACAGACTAAGATTTGTTTGCAAAAGTTATACCAAATACGGTCGAAAGGCGTAATATGCACTGTACAGAGTGAAATAGGCAGCGGCAACGAATGACTTTATATACTATGATGACGTTATAATGTAAAAAAGAACAATATTTGTAAGCTATAATTATCCCATATGTGATCAAAACACGTATAATACGCATAGGGGAAACTGGGGTAAAGTGAACACACGGGTAAAGTGAATCATGCTTATTATTTCTTCAACAAATTATTATTTATGCCTAATTTTAATTTTAGTGAAAAATAATTATGCAAGGATGACAATTAAAAAGTTTCACTACATAACAATCAATATTCTACAAAAGAAAAATAATTGTATTTTTCGACTTTAAAAGAAGGTTGGTTTGTCGAATTTGTTATAACGATTAAAGAGGTTTATAATAGTTTTATTGCTAGATTTTTTTTCTACTTACTTCAAATACGTTTTACTTACTATTGTTAAGAATGCAGAGCTCTAAAAGATGTTTTACTGTTTTTAAACAAACATCGTTAAAAATTGACGCCTCAGGGTAAAGTGAATCGGGGTAAAGTAGTCCGGAAAAAAATGCGATGACATTAACTTAATACGCGGCCAGATGGAAAATTTAACGAAATATTGATCAAGGTGAGTGTTAGTATAGTATACAAAGCCTTTATTGCAACGCATTTCGTATTTATACCAAAATGGGTCAACATAACCTCCATATTTAACTTCTTCGTATTTTACAGTATTTTAAAGGTTTTAAGATGGCCTTTTACTTTTATTATTATCTAAATTAATGTTTTTATCTATTCCTGTACAAAAACTAGTAAAATATTTACAAAATATTTAATTCTATTCTCTAGTTCACTTTACCCTGCACAGAAAGGCCCGGGTAAAGTGAACCAGTATTTTTAAAAAATAACTGAATAATATTAACCTCAATAAATTACTTTTTTTTAAGTTGATAGTATGTTTATTATTGTAAGAAGTTTCTTGTGCAACTTACAAAGTAATGTTTTGATTCTTAAAAATACATTCTCTTCGACTTTTACAGTTACTACGTTCATTTTACCCTGGTCTCCCCTATGCGCACTACACAGAGTGAAACTCGACGGCGGAAACGTTTAACTTTAAACAGCAATTTTCTAAAGATACATAATTTTATTAGAGTTAATTTTTTGTACAACTTGTATAACTGACTAATAATGTATATATATATATATATAATGACCGACCAAAATTTACTTGCTTAAGTTATGCCAGATAACAGAAGTACGTTTAGAAACAGTTTTCACGATAAAATAAACTAGAAAGTTAAGTATCTAGTAAGTAAATTTTGAACTTTATTCGAGAAATGTCATAATCAAATTTATATATTTCAAACTCAAATTAAAATACGTAAAAGTAAAATTTTTAGTTATTTATATCTTAGCAGTAAATTTTAATCGCAGTCGTCGTCATTATCATATGCAAATATTGCACAACTACGTTTGTATAAATTATCGCCCATCTCAACGAAAATGGCTTATTTTTGCCCTGAAAAGCGAGACCAAAATTACACTTTCTGCCCACAAAAATGATTAGCGGCAAAAAAGTGACTTCACTAAAAACTAGTCCAAAATCCTTTATTTCATCAAGTGCTACCAATAACCCTCATTGTCAATTGTCTTTTAACAATATTGCCTTTCAACAGTCCATTAGTCCCGCTTTCCAAGTCAGAAAGTGGCCACAGTTGAGATGGGCATAAAGTACTGTATGTAACTCGAGAAAAAAGTCGATTTTTCGCTCGCAGTAAACTCACCCGCGGGAAAAATATTCGACTTTTTGCCTTTGTTGCATAATGTACTATTTTCTTCTTAAGCTTTTTTTTTAAGAAAAAGCGCGAATTTGAAGAATGTATCCATTAAAAAAAAAAGCTATTTTAGTAAATCAAAATTATTTTTGTTCGCACTGCTTACAAAAATATAAATTAAATACGCGTGAGTTACATTTGAACTATATCTTCGGAAAAGATTAAAAAAAATACATAATTTTGATTATCGTTTTTCGCAACATGCATCGGTGAATTTTGATCAGCTTGAATTTATGTATTCTTTTAAGATAAACTTAGAAATCTTTGTTACAATACGATTTTTATTTCGTTTTAAAAAAATTCCATAGCTAAATTAAGTTTTTAATTCTTTATTTCTACAAAGTTCTACAAATTTTATTATTAATATTGCCATGCCAAAATTTGTATTTAACTTTAATCAATAGGTCTCAACATAGATTTATGAAAAATATATCTAAAAAAATAGCTTATCATAATTTTAGAACATAAAAATAAAATCTGGTGTGCAAAATGCAACTGGAAGTTATAAAACTATAGAACTGAGAAAAGTAACCTTAAAGTTAAATATAAGTAATAATTTAATAGTTAATTCGTAATTATTTATGTGTCCTTATTTATTTTATAGAATACATTTTTTGACCCGCCACTGACATAGGGTTTTGACTTTCTTGTCATGCAAATGTTAAGAAACATTAAATGTTGGATAAAAATGAAAATATTTAAAATATTCCAAACAATTTAATTCAAATTTTCATGTGAAACTTATTTTATTATCAAGAAAAAGTTAAAAATTAGTATAAAAGAAAAAGAATTGAGTTGTGACCTAATACCTGTATTTTGTTCCCTTAATTTTCATTATTATATTCTATAAATCGATTAATCAGGAACTCTCTTTGAGAAAGCGGTCTACTAAAGCATTTAGCAGCAGGTTTTTCCTTAACGATTTTAATATTACATTTATAAAGCTTGTAAGGAATATTGTAAGACTAGATAGATGTCACTGACATACTAAATATTGTTAATGCGAAGGAAAATCTATATTTTTGCTACAGAATCATTAGAAAATAAGTTAAAACTTGATGACGTTACGATAATTTAACTTCAAATAAAACCAAGAAAAAATGTTGAAAAAAATTGAAAAAACAAATTTTTTTATTAACAAAGTAAAAGAAAAACTATTTACAAAGTCAAAAAAAAATTAAACAAATGTTTATTATTGATAAACAAGTCAACTAAAACGTTTTTAGTACTTTAGAACTGTTAACTTGCTAGCACGCTAATCCTTGCTAGCACTTTTTACCTAATGTGGTGCCTTAGAGTCGCCCACGGGACGTGGTAGGACCAAAACCGCGCCTACTCGCAGGTTAATGAAAGAGAAAGTATTTTGGCATGTGTAACCACGGAGATAAAAAGAATCAGATTAAGTTGTGCTTGATGATTTCGCGATGTTTTGTTATCTTTCAATATATGCAAAAAGTATTGCACCAACTCTAGGACATTTTTCGGGGCAACGTAGATTCTTGTTACTGGCCCGTACCTATCAAAATGATATAACCCCTTTATTAGTTCATCATCAAAAAATAATTAAATGTCATACAATATTCATCCAGAATTGTCCCGAACTGTAGTGCTGGCAGATTCTTTCATGGGTGGTTGCTTTTAAAGGAAACATTTTAATCGGCTAATAAAAACAAATTTCGTTATTTGGTTTAACTCAGGCTGGTCACCTTATGCGAGATTACAATATGCGGTGAACACTGTACATTACTTTTACCAATTAGAAACAGCAATTAAATAAATAAAAAATAATTATAAGTAATATTCATTACTTGCGCAAACTTTACGAATAAAGACGACACGCACCTTTGGACCATGTTGTCAGGGATGGAGCTCTTGGTCGCCTAAAGCTCCGGCATGACGGAGCTCAGGTTCGCCCTGCTTTTAGGGATAGTCATCTGTCAAAGATCCGAAGGAATGCTCTTAACTTTTAAATCTTCGTCTATCCGTGGAAGCCTTCTCAGCCGCCGAACAACGCGACGTACAGAGACTACGTTGAGCACACCGCTCTCTCGTAGGGGTGAAGCCGTTAATGGCTATCCTTGAAAGGACATTGTTGCGAGACCGCCATCCCCTGACTTCTGACGTTTATCTCCAAAGCTGAAACTTGCAGGCTCTCTCTCTCTCTCTCTCTCTCTCTCTCTCTCTCTCTCTCTCTCTCTCTCTCTCTCTCCTTACCTATGCCACATACACATACACACGTGCACACATACACATACACACGTGCACACATACACACATACATACGTACACACACGCACACACACAAATACGCACACACACTCGCGCACACACACACTTAAGCTAGCTCTCTCGTTTCTTGTAAAGTTCAAATAAAAAATTCAATCATACTGAAACTTAATTTAACTTTGCCAATTACCCCAATGCAGTTCGTAAATACACTGAAATTCGAGAAGTTCCTAATTAGCTCGAATATAATTATCACCGAGTTGTGAAGATGGAGGCGAACAATTCAACGCTCATTTTCTCCTCCATTCAATTGCATATGGTGAGTCTCAATGATACACAAACTATTTAAATAAAGCTAAGCTGTATCGGAGAGAATTAGAAATCACCGAGTGAAGTTTAGCGCATTACTGGTTGGTTGGACATGAAAACTGTCAAATTTTCGCAACACGCATTATTCATTAATTTCCGCATTAACCAGTGATTTCTGCGCATCACTCAGTAATGCGCGGGACATTACTGGTTCATGCGCGGACATTAAAGAGTAATGCGTGTTATGAAAATTTGACAGTTTTCATGTCCAACCTAACCAGTAATGTGCGAGAGATCACTCAGTGATTTCTAATTCTTTCCATGTAGGAAACCGCTTTTACAGACATTATAGTTTGTAAATTCAAAGTAAAATCAGCATGCTCTTTATTATTTCGCAGAAATTTCCTATGGTGACTATCTTAAACATTTTCTAACATTTTGTTTATAGAAAAACCATAAAGACTGTTTTCTAAAAAATACTTTAAAAAAATACTTTAATAATTATCTTTAAAAATTCGATATAATTAATGCAAAATAAAATTCACTACTTGAATTTGAAGCAGCATTAATTTGCCTACATTATTTGTATGTAATATGTACATGTATATATGAATTATTTTATAACTGGGTATCATTAATATTTCATACATAGCATATATAATTGGAGACATATGGTGCAACAATCAGCACTGAATAAACCAAAGGAACAAAATAGTATATATAGATAAGTCATGATAAAAAAGATAATGAAAAGCTGTTAAAAAGATAGGAGCTATTGTCGTTAAACTATTAAACTAGAAGGTGAATGTCCCGATTTCTGCTCATATAAGAATTTGCGTCAAACTAAAAGGTTTAAAAAGTTATTCTAACATTAATTTATAAAGCAGATATGATTATTATCTTAATTATGAATCGAACAATAAAATATAAATGCGTAAAAACCATTTTAAAGACTTAAATATTAATAGTAGTCAATTAAAAAGTGTACTCAAAATGCATCTATTTCTGCTCACAGTAAAAAGCGGTGATTTTGATGTGTACCTATTTCTGATCACCGTCGATTTTAAAGACTTCATTCGTATGATTTGTATCTTTTTATTGTACTAGTATGTTAACATGAGCAAATACTTCACGACGCATAAGTAGAAAACAGTGTACATATTGTATAAATACAACTAAAACGTTATTTTTTCGTGATTAGAAATAGGGACATGCAGAATGCATTTACGTCTAACCTCAAACTATCACTACTATCAAGTTTTTTAATCAGAATTTACAATATTTTTAATTCAGCACTACAGATTTTAGTTGTAATACTAAAAACGTACAGATGGCTTGGGTATAATATATATTAAAACAATCTTCATATCTATAATAACAGATAAACTTTGAGTGATTAGAAATAGGGACGTGAGCAGAAATGGGGACTTTTACCTTACAGCGTTCTCTTAACAATTGTCGACATCAACAGCGGTTAGCGATCTAGAATGAATTAAGTACACCACGAGATAAAGAGAACCGTGAGAGTAGCAGTCTAGCGTGGTAGCGTCATTGTCGGTAACCAAAGCTGTAAGTTAATTTGCGAACGACCCTACCCCCTCGGCAACTCTGTGTCTCTGTTTCATCGTTCGTAGCCTTTTCGCTTCTGGGTGTAAACGTCTTTAGACATGTATATCTATACTGTTATAGATGCAAGAGTTTTAATAAACTGTGCGAAAACTTTTTGAGTATCTCGTTAGTTGGCCACCAAAAAAGCAATAAATAAAAAATCACCTTTTTAATTAAGTGTAAAAATAGTTAACCGACTGGCGTTGCAATAATCCAAGTTCGAAGTCTTGCTTGATAATAGAGGAAAACAATTACATATAAGAAAGCCTTATACTGGCAACCAAAAGGAATTTTACTAAAAGCATTATTCAAACATATTTCGAGACCTTCGGGAATTTTACGAAAAAGTTTCCTCAATAATATGGTATTTACAATGGTAATTTGTTGTGACATGTAGGATCGAGATTTTGGAGTTTTATGAGTAAACAGAAAGGTATTATTAAGTATCTCTTATTATATTAGGATTTGAAATGTGTCCGTTCGTCCGCATTTTTTCTTTTAAGTTTCTTTTGTTGGTAGGTGGGTGTGATGGCGCATGGATATGTTCGGGATTTTTTAAAAACTACTACCCGCATCATGGTATAAACTTAAACGAATAACTCATGGACAGCGTCATGAAATATGGACAAGCATAATTGTATGCTATAATGGCACCTCTAAAAAAAAACAAATTAACGAACATTTAAATTACTTTATAATAAAAAAATTTTATAACAAAACTTTATAATAAAAAATTTTTATAACAAAACTTTATAACAAAACTTTATAATAAAAAATTTTTATAACAAAACTTTATAACAAAACTTTATAATAAAAAATTTTTATAACAAAACTTTATAACAAAACTTTATAATAAAAAATTTTTATAACAAAACTTTATAACAAAACTTTATAATAAAAAATTTTTATAACAAAACTTTATAACAAAACTTTATAATAAAAAATTTTTATAACAAAACTTTATAACAAAACTTTATAATAAAAATTTTTTATAACAAAACTTTATAACAAAAACGTTAAAAACAAATCTTACCGAAACAAGTAGACACGCAACTACTAGAATTGAGCCTGAAGGCCGGTAGTACATATCGGCAACGCGAAATCATAAGCTGTTACATGGTGCGAATTCAGAGACAACTGAATGTTGAATAAAGGATTGTTCTGAGTGATCGATTGAGTCATATAATTTATTTATATTTATTATTTTGTTCGATAATACTTATTATACAATCATGAATACAACAGAAAATATATAACTAATATATCATCGATAACTATAAATATACAATTATTAAACTAATGTATCTTTATAAAGTTCAACGAAAGTTAAAGAAATCACACAACTTTTTCGTATGCGTACATTAAAGAAGAGAAGCTATAGGCGCGCCTATAGATATCGATATTCCTAACCCTTCTCCAGTTGCGCTTTTGAGTAAAATTAACTTAGTAAAGGACTTTCCACATAATAGATTACATTCAAAATTTGTAGGTTTATGTAGAAAAATACACAGAATTTATTTCTAAAGGATTTAGCGGGATCAAGATATTACTTAAGATAATATTGAAGATTTCGTTGGTTTTTGCACCGTTTTTGGTAACAACAATAACTTTCCGCATGGCAAAATTAGATGAAGAAAATCAAGTACATCTATTACATTATGTGGAATCGATTATATAAAGTATTAGCGGGTTCAGAGCTTTATATTTTGCAATAAAAATTAATAATAACTAAAATTTAGGGTTTTTTGAAACTTTAAATACCTTCTACGTGATAAATACTGATGAAACTTTACTAATACATCAATTAAAATATTGCCGATGGAATGCATAATACATTTTTGGGGACAGGTTTTAACATCAGAAGTAATCGTAATTATATACCTATTTTAGGTTATTTTTATACTATTCACATGATAAATTTTGCTAAAACTCCGCACAATAGATTATTTAATCATTTAAAGTAATGTTCCAATCTTTAACGACATATTATACGTTCTGAAATTTTTCAAAATGGTAGCTTTTTACTATCTCTCGACCAAGTCCTTTGCTCAGATCATGAGGATTTTTACTTTTCGAGATATTCGAGATTTTATTTTTCTTCAAAAAGTTTTTGATGGCTTAATTCTCGAGTATTATACGGTAATTTTTTACTAATGAACACTTATTTTTTCGTCTTTTAATGAAGTTTTTAAATAACCTAAAAAGAAACACATTTTTAACTCTATTCATGGGCAAAACTTTCTTAATAATTCTTTTTTTAATTTCGGAGTTGATGCGCTGATTGCCTAGTATAGCGTATACTTGGACACGGGTTAGGATTCGATTAATGTAGGAACACGCTGGATTCTGTGCAATAGTATATCGAAGGAAAAATACTTATAAATAACTATTAAGTTCATTAAAAGGATTTCTGTGGACAATATTGCCAATACAAAATCATTTTCTGTTCTAAAAATGTATAAACTATCAGAAATCGAAAAAATAATATCGTGTTTTTCATCAAATTTTACTAATGGACCACCTTAAAAGGAAATATTGTCTACTTTATAAAAACGTACATACTTTTAACACATTCAACGTATAAAATGACTTTAACAAATTATCTAAAATTAATATTTTTATTAAAAAATATACTTTTTGTTATCCAATCAGCTCTAAAATCTAATCAGTTCTAAATTGAGAGATATATATAATATGTATGTAAAATTTTAGCCCATAACATGCTTTCCTTGAAGAGTTATCGTGGATACAATTTGTCACATACGCACACGCAGGCACACTTACACCCAAACACACACGCACATACACGCACACATACATGCATACGAACATAAACACATGGACACACATACACGCACGCACGCGCACGCACGCACGCACGCACATACGTTGCACACCTGCACGCACGCACGCACACTACACACATGCACGCACGCATGTACGCACACACACACGCATACACTCACGCACACACACATACACACAGCACGCACACATACACATACGTATGTACATACACGCATACATAAACACAGGCTAATTAGGAACTAGTTGTGAGTCTTTTAATTATAATGTACAATAATATGTAAATGAACAAATAATTATAAATTTTTAATTTTAAAATTAGTTATTTATAAGTGCGCATGCGAGAATTATTGCTTATACATTCAACTGTATATAATAAGATTTGGTATGTGACACACAATTGCATGCTAGGTGTTAGTTTACTTAACACGACCACTGATCGTTGAATGCCTAATCATATTTTCAATATTATACGACTTCTGATAAATTTATTATGAACCCTAAGAAATATACTAATGTATTGTGAACGAAATTAACTAAAATTGATCCGAATAATTATAAAAAAAACGTTTTTGAAACAATACGTACCGAGAAAAAATATTGATAACTGTAATTAAAACAGTGGCGTTAACATTAAATTCTACATCTCGATGTGATATATGACGTAAGGCGTGTACGTTACACATTCAAGTGAAAAATCGTGAACAAGAAGGTAACTGATGGAAGGAACAGACACATTTGGAATGCTTAACATGCCAGTCGCCAGAAGGTATTTGCGAGTGTAGTAGACAGTTTGCATCCAAAGACAAATTGCCAAAGAACAGCGGTGGCATAAATCATGAAATAAACGCAGGACGAGCATTCACGATTTACGTTAGCCCTCAAGATAAAGTGGAGAGGCTCGAACTTATGAATTTTAATGCGAAAAACTCGAAACGAGTTCGCTCATTTGCCAATCTAATGGCATAAATACACTATATGGAAAGAAATTGGAATTTAGGACGCAAGAACGAGCATCGTAATCCCGAACAAGTCCAGTGCACACAAAATGACTGCAGTATTTAGCGCAAAAAAAAGGAAAAAGGTGTATTATTGGGTGTATTAAGGGTTGGAGGATGATCCAGAGGCCAGACCTCCACGACTGAATTAATTATAGCTGAAAAAAGAAATGAAGAAACGAGTAAGTGCAGAATAAAAAGTGGAAGGCAGCAGCAACGAGGAGTGAATAGATTCCCAAACAGCTAAGAGTATTTTCCTGTATCCCTCTATGAGTGGCTGCAGTGTAGCGGTACTAGAGACTAGGGCTGGGCGACTCATATACATTTAGAAATGCGCGAGCGCCGCGAGAACGTAAAAATGCGAAAACGGTTTTTTCCCTCCAGTCTCGACTCGAACTTCGCTCGCTCACTGCCGCATGTACGCGCAACTACTTCGAAAAGCGACAGAAGAAGTTTAATGGATTCGTTTTTAAGAGCTCGCATAGACTCATGAAAAAATGCTTTCGAGACCAGTCGTCGGCTTTTTTCGTCTCCTCTTTACTTGCAGGTTGCGCGCTCTCGACTCGAACAAACCGAATGGATTTCGGTTAAGAGTTAACGATTCCAGGGTGACTATCAAAAGAGCAGAAGTCAGGTCATACCGCGTTCATTGCGAACAAAATTAAAGAAAAACTTGAACTGATGTATCCTCCTGGGAAAAAATTATATAAAAGGAAATCATGTGCTATTTTTGTCTCAATTTTCATGTCAATAAAGTTGCCATTACGGTTGAGTGGTGAATACAATAGTATACTGTATACCAAGAGCGAAAAGTGGGTCTATTTTGACCGAATGTGGAACGCAAGCCGAAGGCGACGGCGTATCGCGACCCGGAGACGAGTAATGTAAACACACGAGGTCACTCGCTCGTGGTGGACAACACATATGTGGATATTTGTGTTTTTGTATACCTATGAAGCGGACTAAAGTTGACCGTTTTTCGACACGGTAACTACCTATTACAGTAAAAAATGAAAAAGCGGGCACAAAAAGTCTTTTTGTCCTACCCGCACTGAGAGTATGCCTTTTCATGCATATATAGCGGGTGGAAAACAAAACCCTCGGGCCGAAAAATGAATATTTTCCGCCTTAGGGCAGTAAAGTAACGCACTTTCCGCCCGCTTCATATAAGCACGAAAAATCGCCCTTTCGGGACAGGTAGGACAAAATAGTGTATTTTGTACCAAGGGCAAAAAGTGAGTCTTTTTTTACCTAGTATGAAGCAGAGTACGGCAAGTATTCGACCGCAAAATATTTTCGGATACTTTTCTGTTTTCTGTAAATATCGACAAAAAAGAATGAAATATCAATTTCTAATCATTGTACACAATGTATTAAGCCGATATGCGCGATTTAAAAAAGTATCCGAAAAAAGTATCCGTCAGATACTTTGGTTGGATACTGAGTATCTGAAAAAAGACTTCGACGGATACTTTTTTCGGATACTTTATTAAATCGCGTATATCGGCTTAATACGTGGTGTACAAAGCTTAGAAATTTATATTTCGTTCTTATTGCGATATTTACAGAAAACAGAAAAGTATCGGAACATAATTTGTGGTCGAATACTTGCCGAACTCTGGTATGAAGTTTGCACTACGGAAGGCGAGTGCATATCGCGAGCAGGAGACGAGTAATGCAATCATACGAGGTCAAGAATTATTATTGAAATTTAAGCTATGTAACGAATGAAATTATAATTTTGCCAAGTGTATACCTTCCAGTCGTAATTATACTAAAGGAGAAAATTATCAGTTTTTTTTAACTTTACTTTGATTTTTATAACTTTATTTTATCAGAAAATTACGAGATGCAACAAATAAAGATTCTACCAATACCAATAATTTAAAATCAAAACTATAAAGACAAAATAACTTTTAAAATATCTAAAAAATATTACATTTTTTCGCAATATAAATCATACCCTGGGTTTAAAACATTTTTTCCTTCAATATTTACAACTGGGAAGTGTATACTTAGCAAGATTGCAATTTTATTCATTAACCCGCCAGTAGGCGCACTTTTCTGTCCTTATCTTACGCACTTTTCGAACATTGTTTTTAGTATGTTTTGAAAACTAAAAAGTAATTTTTAATGTTTATTCTTTTCCTTTTTGATGCTTAAGGTGATACTAAAGTCATCTGTCACCGACAAATACAAGAAACCACTTTTCTCATTTAATTTTCAATTTTTTGCAAATATCTTTATGAAACGTTATTGTTCTAGTCAAAAACAACAACTTACCATAGAGATATTCTCTCAAAATCGAAAATTGAATGAAATAAATGGTTCTCCGTATTTGACAGTGACAGGGGGTTTAGCATCACCCTAATCCTTAGCTGCCACACTGGGGTCGTTCGCGGCAAGGCCTCAAATGTAGAACAAGTCATTTTTCGAAGATTTTTGCAAATTATATTCTTTTTAACATATTAAATTAAAAATTTTTTGCAAGTCACATATACTATCTTATAAAACAATAGTTAAAAACCAAATATAATTTTTTTCATTGCAAAAAACAAATTAGTTTACTCAAAATAGATAATATGTGGCTGGGGTCCCCAAAATGTCCCCCCAAAACGTCCCAGTGTGGCAGCTAAGGGTTAAAGACATTTCTAAAGAAAACATGAAGGTTCCATGATGAAAACAGTTTATTTTCTCCTAGGAACAGTCGCGTAAAATAGGGTGGGCGCCTCGGCTTGATTTTCAATAAAAATCGACTCTTCTCCATATAAACTAATGCAAACTGACTGCCTTGCTCTGATTTAATTTTCCTCCACAAGGGCGACGCCACCGGTACTCTTTAAATACCAATAATCAAATCAATCTGTATGCAGAAACTTAATTTTCAATTAACACAAGAAGGTTGGTGACTAAAGTAAAATATGGAATAATGCTTTCCGATCGACTTTTTAATATTTATAAGAGGAATATGTTTACAAAAAACATTGCAAGTTAAAGTACATGTATTCTTCATCTGATTTACCGTAGAGAAGATCCAGGTTACCGTATTACTTTCAGAGATATAAGCGAAAACGTAAAAATCAATCTAGTACTCTAAGCGCTACAATACCAGATTCAAAACACGCGTTATAACGCCCACCGATGCGACCGTAACAAAAAGACGTCTAGAAAATTTTCTATTAAAAATCATGATCTAAAATTTTGCATACACCTTCTATAGACCTTTTATACTGTATCTACACTTGGAACTTTTAGTTTTTCAAAAATTTCCAACAGACTTTTATCAATAGATGGAAAAAATACGCAGATTAAAAATAATATATTAACTATATATTTTTTAGCTATGCCGTACAGAATTATATATCTTGAATGATATTGTGCCAAATTATCAAAACTTTTTATCGACGTGTTTTCGAGTGATGGCGAGTTGAAGTCCGTGGAACATTGCGTTATTCGTCTTAGAGCGTGGGTCTAATGTTTTTTAGACGTGGATAGTAGTTACTACATTTTAACGCATAACACTCTAACAGCATTCAGGATTTAAAATTTCCTATCGCACCGCACTCCCTCCGCGGTAGGTCTTCAACCTCCTTGCAATGCTTATGCACTTACGTATAATATACAATATGACATGACTTTTTTAAACAAGTTTACTCAAAAGTATGCAGGATAATATGTTAATATTCAGCAAAAATAAGCATTTTTGGAAAATGCTCCTTGCGATCATAACGATAAGAACCAATTTAAAAAAATACAATTAAAAAAAGTTTGTATAAAGCTATAATAAAAGAAGATTTGGGACCACATTTTTGTAATCCACATGTTCTAATATTATAAATATAAAGCAAAAAGATTTTTGAAAAATGCTTAAAAATGCTTAAAACCCTATCTTTTAATTAATACGTTACCTTAAATCATATGATTCATATAAAAATGAAAAAATTTGTTCCAAAATTTTCATCGCAATACCTTTAAGAGTGTTTCCTCCAAGTTTCAAATGTCTTCATTATCATCTGTGACGCAAGGAGTAATTTGAAAATTAAAGATATGAATTACAAGATAACAACACTATTAATATAAAAAATCAAAATTTTACTTTTACTCTTTTGTAAAAAATAATTTATTTTTCAATAAACAATTAACTCTTTTTTAAGTCATAAGAACATTTAATATTGTTTAAAGAATAATCCCGACTAACCTCGGGAAGATCAACAAAATCTACCTCACCATCATTGTTTAAAGAATATTTTTCATTGTTTAAATATTATTTTATTGCAATACCAAAAATATTGATTTTTTAATGAAAAATCAGTATAACGTTACCTTAAACGGGTGTTCTATAGTAAATTTAGAAAAAATTTGCTGGTTATAATGTACTTTTTTTGTTTGGTAGTTGTATTTGTTACCTAAAAAAAAAGCTTTAGTGAATTTTCATAAATTTTTAGGCATTTTATTTATACCCTTAGTAGTTAGTTATGTAGAAAGTCGAGCAATTTTCAATGAAAGTTGATGATTTTTCAAAACTGTCCTTGCGCATGAGAATGCAAGTACAGCATTTGATAAAAATTATGCAATTTCTAACACATATACCACACATAACTGCAAACTGCAAATTTTTAAAAACACGATTATAAAAAAAAATATATTGAATTTTCATTATTAAAATAACCTGAAAGAAACACATTTTCACTGTATTTATTGGCTACACTTTCTTAATATATTCTTTTTGACAAATCGGAGTTTTGTTAAAAAAGAAATAATTTTCTGACAATTTTGAAACAATTGTTCTATCGTAGAATATCGATCGAAAATATTTTTTTATAATTTCTATGTTTTCTACAGTTTGTCTGCATAGTATAGGGTAGGTTTATTAGGTATAGGTTACATTTTAGTTAATTTACGAACGCGCTGGACTATGCGCAATTAAGGTTGGGGAAAAAATACGTATAAATAATTACATAACAAGATTAGGGTGTAGTCTCATGTCCAGGCTTTGAAAAATCGATTTTATTTTTTCTTTTTTTTTTCATATTTCTACTGTACAATATATTAAGAGTAAGTATATTGTAGAAATTTTAGACCGAAATTTAAAGTATTTACGAAGTTATATGGCGATTTATATGACCAATTTATACGAATTATTTATATGGCCAATATCGCTAATACAAAATCATTTACTGTTATATAAGTGTTTACAGAATCAAAAAATTAAATAAAAAAAATGATCCTTTCGTCAAATTTTACTATTAGGATCCATCACATAAAAATTCTCTAAGCGTCAGCAAGTGCAGTGAGCAAGAAAATGGCGTCTTCTCACAAGTGCGCCGTGCTATATGGCTGTGCGTGAGCGTATATGCGTGCCTTTTTCGATGTGTTACTCTCGCTGGATAGTAGTAAACCACTGTATGACAGAAGCGTGTATAAAAAGTAAAAAAAAATTTCCCCCAAATGCATTTCTTATATTTTTTGCAAATGCTTTCTCGCATTTTTCAAATCAATAAAGTGGCCACAGTTATGTCAAAAATAAAGTTCTATATGCACACGGGAAGAAAGTCGACTTTATTCCCTGGTTGCATAATGTACTATTTTGTAACACTTACACGATTTTCACGGTTTTTTGGACCTAAAAAGTTAGCCTAAAGTACTTGTTTTCTGACAGGCGGGCAAAAAATCAGCGGTCAAAAAAGCAGCTTTTTTTGCCCGGTAGTAGCCGGTAAGAAAGTGACCTATTTTGCCTGCTGTTTATTTATTTACCTATTTGTACTCTTCGAGACATTTCCGCAAAAACCCATACATGTGTCACAAAAAATATGGTGTGCACGAAGTGCTAGTGGGCTTCTTAACCTCGTGTGTTTGCAGTACTCGTCTTCGGCTCGTGCTCGCTCGCCATCGATTCGTACTGCAAAATCCACACTCGGTCTAAAAAAAGCCCACTTTACGCCCTTGGTACACAATATACTATTTCGCTCGCAATTCCCAAATATGCAAACTCAAAAAGTCTTTTGCGCCAGCCTTTTTGCTGGTCGTAAAAGGGTCACTTTAGGCCCGCTTTGTAGGTAAGAAAAACGCGTAAATCGTGCGTGTGTGACAAAAAAACCATAACTTTTGCACTATAAATACTCGATTATATCTTTAATTTCACCATTGTATAACCTTAATATCTTAATCCTACGCGTCACGATAAATCACTATTATTAATACCATATTTTTTGGAAGGACTCTGCGGCTTGCACGATTCTAGGTGATTTGATGATTGAAAATTATTGTCCGACGATTATTTGACTCATTTTGGGACGTACTAAAAATTAAGTAGAGTTCATTTGCGTTAAAATTTTTTATAATTATTTTTTGGGAAAATTTTAAGATGTTATTTAAAAATTTATCTTCTACAATTTTGAAAATTTTCTTTTGAAAATTTTTCTACGTATCTCTTAGATGTTGTCAAAAACTTAATGCATGGGTTAAGCAATATATTTTGTAGATACTGGTAAAAGAATACAAATTTCTAAATTAGCAATGCTAGCCGGTCCCTCTCCTTGTATTTGATATAATTTAATAGCTACTTAAAGCTCGATATAAACAAAATTAATTACCTTAATACAACTTAAATAATTATTAAAGATTCTTGATATATAGACAAAGTTTCTGTTCTCCAAAACTTGGTATACATAAGTTTGACGTGAAACTGAAAAAAGAAAGTAAGCAGTCTGATTAAGTTCAATATGGTCCAGGAAGATAAAATGAATGGACCTACAATTGATAGTTCCGGCTACTAGTAGGCAAGCAAATAGGAAAACTTTAGAAAAGTTTGAAGTTGGCTGCAAGTCTCGACAGATTTAAGATTCAAGATAGGAAAGCCGGGGTTGCTTGCATTAATCATCCTGTCTCGAAGGCACCTCGCAATTTTCCAATGAATGTCGCTTCGAAGATTTTTCACCTTGCTCGACCACCCTCTTCACACTTTTTCGTGAGCCCGCCTCCATCCCTTTCGTGGGGCTCTCTCACGCTCATGTTCAGTCTGCTGCAAAGGTTTCTTCTTGAATGTTCATACTCTTAGCTATTCTTCTGACACTCACAAATAACTGCTAAACTCGTAAAATCCCCCACAAGTAAGAAGTATAATATAGTAATGATTAACGTCAGCTATGGAACAATGACTCAATATCTTCTTACTCACACGTCTACCAAAAATAATTTACTGCAAACACGAACGTTTCTAGGGTACGTGATACTGTAAAAACTCATCTAAAATGTCTAACTTGTCTAATTTTCACAGTGTATATTCAGAGTAATGTTGATCATCGTCCATACACACGCAAGCAAACAGTGCATTTTGATGTCTATTATCTCAAAATGTGTTTCTAACATGATTTTAGCAAAAATTCTTTTTACTATCACAAAGCTTCCTTTTGGAGGAAGCAAAAAAGTAAATTTTTTAATACAGATATGCTAATTCGGCTGTTGCATCATTTTTGTTTATTCCATGTTCAAATAGTTTATGCTAAAATAATTAGGTCGTGTTTTCTATTTTTGCAATTTAACGAAAATTGAAGTAATTACAGCCATTTGAAATTTGCATGACGTCACGATGTTGCATTTACATGACGTCATGTAGCATTAGAGTATACCGATATATATCGAAAATTTTGAAACTTTAAACGTCTGTAACTTTCAAATTTTTCATTTATATGGTAAAAAAATACGACCTAATTATTTTATACTATTCTATCTATTTCATGTGAAAAATCAACTTTTTATTTGTATGCAATCAAAAAATATTATTCTTGTCCCCCGGTCCTCTATAAAAAAAAAACAAAAAAAAATGAGCCCAGAAAAATTAATTTTGACCATGTATATTGTATTCTGAGATATGCTGAGCCAAGTCCACACACACACACACACACAGGCACGCATGTTCGCACGCACACGCCACAGTTAGCTTGACAAAAAAATCAATATAATACAATTTTCTATTCAACTCGTTGTAACTTCGCGTCATTTTAATATTTTTTATTTAAACTTTAACAGAATAATCTTCAACATATGCTACGTATGTTAAAACAGTATAAAGAAAAATTCAAACATTTTAGAGTCATAGAGTAAATTCTTGAAAATATTACTGTCAAAATCTGCTATTGATACAATAAATCACAAAAGCTGTGTTACAAAATTCCGAATCGAATGGAAAGTTCAAACCTTGATTGATAATGGCGAAATAGTATGAGCGATTTAGAAATTGCATACGACTTTGAAGCGCTCGACGCAGCCGGCGCGTCTTGTCGCGATCGAGTATTATTCTCTCAAAAATTAGTAAATAGTTTAGTACATAATTATTAAACTAAAATATAAAATAATTATTTAAACTATCATTTTTAGTGAAAAATAAGCTTTTAAAATAAGTAAAATTCGTTAAAATGTAAATAATTAAAATTTTATAGAGCGAATTATTACATGATATCGCAAATTAGTAAAAAATGAATTAAACTTTTGTTTGTACAGTAAAATTGTTGCAATAAGCATAAGTGAGAGAATAATACTCAATTGAATTGCGGCAAGATGGACTAGCTGCGTCAAGCGCGCAAAAGTCGCATTTAATATGTAAATCGCTCATAATGTTTCACAGTTATCAATCAAGAATTAAAACTTTTCAATAAACTTCCTGGACATATAATAAACGTTTTTTTCGCTGAAAGTTTTTACGATTCGAAATTTTGTAACACAATTTTTGTGATTCATTATATCAATGGCAGATTTTGTCAGTAATATTTTAAAAAATTTACTATATACCTCTAAAATGTTTGAAATTATTGCTTCCTCAAAGAGGAAGCTTTGTGATACTAAAAAAAAAGTTTTGCTAAAAACATATTAGAAACATTTTTTGAGACATTAAGGATTTTTAGAAAATGTCTGTATTGATGTGTGTGCGTATGTATGGGTGGGTTTCAGATTTGTTTTTATTCTTTAGCGATTTTTCGATTTTTGGCTTTTAGATTATCGAGTTTTTTGGTACGTTAGAAATAATATCATCAATCCAATGAAAATGCATTTGAAAGAGTATAAAATTACCTATCTTTTACTGACCGAAATTTCGGATAAGTCATTTCTTTTCTTTTGTTATACACGGGAATGTCATTTTTTGTTTGAATGGTGATTTCTCTAAAACATATGATGGAAAATTTTTGAAAAAAAATATAGTGTTTAGGATAATAGAGTAGATTATTCTGTAAAATTTTTGAGTCATTTTATGGTACTATACTTAAGAAAAAAAAATCATTTTGAAAAAAAATCGATTTTCTATGACATACATAACTCAAGTAAAACGGCATTATTCCTTCTAAAAATTTCCAAAAAAAGTATCTTTTTACGATCTCTTGATTAAAATCTTTGCTTAGATCATAAGTATTTTCATTTTGAATGATATTCGAGATTATATTTTTCCTCAAAAAGTTTTTGATTGCTTATTTCTCGAGTATTATACGGTAATTTTTTTACCAATGCACACTTATTTTTTTTGCCTTTTAATAAAGATTTTAAATCAAAAAGAATTTTCAAGATTCATAGAATCGTTATGTAAAATCGTTTTCGTATTATAATGATTTTTCATTTTCTATTGTATTTTCTTTTTCAAAAATTTTTTTATCGTTGATTTCCTGTGCATTACGCGATAATGTTTGACGAAACGAAGCTCATTTTATACGTTTTTAAATAAAGATTTTAAATCAAGAAATTTTTTGAATATTTTTCGATTCGATTTTGTTTTATAATATCTTCATTTTGATGATATTCATTTTTTTCCATTTTTTAATAGCTTTATTCTTGAGTATTATGAAGTAATTATTGACCATTCAGAGCTCTATTTTTATTTTTTGATGAAGATTTGAAATAAAAAAATTTAAGATTGATTAATTTGTTTTTGTTTTATACCGTTTATTCATTTTTATGATATTTTTGTAATAAATGAATCCGTTGTTCATAAACTCGAACAAAATTATGAAAAAAAATTATTTTTAGAAGTAGAATGCATTTACTATATTCATAAATATAATTTAATCAGTAATTATAGCGTTGCAAAATTTATTATTGTCAATTGGAAAAAAATGTAACTTGATATACAAAACTTTTTAAGTTGATTTTTAAATGCTATACTTTGGCATAGGATTATTATAGTTGAAAAATTTTCTTGAATTTTTTAAAATAAATTTTGTCTTGTGCATAAATATTTTTATTTTAATACTCTTGTTTTTATCACAAAAATATGTTTTTACTCCAATATGTTGTAAAAAGAAATGTATTAAATAGTTTCAAAATAAAAGAAGTCTAGATAGAGCATTTTTTAGTTAAGGAGATGTGAAGATGAACTGATAATCGCTACCTTAACAGCATCACATTTATATTTTCTTTCTCTGCAATAAATAAATGTTTCTAAATAAACGCCATACTATCCCCTTCATATTCTTACCAGGAACGTTCAGTTAAATTTTCATAAACTTTCATTATTACCTCCCGGATAAAAATGTGTTTGAAAATATACAATTATGGTTAAATTTTCGTACGCGGGAATAGTATGGCGTTTTTTTTTAGATATATTTATTTATTGCAGAGAAAAGAAATATAAATGTGATTAAAAATGTTGAAATTTTTAAATTTTAAATTTCAATTTGATCAATTTTCTAAATTCTCTCATTGGACAATACTTTTACACGTATTCGAGCGCAATCCCCTTATTACATCCGGCCATTCAATTATATTCATAAGCAAGTATTACGATTGCACACTTTGAAATATGCGGAGCACACAAATGTATAAAATATGATAGAGATTTACACACACTATATCTTTAAGCTGTCGGATATTTACTCGAAGACAGGATGTTTAGATCGAGCGAAGTCTTTATCACTTCTTCTCCTCAGTGATTCTCAATATAAATGGTGTATACAAGTTATGGACGCATAATTTTTATTATTATTACTTAAATAACAAATGTAAAAAATATATGTAGTGCAACTATAGTCTTAAAATATTCTTGTGGTTTTAGCACATTTTTCGCACTCTTCATGCCCTAACTTTGTAAAACTAATATTCATTTCCTTCAAGCATCTACTGTAAATACTAATCGAACCCGTGCAGCAAATCTTAGGTAAACCAGACCCGATTCAGACCAGATTCTCGTAGATCAGGTTGGAATCGGACAGGAAAACCGCACTCGATCCGGGCTCCGATTTGTATACCATTTTTTATGCGATTCGGCCTAGAAATCTAAGCCCGATTCCGACCCGATTTTCGTATGTTAATCCTCAGCAAAGAAAAAATTATTTATCTCCTTCTCGTGTACTCTACGTGTATTCATTCTTTTTAAACTAGCTTTATTTGCATTGTAGTTATTATTATGATAATCGGAAACAGAAATATAGAAATAATTAGAAATTAAAAAAAGTTTTGGTTTATGCTGTAATCGAACTGGCGTCCTCGAGATTCGTAAGCTGATGCTCTATCCACTTGACCACACGGACCTATTACTCGCGTAACTTCAAAACATATATTTATGTTACACGTTAAAGTTTACATTTATATTTTTGTTTTCGTAGGTATTTAATGTCTTTTATACCATTCTTTTTACGAAAACTTACTTTTCACATCTTGCGAACTAGCTGCAGTTTCACCATTTTTCCGTTTAACTTTTATAAATCCGTTTTCATCGACATAACAATTTATTAAATCGATTGGTTCTAACCTTATACTTTCGTTCATGATAAATAAAATTCATTATCACTAAATTGATGTCTTTCGATAATTATAATTATTTCAGGAATTAAAATCAAAGCGTCGTGGTTTACTTTTCATAAACAAGAAAGGCGTAAATAAATTGTTCATAACCAAAAAAGATGTAATCGTCGTACCGTAAACAAAAACGTCGCGACTTCATGAAGTTTGCGTCTTTCTTGCTTATCATCGTATCTTTACGGCGTTTTTGTTTATGAAAATACCAAATATCACCAAAACCGTAACATTAAATATTGTGATTTTGCACAAAATATTACATTTTTACCTCATTTCGATTTTATTATTATAGATATGGTACATATGTGTCAGAATAATCAAAAATCTCATTTTTGAATTTTTTAAAGTTACAGACCTTCTTGCTTCCGACGGCAGTATAGCCATTTTGTAACTATCATAATTTATTTGTCAAATCATTATCTCGAAAGCACCTTGGTATGCAAAAACGATTCGAGTCAATATTTTAAAATCAGTGTAAATGGTAAAATAAAAGTCCGTTCTAGAAAATATGTAGTATCATAAATATGATACACTACGACTTGAAGGGTTGAAAGATTTTTGTTTTTTTTTTGTACAAGATTGAAAGTGATCTTAGTAGATACATAGTCTGGCTTTGTGGAGCTCAAGAGCTCATTAGCTAACATTTCAGATCTTAGGGGAAGGCGGGGCGTAACACAAACATTTCAGATCTTAGGGGAAGGCGGGGCGTAACGGCCACTGTGGTCACTATGACCACCTCGAGTACTTCGTTAAATAAAAGACTAAAGTGGTGATTCTTTTTCTTAGTAACGTAAAAATGAGTAATGCACACGTAAATCATAAAAGAGTTTTATAATATTTCCAGCAAATATGTTTTAGATGGAAATTAAAATTTAGAGTCTTCATGAGCTAGTTCCAATGAATTTCAATCAACTGCGAAATACGTAAAAGGCCTTGTCACAGATTTAAAAATACCGCGATTTGGTAGATTATTATCTAAACTTTGTACAGGAAAATAAATTTTTTGAATTTTCATTCCTCATAAATGAAAATGTTAAACTTTTTGGAAAAATGCATTTGAGGCGGTATAGCCACTGCTTACAATTTATTAAATAAATTGTTTTTTTTTTTCTACATTTATTTGCATATATTTCTCAAATAAAGTACTTTCATACAAAAAATAAAAAAAGAATTATTTTCAAATATTGTATAAATCATGATTTAATGAATTTTTATTTTTTGAGACATACATAACCTGACTTTTGAGGTAGAATTTTAAATAATTTATACTGCTTTTGCAATATGCTTTTTGGTGAAAATACAAATTGCATACAAATGTACAGATGTTTCGCTATATGTACAGATGTTTCGCTATATGTAACAAATGACATGAGTTATTTTAACGTCAATATTATATAAATAATGATGTGGCCGTGAATCCCCGCATTAGTGGCCCAGAACTGCGGGACGTAATGGTCACTTCGCTACTTTTTGCGAAATCATTTATTTTACAATATCTATGAAAATATTTATACTTTTATCGGGGAAAATAAGTAGCGAAGTAGTGAAGAATGCTGGTTTATAATTGTGCAGTTCTTTTTCTTATTTTCATTATTGAATTATCAGAAAAAATAGAGAAATGTTAACGGAGGCCATCATGCCCCGACTTCTCTATATAGCTTTCCCGTTATAGTCCCTATCCGGGGGTCCAATAGATGAATTTTCTTTGGCAGCATAGAATCATTACACCTAAATCTATAGAGAGCATGTATTAGTATTTATTATTATATTATGTTAAGTTCATCTGCATAGGCTAGTAATTGAGATAAATTTTACTTTATCGGTTTTAAACAAATAATTTTTTTATTCCCTAAATCAATAGTTATTTTTATGAAAAAAACGTTTCCTAAGACACAGATTGATATTGGATGTTTAAGGGGGTATTCCACTGACTTTTATAAAATCTCTCCCGTTCATCCAATAATATTAAAACTTCCGTAACTTTTTTTGTCATAATTAAATTAGAGATTTTCAAAAAAATTTCGAGAAGTTTCCGCTAAAATTTTTTGACAACTTATTGGAGAAAATGCATATTTTTGTGTTAAAAACAAGAATTTCCAAAATAGTTCCTTGCGCACACCAATTTGACGAAATCAATTTTAAAAATGTTCAAGAATATTTTTCAACTTTAAATGAACAAAAGTTAATATTTTTTAAATTGTTTATACTCAATTTATGATCTGAATTAAATAAAACATTTTTTGATTTTAGAAAAGTATAATAAAACTATATGTATCAATATTTGCAATTTACCAATAAAACATAACATTTAACATCAAAATACCTCAAAACAAAATATTAACTTATTTTCAAAATACTTTAAGCGGTATTTTCTAGAAGTTTCAAAAATATCCATGGTTATAGGTTGCGCAAGGAACTTTTTGAAGTTAGAAAAGTAAGTCTTGAAAAAAACGCGATTAAAGTTTTAATTTGATATGATATCCAATGTAAATTGTTTCACACAACTGGCTTCAACTTTGGTATAACTAAGAGTTATGATAACCAGCAGGTCTCAAAATGTTTATAAAACTATAAACATAAAAAGCATGTAATAACATTTCTTTCGACTTTTTGGTCAAAAACAGTGGAGCACTCCCTTAAACGGAGCTAAAGTTAAATTTACAGCAACACATAATGCAGATAGAACATAGTGTGAAAGCTTCAATTGAAGATTTTAACTCAATTATTATTAAAATTTTATTTTTTATTTTTTCTGAGAGCGCTATTGGATTTCTGATAAAAAATTAGGTTTTAAAAAATTTCATTCTCCTTTCGACCATTTAAATATCACTAGGCTGAAAATTCAGCGGTGCTGTACTACGTACTAACATCTGTAGAATATAATTTAAACATTCAAAAAATTTTAATAAATTTCGTTCAGAGAAAAGATTGCTGTGATAAGGATTATTACCTATCACTAGACTGTGAGGTTCTTTAATTTTCAAGATATTTGAGGTATATATATATTTTTTTTAATTTTCGTATTTTTATGAAAATTTGAAAACAACAAATTTTAGAGATTAAACAAAAAGTAAATCTCAATCACAATTAAAAAAAATAGAAAGTTTCCTCTTTCAAAAGGCAACATTTCTTAATAATTTTATAAATAAAGATAAACGCCAACGTGCCTATAACAGTACACGCCTTTAAGGTGACGTGGAAGACTAATTTAAACTAAAAGTTATGTTCAACGCAGGTTATAGTCACGAAACTCAAACAAGATTACAGTTTACTATTTGTAATTTAACTAATTGTAGAATAACATTACTTTTAACATTGTATTGTGACATATTTCGTGAGAAAACAAAAAAGCATATTCCGAAAACATATGTTGGCGTGAAATACCTAATTGTCAAACAGTGGTATAAAAATTTGCATTTTTTATCCATTTTTTTCATTACTTTCACAAAATAGGTGTTATTTTCGTTTTTACACTTTTGAGCTATAATTGCAAAAAAGTAATTTAACTACAAAATATTTTATAGAAAATTAAGTTTACACAGGATCCCTATTTTACACAAAACTGTTTATAATGTAATATATTAAAAAAAATAAATAAACAAAATCCATTTTTGATGCATCACTTCATTTTAATAACTGTGAAAGTTTATATTGCTTTGCCGAAAAACTCGTTTGAGCTAAAGTTACGAAGTTTTGATTAACGTAACTATAAATGAAACACATCATCGATTTTACTTTCTTATTAAATTTAAAGATATTGCATTCGCAAAATGAAATTCGTAATAATTCATAAAAATAACGTACCCTTGCTTGTAAGATATTCCCGTCAAATGTTTTTGAAGTAGAGCGACCTTATTGGTTAATTCATGTAAATCAGAAAATCTCATTGGAGAATTTAAAGAAAACGTTCGTCGCGAATATGTTATCGGTGAGTGTGCCAATAGTGAGAACTATTTTTCATCAATATTTAATAGTTAAACTAATTTGAAATTGTACGTCACTCAACTTTATAAAAATGTATTACTCGAACTCATAGACGAAAAATGATGTCGGTAATACAGTAGACTTACGGGATTCAAAACCGCGAACCTGCAAATGTAACATGTCAGAATCATCGATTGTGTGCCGCTCAGAGTCGCAAAACTTAACTTCGACATGCTTTAGCGACTTCCGCGCGTACTTACGCACGCCTATCCATGTTTACTTTTTCATATGGCAAATCACGAGACCAGCGATTTTTATGGATAGAAAGTCGCGCTGCACGGTGACACAGACAGCGGCTCGTATGTACATTGAAGAGCCGTGGATTCCCGCGTCATATAACTGCCTTCGTCGCGCTATTTATTAAATAAATCAATGGCGCGCACACGTGCCCCGAGCGAAATATTGTGGATACGTGGGAAGTGGATATTCCGGGAGGTACTCTATGTGCCGATATATATATAATACGTCGTCGAGGCTGGAAACTAGAGATACAGATCGGGCGCGCACGCGAGAATGACTCTCCATGCGCTTTCGAGCACCCCCGCCGGCGCACGGGTGGTAGGCGGCTCTCTGCGATGAATGCGTATTGCATATTCCGCGAGGAAGGCTGATTGATTCCAGAAGTCGTGTGCCTCTACTATTCATCATTAAGAAAATTAATTTCGATTACTTCATTAATTTCAGCGATGACGGTACTTTGTGCAAACTTATCAAAACCTCGCGCTGACTTTAATCACTCTTATTTAATTTTTCTTGACTCAATTAATCTGGTAGCAGAGTTACATTTTGATATTATATCTTTTTCACATTTTTTCTTCACTATTTTTGTACACTTTTTCTAGAAGGTGTAAACTGTAAATTAGTCTGGCACTAGTCTGGGATTAATCTGGCTTAACAAGTCTGGCGAAAGTTTAGCAAAAGTCTTGTAGAAGTCTGGCTTAGGCCACTATGCCAGACTTTTTTTGGAATTATGTCAAGAAAACTAATTTTTCACAAGTCAATAATTAGAGTAGTACATTCATTATTAGTATCGACCAGAATAGTGAAAATACGTACTTTTCGATAAAATAGGAGAAAAGTTTTTTTACATGTTGCAATCTTGTTTAAAATATGAATATTTGTAAAAAAGAGACAAAAATTTAGGTTACTAGCAATTTGACATGACGCGATGCTTTTGTTTTGCACATTTTGTCTAAAGTTTGGCATAGTGGCCAAAGCCAGACTTCTGCCGGACTTCTGCAAGACTTTCGCCAGACTTATTGAGCCAGACTATTGACAGACTAACTTTTTTACACAGGTACCACTGCTCTAGCGCTTGTGTCCGATAATTCCAGCTTATTTCTAGTTGGTCTTGTTGTTCAGTTTTTTGTAGATCAATATAAATTATTCACTTTAAATTATTAAAGCAAAACTACCAATGCTCTAGCGCTTGTCCTATTAAAAAAGTCCTTAAATAAAACATGTTCATAACGTTAACTTTATAGTCATTTAATCAATCATTTCTCTATATACATCAGGGGTGATTACGAATGATTTCATGCAGTTAACAAATAGTCATTTTCATTTTGCTCAAAAATCGGAATGTGTTCCATTATCATTAGTACGGAAATCTCACATACGAGGTCTGTCCCAAAAGTATCCGACCTACCTCGATTTCTCGGCGCTTGATTTATTCTTCGTCATCCGGGGGGTGACATCCTTCAAAGTAGTCCCCATTTGATTGAACAAGACGCTCATATCGATGTTTCCACTGATTAAAACACTCTTGAAAGTCAGTCTTCGGAATCGCCTTTAGTGCATTCGTCGCATTAGTTTCAACAGTCTGTTTATTGTCGAATCGATGTCCTTTAAGCGGCATTTTCAATCGAGAAAACAGCCAAAAGTCGCAGGGAGCTATATCAGGACTATATGGAGGCTGGCGGAGCTGCGCAACACTGTGTTTCAATAAATACTGCTGCACAAGGTTTGATGCGTGCGCTGGAGCATTGTCGTGATGAAGAAGCCAGTCACCGGTTTCCCAAAGTTGCGGTCGTTTTCTCCTGATTGCATTACGTAATCTTTTCAAAACATCAACGTAGTACTCTTTATTGATTGTCTAGCCTGTAGGGGCATATTCGTGGTGCACAACGCCCTCATAATCGAAAAAAACAATCAACATTGACTCGATGTTCCTTCGACTTTGACGAGCTTTTTTCGGCCGAGGCTCAGATGGAAGCTTCCACTGCGAAGATTGTTGTTTTATTTCAGGATCATAACCATAAACCCATGACTCATCACCAGTAATAACCTTTTTAAGAAAGTTTTCATCACTATTAATCATTTCCAAATTGTCCTGAGCGATTTCTAATCGAAGGTTTTTTTGCTGGTCTGAGAGCAGTTTCGGGATGAATTTTGCACACACACGAGTCATTCCCAAATTCTCGGTTAAAATTCGCCAAACAGTACTTTTTGGTATTCCAAGTTCATCTTCCAGTTCTCTCACAGTCAAACGACGATCTTGTTCAACTGCGACACGCACACGCTCGACATTATCCGACGATGTTCCCGTCGAAGGTCGACCAGAACGAGGATCACTGTCAACAGATGTGCGGCCACTTTTGAACCGCCTATAGATTAAAGCAAAATTTTATGCAAATTCGCTGTTCGGTTCGTTCTGCCATTTTTAGCAATAAGCAAATTGCGACGAACGCAAAAAAGTCGTTGTAAACAAATACACGCTGCGCGGGAACTAAGGCGTTTCATCGGTATCTCAGGCTACTGACGAGAAGGTTAGGAGTTGCTGGTGACGTTCATACCCTCTAGAGGTTGCCTGAGTCTCTCCGCGCGAAGATATGAACGTAGGTCGGATACTTTTGGGACAGACCTCGTATTAATGAATTAATAGCGCTCGAAAGCCTAAGTTGAATACTTTTTCTAAAACCCTCTCACAGTTACCCACTTTAGTGTATCTCTATGCATATTGCCAGAATCCACAATTTAGATAATAAAACCGCTGCTAACTGCTTAAGCAGAATGCTTTCTCAAAAAGATGTCCTAAAAAATCGAGTTAGAAAGTGAGCATTAAATAAAGTAATAAAGTAACTAAAATTAAATCTTTAGATACAAACGTTTTGCCGGTTGAGATAATCTTAAAATTTTAATTATTTCCCATTATATCTGCACGCGGAAAATTCATTAAGTCTTAAGGGGAGGTTGGAGTTTTATACCTTATACCCAAATACCGAAATTATCGAGTTTTCGTTATACAAAGTCAATTTTTACTGTAATAAAATTTTACTAACGTACGCACATTCTTAGTGTTAAATAGATTGTGTGTACGTTCGCGAAATTTGAAAATCTCATTTAATCATTGAATAAAACGAAAAACTGCAATGTCGGTAACCGGCATCCTCAAAAGACATACATACTTCGAATAAAAAACACTTTTTCAAAACTTTTCAAAATTTCTTTTTATTTTTTTCTTACACTAAAATAGTTTTAAGGTGATTGTTAGATGTATAAACTTACAGAAAAAACAACATTTATTTGCAATATTTACAAATTTGGTCAAATTTATATTTTTAATTTTTTGCACAAAAATAGCTTTAAAGTAACTGTTAGATGAATCAATTAGACGGTAATTTTGTGGACTTTATGTAAATGTACATATTTGTATCATATTTAAGCAGAGTCTTTCGTTAGATATAGGTCATAAAACAAAAAATCGAAAAAATTATATGAGAGTTTATAAAGGTCCTACGATAAAATTAATCAAATGCACTTAATAATAGTCCATAACTAGACGAAAAAAAAAATGTTCCGAAAAAATCGTGACGTCATAAGTGTAAATATTGTCAATTGAAAAAATATCTAGTTATACCCCATCTCTTTTTTAATTATTAACCAATTTTAATGTTTCAGGGCTTCCTTTTTTCCTTAAACATTACTCTACAAAGCTAATGGAAGAAATTTATAAATAATATATATCTGATTAGAGATAGCAAATTGTTTATAAAATATTATGGGTTTACTTATAAGTAATTATCTTTCTCTTATTAAAGATATATTATTTTATAATTTACTTCCGTTAACGTTGTAGAGAAATATTTAAAGAAAAAAATATGCCCTGAAACATTAAACTTGGTTAAGAAATAAAAAATAAATTAAGGTTAACTAAATATCTTTCAAATTGACAATATTTACACTTATGACGTCACGATTTTTTGGAACAATTTTTTTTTCACGTATGGACTATTATTAAGTACGTTTCATTAGTTTTATCATAGGACCTTTATAAACCCGCATATAATTTTTTCTTTTATGTCCTATATCTAGCGAAAGACCCTACTTAATTTAATATTCATCATAAATAATGTATTCTTTACTATGCAATCAGCTAAAAAATCTAATCAATCCTAAGCTGTGATATACCTAATATGTCTACAAAATTTCAGCTCGTAATGTGCTTTCTTTGAATTGTTGTGGTGGACACAAAATTTGATTAAAAACCGTTTTTTATTTAAAAATTACTACTTAGAAATTTATGATATGCGTATACAGATATTATTTTAGCCAACCCACAGTATATGATATTACATAATTTAAAGGTTTATGCATTTTTTATATACAACATACTACTTTTTATATACAATAAACGTATGGCAACTAATAACTATTTTTCCTTGTGATACAAGAATATAATTGTAATATGAAATTATCATAATATAGAAACCCTAAGTATTCGAAAAAGAGATTCTTTAGTATTCGAAAAGAAGAAAAACAGCCTTTTATTTATGTTATGCACAATGTACCTTATAATAAAACCATAATCGCACAGCATGTATCCTTTACAGAAAATGGAACAAAGAGATTTTCAAGCAGAGCATTTACAAGGACGAACGGCGGGTTCTATTACAAGCTTGCACCAACCGAGTCTATACATAAGAGAAAGAAGCGAGCTCTCCTCAACTGCAGGCTACTCGACGCAGCAGCAGAACAATTGTGATTCAAGCGTAAAACAAGCGATTCTGATCGGCTTGACTAAATAGCTCTGCGGGATCGGGGTATATATCGAAAGGACGGTTGATGATGATGATGATAATGATGATGATGACGATGGCGACGATGACAATATTAGTACGGATAAACGACAATGCATTCACCCTTCTAGCTTCGCTTCTCAATTCAGCTATATGGGTCGTGTATCATATTCACTGCGCTCACCTATGCTAAAATTCAAGTACGCTGTGTAAAAGTATGAGACTCGATCGCTTTAGTCAGTAATTAAAAGCATTAAAAGCATCTGAAAACGCATATTAACAATTTTGCTAAGGCTTTTATATGTTATTTCCTAATAGAAATATCGATTATTAATTCGTTGAAGAAAGAAACTAGCTATTAATCCATGTTTAACGTGTTTTCATCATGCGTTGAATGTCGAGTGATTAATTTTAAAATAATTGAAAATAGTAAATAAAATCTGTATATACTAATTAAAACTCGAGAAAACATTCGGTGCAAATTAAAAATATTTTAATACTATTAGTGATTTCAATGAAACACTAAAATGTTGTGGTAACGGATGTATTTTGCGGAAAACGCTTTTTTCGAAAATGAAAATACCGTTGCTAACTGCTTTAGCAGAATGCTTTCTTAAAGAGATATGCACAATCATTTATTGAATATGTACATTGATAAAAGTGATTTTAGGAATAATCGACAATGTTATACAATGGTATACAAAATTTTACGGGCAATGCTACGGTACTAAGCTAGATTAAAATGGTACATCGTTGGCTCAAAAATTTAATCAGTTCAATGCTGAGTTATTTCTCATAAACCTACAAAATTTTAACGAAAAATATAAAGGCATTCAAAAGTTATGGTAATGCCCATATGTGATTATATAAGATGCATATTCGTTCACAAAAATAACTTGAAGTAATTATTAGATATATAAATTGTAAGGAAAATACATCTTGTATATAAACAAGTGCATTTTTTACTTATCTAATGTATACATTTACAATACATTTTTTCTTCAAATTTTAAAAACTTAAAAATGCAAAATTGAAATTCTTTAATAAAAACAAACTTTGAAGTAATTGTAAAATAGGCCAATAGAAAGAAAATTACACGAACTTCTGAATATATGCATGTTTTTGACATAACAAACGTATAAAATAACAAAAATAATTTTTTCCAAATTTTTCACAAATTTCACAAATTTTAAACATTTTAAATTGCCATTCTTTATTAACCACAAATTTTAATGCTATTGTAAGATACACTAATTGAAAATCAATTACATCTACTTTACGAATTTATATTTTTGACATATCTAACGCATAAAATAACAAAATAAAATTTATAGTTTTTTGAAAATTATTAAAAATTTTAAATTTGTTAAAATAAGTAGTAAGTTTTGACCATTTAATTCCAAAATTTAGTCAGTTCTATGTTGGGTCATATATTATATATCTGCAAAATTTCAGTCCGAATTACGGTAGCCTTCAAAAGTTATGATGACCACAAAATTTGACCACATACGTTCATATACACACTTACATACACATATACATTCATACAAACAGGCATTTTGAAAAACCTACGTATTCTGATTAAGCGATCTTAAAAACACCGAAATTAATAAAAATTTTGGTTTACTAAAAAATTATCGTTACAAAGCTTTCTCTTCGAGTAATTAAATATACGAATTAAGTATATTTGTTTGAAAATATATTATAATGATATTTATATTTCATGTTTAGAAAATATTATTATTGTTCGCATACGAACGCACAAAATGGATATAAAATGAAATAAACTAAATAAGATGAATTAGTACGTATCCAACAATTCTCCGTGATGTCCATCACATCGATTCAGCACGCTATCGTCAAAATGGCTTTCATAGGAGGATCAGCAATTACGGGAAGCGGTACAGACAAAGAGACAAAGCGCACATTAGCAAACCAATACTATTTTCTCATTCAACAAATAGCTAGAGAGAGGCATGCGAGACAAGCAAATGTACAAGCAGCTCGACATAATGCGGAAGGAGACTGTGAAGCCGAGAGTGGATTTCGAGTGTATTACAACTTGACGATGCGTCAATGCTGCGCAATCCCTATAACAGCGAATGTCTGTTCACAGCCAGCCACGTTACTACATATAGGTACGCGAGTAAGTAAGTACCTAAGTAAGTATAGATTGACGTATAACAGAGGAGCTTATTATGTGAAATCGAGAAGCACTTCTTAATATATACCGAGAAACTTAGCGCCAAGCTGCGATAATGTCAATAGATATTATGGATTTTAATGCACTTCCTGCGATGACTGATAAATTATTATATCGAGTGAAATTTCACTACCTCAAGATAATCCGCTGCCAATTTATTGGCACTTAGCTTCCTTCAACAATATATATTGTTTGTTTCAATATGATATTATTTGTTCTATTTAATTCTGTGGTAAAAAGTCGAAACAAATGTCGAGATACATAGATTTAAATTTCTAAATTGCCATTTAAATATATGCAAAAGTATAGCATAGATTTTGAAAAAATATTTGAATTGTATAAATATTTAAAAAGATTTTGTATATCTAGAAACATTTTTTTAATTGACAATAAATTTTGCAACACTATAAAATTGTTGGTTAAATTTCTTTTTAGGCATACAAAAATGCATACTACTTTTATAAATAAAATATTTTTGTCTGTAATTTTATTTGAGTTTATGAACAACGAATTTATTCATTTAATACAAAAATATCATAACAATGAAAAAACGCTATAAAGCAAAAACGAATTGATAAATCTTAAAAATTCTTTTTGATTTAAAGTCTTTATCAAACAATGAAAAGAATGAGCTGTGATTGGTAATGTGATTATATTAATTTTAACCTATAAAAAACCGAATAACGAAAATCCAAAAGTCGCTAAAAAAAGCATCGACCAATCAAAAAATATTATTTGATTGGTCGATAAAACAAAAAATATATTTATATAAAAAAGAATGAGCCCTAAGAAATTAAAATTGGTTGTACCGTTTCCGAGATATAGAGGGATACACACAAACTCTCTCTCTCTCTCTCTCTCTCTCTCTCTCTCTCTCACACACACACACACACACTCACACACACACAGACATGGACACACACTTTCTTAGAATACTATATATTGATTCCAAATGGCTCAAAACATGTTTCTAGCATGTCACTTAGAATTTTTTTACTATTATAAAACTTCCATTATGAGGAAGCAAAGATAGAACCAACCTTTCCCTGAGTGTCGCTGGGCAAACGAGTCGCTAGTAAAATCAAACTATTCAGGATACAAAGTGAAGTTCGTTGATACACTATAAATCGCATTATTCACTGTGGTTATTATTTCAATACATTCTAAAAATTACTTTTGAAAAGTTAATAAAGAAAAGTCTCATGCATTCTAAATTAATAAATGTATCTTTTTTATCTTTACAACTAATAAAACTACAATTTAATGATATGACTATGACATGGCGTAATCTCTAAATGTTGTATCTTAATAAGCGCTTAAACCACAAAGGGCAACTTTAAAAAACGTGTATACGAACAAAAATGAATTGTATAATTATTTAAGAATTCAGATTTGGAAAATTATAAATATGCTTGCTAATTTATTTTAATAAATTTTTTAATACAAATCTCAAAGGTTCCAAAGAAATGCCTATATATATATCAATCACTTAAAGGATTTTCATAATTATAAATTGTCATTTCTATTTAGTTCGCATACATTCGTTTCTTTCATACATTACGCACGTTACCATGCAAAGAAATTTCTTGCGCATACGCGTGCATAATGCTTCTTCCATCACATAATCATCAGTTTTTCACACACACACAAAGATAAATATCGTGTAGGAAATACAAAGAAAGAAAGCGACAAGCAGATAATCCGTGTTTGCTTTCGCGGAGATTTTTGGCTTATACTCATATTATATGCTTATGGTTGGTAGCCGGCATGCAGGCACTGGCAGCATTTTCCCCCTGCCGCTGCTTTTTTCCCTTTCCCTGAATTTCAAACACGTGGCCGGATAGACGCACTAGGCGACTGTTGCATCCAGCTCGATTTTCTTGCACTTTTATTCAAAGCATACAATTTTCTCTGTCAAATTCATGATGGGAGAGAAATCCAATATTGTAGCAATATTTTTTTACCCATAAATCAAGCCAGTTAATCAAAATGATCCATACATTAGTATACGTCGTATAGAGATAGTTATTTTTCTGAATAATTATATCGTTCCGAGCAATGTTTTGTCTTTTATTGTATAAACCAGTCTACGTACACTGAAAAATGAAAAAAACATACGAACATGAACTCCAATATTGATATTATCCAATTTTTTGGAATATTGAATGGATTTCATCCTTTATAAAATTTAATTTTTTAACTTTACTCATGGAATAACATTCGATACTGTAATCTTACATAGACAATGCTACGTATCCATTTGTCAGACCTTATTTATTGTTTTAACATTAAAATAAATATTCATGTATATATGTATTATGTATAACTGCCAATATCATATTAATATTTAGTATCAAACAATTTGGAAACGTTGTTGTACTTATCGATTAAGCTGCATAAGAAAAGCTGCGAAGAATAGTTCTATAAAGTAACAGTGCCCACGGTGACTCATGGTTAGTGTTATTACCTACCCTTTAATAACATCAGCTCTATCATTGAGAACATCTAGTTTTTTAATGGTACTATTCAAAATATTGGTCAAATTATAATTTTACAATTAGAACTTTTAACAACTTAAAAATTCTGTAATATTTTATGAAAAAAGTGAAGAAAAAAGGACAGCAGTGACCCACATGGTTTCAAAGGATTAAAATCCCTAATGAACAATTTTTTCTAACCTACGTAGTTGGCTAAAGCACAAAAAATATCAATTAAGAAAATTGAACTTCTGAACTAAAGGAAAAGTAGTGAATAGTACCCTCAAAGATAGAATGCCGTGCTAGTCAAAATTTTTTAACAGTTTTGTCTTTTGTAATTCTGATTTTATAAAGATAGCTTCGAGAGGTTGCTGAACATATCTGCATAACTATACCCCGTCTAATGATTTTTAAATCTTTATGAAATTCAAAAAGTACAGAAAATGATTATCGTTTCTAAAGAACAAAAATTTTTTCCCGTAGAAAAATACCAGTACAGCAAGAGATATTTCTGTTGAACAGCTATGTCATTAAATTATACTTTAATTATTTTAATTTTTGCAAAGTCTATGTCATGAAATATATAGCACGTTTGTTTTACATTTGACTAGGCTAGCATTAAATAACGCGTGAGTCTATTACACGTTTGTATTTACATGCACGCGTATGCGCGTGATTCGAGTATCGCATTCGTGCACACACAGGCAAATACTATATTGATTTTAGAACGTGAAAATGCGTCTGCAAATTCAGCGTAGCATGAATAAATGGCATCCACGACTGCTATGCCGAAATATATTTTATTCATTGGTCAAAACATGAATTTTTTAATTTATCCTAAAGTTTTGTCATGAATTACATATTATCACATTAAAATCAAAACCTGTCAACACTTATCAGACTTCAATCATGAAGCGCATGAGTTAATAGATTCTTATACGTAAATATTCGGTTTTTCGATTTCTCCAATTTTATAAAAAGAAAGTATAATACAAAATATGATATACAGTTCGCATTTTCGACAATACATCCTTTATGACAAAGTATTAATAATATATATTATAAAATAAAAAAGATTACAGTAAAAGTGCCAATAACTGGTCACTTAATCACACGAAGATAGTTTTTAAAGTGTAAAACATAAAATCAAATTTAGACCAAAAAAAAACTTTTGCTCAAAAACTAGATTTTTAATCGCACTGAAATGCAGAAACCGCTGCTAACTGTCTTATCAGAATTCTTTCTTAAAGAGAGGACCTGATTAATCGATTTATAGAATCTTATAATGAAAATTCGCATTAAATAAATGAATTCTAAAATTAATTTATGATAACAAGCTTCTGAATAGCCTTAAAAGACATAGTTCGAATAATACTGACCCGTATTTTGAAAATATTACGAATATTTTATATATTTTAGTAAGTAACTAAAAAATTAATTTCCTTTTGCTAAATAGCTATTTTAGAAAAACTGGATTCATCTCGGGAAAAATCTTTCATATATAGACATATATGGCCATATATGGCTTTATATACGATCACAAATGGCTATATATGATTATTTTTTTCTTTTAAGTGACACTTGGAACTCGTAAGTTCATCGCCTCATCTACGCAAGCCTTCCACGTATCCCTATCTTGTGCTAAACCCACCCATGAAGCAGCCTCCCGCCCGATTTCTATTAGATCCACTTTCACGTTGTCTTTCCATCTGCGTCTAGGTCTACCTAGACGTCCTGTTACATTTGGCTTGCCCTTCATAATACGCACTGACGTACGGTCGTCTTCCATTCTTGCTAGTGTCCTGCTCATCTTAACCTGCGCGATTTTATTATTCTGTTAATATTCGGTGACGAATACCAATTGTGCAACTCGTCATTGTCCAGTTTCCTCCATTCCCCGGTTTCCTCATCTTTCTTCGGCCTGTATATTTTTCGCAGAACCTTAGTTTCGAGAACCCTAAAACGGTTTTCCTCCACTTTAGTGAGCGCCCACATTTCGCACCCGTACAGAATCACCGGTAGTATTATAGTCCTATATATCCTTATTTTAACGTTTTTTGACAGTAACCTTGACTTTAGTAATTTACTCACGGCGTAGATGCAGGCATTTCCCGAATGGAGTCTCTTGTTTATCTCGGCTTTAATCTCGTTTCTATCATTTATAGTTGCGTCTAGATACCTGAATTCGCTAACCTTTTCAAAAGTAAAATTTCAAACTCTAAGATCCCCCTCCCGTTTGGAGATGCCTAGTCTATCTATAACCATATATTTTGTTTTCGATTCACCCACTTCTAGCCTTGTCTCCTCCGCCGCTTTTATGAGGATTTCCGTGTTTCTTGCCACTGTTTTCCTATTATCCCCCACTATATCTAAATCGTCTGCATAGCCTAGTATCTGCGTTGTTCCATTAAGTGTTGCGTCTAGTTCGTTAACCTGCATTTTTCTAACAACATACTCTAACGTTAAGTTAAGGAGCACCGTGGAGAGATCGTCATCCTGTTTCAAACATAGGGGTTTTATTTGTACCTTAACGTAAATCCATATATGCCAATATATGTCGATACATGCACATACCTACGTCTAATACGAAGAGAATTGCAAAAATTGGCGACGAAGACTGACGTGGTTCAGAGCTTTTGGACGAAAACTATCGCAGTTCAGAGTGTGTTTACGCCATTTTTACAGGTCTTAGTCATATAGGTACATTTCTGTAGATTTGAATTTCGCGCCATTTCGTGCGGTCAATTGCGACGTTGCGTGACCGTCAGTGCGCGCGGTTCTGGCTCGATTCGCGCGCGCTCTCACAATTGTTCACTTTTGACAGGACCTCCAAGCTGTTCGCGCGCTTAGCAGCCCTGCTCAATATATAGTTTAACTTTCAGCCTTTTTGCGTCCTGATTGCCGTGATTTCGTGTTCGATTGGCTGAGATATATTTCCGTTCTTTTCAGAGCGAATATATTCAGCCTTCCTGCGATCGTGAAATTGTAACCGAATTCGTGCGAGCGTGCGTGAGAATTCGCGCACGTGTGTGTGTGTGTGTGTATCTTGTGTGTGCCTCGTGGCCGTGTTAGGGAAAACTGTGGGGCGGTGTCCACGTGTTGGACGTGACCCGTCCAGGGCGAGCGCATCGCGGCAACACCCTTGTTGCCCGGCATCGAGGCGTCTGGCTCCCCGAGACGTCGGGGCGCGCCCGGTGCAGGTCGTGAACCATTTTGCGCTCCCCTCGCCCGGCTTGCCAGCCTACCAGGACTCGGCGAGAAGCTGCGGCGGCGTTTCACGACATTCTCGGCTCAGCGACATCCAGGCGGTGTCATTCGAGCTTCGTGCGGCGATTTTGCGCGGGTTGCGTGCCCAGGTAAGAGAACTCTCTGCGGCGTTAAGATTAAGAGTCTAGGGTAAGGCGGTAGATTAAATCCTTATTTCCCGCGTCTGTTGTAATTGTTTGTAGCTTCATTTTCTCAATAAATCTTTACGCTTGCTTCGGCTTTTCCCGCTAAGCCGTGCGGTTTTTTACGCCGAAGCAAGTGCTGTTTTTTATCGCGAAATCAATTGTGTTTTTTATTTACTCAACCTTTCACTCACTCATCCCAATCCTTTTATATTTTATCTGAACTCACCTTGAGTTTATTATTTTAAGTAGATTATTGTTCAGAGTGTTTGGACGAAAACTATCAATTTAAAACTTTTTACGAAGACTATCAATTTTCTTAGAACGTAAGTATATCATTTATTTTTAAGTTAAACAATGTCCTTTTTCTCCTTTATCTCTATTTTCTATTGTTCTCATCTAGTTAGTTTTTTGAGTATTATTTTCAAACGAATGTATAAAAAGTATTAAAACATGTAAAAAAATAGATATATTGTCTACAACTAAATATTCATGTCAATAATATTCGTAAATCAAGAAAATCTACATTGTCATAGTTTTGTCAAGAAGGTCTAAATTGTCCGAAACTGAACTGCGATAGTCTTCGTCGCAAACGTTTGAACCGCGATGTGTTTGTTGCTAAAATCTGAATAGGGAACTTGCATGAATCTTAAATTCAATTTTATTCGATAATATACTTAAAAATAATAAACTTCCCAACTTTCTTATAATGCTTTATTTATTTATTTATTTATAGTAACATTTTAGATCACTATTATAATCGATGTCACGTAACATCATCAACACGAGCGTCGAACACCGTAAAACCAGTGCCACTGTGGCGACTGTAGGTACTCAACCTACCATTAATAAAATACCTACATTTAAAAAATTCTTTAAATTTTAGGTTTTTCTTGAATATAGCTTAAGAATCGTTTTAGCAGACATTTAGATGCGACTAATGTGGAGCACGGTTCATTATCTAATATCTACTAAGTAATTGCTAAAATCAAATATAAAAAGGTACTAAACTCACTTTTTGAGGTTTAATTTTTCTTTTACTTGGTAATTTGAAATAATATAATTGATTCAGTTTAAATGCATTTGAAAGAGCATAAAATTACCTATCTTTTCCGACCCGAAATTTTAAATAAGCTATTTCCCTTTTTCTGTTGAACACGGAAACATCGTCTTTTATCTAAACGATGATATCTGAGAAATATAAGATGAAAAATTTTTGAGAAAATGTGACGTGTTTAGGAATATAGAGAAAAATATTCTGTAAAATTTTACAGTTTTTATCCTATTTTTTTAAATCATTTGTGAAGAAAATGGATTTTCTATGGTTCACGATAACTTGAGTAGAACGGTACCATTCCTTCTAAAAATTTTCAGATAGGTAACTTTTTACTATCTTTTGACTGAGTTATTTGCCCAGATCATAACAACCTTTATAGCACACTAACCTCAAAATGCCAACTTTATTGTCGATTTTGAGGTTGTTGTGCTATAGAATATCGTATGAGACTGTTGTGGGAGGTGTTTTTCTACCTTGCTCGATTTTCTCACTCGCTTCGCTCGTGCGAAAACCCTCGAACAAGGTAGAAAACCATCTCCCACGACAGTGTCATAATATACTATTATATTCCGAGTTATTTGAGGTTATGTTTTCTTTTTAAGAAATATTTTTTATCTTATATTTCGAGAACAACACGGTCATTTTTCGTCAACCAGGGCTCATTTTCTTCCTTCTTTAATGAAGATTCGGAATTGAAAAGAAATTTTAAGATTTTACCATTTCTGAAATCGTTAAGGTATATTATTTTGATATTTTAGAAATGATCGCTTCAGTGTAGATGCATTTGAAAGAGCATACAATTGCCTATATTTACCGATGCAAAATTTTCGATAAGCTATCTCTCTTCTTTTGTTATATACGAAAACGTCATTTTTTGTTTAAACAGCGATAATTTGAAAACATGATGGAAAATCTTTCTAAAAAAATTGAGCTATTAGTGAAAAAGGTAGCTTTCCACTACTTGTTAGCAGAGCTCTTTGCCCAGACTATAAGGTCTTTCAAATATTTGAGGTTTTTGTTTTAAATTTTGATTACTTATATCTCATGAATGTCACATTAACTTTTTATTAAACAAACGAATTTCTAATTGTATTTTGATGAAAATACGAAATTAAAGATACATTGATTCTTTTTTGTTTTATAACAATTCCTTATTTTACAATATTTTGAAATCAATAATGCAATTTATGATGATAACCTAATAATATTTTGTAATTTATCTTTTGACAAACAATCAATAATAAAAAACAGTTTTTTGAGCTATTAATTAGAAATAGATATAGCAATTTAAAATGAATGTATTAGAATAAAGAAATTCACATTAGAACAATTTATTTAGTTTGAGGGAACTAACAAGGTGAGTCCACAACCTGCCGGAAGCGGTTTTCGATGAGGATTTAGGAAGTGGTTTCTGATACCTAAAAACGATGCTTATCACCCGTAGATTCGTTCCATAGGCCCTTGGGATCAAGATACGGCCGTTTGTATTCAAAATTCGCGATATTTCAGTAAAAACTGGTACCTAAACTTCGTATCATAACTCTGCAAGTTATTTTGCTAGAGAATTTATGTAATAAGATAAAAAGATTGTCTAAAAGAGCTTTAATTCAAGCTTTGTTTTATATAAAAATATTATTCGGTTGCAAAGTTATGAATAATCAAAAATTATGACAAAAAATGCATGAAAATTTGAGGTTATTAATTGTTGATTGTTCATAACTTTGCAACAGAATAATATCTTTATGTGACACAAAGGTTAAAGTACTTAATTATGATAGGAATACTTTTAACTTTGAAATTAAATCCTTATGGGATTTAAGGCTAGAGTACACTGAGAAATCACCCAAAAATCGAAAAAAATAATTTTCTCGAGAAAGTCATCTTTAAGTATATATCTTTCAAAAAACAGTAATCTTAAGACAAGAAAAAAATTATTTCATGATTTATTGAAGGATAGTTTAAATAAATTGAATATTACATTTTTGCGTCTTTAGCTAAAGCACATTATTGGTAAAAGTATTCGTATTTTATTCAAACGGCACAGTTCGCAATTTGAAAATTATATACAAGGTATATGGCGCACTGTTACCAACTTATTCTCATGAGAAAACTTCCAAACGAACTAACCTACTTTATTATAAATATTGCGAAAACAATATATCCTTCTATAAAAGGGAGATTGCGATAGTATCGAATTGAAGCTAGAGGGCCAATTCAGAGCGTTATCAAAGAATTTTATTGGTCGATACAACGGAAAGATTGATTGAAACCAGAGGGCCAAATCAGAGCGTTATTAAAGAATTATCTTGGTGGAATCAGAGTGTTATCAAAGAATTTTATTGGTGGATACAACGGAAAGAGAAAAGAACCTGCAGTGATACAAGTAAGTACAAGTAGCTAACTTCACTTTATTGATTTTATTGCTAACTAGCAAACTAACAGCAAAGTGTGTGCAAAAATAATTATAGAGTGTTTCTAAAATTATAGATGGATAATTATTGATATTTCATGTGTTTATTGTGCATATCATGGAGTAAATACTATTTTGAGAAATACAATTTTGAGGAAAAGAACAATTTTGCGGTTAGCAAAGCTTATTTACCTTGCACTACCATGATATTATTATTATTCAAATTATTGTGATTGTGAACATTATTTCCAATTTTAAAGGTAAATTTTTGAGGTTAGCAAAGTTTATTTATCTTGCACTGCCATGATATATTATTGAAATTATTGTGATTGTGATTATATTTTGTTACAGGTGTCGCAATTTTTTCATTAGAACTACTGTAAGGCTGCACAAACATAACCAACAGCATCAAAAGTGACTCAAGAATTTTTTAAATCAGCTCACCGGACACATATTAAAAGCCTAAACATTATTTCCAATTTTAAAGGAGGTTAGCAAAGTTTATTTATGTGATTGTGATTGTAAATTATATTTTCTTCTTACAATTAGTCAAGTTCCTTTTATATATTGTGCTATCTGCATTGTACACATTTCAATTAAGTGAAAACATACATCAACCGTACCCGGGTAAAAATAACTCATATATGCTCGTATATGAGCATATATGAGTTATGGGCACATATGATCATATATGACCATATATGCTCATATACGGTTTTTTGGCATAAAAATATTTATTGCAGTGGTTTTTATTATTATATAAATTAAAAAACTGCACTGAACGTATATAAAGTTACCATTTTTGGAAGTATCATAATTATATATGGAGTTCTGGAGCTAATTTAATTCCTTCAACTTCTCGTAGCAGTATATAGAGAGGTTCTAATTGCTCATTAAATTCAGCCATCAATAATCTTGAGTCTTTTTGGAAGAGCTGATTGATGTTTTTCAACTATTTCTCTACAGTATGTACATCGAAATTCTCCTGTAAAAATATTTATTTGGAAGTATCATCCGGATGATAATACTCAAACTGAAGGACTAAGCTATGATACTATAATTTAAAAGTATTTTCTGATAAATTGCTGTATATATGAGTTTATAAAATCATATTTGTGCATATACGATTATGTATGATCATATCTAAAAAAATGTTTTAAATTTGAAAGTGTTATTAAGACAATCATGGTTATATACGATCACATATTCTCATTTATAGTTATATATGATAATATCTAAATGGACATTTACGGACAAATTTAAATTTTTATATCAAAATATATATGGTTATATATGACTATGTATAGTCATATATGCAGATACTTAATCAATCCAGAAAAATTTAAATTATATCAAAATATATATGATTATATACGAGTTCATATATCATTTTCATGTATGACCATATATGACCATATACGATCATAGGCAATCATATATGAAGTTATTTTTATCCGGGTATATATTTTGTTACAGGTGTCGCAATTCATTCATTGGACATATATTAAAGGACTAAACATTATTTTCAATTTTGTAGGAAAGTTTTTAAGGCAAATTTTGAGGAAAACTTTTAAAGGAAAATGCTAAAGGAAAAATTTAAAGGTAAATTTTGAGGACAAATTATAAAAATTTAAAGGCAAATTTTTAGGAAAACTTATGATTATAAAGTGAAACTAGGAAAATTTTTAGGAAAATTTTTAAAGGAAGAATTTAAAGGCTAATTTTGAGGACAAGTTATGGTTATGAAGTAACAAATTTAAAGACAAATTTTAAGGAAAACTTATGATTATAAACTGAAACTTTACTTTTATTAAATTAAATGTGATAAATAAGTCCAAATTTTACACGATTATAATTATCTGATTTAAATATTTGTATGTTATATACATACATATTTTAAATGACTATTGTTGTATAATTGTCTTTTAATGTAATGTTATATATTTCTATTTAATATAATGATTGATCCAAAATTGGAATTTATTTATTGTATTTTACATCTTTAACCTAATTTTACATCCCTGGTGGAAAATTATTCTAGAACTGTATAGATCTATCTAGTTTGCCATGGGTATAATCGAGGGCCTCGATAAAACTAGATAATTTTCTACCAGGGATGTTGAACATTTATACATTTTATTATTTTTATTAATATTTCTAATATTGATTTTTTATACAAATGGTTTGTAAAACAAAATAAGAGTTGGAGGAAGAAATGCAATAATTTTCCATAATGTATTGAATATTTATACATTTTTTTAATTTTTATTATTATTATTTTTTTTATATTTCTAATATTAATTTTTTATTAAAATGGCTCGTAAAAGAAAAGAAAAGTGTGAGGAAGAGAGTCATGAATCTAAGAAACGCAGGATTGAGCAATTAAGAATAAATCAGCAGAACTATAGAAAAAGAATTTCAAATAGAATATTAACTGAAAATTCAGAAGCAATTGTTGATGTTAATATAGGTAATGTGACTGATAGTTGTTTGGTAAGTACTTCTAATAATGATAACATGTTCGTAAATGACTTCGATTATGTACGTTCTGTAGTTTATAAAGATCATTGTTATTTTAAACAACATCAGAATGATGTTTCAAATAATCCACCTTTACAAGCACAGAATATACATGCTGGAATTTATCACGACCATTGTTATTTTAATCAGAACATAAACAGGCATAGTAATGTCAGAAATTTATTAAATAATGGTAATACAAATATTAAGCCAAAAATTAATGAACACTTCATAGGAGAAATGAATGTTGAATGCATTCACTGTAGAGCTAAGCATTTTGCAAGTGAAAAAGTATCGAATAAAGATAACTCCTTCAATGATTGCTGTAATCATGGGAAGGTTGAACTTGAATCTCCTCCTGAATTTCCTCATGAATTAAAAAAACTATTTAATCTAGAACATGAACATTCACATAAATTTTTTCGCAATATTCGTTGTTACAACAATTTATTTTCTTTCTACTTTTGTAGGGTCTCCGCGTTATATGTTACAATGCTTCCATGGTGCTATGACTCAAACACAGAGAAAAGGTAAACCTGATTTATTTATTACAATTACTTGTAATCCACACTGGAAAGAAATAGAAAATAATTTATTACCAGGTCAAGAACCTTCTGATCGACCTGATCTTTGTACAGGAGTATTTAATTAAAAAAAAACGCTTTACTCGATTATATTATAAAAGATACATTTTTTGGGGAAGTAGCAGTACATATTTATGTTATTGAATTTCAAAAACGTGGTTTACCACATTGCCATATATTAATAACTTTATCTACAAAATGTAAACTTGATACTGCACAAAAAATTGATAATTTCATATCTGCTGAAATACCTGATTCTGATCCTGAACTATATGATATTGTCATGAAAAATATGATACATGGACCTTGTGGAGATTGGTGCATGGTTGATAACGAATGTTCGAAAAAATTTCCAAAGAAATTTCAAGACGAAACTCTAATTGATGCTAATAGTTTTCCAATTTATCGTCGAAGAGATACGGGCAAAAAATACACACGTCCTAATAATTATGAAGTTGATAACCGTTACGTAGTTCCTTATTGTCCAATATTATCTTTAATGTTCAATTGTCATATTAATGTTGAAATTTGTTCCAGTATACAATCTATTAAATATTTGCATAAATATATATATATACAAAGGACACGATGTTGCATGTGTAATTATTACGAATGCCTCTGATGATGTGCTTATTGAATATGATGAAATAAAGCAATTTTTGGAAACTCGATACAAGCGAATAACCAAGAATGAACGGTTAACACGTTGCCACTTGACAGTTGTCCAATTTCGATTATGTGATCCGACGCAACTTCAAGTATATACAATCGAGTATCGATATGTATCGATAGACCCAACAACGGTTTACGAAACACATTTAAGAATAAAGGAATGTGTTGAAATATATTATATATTTATATTATATATATTATATATATATTATACTTTTACAATAGGATTATTATTTATATTATTTTTTATTCCAAAAAATCATCAATGACATTTTACTTATATTACAGTTGATTTGCCACAACAAAATAGTCCACGCGCGCGGTACGCGCGCTTCTTGATTTTCTAGTTTACGTAAAAAGTGCATTCATTATTTTTTAGTTGAAAATGCATCAAGCCGGCCATAAAAAATGGCATGCGGAGCGAAAACGTCCTTCAAAGAGACGTAAACATCTGGAAAATGCTCGAAATTCCAAACAACAAAAAAGGGATCAACCTAACCCTACAAGTAACCTGGAAGAACTACTTGTTGATTGGAATAATATAGGACAATTTTTGCTTGTACATTCTTCTGTTTGAGCAAATTTACTAAAGACATCAAGTGCAGTGACTGTGGTGAAAAAGATTTAGATGTGACAATGTCTTGTGCTCTTGGTTTTGCTTCAAAAATTGTGATTCAGTGCAGTAATTGTGAGTGGGTTTCTTGTCAGTTTTACTCAAGTCCAAGAGCAGACACTTAAGCTCATGCTCCCTATTTAGCATATAAGCGAATGGTTGAAGGTTCCAACTCTATCGGTTTGGGATTCTCTGCTTCGCAACGAGTGTGTGCTGAAATGGGTATGGAATGTCTTTCGAAAACAGCTTATCAAAAGCTATTGGCATCTCTGCATACAGAGACAAGTCAATTGAAAGAAACTGTGCTTGCAAGTGCTCGAAAAGATGTTCATGAAGCATATATAAGTCTTGATTCTAATATATCAAGTGAAGATATTATTGATACAAGTAATTTTTACGATGACACTTGGCAACGGCGTGGGCACAAATCTCTCTACGGTATTGGAGATACCGTAGAGAGATTATCAGATTATCTGGCAGAGTCGAATCGGATGGGTTTGAGAACACCCCGCGGCATTTCGCGCCAACGATCTGAACATAACTGACCACTATGTCAAATTTTATTACTAGGATCTAGGGATTCTGCCATCTGAAATCCGACCGTGCCCAACGCTGCATGTCCCCCTGAAATTTTTCATGAAACAGAATGAACCTTCAAAATACAAATTGGATAACAAACAAAAAAGCCTCCACTGTTTCGTCGATTCTTTCTTTAGTAGCCAGTATCTACTTTTGCAATAACGGAATTATGATAAAAAAATTTGTTTAGTTCGATAAAAACTCTTTATTTTATAATATTTTAGGTAGATGAGGATATCTTATTTTGAATATATTGACATAAATCCTTCAGGAGGTTCATCTGGTACATAGCTAAGCAAGATGAGTGTGCTATTTTTAATTTTTTTGTTTGCGAAGTATACTTTACTTCAGTTTTTGTATAAATAAATTTATATGAATTTACAATTATACATGCAAATCAAATAATTATATCCATCTTATTTATGTATAAAAAGTTTAATACAAACACTGATTTTACTCAGTTTATGAGGTTAAATGCACTTCTTTTGTTTTCAATTAATTTATTTTTACATTCAGAAGCATTCGATGCATATTTTTAAGGTCAATAAATGTTCGTCAAATATTTGTTTTCTAATACAAAAATTTTCAAGAAAACTCTTTCTCTAGTTCTTTGAAATATGCAACTGAAAACGACAAAAGTGCAATTTCTCATGAGACTTTACGCTAAATGTCTTATAATAAAAATATTAATATCTCGCTTCTTAGATATCCTTATCTTCCGAAAAATTAACTGAATCATTTTGGGAACTACATCTATCGGTATACCACGATTCATTAAAATCGATGGGAAACTTTAGTATTACCACGGAGGTGACATTTTGTATTTAAACTGTTCTTATTTAATCATATTTACTTTAAGGGGACCTAACCACCTTAAAATTACAAATAAATTACTTATATATTTTTAGGCGAGGATAAATTATTCATGATGTATTAACTATTTCTTTACGGTAAAAACATTATATGAAAATATAAAAGAAAAATTTTTAAAAGTTTTTTTATGGTCGTGAGTTCTTGTTTGGCTATAATACAACCTTGTATATTTCTTGCTCTGTCGTAAGGTTTTGGGAGTTAAACTGATCGGATCGATTTTGAGAATTTATAGTGTCCTAAAATACATATAATTAGGATACGAGTTTGGAAATTTAAAGAACAAAATTATTCACCAAAGTTATAGCCGATTTAAGCTATATTTTATGAGAAAATTAAAAAAAAATAATTCAGGCTTAAATAGGCTATAACTTTGGTCAATAATATTGTTTCTTAAATTCCTACACTCGTATTCAATTATATGTATTTTGAACGCTATAAAACCTCGTAAACCCCAGTCCGATCAGTTTGACTCCCAAAACCTTGCAGCAGAGGAATAAATATACAAGGTTGTATTATAGCCAAACAGTGACATCACGATCACCATAAAAAATTTAAAAAAATAATAATTCCATTATATTTTGATAATATGTTCAAATTTACCGTTAAAAATAGTTATGTAATATATCATGAATAACTTATCCTCACTTAAAATTATATAAGTAATTTATTTGTAATGTTAAGGTGGTTAGATACCGTAACTATAGAAAGAGTTACTACAAAAAAACCGTTGCTCTTATACATGGGGATGTCTCACGGACTGAAAGGATCCTATACTAAATACACATTGCAGTCCCGCATAATTTTGGTCCCGAGCCTTTTCAGTCCCCGCGACTCGACTGTATACCTATATCGTGATACAGCATATGCAAAAGTTAATGCCGTACTTCGGTTTTTGGTGCGTGTTCATAAATTGTATATTCTTTACTAATATATTATTACTTTACATTATAAATTGAAGGGTTTCCATTACAAATATTACAATTTAATAATGATTTTATCGAAAATTAACTTTCTAACCTTACTATCAACCGGTGAACGTCCTAAGAAATATCAAAATTCATCAAAATTCGAGATACGGAAACTTTTACCGTTACAAAGCTTTCTCCCAGAAAAAGCAAAAGAAAACGACAAAAGCTCTGAGGAAGACGAAACAAAAAACAAGGGAGCGTACGCGTTTAATTAGCGAGAAAATCCTGGAGGTAAGCATCGAACCACTTGTCGCAACTCCTATCGAGTTTCATTCAAGTCCACAACTCGCGCTATGGATATCGCTTTATTTGCCGCAACAGCGAATAATCTTTCAATCTCGGCGCAGCAATTCTACACCCACTCCGAGGATATTTTGCAGGCAAGCGTCTGTGAACTCCTCAAGCTCTAAGTTATAAAAACCTCATGCGCACTCTTTCATGCACACACACGCACATGCACAGGCACATACATACGCGCACACTTTTATCCGCAAAAGCGTTCTTTTCCGTCGCGGTTGCTGCTGCGGCGAACTCTTTTCTTTTTTCTACTCCCCTTCAGTTGCGCATACTCGCGGGTTTGGAAAATACACAGGATCCCGAGAACGAATGAACGGAAGAAGAGAGGGAGCGCGAGCACTGGCTCTCAAACTTGGAATTGAACGACAATTGACAATATATTTTTCGTCGATTGATATGACATCTCGTAAAGCAAAGCGTTTTCGAATATTGCCTGCTCTCATATCCCGATAAGCTTCGTGTGCCTCGTAATAAAATCCGTGTAAAAGCGCAATGAAACCGCGCAAGGAGCAATAAATTCGCGACGAGCTTTTTTTGTATTCAAGAGGTAGTACAACTTTAATAATATAACGCGAAACATTCAGTATTATTAAATATTATCATATTAGAAACTTCAGAACTACACAAGTTATATATTCTTTCTGTTAATGTATGTCCATCCTCGACGTAAGAAATACTAAAAATAATATTCAGAGATATGGTGGCTCATCAGCATATATTTTTTAAAATGACAATAAAGAATACGGTGTTATAATCTGGCGTGTTGATGTGTATTGAAAAAATAATACGTTTTATTATTATAATAACTCTAGATAGAGCTTGCCGCTTCTCGAGTGGGGGAACTCTCAGACTATAGTTGGCACTACTCCGTCATTTTTTAAGCGTAAGTTGTTTATAAGAACTAGTTTAGGCTAGCATCGTCTGCGAAGCTACACGTCACAGGACAATTGTCAAAATTGTTCTAATCGATTTAATAAAAAATTTCATTAAGGGGGCAAACCACTTTTAACACCTGTAAAATGTGATTCGCCGTGTGAGTGTGGATGCATGGATGAGTGGGTGGGTTGGTGTATGGATGGATCGGTGCATGAGTAAATGGCTTGTGGATAGATGAACGGAGGCCGAAGGCGTGGATGGGTTGGTGTATTAGTAGATGTGTGCGCGTGTGTTTTGGTGCGTGGGTGTTTGCTCAATAGGTGTGAGGTGAGTGGATGGATGGTTGAGCATGTGGGTGGGTTGGTGAGTGAGTGAATAGTTCGGTGTGTGGGTGGGTTAGTGTATGGATGAGTGGCGTGTAGATGGATGTATAAGTGGAGGGGTGGATTGGTGTGTGTGGCATTGTGTATGGGTGGATGGGTTTTCGGGTAGATGGATAAGTACATGAATGGGTTGATTTGCAAGTAGATGTGTGCGTGAGACTAGATGGATGCATAGGTGGTTTGGTATTGTGGGAAAATCAGTGCGCAGGTAGGTTTATGTTGATGGATAAGTGCGTGTGTAGCATGGTGTACGGGTGGATGCATGTGCGTGCGGATTGATGGTTGTGTGGGGGAATGGTGTGCGGGTAGAGGGGTGTGTGATTGGTTTGATATGTGGGAGTATCCGAGTATGGGTGAGCGTGTGTGTTTGGTACGTGTGTGTGCATTGTTTGTGGAATTTGTGTGGTTAATTTGTTTATGTGTGCTTATCTTTGTTTACTATAAACCTTTGAGCATTGGCCGTTTGAAAATAATAGAACGTTGCTTGACTTCTACGACGAGGACGTGCTAAACAGGTTTCATCATTCATTTTAACTCTTTATTAACTTTAAGGAACTTATTATTTGTATATTCGTAAGATAAAGCTGAATACAATTCAAATGGTTTATAAGAGTCGCTTATTTTAAAGCCGGAATCTGATTTAAAACTTTGATATGACTTTTTTTTTATTTATTAAAGCTTCAAATCTTTTTTACAAGACTTATTCGCTGTACATAATAGCTTACAATTTAATATTACATTCTTCAAGGAACGCTACAATAGAATTACAGCCTGGTACATTGGGTTCGTAAAGTATGATCGAAGTTTTCATCGGAGGTGGAATCCAGCCTTCCTTAGGCTTCTAATTAATTTAGTTCTTTGATTATCATAAAGTGGGTACTGCCAAATGATATGATCCAGATCTTGAACGCTGGATTTACAAGAACAAGTACTGTCCGAGGCTATGTTAACCCTGGCTAAGGAGGCAGCAAGATTATAGTGGTCAGCACGACAACGGTTAATAGTGACGATGAGATTTCTGGATAAATTTTTATTTTTAAACCATGGGCGGCAAGTATCTTTGTAGTAGTTTTGGAAGTAGTAAATACCTTTGTCAGGGCTCATTTCCAGGAAGTGGGTTTTAGAGTTTTTGATCATGGCCTCTCTGTAGCTGGCTTTCAATTCAGTGAAAGGTACGACAGGCCTTTCTCTTATCCCGGGATACGTTGCTGCATTCTTAGCCAGGGAGTCGGCCAAATCATTGCCTTTGATACCGCAATGAGATGGGATCCAACAGAGAAGAATCGAAGCGGCGTTTGACATTGTTTGCGTAAATTTTTGATATTTTTCTCTTATAGAATATAAGTAAGGGTTTGTTCTTATATCTAGTTTACGGTATTTGAGTGCCTGTAAAACGCTTAATGAGTCCGAGAAAATAATGATGTTTTTGTCGATGTTTCTAAGAACAATATCCATAGTATCATCAATGGCAAGAGACTCAGCAGTGAAAATTGGTGCAAACGCAGGCCGAGCCAGTAGTGTTCCGATTCCTGTCTTTACTACCGTCAGTGTAGATTTTTAGGTATGTTTGATTTCGCAAAAGTTCTTGTAACATACGGTTTTGTAGAGGAGCTGCTTTAAGAGATCTTCCAACTGTGGTATTGATGGGAATGGTACTGATTAAGACAGAGTAATAGAAGTTAAATAATTGGTAGTTTGTAGACTTAATAATGGGGATAGAAAAATTAAAAAGATCTTTGATACATCCTTCAAATAATCGATTCCGCTTGGCAGTGAATTTTTTTAGTACATTATTATAATAGATTTTGATAACTTTGTGGACTAGTAGGTTCTCGTTGCTGAGGATTTTTAATAAGTAAGAATAGCAAAGATAGCGTGTTCTTTCTTTGATGGAAGATAGTTTGGATTCTGCAAGGATAACATTCAGTGTAGTTGTGATTCGGTAACCAAAGGCTGCACGAATAGCGCTGTATTGTATTTTCTCTAATTTGTTGATGTAGTCATTTCGCACAGGAAAGTAAGCAAAGCAGCTGTATTCAAGCATGGATCGAACATAGCTTTTATAAAATGTAATTAGAACGTTAGGGTGGGCACCCCACCAAATGCCTTGTAAAAATTTCAAAATATTAAGAGCTCTATGATATCTCCATCGAATGTTATCGATTTGTTCGCAGAAATTGAGTCTGTAGTAAAAAATGACTCCGAGAAATCGAGCAGAAGAGATAGATACTACAGTACAATTGTTGTTAATTTCTAATTCTGTCGTACTGGGAAGAATGCCATTTTGGTTGAAGTATACAAATATAGTTTTGTGAGGTGCTAGATCAAGTCCAAGGTGTGAGAGGTGTTTGTCAATAATCTTGATGGCCTATTTTAAAGAGTTTATGTTTTTTGAGCAGAGTGAAATATCGTCTGCAAATTGTAGAACAGTAACTGTTTTAGGGATGTCCTTCGTGATAGAGCAAACATAGATAATAAATAAGAGAGGGCTAACGACTCCACCCTGAGGAACGCCTGTGTACGATAGTCTAAAATCATTGAAAGTTTCAGTGTATATCTGTCTTTCATAAGTCAGAAATTTAATGAAATTGATCAATTTGAATGGACAGCCTAATTCTGCAAGTTTGATCAATAAGAGATCAATGTTGACATTGTCAAAGGCACCGCTCACATCGAGGAATACAGAAAAAAGATTTTGGATTTTCTTAAAGGCTTCTTGAATTTTGATGGTTAGGTTAAGTATGTTGTCTGTACAAGGTTGACCTTTTCTAAATCCGCTCTGAAAGTTTGGTAAAATATTTTGTTTTTCAATCCACCATTGTAATTTATTTTTAATGATTGTCTCAAAGTGCTTGCACAGAGGAGATTTGAGGGAAATTGGCAATTAGGTGAACAAATGATTTTTTCCAATCGTTCGGAAAGCAGCCAGTTCTAAACATTTCATTGTAGATATCGATAAGAATAAGCTTGTAATTGATATGAAGGTTTTTTAGAGTGAAGTAGTCGACACCATCAAGTCCCGGGCAAGAACTTGACTTTCGAGAATCAAGTGCAAGATTAAGTTCAGCAAAAGTAAATTCTGATTCGAGGAAAAAGTTTTCCTGACAAGTAGGCATAAAATTGGGATTAGTTGGTACCCACGGAGGTCAAATTCTGTTTCTTGCTTTAATTTTATTCTCAGTTTGAAGGTTTTGAGGCAAATGTGACGGCGTAATCTTGACCCATTTGTTTTTCAGGATTTTGGATTTATCCCAAACGAATTTATTGCTTGTGTGACAACTAAGACTCTGTGCAAACTCTTTTTTCTTTTGAAGGTCTTACGAGCGATGGCCCTAAGTCTTTTAGGGAGGCAAAATTCGCGGAGAAAAAAGAGAGATAGCTTGATTGGAGATCGGTGTTTACATTAATCCAATTAGTGCAAACCGATCTAATTTTAAGAGATTTTTGAAGGTGAATCCATTTTTGGGTGTTTAGACTTACATAAATCAGGTAATGGTCGGAGCCTAAAGTGTCGCTATGAGCCTGAGTTTCGATGCGATCTATTAACGAATTACTGGAAATAATAAGGTCGGTGTTTGATCTAGAGGTAGTATCAATATGTGTGAGCATGTCGGTGTTGTGAATGTAATAATTTAAATTTTGTATACATTGAAGGAGATTTTTACCATTAGTATCTGATTTTTTACAATTCCAAATGACGTGGTGAGAATTGAAATCTCCCATTAAAACATTGTTCTGATTTGGATCAAAATTTGAAAAAAGTGTTTCCTAGTTCTCAAGGCTTAAGGCGTCACCTGGGGCTCTATAGCATGCATACAAGTTGAAACTCGGAGAGATGTTTGTGATACGAACGCCACAAAGTTCGACCGATTCATTAGGTACAATCAAATTGTCAATTTCTTTATACGCAATATTTTTTCGTAAGAGGAGAAGAACACCTCCACCTGCGGATCTTGCCCTGTCCTTCCGAAACGTAACAAATCCTGGGAATTGGAAGTTAGTACACCCACCGTTCAACCAGCTTTCAACACACACAAGGATGTCAATATCTTTGAGGAGATCTGGAAGTTCTTCTTATTTGAGAGAAATACTTCTGGCGTTCCAAAAGAAGATCTTGAGGTTGAAGTAGAATGATGAAGTTCGCGTTAAACTATCCATTTTAAGGCTGTAAAGAGCGCCCGCAATCGTCAGTTGATTCCTCAGATGCGGAAGCAGAATCATTCTCCTTTGGATTCAAAAGCTTCATTTTAATTCTTGTGATTCTTGATTTCAGAGTTCTGTTGTTAGCATGTCCATAGGCGTCGTCCAGCATTAAGATAAGGCCATTAGTGTTTTCGGTAAATGTTTTTGCTATTTCTAAAAGATTTGTATTGCCGAACGAAGAGAGGAGGAAGTCTTTGAATTTATCTAAGTTGATAGGATAAGCATTTGAATTTTGGGAGAGATACTCCTTAGCAAATTCTAGTTGAGCGTCGATTTCAGAGATGGAGCACTGTTTACTGTCTTGTTTCTTGCACTTTGTTGTGGCTTGTTCCTTTTGGTGATTTGTACTGCTGGGTTGTGAAGAAACACTTAAAGGGCGTTTGAAACTAGAATTCAGTTGATTTGTAGACATTTGTTCCAAAGAGAGAGGTTGAAAATTTGGCTTATCAGTGGTTTTTGGGTTGAGCATAGGAGTTAAATTCAACTGGTCTTGTGATAACGGTGCGTCGGAATTAATATCCGGTAGAACAGATTGGTCTGAGTGAGAAAGAACAGAGTCGAGATCGGATTGATTTTCTGTGATTGCATCTTCATTTTGATTTTGGCTAAGATTGCGACAGTGTTTGGCTAAGTGCCTCTCTTCTTTGCATAAGAAACAACTCAGCTTGTCACTCGAGAGATAGACCCAATATTTAGTGTCGTCAAAATTAATTTGATTTGACTCTGGCATCTTGGAGACGTCGTCCGTATGAATGTACATGTACCGACGAAAACTCATAATGTGCGAGTAGTTTGGTTCGTTAATACCAGCTCTGAGAAAAGATATCTGTGAAATAGGCTTGATTTCGTATTCTAGTAGTTTCTTCAAAAGTACTGAGTGTGGAATGATAGGGTAGACGTTAGATATGATGATTCTCTTGGATTTTGAAATAAGCGGTCTCAGTGTACATGAATGAGAGCCGATGTGTATTGTCGTGTCTTTAGCCGTGACTATGTCAGCGAGCTCTCGAGTACTAAGATATAAACACACCCGGCCTTGGGAAATTCTTGAGGCAAATCGTATGTTTTCCGGACCAACAAGGCCGCCTATGGCAAGAACATAATCCTTGATTTGCAATCCTTCAACAGAGTCAGTGACAATGACTTGATCTTTTTTAGGAAACATTGATTGTTCGGCAACTTGAGAGTACGATAAAGTGGGTTTGCTTTTCGTGGTGACACTCGATTTAAGTGGGGAACTCTGAGTTGCAAGAGCTTCCCCGTTGTCGGAAGTGCTCATTGCTGGGATGAGAAAATTTTGCACTTTTACGACACTAAAAGTGCCGAAGCACAACTTTATTTAAATTCACTACAACCGAGCACATTAAATCGCGCAGTGGAATGTTGACTGATTTAAATTCGATCGCCCGAGAAAATAAACACGTCTTACCTTTACGGCGGTTCAGACGCGACTGAATTTGATATGACTAATCCAAGGGGGTGGGGCAGTTATACCTTTTAAAAAAAAGTTTAAATTATAAGGTAAAAAAATTTGTATTTTTAACGTGATTTAAAATTTAAATATATATTAAAATATTTTAAATAAAGAGAGTAACATATACAAATAAAGCTATTAAAAAAATATTTTTTATATAATGAAATATATAAAACAGGTGTTTGTATTAATAATAATTACAATAATTAACAATCTTCTTAGTAAAGACGGTATAATAATAAAATAAAAAATGCTTATAAAAATAGTAGTTCAAATAATACGTACATTACCCGGAAGGAGCGATGGCAAATGAGGGATATTTTGCTAGTAAGTTATATACATTTGTAATTGTAATTTTTTGCAATTGTAATTTAGTGCAAATGTTTTTTAAACCCCTTGGAACTAACTTCTTTTAGTGAAATAATTGTTGCATAGACGTACTATTGCCGTTTCTTTTTTGTTATACATGTAACAAGTTTATTTTTGAGGGATATTTTGCTAGTAAGTTATATACACTTGTAATTGTAATTTTTTGCAATTGTAATTTAGTGCAAATGTTTTTTAAACCCCTTGGAACTAACTTCTTTTACTGAAATAATTGTTGCATAGACGTACTATTGCCGTTTCTTTTTTGTTATACATGTAACAAGTTTATTTTTAAATAGGTTGTATCTTGCAAACTAATTATAGTAATCTTGTATTATAAGAAAAAGATTGTATTAAAAAATTTAAATTATTTATTGAATATTAAATCCAAAGAAAAACGTTGCCGACTGATTTGGCACTCAGCTTTCTCAAAAAGACATCAGTCATAGTCATATAGTATCCCCTGTATAAAAATGCACCTAGCTCATATATATTGAATTGAACATAATCCAATCTCGAAAATTCGAAAGAACATCAGTGTGTTCTCTATTCTATTCTATTTGTGGTTGGTGGCGCCAGAGGTCTGTACGGCCATCAACAAGCGGTGGCATGCGACGCATGCGTAGAAAAAGGCGGGAGATTTGAATTGATGAATGTTCCGAATTTCGGGAAGACCACGACCTGAAACAAAAAAAAGGAAAAAAAGCTTCTCCAAGGCCCTCCCCTCGGGTCCGGGGGAGACCCCGGGCCAGGGGGAGGGCAACAGGGACAGTGTGTTCTCAAAAACTCAAACATAAGTGCGCATGCGTACGTGGCTGTGATCGAGAGCACGATCTTATATACAGGTCTGGACACTCCTATGTCGAGCGCATAGAAGCGCGTGTAACCTAAGTGAACCGCGCATGCTTGAAATTTTAAACTAGAGAGAACGGAGTAGGCGGCAATTAGATATTATGTTCTTTTGATGGTGAATACTGCGGGAATACGTTCAAATATACTATGACTTATTTTCAATAAAATAAAATATGTGCAATCATTTTAAATATTTAAAAACTAACACAAAAATTGTTCAAATGCTAGCTATCAAATTAGCGTATGACCTACTAAATACACAACCGAAAAGTATTTTATTTAAATGCGTGATCAAAAACTGCTATCAAAAATTGTAATTTATTTGACCAGGATTCAATTTTGGAAAATTTTAAAAATACGTCAAACTAATACAGCAAATAATGTTTAAAATCTCATGGTTTAGAATTTTTTTAATAAACAAATACGCTGAAATTCGGCCGTTCATCTTATTTTTTTGAGGTTATTTTAGTTAATTTCATACTTTTATTCGTGATTTCTATCAACAATAGTATAAAATGTAAAACTGTAATATATACGATAATATGCTGGTGGTACCGCACAGCTACACCGCTGCACGCTTCTGTTTTCTGTCAACCACAGACATGCGCAGTGCGCTCACCAACTACGGGCGCAATTTCGTTTCGCTCGCTCGGGCAGTAAAACTCACCCGCGGGAAAAATCGACTTTTTTCTCGAGTTACATATAGTACTTTATGTCCATCTCAACTGTCTCCACTTTTTGACTTGCAAAGCGGGACTAATGGACTGTTAAAAGATAATATTGTTAAAAGACAATCGAAAATCAGGGCTATTGGTAGAATTTGATGAAATAAAGAAATTTGAACTAGTTTCTAGTGAAGTCACTTTTTTCCCACTAATCATTTTGCAGGCAAAAAGTGTAATTTTGGTCTTGCTTTTCAGGGAAAAGTAGTGATCATTATCGTTCAGATGGGCATAAAATACATTAAAGTTTCTAACTATGAAAATATTGAGAAATATGCATTCAATTCTTCGATGGCATTCGCAAGAACTTTCCCATATTTTCGTTGAGTAAAACTCGAATAATAGCGGGCGCAGCGCGCATGTCGAGTTCTAGTATTATATTATTATGCTTAGGTCAATATCTGTTGGCGGATTTGTCAAAATAGGTTATATATTATAAATCAAATTTGACTGACAAGTTCATTTAAATATTACAAATACTGTATGTTTAAATGTTAACTGAAAATCAAGTTTTTGTACACTGATTGATTAGACTATATCCATTGATATTTGATAGTTCTAAATAAAACTAGTATTCAGTATAAATTTCATTATATTTTATTCTTTAATTTTCGAGTTATACAGGTTAGAAAAAAAATTCCTTAACACACGGCATAACAAATGAAAAACGGTACAATTTGCGTCGATTTCAGTCTTTAATTGGAAGATTTAATGAGTACTTTCTTGTCAAAACAATTTACTACATTATCGAAAAACAAAAATTTTCAAAATTCCAAATTTCGAAAAATGACTATAAAATCAAAATGAGTCGACTGTATTCGCCGAAAATTTTAAGCTTCTCCTAGGTAATGTATTTATGTTTTTACGTTAAGAAATTTTTTTAAAACAATACAATGCTTTTTCTTTGAGAAAGAAAAGTGAATAACGTGTATATCTAATTTGATCCAAGATTATTTAATTGATCATTTACTGACTAAAGTATTCAATTTTTTAATTATCAAACTTTTTTTACTACAGATTGATTAAACTAATGAATTTTATCGTATGACTATTCGCGAGAACTCGTGCAGTCGACATTAATAATTTGAACTTTTAAAGTGCGTACTTAAGTGTACTATAGATTATTTTTAATTACTCGCTCTGTAATTTTTTATACATATTCCAGTGCAGCATGGTAATGAATCTAAAAATTCCGAGTACATAATATCGATCCATATTTAATTTTCGCGTTACATCTAATTATCGCACCGCCGCTAACTACTTGAGACTCTCGTAACCGTGTACGCAGTCTAGGGCTCTTGTATATTTTTACCGCACTCGGCCACTGCGTTTTTTTTCTTAATGCATGCCAGCTGCGTAAATATGCAAAAATTGTTCATAAGAATAACTTTAATTAATGGAGTAACGGTAAACCATCTTCTAGCCTTTTCCGCTGATTTTAAATGGCAAAGTTTATCATCACGTCTCTTGAAATCGCGGTACCCGCTACTTCATTGAGTGAGCATCGGATCACGTAAGTTTTTGTTTGCGAGTGAACGAGAAGGGAGAACTGGCTATATCTCATTTGTCTCGTTCTTGTGCAGCGCGGAGCCTCGACCCTCGGTCTTCTGCATTCAGAATCTTTCTAGCCACGTGGCCAATTTTACGAACGAACGACGACCCACTGCTGCCTGCTCTCTTTTTACCCGAGCTGCGCACACGCCCCAAACAAGTCGAATGAAAGTGAAAAGTGTTTTGTTAGCGCGTTGGATTCTAGGAACTTTACACAATTAGAAAATAATCAAAGCTTTGATGTCTTCAGAAGATTTTGTTCAAACGATGCCTTTAGATTGTATATAGATATAGTACCATTCTTATTCTGACGAGATATGAAATTTCATTTAAAATCGATTCACTGTACACTGGATAGTAAAAGTAACTTTAAATTTCGCGTCGAATTTTTTTGGAATTCCGTGCGTGTGCAATGTGATTACAAATGATTAGATTAGGTCAAATATCAAATTTGGTCGTTTCCATATTCAAATGTTTGACCTAACCTAACCATATGGAATCGCACTACCTACACACGCACGGAATTCCAAAAAAATTCGACGCAAAATTTGAAGTTATTTTTACCGTCCAGTGTACTTATACATACATATATTGCATGGCGCTTAACATATACGACCATGCCCCGACTAGTCAAGAAAGAGTCTTGTTAAACTAAAAAGAAAGTATATTTATATTCTTTCATTCTTATATTAAATAAGAGCAAACAATATTTTTATAAAAAAAAATTATTTCTCAAAGAGCAAGACGTCGTAAGTTTGCATAACCCTTAAATCTTTTAATCTCGCTGATAAAAATTTAATAATGATGATTTTGTTCGTTCCGAAAGTAGAATTGAAATCGATTTAAAGACTATCCGGTCATATAGAAGGCGGAAAAGTCGGGTACAAATTATCGTTGCAGGCTTGTTGCTAATATATATATATATAAAGTCAAAGAACAATCAATTCTAAACAGTTCTTACATGACTCGTTAACTCCGTAAAACAGTCTCCCAGCTAAAAATGCAATTACATAATGCATACTATACGCCCAGCCGACAGCCAGACACATAAGTTTCATTTCTACTTAGCCGGCAGCAAGGTCAGAGACGAAATCGCCCGACGATGGAGCGCGTGGTCGCGTCTTTAAAGCGCAGCAGCTCGCTAACTTCTAATATTAACCGCAGAGAAACCTGAACTTGAGCATGCGATTTGCCAGAAAATCGTTTCACCACTACTACATCCATTAAAAGTATTGTTCTGTCGATTTAGCACATACGGGTAAAGTTCCTCTGTACTTGACACGAGTTAGCCTAACTAAATTTTATCAGACGTTAGTTTTAAACAAAAATAAAAGGGTTTCAAAATAAATAATATTAGAATTCCATTTTCGTGTTTAAGATAAAGAATTGACAATTTATATATAGTATAATTTATTTAATATATAAAAGGTAGTGTAAAATTATCACATTGATCGCCGCAAAGCATCATTATCCAGGAGCCAATATTCATTAGCCTACTCTCTACGACACAAACAAAAACTGCACATATACTACGTACACCAAACAAAGACGTGTACATAACGAGACGAGAGTTGGAAGGAGGCGGCCCACAAGAAAGTTTTAAAAAAATTTGCCTGGAGATATGCCGTTGTCGTGCCATTTGTACATACTTTATTCATGCATTCTCTATATATGGTAGAAGGGAGGAGAAGGAAGTTTTCCGCAGGGCAAAATATCTATTCGCCTATTCGTTCAATCCAAAACTCGGAGAGTGCTGCAAGCAACCGAACGCGTAAAAGCTTGGGCGCATCTAGCTTCGCAATCTCTCTCTCTCTCTCTCTCTCGCTTTCTCTCTCTCTCTCTCTCTATCTCTCTCGCTTTCTCTCTCTCTCTCTCTCTCTCTCTCTCTCTCTCTCCCTCTCTCTCTCCCTCTCTCTCTCCTTCTCTCTCTCTCTCTCTCTCTTTCTCTCTCTCTTTCACTTCGTAAATATTTTACTCTGACCCAATATAGAGAGAAAGGGGTACCGAGAAAAGTGGCTCTTCTAGCCGGGCCTCTTTCAATGCGCACTGATGCCAGAGAAGGCAAGGGAGCGACGACGACGATGCCCGAGGACGTCCTCGTGCTTACAATCTCTTCTACATGAAATATTGCTAACGCGGAAAGAGAAAGAAGAAATGATAATAGAGGGACAGAGCACAGGGCAAATTCATAAGGGTCAGATAACCGAGCTGGAACCGATTTGTCTGCTGGTGAGAAAGAGATACATTTATTGTCTGGATTATTGAGTTATGTAACTAGTGCGATGGCGGAATGTGCCTGAGAATCTCAGCTCTCGGAAGGTCGTCTTTTAGAAAAAATGACAACACCTATTACGAATACTAAGTGGAAACGTAAGTAAATAAGAACTCCAGCTTGTTGGCTGCATTAAGATGTAACATATTGTATTCGAAATACGTCTCCTTACGAGTGAAACTATGCATGTACTCACATTAGAGAAATTACATAAAAAAGAAGATGGACAATTAACTATTAATAAAAATGTTCAAGAAATTGGATTATTGCCAACATTTTTTTTTAACAAATTTAACCAAAAAGTGCACGTAAGCCCAACATTAGCAGAGTGATTGAATTTCAAAGACTAGGGTGGGCTGGGCATGTAGCTAGGATGGGTAATGAAATAGCAGCACTTAGAGTACTCGTAGAGAAGCTGACAGGAGCAAGAACCTCAGGTAGACCAATGAGAAGGTGGGAGGACAGTATTAAAATGGACCTACTAGAAATAGGATGTTATGAGGAGGATTGGATGCAACTGGCAAACAATAGAGAAAGATGGCGTGACTGTGTAAAGAAAGCTATGGACTACACAGCTACAGATATCTAGTCCCAACAAGTAGTTATGCTTGTCGGCTACAGCCGACGTAAAGACTATGTGATAGCTGTTACCCTGCAGGCACCGTTGCTGCTTACCATTACTACTTGGCCTTTATAATAATATAATATATATCATAACAATAATGTAATGTGACGTGTAGTATAAAGATTTTTAGGCTTTGCAATAGTTAATTTAAAGGTATTATCAAGTATTAATATTAAAAAAATGTTTAGAATGTTTGCTTTTAAATAGCTAAAAACTTTATGGACTTATAAAAAAAGAAAATTTTAGGGATTAAAGATGTTTTGTCCCATTAAATGTTTGAAAATTCTCAAATTATCTTGCATATTTCGTCGTCATGTGCGATTGTTCATAACTTTGCAATAAAATAATATTTTAAATAAAACAAAGCTGAAACAAATGCCCATTCCCTGATAGAAAATTATCTAGTTTTATCGAGGCCCTCGATTATTTCCTTGGCAAACTAGATAGATCTACATAGTTCTAGATTAATTTTCTACCAGGGTTCCGTCAATATATTTGTTTTTTACGACATTTCTCTAACGTAACAACTTAGAGTTGTGATCTGAAGTATAGGGGACATTGCTTTACTGAAATAACGCAAAGCTCGGATACAATAGGGTATATCTTAAAAAGTAAGGTCTATTATTAGAAGAAACCAGAGATGGGCAAGTATTCGACCTCAACATGTTTTTGAATACTTTTTTTAATTTTGCAATAAAACTTTCAAAACAAGGAAAATTCGAGTTCCCAAAGGTCTTATATGACAAATAAATGCAATATGGACGAGTTAGAAAAGTATTCGAAAAAAGTATTCGTTGAATACTTTTATATGAAAACTAAGTATTCGAGAAAAGTATTCGACGAGTCCTTTCGACGAATACTCAGTATTCAAAACAAGTATCCGACGAATACTTTTTACGAATAATTTTTTATATTTTATTATCTAACGATTTATGACTATTGGTTCGCGTTTATTTTTATTTCTGTAGCTGCTCTGCATAATCGAATGAGTCTATTTGTTATGTTATTGAGTTATTATCATTATCACTATCAGTATCACTATCACTATCACTATTACTATCACTATCATTATCATTATCATTATCATTATCATTATCATTATCATTATCATTATCATTATCATTATTATTATTATTATTATCATTACTATTATTATTATTATTATTATCCATTTAAGTTAATGTTAGAAAATCATATATACTTGATATTACAAATTTAAAAGTCTTAGCACAATCGTAAGAAGAACCATAGTTGTCACGCCTGATTATTATTCAATATGACGCTAAAGCATCTTCACTATCACAGTCAATCATGTTGAGAGTCTTTTTTAAAATTAGCGCAAAAATTATTTACTTTCAATATAATAATCATGCATTATAACTACGGTACTTTTACGATTGTGCTAAGACTTTATAATTTATAATATCGAGTAAATATTTTTTTTAACATTAACTTAAATGAATAATAATAATAATAATAATAATAATAATAATAATAATAATAATAATAATATAAATTGTTAAATAATAAAATATAAAAAAGTATTCTAAAAAGTATTTGTCAGAAGTATTCGTCCAATACTTTTCTCGAATAATGAGTATTCTAAAAAAGTATCCGACGAATACTTTTCTAACTCGTTCATATTGTACTTATTTGTCATGTAAGACCTGTGGAAACCCGAATTCTCCTTGTTTCAAAGGTTTCATTACAAAATTAAAATAAGTATTCGAAAACATGTTGAGGTCGAATACTCGCCCATCTCTGGATAAAACTCCGGGTGCTGAGTATCAATTTTGGGTACCATAAACTACTCCCCACTATCAAGTTCAATTACAAGGTTACAATGTTTTATAGGCATACAAATTTTTTTCTTGTATTTGGTTAAAATACAAATCCTGTGGTAATAGGACAATCACAAAAGAAAAGTACTTTTTTGTAAAGTGGCAACATTTTGCCGGCGTATTACTAATAAATAAATAAATAAATCCCTTTAGAATTATATATCATGATATATATTTTTTTACTCGGGTAAATTAAATTCATTCTTGACAGTGATTTCTGTCTCATATGTAATCATGTCGCATTAAATTTCAGAATAAAAGTGAAATAAAATTATCATTTACACGTTAGAGAGCGCTATAATTAATACTCGTCCATGGCGATCCTAACGAAGTAATATCCCAATTACTTGTACACTTCATCTTGCGCAACAGCTTTCATACGATTCTTTAGAACTCTCTCTCCCCCTCTCTCTCCCTCTCTCTCTCTCTTTCTCTCTTTCTCTCTCTCTGTATCTCTCTCCCTCTCTCTCTATTTCTTCCTCTCTCTTTCTCTCTCTCTCTCTCTCTCTCTCTCTCTCTCTCTCTCTACCCCCTTAAATAAATACAGTGTGCTCTCGCCTCTGTTTCGCACTTCATTACTTTAGTACTGTACGGTGGCGTACAAAAGAGAGCACTTCTAATGAAAGAACAAGAATTCACATAGTCGCCCAGACTCAGTAACAGCAGTAGCAGCAGGCAGCAACAGTCGGCGCGGGAGTTGAAAAACCCCTTGAATGTGAGTGAAAAAACTACACCTACCGGGATCATGCACGAGACCAACATCCAACATCTTCGTCGTCAAGCAAACGAGTGAGAGAAAAAGAAGAGAGGAAGGAGAGGAAGTAGAGAGAAAGAGAGAGAATTAGCGAGATACGTGAAAAACGAGAGGCAGCTGGAAACCCTGCGCCCATGCTTTAAAACCTTTTATGCGCGGTATCATACTTATATACATTTTCCTCGAGACGGTTTGCGCGCGCGCGACGCTGGACGCGCAAAAAGTGGAAATATATAAACCACAGCGACACGCGCGTCTTCCATTGAGAAAAGTCAGAATGAAAGAGTGAGAGAAAGAGAGAGAGAGAGAGAGAGAGAGAGAGAGAGAGAGAGAGAGAGAGAGAGAGAGAGAGAGAGAGAGAGAGAGAATTCGTCTGAAAGACTCGCACTTATATGTTTAGGAAACTTGCGCATATCTGTCCACGCGCGCTCTTTCTCTGGTCTGTGCTTTTCTTCGCAGTGAAAAGCAGCTTGTGCATAACGGCGTCCATAATTGCCGCGCGACGTTAATTATAACAACGCGACTGAATGGAAGCTCAGGCCGCCCTAGTGACTAGGCGCCGTAGTAACTTCTGCGCGTACTCGGCAAAGCCAAGAGTTGAGCCTAGGCTCCCTCGCTCCTCTCGGACTATCTGGGTCTCTCTAATAATGCAGCCACTCAGCTGGCAGATGGTGTCGATTTGTGCACGACCGCGCTAAAGCATGTGTCGCTGCGGAGCTCGGTCGCCTCGTATGTGTACAACGTACGACAATTCCCCTCTCTTTTCTCTCAGAGCACGTGCTAGAAACACGCGCTAGCACGAGTATGATACTACTTGTAACGATGTTCGTTCGTTGTCGTCGTTGTCGTCTTGTGATGGATGTTACCGCGTGCACGAGAGGAACAATGAATGAGAGAATGCATGACATGCTTCTTCTGGAGTGCACGAGCCCGAACCTGTGATGTTGCTGCGGCTTTTTAACAAGTATACATCATAGTTTTTAATGCACTTTGTATTGAATTGAACTGATACAAAAAAAACAGTACAATACATATAGATTTAATTTATATGTACTTCTTTATATCTATTAAGCTTTATTTTGATTTAAATTTGAAATAAAAATGAGAAATGAGCCACCAATATTTTAAATCATATTAATTCATAAGTAGGGCTGCACGAGACTCGAGATTTTTCTTGGTCTTGTCTTGGTCTTGTTCTGATTTTCGAGACAAGACCAAGATGAAAATGCTAAATCATTTTCAAGACAAGACCAAGATGAAATGCGGAATCATTTTCAAGACAAGACCAGGATGAAAATGCGAAATCATTTTCAAGACAAGACCAAGACCAAAGGCTCAAGATTCTTGGTCTAATCAAGAATCTTGATATATATATATATATATATATATATATATATTATACAAGAAATTTATTGATAATAGCAATTGTTAATAATTATTAACAGGGTTGGGTAATTTTTAATAAACTAGAATGTTAAGTTGAAAGTTACTTGGGAATGAAATTAGTTTAAGTTACGTTAAAAGTTATTAACTTATGAAAATCGAAAAAGTTATAGTTAACTTAAGTTAACTAATTATATAATTTCGCAGTATCGTCTTGGTCTTGTCTCGAAAATCCAGACAAGACCAAGACAAGACCAATAAAAATCTCGAGTCTCGTGCCTAGCTAATATATAATGGCTAAACTCAATTGTACGTTAAAACGTGTTAACAATTAATTTAAAATTTAAAGGTGTATCTGTTTCCTAAAATTTCCTCAAATATTCCGTCATTTTTAATTATTAATAACTTTACACAAGATTAATATTTTTGAATGAAAGAAAGCTTAAAATAAAGCTCTTTCCACCTACTTTTTGTTATCATTCGAGTCATTTTGTCTAGTATATTAGGTACCATTTTTCACTAAAATAACGTATTTTCTTAGTAAAATAGCTCATATCTCGAATATAAAGGGCCCATTGGCACAAACGGCTGGTTCTAGACTTTATTTCTGGGTACCAGAAAACAACTCCCAAAGCCTAATTAAAATTCGTTGCCCAAAGGTATGATACTCTCCTTGGTAACTTCCTCAAACTTGAATCTTGACTTGAATCTTCCTGAAATAAGTTAATAGTTTAAGTTTGAAATTTTACAAATTAATTTAAAATTTGTTTGCTATTTTTGTAAAATATATACGAGAAGTTCATAAACATTACAAATACTAAGTTTAAATGTTAACTGAAAATTAAGTTTATGCACACAGATTGATTTGATTATATTGATTGGTGTTTGAGCCCAGACGAGTGACAGACGTATACATAAACATAACACACGTACATGAACGTATATCACACACACACACACATACATACACGCATACATATATGCATCAATACATATGTACATACACAAAGCGTAATTATTCTGAAAGTAACATTCCACTCCCGTCATATATTCTGGTTTTACGTAAAAAAATTGGAAAAATGTCATCTAAACCATGCTTATATCTCTATACTTGCCAGATTATTAAGATATTGTTATTTAACATAATGCATTTATTGTATAAAATAGATAATTATCTTCGTATGCTGATATTGATATGGTGAGGTTTAATAAATGACTTTTGCAAACCAAACATACAATTTTATTTGTCAGCGACGTTTCGGCATCATTTCACTGCCCTCATCAGGCTATACAATATTTACATGGTACGGTATTGTATAGCCTGATGAGGGCAGTGAAATGCTGCCGAAACGTCGCTGACAAATAAAATTGTATGTTTGGTTTGCAAAAATCATTTATTAAACCTCACCATATAATGCATTTATATCAACATTTTTTTCTTCTGAACAAGCAATGAGTCTTATGACTTGAAAATTTGCAGGATTATATTTCTGTGTAAAACTAATATTAAGTAACGATGTAATTCAATTTTATCCTTTTATTTTCGAGTTTTAGAAGTTAAAAAAATTCCTTAACACACGATATAACGAGTGAAAAACGGTACAATTTGCATCTTTTTAGCCTTAAGGAGGTTTTATTGACATATAGATGTCACAAAAAACAAACATTTTTTAATACAATTTAATCTCACATAATGATCGTATGAAAGTCAATATATTATAAAATATGGAGTTTTTGTCGGAATAAATATTTCTTTTATAGAAATTGCGTTATTGCAAAAGTGGATATTGGCAACTAAAGAAAGATTCGACAAAACAGTGGAGACTTTTCTGTTAAGTTTCTTAAGTAGTAAGTGCTTACTTACAATTTCAACACAATAATTTCAAATTATCTTTTATATTTAAAATAAAATATAATAATATATTGTATTAACCCCTTCGGTCATCATATTCTTTTTAAGGGACATTAACTTTTTTATGTACAAAACCTATTTTAAATTTAATTTTTTGCTTTTAAATGTGATATTTGCCTAGCATAACGTAAAAATAAGTTTTTAAAGCTTTCGTTTTGCTAATTATTACGGATTATTAAATTAAGTTCTTACTTACAAATTCACAAAAGTTCAAAACAATAATTTCAAATTATTCTTTATGTTTCATAAAAAATATAGTGATATATTAACCATTTCGGTCGCCATGTCCTTTTTAAAGGACATTAACATTTTTATATACGAAACCTATTTTAAATTTAATTTTTTATTTAGTTTATCTATTATATTTGTCTAACACAACGTAAAAATAAACTATTTTAAAACTTTAGTTTAGATAGAAAAGATTTAGTACAAAAAGATATAGCTTTAAAATGAAAGAAATATTTGAAATTTGTTATATCTATGGTTGAAAATAAATAATTGTGAGTTATAATATTTTTTTATTGGCTCAATTTTCTTATGCTTTCATAAAAATATATAATCAATATGTATTCTGGTGTCGAAATACATGAATAAGAAGTTAAAAATGTAATACTATCCCGAAGTAGTAAAAATCTTCTTTTTCTCTAAGTTCAGAAAACTTGCTCCCACAAACCTTGCACAAAAATTCTAGTTTAAATATGTACTTTAAACTTACCTAGAAACCTATACTTTATTCCGCATATAAGAAAGTCGTAACCGAAAGAGTTAAATATTAGATTGTATATAATAATATACTAATTTGCTGTGTCCATAGGGTTTTGCCTAATTCTAAGAAGCGCATAAGTTGTTTTGTAGCTACTTGACAGACTATGTAATCCTTTGGTGTACATGGATTTGCGTAAAGGGTTTAGCTTATATAAGGAAGCAGTCGAACCGATTTAAATCAGTTCTATCTACGTTCTTTTTACAAAATAGTAGTCAGTCCACATATTGATCAATAATCCATACAACGATTATCTCTTACAATCAGAAACATATAATCGAGATCTTTATCGAATTTTCTATTTAAGTTGACAGTTATCATGGATGCGAAATTTGTGAAAATATTCGAGCTGATGCAGGAGTTTGCCATCATCGCACAGATAGAAGCTTCGAAGCATCAATTATCGGTGCGCGTAGTGCGACTGGAGGATCAGCAAGATGCCGTGCTCGTGATCAGGAATAACATCAAAATCGTAAAAAAGCAACAACGGAAGCTTAAAATCAACAGGAAGAAATTGACTAGCATGAAGTGTAGTCGTGACGACAAAGGTCGTTTTCTGCCTAAAAACCCAGCATCTCCTTCAGTGACGAAGTCGCTCGAATTGTACGCTGCTTCGTATTTTGACTTGAAGGCAAAGGTTACCCCGGTTATCATGATGTGGGCAGCTCAAAGGAAGAGAATGGCGATATACGCAGCATCTAAGACGATCCCCGCAGCTTTCGAGTCCCTTTCTGCGACATCTATAGCACTTGAGCCAGCATTCAGTGCACACGAACCAACATTTAGTGCACCCGAACCAGCATTTAGTGCACCACCGCCAACATTTAGTGCTCCCGAACCAACATTCAGTGCACTCGAGCCAACAATGGATCGAACAGCTTTTGAGTCAATTTCTGCGACATCCGCAGCACTCGAGCCAGCATTCAGTACACCTGAGAGAATATTCGCTGCACAGGAGACAACGTGCGTTTATCAGCCTCTCACGAATTCATCGAATGTAGTAAGCACACCAGTAGTGGTTAAAACGGAGTCCATGATGTTTGACTTCGGCACTCCAAATTTTGAGGAATCTTCCGATTTCGAGTACTTGCACCTACTGCACAGATCGCCGGAGCCACTACATTCTGAGGATCGTTTTTAAATACGCTGAAGCAGGAGCGAGAAGACGATTCAACTGAAACGGCAGCGAGGGCACGAAAGTTCAAGAGGAAGTACGATCATTTTGTGGGTTCGATCATGGGGACTGATGCAGATGCAGTTGCAATGAATGAGAGTTTTCTCAAGGAGTTATATAGTGTTTTATCGGGGTGTTAAACGAACAATGTTTAATTTATCATTGTAATGTTCACACCATTGTGCAAATTAATAATGTGAATAATTATAGTGAGATTTAATAATTCTATATTCTAATAATTATATATTAAAATAAATTATTGCACTCCGGTTTTGCACAACTTAATTAGCCTAAATACTAGGCTCGATTAAAAGTTTATTATCTTTATTTAATACAAAGTCAACATTTATTTAAACTACAACTTTTTGGAGTTGGCGCTAGAATAGTCTAGTATAGTAATTTGGTAAAACTTTGGCGCCAATTCCAAAAAGTTGTAGTTTAAATAACGGTTGGCTGTGTATTTACTAAAGATAATAAACATTTGATCGAACCTATTATTTTCTCAATTCCATTATTGCAAAATGTATTATTTTTTTCGTTTTAGAGCGTTATATTTTTTAAAGTCGGTTAATTTTTTTGTGTTAAAATGTTTTATTTAACTAATTTTAGTATTCTCAATGTAACATATATACATATATACCGTCACGGACCCATTTTCTAATCAGCTAAGGCGCAATATCGGGATATTTGATGCATTACAATTTGAAAATGAACTGTTTACTCAAAAGAAACATTTCTAATGATAAATATAACTCTTAATCTTTCATCTGAAATTTAAAAAATACACAAAGAATCAGAAATTAATTAATTATAAAGCTTTAAAGAAAAAAGTAACAGGGAGTAATTTCTAATCAGCTAAATGATATATAAGGAGCAATTTCTGTTCAGATCAAGACCCTATTTCTAATCAAATTTTGTTAACGCGTAATTATCTTATACAACAAGCAAAAACACATTAAACAATATTATAACAGTAACTATGATAACTAGTTAACATTTTTTGTTTAAGTAATGGTGATTAATAAAATAAATATTCGATTATTTATACTCAGTCGACCGCACAACAGTCAATCAGCTGAAATGCGCGTCTGATCGCTCGGTCGGTAAGTATTATAACCTACTAAGTGAACCTATAAAACGTGCGATGTTTCAGTGGATTTTACGAGACTTTGAACTAAGAAAGATGTTTGTGTGCGTTAAAACAACTTTCATTGCTATTGTTTGATGAGATTAGAACAATCAAAGGTCTTTTAATATTTAAAATAGTTGTAATAAAACTGATCAGAAATTGCGGAAACTCTAAAAATTTGGAACCTATTTCTAATCACCCTTTATTTTCTAAAAAGTTACATTTATTATTAATATTTTGGTTGTTTTATACAAAAAAGGTATTAAGTAACTCAGATATAAAAGCTTTGCTACGATACATTCAAGAATAATAAAGAAACGATCCGAAAATCTTAGCGTGCTCACTTGCAGTCGGCAGAAGTGAAATGGCGAAAACGTGATGTATTTGACAACAGTGCAATAAAATATCTTTTTTCTTAAAAATGTACGACATTAATAGCATGTGAAGTTTTCAAACGTACTTGTGAGATAGTTAGCTATTAAATGTTATTTTTCTCAAACAATTTCAGGGTTAATTAAATTTCATATCGTAATATATGTGACAAACTGATTAGAAATTGGGTACTGATTAGAAACTGGGTCCGTGACGGTACTTATATACACATATTTGGTTAAAAAATAATGATAAAAAATCATTTATATGTGATCAGTACTTATAGTATTGGCCCAATAAAAACTCAAAACATATATAAGAGATAATTCATATATTATGTACATTTATACGTTGAATACAATTCAGGCCCGTGCTATAAAAAAACCGAGTACACCACGATATATTCTAAAGAAGAGGCTTTCTGATCGAGTGTGACGTTTGCTATATGGATCAAAGGCGATCGAGTATTAGCCGAAGGAAAGTATAGTATACACTCCTACCTTTTGATACACATATTTAAATTATTAATTTAAATTATTAATTGTTCTTATACCAGAAACAATTTAAAATAATAAAAAATAACTTTTTATATATGGGAAAGAGTCAAATCTGAATTGCTATTTCTATGGTTCAACCTTCTCAAGATCTTGACATTAATAGTACAAATCTTTTTCACGGACTTCAAAAAGATATTAATTGTTTACAAGTTAAAAGTTAGAAAGTTTTGATAAGTAATTCTTTCCTATGTTGCATTTAATAAAATTAAAATATAGTGTTTTAAAAAAAAAATAAAGTTGCATCAGACCAAAACGAGATGATATTTTTTTAAATGTTTTCTTAGTCTTATAAGTATATAATCTTTTGCTGAAAGTGTTATTGATATATTCAAGGTCGTTTTCCCCTACAATCTAAAGTCTTTAGTATCTTCCAAAATTGTGTGTAATATTTATCTCAAAGATCATCTCTGCGCAAGTTCAGATCGTTATACTATATCGATTTTAAGATATATTTATTTAAAATTAAGTCGTTTTTGTTCTTTCTACATTACAGTATAGGGAACTCAAACAAAAGACCGCAAATGGGAGCTGTATGTGATCGTATATGAATAATCATGTATACTCATTTAAACATCTGAATTTATTTTTAAGCGGGGTATAACAGATTTGATTCCATTAAGCAGCTACTTGTAATATACATTGTAAATATTATATTCATAAGTAAAACCGAATACATATCAAGGAGTCGAACATTAATTTGCATCAAACCCTTTATATTTCTAAGAATATGCAACAAAGGGTTTCCAATCTTTTCACTGAATAGGTAATATAACCATAGAAACTTTCCGCAAGTTTGATTGCATTAGTGGGCAAGTATATTTTAATTAAGTACTACAAAATTAATCTATAATTTAATTTAAAATTCAGTAGTTTATGGTTTTTATGCGAATGAATATTCAACAGATGTTCAGAACAAATGGCTCGAGCGTCTACCTATACAGAATATTAGGAATGTCTCTAACAGCACCATTGTCAACGAGTTAAATATTTTTTGTTTCCCCTTTAATATATTACATTTAGAGTGTCTCATACACTATTAAATCAAAAAAGTTTATATATTTTTTCCTCCTTTTCTTAAGTATATCGCCGATTAACAATTTATAATGATCATAGTTAGAATGTCTCACACACTCTTCGATCACAAAGGCTTATATATTTTCCCCCGTTTCTATAAATCATCAATTAACAATTTTCAATAATCATATTTAAAGCTTATACACTTTTAATATAATATCTCTTAAGTGTTAAAATCTCAAAGCATTAACATTGTTAATCGACGATTTATAGAAAAATGGAAAAATATATAAATATGCCTTTTTGATTGAAGAGTGTATGAGATGCTCTAAATATGACAAATAAAAATTGTTTATCGTCGATATACTTAAAAAAAGGAGGGAAAAATATATAAACTGTTTTGATTGAAGTGTACATGAGAGTAATATATTAAAGGGAAAACCAAAAATATATCACTCGTCTATAAAGGTGCTATTAGGGACATTCCTAACATAATGGTTTTTATATTAAAAAATTAAGTAAAAATTAATGAAATAACCCAAGACTTCATGACAAGTCAAGATCAAGACGAGACACGGCTCCTCAAGACCAAGACAAGACCTTATGTGTCGACACTTTCTCGAGACCAAGCAATAATTTTTAAAGCGCACTAAAAACGTAAAAAATAAGAAAGCGGCAAATAAGTTGACTGAATTTTATGAAACGCAGTATACGATAAAGGAAAAGAAAACGTTGGTTTTCCACCAGAAACACAAATTGGTAAAGTGGAGAACCAATTTTTTCTTTTCCTTTGTTATATACTGACGTTTTAGAAAATTCAGTCATTTTATTTACCTATTATATATGTTTTACCTTTTTAGTGAGCTTTAAGAAATTTCGGATTTTGAGCAAAGTATTTTTGATCCATTTTTTATTTAATTATTTTTAGAATTCTTTAAATTTGATCGTTTTCTATAGGGGAGACCGGGGTAAAGTGAGCTTTCTCTATATTTCGACATAAATAAAACATTTATATTAATGTCACTTATAAAATGAAATAATCGAACTAAACAATTATTTTTAAATGCTTCGTAGTACATATAATCGGTTATTTATTGGAAAATTTAACACATAATTTTTGAGCCACTCGAAATTATAATTTTGCAAATTTTGGTTTTTGGATAAAGAAGTGTTATGTACTACTTTAATACAGAAATTTTTGGTTTTATATACTTAGTATACTAACTTTTCAATAGATATTTGTTTAATACGAGTACATTACGACAACTCGTAAATCTTGTAAAAGATATTCTTATGTCGCTCGTGCTTGCGGTGCAAATTGACCGGGGTAAAGCGAGCTTATTAAATAAACAATGTTAAAAATAAAGCTTAACCTCAAACTGGTTCTGCGGTTATGTGTGATAAATACATCTTGTGAAGCTTTAAACTTATATGTCTGTTAATAAATCGATTAAGTTATGTTTAATAATCTAATAAAACTGTTTAATTTAGCGTATCTTAAACTTTTGTCCGCATATTTATTGAAGCTCACTTTGCCACATGCAAAGGCTCACTTTACTCCATGCTCGCGACAAAGTGAGCCTTCTCATTCTTTTTTCTTGTAAATGATTTTTAAAATACTTTCAATTACTTTACAGTCTTGGTGTTCGAGATCTATATTAAATAAAGTCTATATTATCTTTTTAATATATTTAGAAGTATAAATAGTTGAAATATATTTATATATATGTGTTCAAACTTTTGTAGGCTCACTTTGTCCCGGTCTCCTCTACATACTCGTAGTCTATTCAATTAAAACAAAATCATTTACTACCGTTGGATATTGTACAATCTATAGTCCAAATTTCAGTTCAATCGATCTGCCGTTCACAAAATATCATCGAAAAAGAAACTTGTAATAGATCGATATTTATCTAAATATATTAATAGATTGTGATATCCCCGCGCGAAAAATGAACATCGCGTTGCTTTTGATTATATCGCGACCATTTGTAAACAGTCAGATCTGCGCGAGCAAAAAAGCGGAAGATTGGATTTCCTTGTTTATTGTGACATTAAATAAAAACCAAGTCTTTGTAATTGAGTGTGTGCGTGTCATATTTATTCAATAACTAGAACCCGGTTACAACAATATAATTAATATAGACTATTCAAATCGATCTATTTACCACCGGTAAAACTTGTAGAAGTTATAGTCGAAACTTCACTTTGCTCCATTAAGCCGTTCACGCGAAATCTTTGATCAACAGAAATCGTAATATATGAATATATTAGAGTCATTCCAGACAAATTTTAAAAATCCGCGTGCACTAGAGTCTTCGTTACTTACCACAGATTTTTATATGAAAGTACCTATGAAAAGAAGCTCTCAAAAAATGTTCAGCCCCTAAAGTTCACTGTGTGACCCAAAAGAGTGTTCTGAATATTCAAACATTGTCAAAAATCAGCTATTTTCAAAAAATTCTATAAAAAAGAATTTCTTCATCGTTTTACAAACTTCAAAAAAAATATATTAGACTCCCTTGGCAGCGCAATAGATCACCTCTCTAAGGATAAATGAAAACCTGTAATTTATGCTTTTTAGGTTGTGTTTGATTGTTTGTTATTTTACGTAATCAAACCGGATTTAGGTCTACCACGTCTCAAATTTTTCGTCTTGAAAAGACCTTTAATTCCTTTTTGGGTGTGTTCAAAATCATTTCGTGTAACCAATGTGACAGCCTATGGAAGATAAATACTTTTGAGCTCTAACTTTGAGGAAACATAGTTCGAATATCCTAGAAACTAATGCACTTGGTTTGATTTTGCCTTTTGAACATATAGCATAACTGAATTTTTTTCTAGCTTGATTTTTCCAACTAAAGTAAACGACATACTATTAAAGTCTGACTTAATTTACGTAAGGTATTATATATTCCGGACAATTAGACGCACGGTAAAAAGAAAGCTAACATTAAAACCATTCATTTGAGTGGTCGCAACCTCATTGAAAGTATTTGGATGAAAAGTTACGCTCGATTCAAAATTGTGAAAAAATTTAGGTGGCAAAATGGGAGGCCTCTAGATGCCGGTAATTTAGGAACGCAAGTCATTGGCAACATGCGGCATGTCGAGGCCTCCCATTTTGCCATCTACATTTTTTCACAGTTTTAAATCGAGCGTAATTTTTCATCCAAATATCCTCATTCAAACTAAATAAATTGTTACAATATGAATTTCTTTATTCTAATACATTTTTTTAAATTACTCTATTTCTTTCTCATTAAAAGCTAAAAAAACTGTGTTTTTTATCATTGATTGTTGTCAAAAGATAAATTACAAAAAAAATTGTAAGCTTATGATCATAAATTGCATTATTGATTTAAAAATATCATAAAATAGAAAAATCTTTATAAAACCAAAATGAATCGAGCAATTTTTATTATTTTCTGATTTCGATTCAGTAAGTCCATCTGAAATTGTTCCAGGAACAAAATTAGACCATCAAAATTAAAATCTGATAACAAATAAAAAAGTCTTCACTATTTTAACGCATTTTTCTTCAGTTGACAATAACTATACTTTTGCATTAAAGTAATTTTCATAAAAATTTTTTTTTTACTTAGACAATGATACCTTTTAGATTTTTATAATGTATTGACTTCCATATCATTAGGAATGATTAAATTGTAGAAAAATGTTTTTATTTTATGGTAAATATGACGATAGAACATCGTTAAACAAAAAATTACGTTTTCGTATATATATATATATATATATATATATATATATATATATATATATATATATATATATATATATATATATATATATATATATATATATATATATATATATATATATATATATATATATATATATAACAATAGAGGGGAGATAGCTTATCAAAAAATTCGTGTCGGAGAAAATAGGTAACTTTATGCTCTTTTAAATTCATTTACACTGAAACGATCATATTATTTCTAAAATACCAAAATAATTTAACTTATCGATTTCAGAATGTCATAACATAGAGAAATCGTTGTAAAACAAAAACGATACGATGAATCTTAAAATTGTTCCAATTCCGAATCTTCATTAAGAAATGAAAATAATGATCCCCGGTTGCCAAAAAAAGACCGAGCTGTTCTCGAGATATAAGCTATAAAAAAAATTTTAATGAACACATTACCTCGAATAACTTAGAATATAAAGATCATTCTGATCTGGGTATAGAACCCAAAATGATTTTTCACTCGTCAAAAAAAAATGATGATTCCAAAATTTTACAAAATATTCTTCTCTATATTCCTAATCGCCTCAAATTTTTTAGAAAAATGTCCATCTTATATTTCCCAGATATCACTGTTTAAACAAATAATGACATTTCCGTGTATAACATAAAAAGGGAAACAGCTTATTCAAAATTTCGGATCGGAAAAGATAAATTTATGATCTTTCAAATGCATTTAAGCTGAATCGAAGATATTATTTCAAGCATACCAAAAACCCGAAAAACTGGAACTCAATAATCGAAAAACCGATAAAGAACAAAAACACATCGAAAAACAAAAAGTTATTTTTGAGCCCCTTTGCTTAAAAAAGACAAAAAAATGAGCCCTGAAACATTAATTTTGACCGCGAATATTCAGAGCAATACTTATTCATACACACACATACACACACGCACGCATGCACACACACGCATGCACGCACGCACGCACACACACCCACCCATACACTGTAAAAAAACAAATGTAAAAATCACGTGGCAATGTAAAATGACACCAATCGTGTAAAAAATATACAAATTACTGGGACATATGAAAAGTTATTAATTCAGTAATTTCATTTTCAATTCACAGTGTAATTGTACACAACCTATAACTGTATATTTTTTAAGAAAGGGCACTCAATTGATAATTCAGCAGTAAAATGTAAATTGCAACTGCTTAGTGCTGGCAATGAAGCAACCTCTGCTGAGTTAGTGATTTTTACATTCCCTTTCTTCTTAAAATTACAGCTTCGACATGAATTATACTAGAAATTGGCACATCTGGAAAATTTCTGATACTAGTGCAAAAGTCGGTTATTTGGACATTTTTGCACTTAATTTATTAGAGGTTTACCAATAAATTAAGTTTAAAGTATAGTAGAAAAGAAAACGAGTGCTTACGAGCTCTAGATTCAATTATTTTAGCTTGCGTATTTTCAACCTAACCTCAAAATCGGAATCTGGAAATTGGAAATGTGAAATTACACACGTGCATTGAAAATGATATTACTGAGTGGTGTAAAAATCATCTTCTCAGCAGGGGTTGCTTTATTTCCAGAACATAGCAGTTGAATTTTACATTTGCTTGTTTACAGTGTACACACGCACACATCCATACAGACTTTTTCTAAAAATTCCTAATGTCTAAAAACATGTTTCTATAATACAAAGAAATTCAAAATGTAATAGAATCAATCCATGTTTTTATTTCAAATTTATTACATTACTCAAAGATTCTGTTTAATATAAAATATAGGTATGTCCTGGCATTTAAATATAGCTATATCATTATCCTTATTAAGAGGAAGCCGTATTCGCTGTCCTTGTCTAATCACAGTTTTGCTATTTACTCAGAAGGTAGTTTGTTAATTGAAAAACTAAGAGTTGACCCTAATTCGTCTTAAAATAAGTAATATTTTGAGACCTAATAAAGTACCTAATATTCTTTCCTTTCTGAGAAAGCTTCGTAGCGCGAAAATTGCGGTAAGGTTTTGCGTGGCTATGGCATAAATGCATCCGAAATTGAACTCTACTGCCGGGTTATGCTTGATGTAAACGTATGCACTCACTGCCGAAAATGTGTAAGATGCCAATAAGCAGAGTATTGGGTTTCGTTCGACGGCATTACACAACTGGGGTTATTAAAAGTTGGGTTTATAAACAAGGCATTCACACAAAGGTGGTGGGTGTCCCCCGTAAAAAGGTATGAAGCCTGTACGGAACTCCGTAATGGGATAGAGGAAAGTTGATACAATACAATATTAATGTAGAAAGAAATAGCTTAAATTGAAAAAAAGGAACGCTAGATAAAAACCGAAAAGTTACTTTACTTTCATAGTATGCGGGAATAAAATAAATTTGCAGGAATAAAGTAAATTTTGTGGGAAATGAAGTATGAGAGGGAATCATATGTCACTTCTGTTCCTCTTTTCAGGTCAATAAAGTAACCATTACAGTTAAGTTGGAAATATAAAATTTGATTGGTACATAAAAATATTTGTTTTTTAGAGTTTAATTCAGGCTGGCCCCTTAATTACTTTTGAAACAATTATATCTATTAAACTCGATATAGCTAAATCATAGCTGATTTAATATTTCATGATTAAATTCAATAGAATAATATGCTGGAAAGTAAATAATTATCGCACGTGAAAATGCACGAGTGCGGCACAAATAGCCTCCGGCATTGTGAGACCGGAGCAGTAGCTATAGAAAACACTGCGAACACACAAGAGCAACTCTAGCTTGGCAAAGGTTTTGAACGATGCAACGCAATCATTGTGGAATTGCGATAACAAGCATATGCTATATACTCATGCTATATACTCAATAACCAACCGGTAATAGGAGACATATATTAATATTCGAAATAATTAGTGCGAAGATTATGAATAATTTTACTTTATTTTATTACATGAATTGTAAATACACATTTTAACATATTTTCATGAAAATTATGCATCTCACAATAAAGTTTTTACGTTTGTCGCTTACGAACATACTTAATAGTTTAAATATTGTATGACATCCTAGTAAGCAAATGAGTCTCTTTAAGCAGATGCCATAGTTTGGTGAGCATCACATTAATTTCTTAAACACTTTGTTTATTAAGAAAAGAACATGGTTTATATTTAGAACAAATTGTTATGGCGATCAATCCGGTGCGTGCTCAACGAGCGCCGTAACGGTTTGTACACTGCGCGACACGTACCGTACGACAACGACGACGACAGCTGCAGGGCCGAAAGTGAAGGCGATGTGAAGGGTGGCAAGCGTAAAGTCGATGTTTGCAGAAAATTAGTCGAATTTGGTTCGCATTCTAACTATTCCACTGCACCAACAGCAGCAGCAGCATAAGCGACGACGCGGCCCTCGCCTGTAAACTCAGCGTACCGCGCCATCGCATCTACGAGCACTAGAAGAGCGATCCTAACGACCATTACGGAACAGTCAACAACTAATAGGACCTGCGTGTCAACCTCTGCGCGAGCTGCTAACAAAGTTCACCGCTATACTTTAGGGTCATCGTGCATGAGCTTACGATAAATATACGAAGCTACAGCTTTATCGCCTCGAACCCTGAAAATTTGACGACCCGCAAAGGACAGTTTCAGGGACAATCACATTTGAGCATTCCTCTCGCTCTCTATTAAATCTATTTGCTTGGGCAGCATCTAACGAATTATGGTCCAGCGTCAAACTACAACAGTCCGCGTTGCGAGCTGAACAGTATGGTTCGACGCGACGCCGTGCGCTAACCTTTTAGCCGTTAATTATTTGTAAACACAGCCGAAAGTCCGCTCAAGAGCCAATGTTGTTTTACAGGTAATGGACTCTTGCCCTGTCGCTCTCGATCAAACTGCATAGGCGGCCTTTTACTACTATGCCTTTTTCATCTGCCTGAATGCCTCGATCCCGCCGACTAAAAAACTCGCATGTGTATCGAAGCGGTTCGGCAATGGCGCGTACCCCAAAAATTAATTAAGTTTCGAAAAATTTCACATTACCATCGTAATGAAAGCCAATGTAATCAAAAGAAACCCTAATGGTAGGGATGCGAAAAACGAAAGCTTCATAGGTTGTTCCATGCTTTCTCTAATATCTGGGTAAATATATATACAATGCTTTAAAGTTTCATTTACTATGTTCTTATGAACATATTTCATACACGAAGAGTGTAATAGAGTGTCGAAGTCGCCGAAGGTGCCCGAGACAAAAACGAGTACTGATAACACCTCACCCGAGCCTGAAATAGCTTTACTCCCTGTGTTGTTCACTGTATTGTTTTCAACTAAGGCAGGATAGGGTTTTTTTATGCATTAAAGTTAGGTAGGTCATCGCGGATTTTGAGTCATGCACAACGAAGTTGAAAGGCATTAACTCCAGTTTAGCGGGGAAAAACGTCATTCCTCCCCGCCAAACCGATAAAGAAAGTTATTTTTTCCCGCTAAATGGACATTTTTTCACACTATTTACAAACACTTATAGGCATAAAAAAGGGCCGATTTCATGCTTGAGTTGGAAAAAATAATTTCAATTAAGGGGGCAGGCCTGGGTCAAACCCGAAAGAAGAATTGTTTTCTGCAAGTCCAGAATAGTATATTATGTAACGAGGGCAAAAAGTTGAATATTTCGAGGGCAAAAAGTCGAATATTTCGAGGGCAAAAAGTCGAATATTTCGAGGGAAAAATCGACTTTTTTCTTGAGTTACATATAGTACTTTATGCCTATCTCATCTGTGGACACTTTTTGACTTAGAAAGCGAGACTAATGGACTGTTAAAAGACAATATTGTTAAAAGACAATCGAAAATCAGGGTTATTGGTAGAATTTGCTGAAATAAAGGAATTTGAACTAGTTTCTAGTGAAGTCACTTTTTTCCCGCTAATCATTTTGCAGGCAAAAAGTGTAATTTTGGTCTCGCTTTTCAGGGAAAAGTAGTGATCATTATCGTTCAGATGGGCATAAAATACATTAAAGTTTGTAACTATGAAAATATTGAGAAATATGCATTCAATTCTTCGATGGCATTCGCAAGAACTTTCCCATATTTTCGTTGAGTAAAACTCGAATATTAGCGGGCGCAGCGCGCATGTCGAGTTCTAGTATTATATTATTATGCATAGGTCAATATCTGTTGGCGGATTTGTCAAAATAGGTTATATATTATAAATCAAATTTGACTGACAAGTTCATTTAAGTATTACAAATACTGTATGTTTAAATGTTAACTGAAAATCAAGTTTTTGTACACTGATTGATTAGACTATATCCATTGATATTTGGTAGTTCTAAATAAAACTAGTATTCAGTAAAAATTTCATTATATTTTATTCTTTAATTTTCGAGTTATACAGGTTAGAAAAAAAACTCCTTAACACACGGCATAACAAATGAAAAACGGTACAATTTGCGTCGATTTCAGTCTTTAATTGGAAGATTTAATGAGTACTTTCTTGTCAAAACAAATTACTACATTTTCGAAAAACAAAAATTTTCAAATTTCCAAATTTCGATAAATGACTATAAAATCAAAATGAGTCGACTGTATTCGCTGAAAATTTTAAGCTCCTCCTAGGTATGGATAATAAATATGCATGCAAAGCTTGGTCAGATTTGACCGCGTCATATTCGAGTAGCTCTCAAATCAGGGTTTGTAGAACTTGATGATATAAAGGAATTTGGACTAGTTTCTAGTGAAGTCACTGTTTTCCCGCATTTGCGGGAAAAAAGTACTTTTTTCCCGCTAATCATTTTTGCGGGCAATAAAGTCTAATTTTGATCTCGCTTTTCAGGGAAAACAGTGACCATTTTCGATCAGATGGGCATAAAACTATTTATGTTTAAAAGCAATCATTCTGAAAACTTTTGTGCTATCAATACACAAGAACATATTAAATTTTACTGTTGTAAAACCTCTAAATCTTGATCCTACACGTGAAAATAAATCATTATTTTCAATACCATATTTATTAAAGAAACTTTGTTTCTCATCCGATTCTGGGTGACATGAAAGAATTTTTTTTCTGAACTCCTTTCAACGTTTATTACAAAATGAGTAGAGCACTTTATCGTTAAAATTTTTTTTACTTTTTTTTCCGGAGACCAATCAAGTTTTAGAAAAATTAATTTTTTTATTTAAAAAAAAATTAATTTGATCTATGACAAACAATAATTAAAAAACTTTAACGAAAAAGTGCTCCACTCATTTTGTAATACATGACAAATGAAGTCGAATAACGGTCGAAATTTTTTTTCATTTATCATGCCACCTATAATCATGAGAGGAACAAAGTTTCTTTAACAAATATGGTATTGAAAATAGTGATTAATTGTCTCGTGTAGGATCAAAATTTTGAGGTTTTAAATGATAAAATTTAAGATATTATTAAGTATTGATAGAATACACATTTTCAGAATGATTGCTTTTAAACATAAAATGTTTTCTGAACTCAATCAATACTTAATAATATCTTAGTTTTTTTTTTAGTTATTAGTAACTAAAAAGAAGAATATATACCACTTTTGAGCAATTTTCACTTTCCTAATTTCATTTCATTGAATGAAATGTACTTTTATGCAGTGAAATCAGAGGTTAATTTAGAAAGTTCCTTGCGTATTTAAGTTTGACAATATCAACGTAATAAATGCTAACTTACTTTTGACCCCGTAACAAACAAAAGTTAGTATTGTTTATTTTAATTTTATGTCATTTATAGCTTGAAAAAAATATACCTCCATTTTAAATAAATATATGACAATACATACCATGTTTTTGTATACATATTTAATCGGCATAAATTTGTAGGTACGTACTTCTTGAAAAAAATACTAACTTCTTTAAATAATCCTTATATGAATATTTACCGGGAGTTACAGCAAGATTCACCGATTCTAAACCGCGAGGCACTTTTTGAAGTTAGAATAATAAGTTTCGACAAAAACGCATTTAAATATTCAGTTCTACATTAGAAACAATATTAATTATTTTCTTTCTTTGTTTAAAATGAAATTTCTTTTTCTATCTGATTCCAAAGTGTTCTTACAAATATAGAGTTTCAAAATGTATCATAAATTTCTTTTCGTTTTCTTGTTCAAAAATCAGTGTAGACCCACCTTAATTGCATTTCATGCATTAAAATTTGTGTGATAAATATTTATCTTTTTATTTAGCTTTTAGCGTTTGTTATTAATTAAACAAAGTTTACAAAATAATAAGGAATTTTGCATTAAAAACTCCATTAGGACCGTCAGATAAAATATCGAAAAATAATTGACATGCATTTTCTCTTTTTTTAATTAAATGATAAATAACAAAGATGGAGCAGGTTAAAATGTCGTGTGACGTCACAATTCTCCATCGCAGTATATCTATACACGAAATGTAATTTTTGTGTAAATGTTTAAGCGTTAATTTTTCAAAAATATCTGGGTGGAATTGGTTTACACAAAATCTGTGTAAAATGCGAAAATCTCTATTTCACAAACATTTTGTATACTACTTTAACCAGTGTAAGGTTTTATTATAAAAATTTTAATTCTTAAGCTAATTTTTTTGTTTTTGTTTTTAAAATTTTTCTTTTGTTTTTGGTTTGTTCTTGTTTTTTTAGTAAGTTTTCGATTTTTTAGTTTTAGATTCTGGGTTATTGGTATGTTATAAATAATTCCATCGATTCAGTATAAATTCATTTACAACAGCATAAAATTACCTATCTTTTCCAACAGGAAATTTCCCTTACATTAAAATCCAACGCGAGATATCGAATCGCAGTAGGTATTTCGAATTTTCGATTTCTAACTTCGATATTTTAATTTGCAAGACAATTGAATGTTTTCAAAGATAACCACGGCGCGGGAAGCGCGCTACAACCTTCTCTAGTTGTATAAAATATTTCTTGTAAGAGATTTTTCTTTTGTTATACAATAAAACGTCATCTTTCATTTAAACGGTGATATCTCTGGAAAATATATAAGATGAAACGTTTAAAAAAAATTTTAGGTGATTAGGAATATGAAAAAGAATATTCAGTAACATTTTTGAATCATCATTCTTTTTGGCCAGTGAAAAATCATTTTATAAAAAAATCGATTTTTTTTCTAACGATAACTGGAGTATATCGGCAGCATTTCTTTTACTACGATTTGGCGGAGTTCTTCGCCTGGGTCATAACAACCTTTATATTTCAAAATATTTGAGTTTACGTAATTTTTGAAAAAAATGTTATCGTTTATATCTCAAGAGTGGTAAAATCAAAAAGAAATTTAAAAGTTTATAGGTTCGTTTTTGTTTTATATCGATTTTTTTATTTCACAATATTCTAATCGATAAGGCAAAATATGAACATAAGCTTATATAGTTTTCCCAAAGAGAAATCTTTGTGTTAGTAAAAAGAAGTTTTACGACAAACATGTTAGAAACATGTTTTGAGACGTAAGGAATCAAAATACACTACTTTCTTTTACCACCCAAAATATTTAAGAAAGTTTTTCCTTTCTTTTGTTATACTCGAAAACGTCATTTTTTATTTGAACGGTGGTATCTCTGAAATAAAAGATGGAATTTTTTTTGAATAATTTGAGGTGATTAGGAATATGGTGAAGAATGGTTTGTAAATTGTCAAGTCTTTGTCCTTTTCTATTTTCGAGAAAAAATTATTTCGGGAAAAGAGTCAATTTTCTTTATCCAACGATTATAGTTAGCCAGATTGGAATTAAGCGAGCCTTGGGATAAAGAGAGTTTTTATTTTCTTTTACAATTTTAAAATTTGATGTTCAGAAAAATTGAGAATGTGTTTTAATAGCCTACAACTATGTGATTAAATTAACTTGTATCTGTGTTCGTTGTTTCTAAAATAAAAAATTATAGCATGTAGTTGTGATTTTATTGTTCCATGAAGATAAAATTTAAACAATGAAGACTCAATCGATCTCGTGGAACTATACCATGAGATCGATTCAACCGATCTACGTCGAGATCTATGCCACTGACAAACCACTGGGTGGTATACGTTTTTATTGTTTAAGTGAGTAAAAAATATTGGTTCGTTTTTAATATTTGAAATAGTTTTTAATTGCTATATGCACTATGGGCTGTTAGTAGTTTCTTATTTCTTCATTTGTAATTAATTCATAATGTTTTCTTTATAGGTACCATTACACTATAGTAATTATGCTGTTAGTTCATTGGTCTCTTCGAGACTGTAAGTAAATTATCTACGTGCGTTGATATTTGTAATTGTATATATATATATATATATATATATATACGTTTTAATTTATTGTTGACACTCAATGTTAAATTTTTTTAATTACTGTAGCTATGAAGAGAGGAGTGAATAAAAAAACTCCCGAAATGTCGCTAGTTATCACTCTACAAAAGAATGATAGTGAGATCACGCAGAATTACGCGCGCATCCCTTGCGTTGTGTACGCATCCTGTGAGCTGCGCGCGCATGCCTAGGTTTGCGCGCGTAACGATATAGCATCAGTAAGGGGTGATGAGAGATAGAATTACTTGAGTTATCGTTGTACAAATACAACTCTACTTTTTTACATTTTTTTCTTCTTTTATTAAAAGAAGCAGATAATTTTATTACTTTAATTTTACTTTAAGATATACAACAATACAGTTGTATATGTAAATAGTATTTAGTGAAACTTTGATTAAATTATAGCATAATTGATTGAGTTATAGAATTATAAAAAGTATTTTAAGAGGAGGCCGTATCTACTGTCCTGGTCTAATTATATTTTTGCTATTTATTCAAATAGTCGTTTGTTAATTGAAAAACTAAGAGTCGTCCCCAATTCTTCGTAAAATAAGGAATATTTTGAGACCTAAAAAAGTATTTAACATTCTTTCCGTTCCGAGAATTCTTCGAAATGCGAAAATTAAGGTTAGGTTTTTCGTTTCGAACTATTCTCGGAAAGAAAATAATGGTAGGTACTCTTTTAGGTCTCAAAATATTCATTATTTTAAGAAGAATTGGGGACGACTCTTAGTTTTTCAATTAACAAATTACTATTTGAATAATTAGCAAAAATGTGATTAGACAAGGACAGTAGATACGGCTTCCTCTTAACAAAACAGTAAACCGAATAAACAAATAGAAACCTTTAAAAAAATGTGTTATCTCGAATAAAGAATCAAAGAAAAACAAGTAATTGAATAATCACGTTTTGACATTAAAAAACATAGGATTTCTACTTGAAATTATTTGTAACTTTTGTAGATTTGGGGCATGTAATATTAAGGGGAGACCCAAGTGAAATTTCAGTCTAGTGATAGTTAATCAATGCGGGGACAAATGCAATGGTTTTATATGTAGTTATTCACGAGAAATTCGATAGAGCACTCTAAAAAAAATTGTAAAAAAATGTCCGCCAATTTGAAAAAAATTTTTGTTTCTGATTTTTAATTTTTGATCCGTTGCACCGCTGCCTTGAGTTGCATTCGGCCAGGCGGCGCGGCACGGGCTCGCCGACTCCGGTTGGTATTGAGCTGTTATTAGTATGCAACTGATTATTGTTATTAGGATGAACTGCAAATTCCTCTCATGCGGACGACAATTTCATTTTTACAATTGAACTTTTTATAATACACAACTTTATTCTAGAGAGAATACTCGAATACGACGTAAACGATGTTGTCTTCAAAACATAGAAAATGGTACTCGTAATAGGAATAATGACATGCGACCTATAAATTGCATTGTGTAAATTATTATTGAATGATTACTGTCATTATATAGGTTTATTTGTAAAGAAACCCAATGTATAAGCCATAAGAATCGACAAATTTTATATTTGTCAAACGAGTTATCGGTCGATTCGTGCACAGTTTCGAATTTTATAAAATATTATAATGATGAAAGCAATGATAATAATAATAATAATAATAATATATCTATTATTATTGTTATCATTATGATCACTAGTATCATCATCCCTCGTCATCATAACTTCATTATGTAACACTATGTGAATATTTCAAAAGCGAAAAAATTGAATTTCAAAGTAAAACAATTGAATAAGAAAAACATTCGAGGAGCATATTAATTTACTGAAGCTTTCACGTTTTCGTGAACAGTCGTTTAGGTTATCCGTGGAAAAAAGTGTTGAAAAATCGCAAATGGCTCCTCCGAAAAAAAAAACTTTTTCGTGACCTTGTCGCTAAAAGATGGAAAACAGAAGAAGTCGAGGGATGCGAATTAGGTGGACGAGAACAAGAAGGCAACAAGGTGGCAGATATACCGGAGGATGTAGGAAATTGCGGAGAGATTTCAAACACCTCAGTGGAAAAGACGATATGCAAGAAATTCTATCTGCTGCCTGAAAAGAGCTCTAACGGTATATAATATAAACATGAATGTAGATATATCTTATTAGATTTCGCAGAGTTGCCGCCATTATTGACAAATGCAAAATGTGCCGATTGCGGAGAGCCTGCTCTTAGATTTACATTATCTGATGAGCAACATGGTTTCGCCCATAAAATCGTTCTAAATTACGATTATTGCGAGATGAGAGGCTTACAAACTAAGAAATCCGAGGTCTATACATCTAAGCGAGTTGAAAAGGGTAGATCGACAAGACCAGGATTCGACGTAAATTTACGTTTGAGCACCGCGTTTAGTTATATTGATAAGGGCTATGCTGGTATCGAACAATTCTCCATGATCATGGGTATGCAGTCATTTTCGGAAACAGCATTCGATGGCTTTCGAAATTACTTGAGAGTATCGTCGAAAAATCGACTTAAATAATTTTAGACGAGTGCCGAATTATTGTAAAACAAGCCTATGAAAAACTGGATCTGGAGGGTGAATCGAGTGGGATCGAAAGGGCTGAGGAAAGAGAACATCTAACCGACAAAGATTCCAAAAAAAATACTGAGTGTGATGATACAGAGATGGAAAATTCGACACATCCGCATAAAACAGTTCCTGAAAATCGAGCCGACATTGTTAAAGATCATGAAAAAGAAGATGAACCGAAACATGTACGTGTAAATGCCGGTGTAAGCGATGATGGTTCTTGGCCTACTCGAGGTTACAAGTTAAAAATGGTTTTGTAAGTGTTATTAATTTGTTGCCAGGATTTGTTATTGATTTTGAAGTAGCATCAAAATTCTGTCATGCATGTGCTCAGGCCGTAAAAGATTTGGTCAAAGATTCTCTTAAGTTCTTCTTTTGATTCCAAGGGCATGCGAAAATTTGCCCAATAAATCACTCAGGATCCTCTGGACCTATGTAAACGTTGGCAGCTGAGATTATATGGAAACGCTCAATGGATTATGGTTTCCGGTTGACAACGATGCTTTCAGACGGAGATGCTAAGACGTTCAACCACCTCTCCAGTCTAAATATTTATGGCTCTGAATATCCGCTTACAAAAGAAGAATGCATCAACGACGTAGGAAAAAGGTGAAATTCATTTTTCTATAATTTATGCTAAATTTTTAGAGATTTGGAAACTAAATAGCTAATAGAGTATGGAACAAAAGAATCGTGTAATTAAATTATACGGAAATACACCTAGAATTATACATTTTAATCCACTAGAATAGAAATAATAGTAACAACAACAACAACTACTACAACAACAACAACGATGTTATGTATGGTGCAGGGATGTTCTGAAATCTATACAGAAAAATTAAAATCAGTTTGATATTATATCGTTTCTGAGTTCGACTTCACGTAATACATTTCACATTCTTCATTCTATTGTATAGAATATGGTTGTATATAGTTGTAGATAGTGTCTGTAAATAATAATACTGAGGTTGTAATGAGATTTTGTATATGTTATGATCGTATATAATATATCTGCTTATGAGAGTACAACAATCAGATATGATAAGGTTTATGTATAATTTTTTGTTATTTTCATTTCACCGAAGTAAATTGACGAATATAAAACTATAATTGCTTACGTATTGGGGCTCTCTATAAATAAACCTATATAACGACAGTAATCATTCAATAATAATTTACACAATGCATATTATAGGTTGCATATCATTATTCCTATTACGAGTACCATTTTCTATGTTTTGAAGGCAACATCGTTTACGTCGTATTCGAGTATTCTCTCTAGAATAAAGTTGTGTATTATAAAAAGTTCAATTGTAAAAATGAAATTGTCGTCCGCATGAGAGGAATTTGCAGTTCATCCTAATAACAATAATCAGTTGCATACTAATAACAGCTCAATACCAACCGGAGTCGGCGAGCCCGTGTCGCGCCGCCTGGCCGTATGCGACTCTGTGGCCGGGCCGGCCCAAGCAGCCGCGGCGCGTCAAATGCGGGCGCAGTAAAAATGTATCAGGCACCACAGTTTTTTATCTTTCGGGCTAAAATTTTATTTACAGGTTCCTGGGATGATTTTGAACAACTCAACGCATGGATTAAGGCGACGGTGCAACGGATCAAAAATTAAAAATCAAAAACAAAAAAAAAATTTAAAAATTTTTTTTTAGATTGCACTATCGAATTCCTTGTGAAAAACTACATATAAAGCCATTTCATTTATCCCCGCACTGATTAACTATCACTAGGCTGAAATTTCACTTGGGTCTCCCCTTAATGTAATAATCTGGTAGTACCAATGTGACCGAATTCTACGTTAATTTATTAAAAATACATCAAGTAAGAAATCAAGTAAGAAAATGTTGAAATGAAAATTTTCGAGATTTTTTCGCCTCATTTAGTAGTTGACCCATTACGTATCATTCACGTATCATTTACGTTTCATTTACGTATCCAATTATCCTCATATTGTCATAAAACCATCGTCTAATTTTTTGTATGTAAGCATATGATTTAATTCTTTAGTTAAAATTTTATGATATCGTTAACAATCATCTTTTTCATATTATAAATAATGCATATACATGATTCCACGTTCTAGAATGATATTAATATCCACTTCATGCAATTGGTATTGACATTGCTGATGTTTTAAAGTGTGGCGCGCATAACGCACCTGAGGTACCTCGTTTCATAACAAATTATAACAGTTTCGAGATACTTGATTCTAATTGCATAAATGCGACAATATGCGAATTATTTATATTGTATATTGTGCATGTCAACTAAAAGACGTTAAAATGCAAAAAGCTAGAAAATAATGAAAAATGGACATATAATAATGTTTTATTGCAAATGTTTACATAAAAGCATGCATGGATATTTTGCAAAATAACGTCCAACTTCGTTCTTATATCATGCACTTTACATTCATACATTTTCAAAAAAATCTTGCATTATAGTTTTTAAGTTTCTTTAACATATTCAACTTCAATAATTTCCAGATAACGTCAATTCATACAAAAATAAAGCATCAGAATAGCGAAATTGTCCACTCCGTTGATTTTCCCAGATAAAATATGTATTTGAAATATCTTTTATATCAAAATAAAAAATAACCTATGTTTAACACAATTTATTTTAAACAAAAATTTAATAATAAATTGTCTTTTATAATTTTGGCTGACTTTATGCCGAACTTTATTGAATCTTGACCACCTAATAAACTATGGCTTGGTTAAACAGTCTCTCTTTTTATTACTACTATTACTATAGGTGTATCAAACGACATAAGGGTTAAAATTATTATTTTTAACGCAGCACGTGTCTTAAATTGTTAATCTACCTTTTGTAATTGTAGTTGGTTGTGGAGAAATCACACATACATATTCTGTATTTCAATGAGCAAACTTTTAGTCGCTCACATTGTCCCCGTCTCTCCTATAAATTTTTATGATAGTTGATAGACTATGTTTCTCTCTGTAAAGTCGGATAGTCCGCAGTATTCTTATATAATATTTTTATATTATTACAAAACTAAGGTACCATCTTTGGAAAATACTTGATTTATAATTTTTAAATTCACTAGAAGGAAAACTTAGTTTCCTATTCGCTGTGAGCATGACAGATATTGTACACAAAAATAGCGCCATTTTGCAGTCGAGTGACGTGATCTGGGTAATACAAAATACACAGGCTCTAGTATTTTGGACATTCAATGAAAATAATTTTTTATAAGTTTCTGACAATTTGTGTGATCTCAAATTTTTTTCTTGAATTGACATATTTATTTATTATTAAAAAAAATATAAGAATATTCTCAGATTCATTAGTAATTATAAAAATATTATTTTCATTGAATGTCCATAAGAGCCTGTGTATTTTGTACTACCCAGATCGCATCACTCGACCGTAAGATGACGCTATTCTTGAAAATAAGACAACATGTACTATACCATATGTTCACAGCGAATACACTATGAGGACGGAGTATATTCTTCATAGCACATAGTAAAATACTCGTTCATCACCGTTAATGAATTTATTTACGTAAGACAGAATTATAGTTTGCTGCTTTAATAGTTCAATCTCTTATGAAGTAGCAACAGCAGTAGCAGCAACAACGCCGGTTTTCGCTCTCGTCCTCGTTCTTGCTCGATTTCTCCTTCCCTCATTCACGCCGCGTGGCGCTAAAGGAACAATGACAACGCCGACGTCGCCAACAGTCGACGGTCGCTATGTGTTGGAAAGTTCGGGCTATCCTAAGCTGAAATTAGAGTAAGACCTCATCTCGACGCGTACTCCTCCACGCGCCAGCAAAGCAGTTCAATCCGTCCGCGTTCTCCCTTTTTAGCCGCCCCCCTCTCTCTCTCTCTCTCTCATACACATTATGAGCGAGTATATATACTCCAGCAGCTTCCTCGCTCTTTCATTTTAATCGTGTTTTCCCCCGTTTCTTTCATTCGATCCTCTATTCTCCTTCTATTTGTCTCATTCGCTCCTTCTTGTCGCGGTGCATCTTCCAACAACGAGGAGCATAGTTATGCGTTGAGCAAGCCCGATTAATTACTCGTCTAATTGGCGACGTGAATTCAAAAGACGTCACTTTTGGAACTGCTTGTGATGTAAGCTAAGCGACGATGCAGCCCGGAAGAGTACAGCTGCCGGCAGGAAACTCCTTAAGCAGATAATGCAAGACGTACTCTCTAGTACTACTGCTGCTCAAATCGAGGAACGAAAATCGGTTGCGCGCGCGTATCCGGTGCACTTAAGTTTTTACGGTAAAATGTTGCTAATTATTATTCTTTTCCTTTGTCAGCCCTAGCTAGGTTTTATTGTGTGGGTCGATCCACGAAAGTATGATGGGTACCCGGGTAAAAATGGATTTCAGGTGGGTTCCTGAACCATCTTGAATTATTACGAATTATCATGAATGTACATCCATGATTATACAAGACAACGCTCAAAATTTTTTCAATTTGTACATATTTGTGCAGAATCATGCATCACTATACGTGTCGCTTGACCGGGGACATACAGGCATGGGCTTAGTCATTTATGCATTTTTATGAAAGTTAATGAATTATTAATCATGAACTTTCATAAAAATGTACTGATAAAAATTGTACTGAAATATTTATTGATAATATTATTAAAAATGTACAGTCAGAGCTCGCGTATTGTTAAATCTGCGTACTGTTATGGTTTAATATAATTGTGCACTATTACGGTAGTAGTACTGCGATCTGACTACTCAGCGCAGCGGCCTTGGCGCTTCAATTTGATTGGCTGAGAGCAGATGTTACATAGTAGGGTATGTGTACTTGTTTCTGTGCTTGCACATATTTCTGTCTTCTCTTGAGGGTGGAGATAAATGTGCCGAAAGATAATTTTGCAGACGGATAATAATGCTGAATTTATTTTACCGAAGGGTAAATTTGCCGAAAGGTGAAATGTGCCAATGGGTAAAGTAATCGATTAACAAAAGTGCCGAAAAAGAAAGTTCCGACGGGTAAAAATGCCGATGGATAAAAATGTCGAAAGTTAAAAATGCCGAAATGTTGAATGGCAACGGGTAAAAACTAAAACTATCTAATACTGAAAAGAAACGATGTAGCAACAATTAATACATTAGTATAATACTGGCGCATATTCTAATAAAAGCACTTCTTTGTCCAAATTTTCATTTTCGGCATTTTTAACTTTCGGCATTTTCTTTTTGGGAATTCTTGTTTTCGGCTCTTTTATCTTTTGGTATATTTATCCATAGGTATTGATTTTTTCGGCAATTTCAACCGTTCGGTAAATTTATCCTTCTGCAAATGTATCTTTCGGTACATTTATTCCCACCCTTCTCTGGATATTTTTTTTAAACAATCATAAAACTGTTTTGTAGTTTGTTAATTGCACATTAAAAGCTACTATGTTACCGAGATAAAAGATGTTTTTGTTGTTCAAAGAAAGTTTTTGAGGGTGTGACGGGGGGGGGGATACATAAATACATGCGAGCGAAACAGATACTCGTACCCTAACAGTGTCACGGATTCAAATAGTGCGCGAGATTTGATTATACAGTCGAGTCGCGGGAACTGAGAACTCGGGAACTGAAATTACGTGGGAACTGCAATGCGATTATACATGGGGATATCTCGGGGACTGAAAGGCTCCTATACTATTATAAATACACATTGCAGTCCCCGAGACTTTCGTTCCCGAGCTTGTTCAGTCCCCGCTACTCGACTGTAATTACTGACAACAAACATTTTACTGCATCTTCGTTAACTCAGTTAGATTTTTAATTTATAACAATGCGAGTATCAGTTTTTATTAATCAGGGAGTTCTATACCAACTATGCTAGTCAAAATGATTGCATTTTTTATTTCTTGTTTATTCACGAGGTATACTTGATTACAAAGGTTGCATAGATAAACTTATACCAAATAAAAATTATACATTTAAATTAAACAATTCTTTTCAACCTAATTATCAATCAATAGTTCCATTAAGATGCTGATTTGACTCATTTTTAAGATTAAATGTACCTTTTTTGTTTTCAATGAATTTTTTTTTATAAGTTAGAATTACCCAATGATATTTTTCAAGTGCAATAATTCTTCATCAAACATTTGTTTTATACTACATAAATTTTGAACAACATCTAAGCGTCACATGCTTTGTAATATGTAAATAAGTACGACGAATTTGCAATTGTCCATAAGAGCCCATATTGAGGTGGCTCTTCGGTGATTTTTTTGAAAAATTTCGAAATTTTTTTAATGTTTTAAAAGTTGGTTTAAATCTTCCTTAACAAGTAGAAACAGCAATAAAATGATATTTTACATTTTAATTAAAAAAATTTCATAGTTTAGTCAAAGCTATTTATTGCAATTTCACGTTATTTCGCCTAATTTCGATCGTTAAAGGATGTGAAAATTAAGTAAAAGAAAGTCTTTGATCTTGATGAAACTTTTAGGATACGTTCTTTGAAGCATTCTCAACATTAGTTAACTGAAATATCTTGTAAATATCCATGATAAAGCGCATGTTAAATGATTCTATTAACAAATTTGCGCAGTTTTTAACAATTTTTAATCAACAAATATTTATTATTTTTAAAAAACGCATAGTTGAGTAAAACTTAGTAGTTTTAGCTAACTTATTTTTATTTTACTGTCAAAGTGCAACCTAATTTTACATAAAATAAACCTATTATTTTCAATAACTTCAATATTATTTGATAAAATGTTTTAAAAATGTGTGTATGAATTGATAATATCATTATAAACATGTCATGTAAATATTATTTTGTTAGCACTAAAGCTACGGAAGTTTTTTTTAAACTTCCGCTTGAACAGCGAAAAATAAAAACATTGATCTCTCAACTTTTTTTGCCAACCTGTATACTAAATTTTATAATTATCTCAGCGTTATTTCTATTTGGTATAGAACACCCTTTAACATATAAAAAATTTGTTAAAAGAATTTGTCTTACTAAAATTTCTGTTGTACATTGCAGATATTTAATTTACCCGATTATTTAGTAATTCTATTACTTCTAAATTATACGTCTAAATAGATTGTAAATTTCTGTAATAAAATTAAAGTACTTAATTGAACATAAACATTAATGTAATATATATTACAGTATTTTGTGATTACTTATTATTTTGATAAAAAAGGTATACGAATTTGTAATGTATCTTAAGCAATATTTAACAATGACTCAATGATTATAAAGGTACAACAGTTTTAAGTTTAGATACATTAATATAGGATAATAAAATGAATCTTAAATGCCATCTATTTACAGAAAGCGTGGAATAATTAATAGGTATTAATAAAACTTACATCAAAATTCAATGCTCGACTTAAAACCACTCACAAAATGTTTAGAACATGACCATTCCTAAGGCTGTAGAAATTTAATCTTTTTAAACCCTCGGAAATGAATGGTATCTTAAAACTTATGCCGTATATGGATATATAATTACTCATTTACTCTTTTTACACATTTTTCTATAACAACATTTTTATCTGCTTTAGTCTTGTTTTAAATTGTAGTATAAGATATGATGATTGAACATATAAAGCAAAACACATTTTCAGCTGAGTGCATCTATTTTTATATTGTCAATAAATTAAAGCACATTATTAATTAAATTATAAATTTATATTGAAAAATTAAAAAAAAAACATTATTTTTCTTTTTAAGATTTGTTTAATAACACCATTTAATTTAAATTCCTTTCAAAATTACACATCGTATTAAGGCTATCATCTTGGTCTAATAACTTAATATGAACACAATAATTTTAATAAATATAACATTTTCTAACCTGTCAGATTAAGATGATGAAATTGTTTTAGTTTACATAGAAAAGAATATCCATGATGAGCTTCGCCAATGCGTCACGGCGAAAGATGCTAATGTAAACAAACTGTGGATGCACTTCACATTCATAATATCAACACAATTCAAGCACTAAATTATTTCATATTTATCCTATCAATCATAACCATACCAATACTTAAACTTCTGTTTTTAATATGAAGTAGCGCGAAACGAGTATTTTTTTTTAAATTGTTACGCAAAGAAGTTGTAAAGACTACTGAATCGTGTCACTCTGTCCGATTACCAAACTTTATTACAAAACGTAAAAATTCGATTAACCTCCTTGTAATCAAGAAATAGTACAAAACACTATCACAAACTCCCACTCCATGGAAACAACTAACAAAAATAAAACAAAAACAAAAATCAAACTAACAGAAAATAAGCTGCACTAATGTGCATAGTTCCTGAAGACACTATTTCGTTTGGTAGATAGCGTATAAACTTTGGCAAAAGTCATGAAAAACATAAAATATTTTACAGGCTTTCACTTGATGCTTTTATCGCTTAAAATAGTTTATTTCGCCTAACGAAAATTTGCCAAAAGTACGAGCAACATAAGCAACGCGAGCCGGAGTATAGCGTTGACAAGACGCGTATAGTATACCCGCGCGGTATATATACGAACGGAATTCGCGGGCTTCTCTGTGCAGCACGCGTGTGCCCAGAGGTACAATAGAGAAAGACGAAGCGCGAGCGTGCAACGTCGAAAACGGATGCGCGCGTCCCGGCGGCTGCGCGTACACTGCGCGCCTTCCCGTCTCGACTCTGGAGCCTCCTCCTTCCACCACTCTCTCTCTCTCTCTCTCCCTCTCTCTCTCTCTCTCTCTCTCTCTCTTCTCTCTCTTTCACTCTCTCACACACACACACACACTCATCTCTCTCTTTAGCTCCGTCTCGTTTTCACTTGCTCCCGCTCTCTGTGGTAGAAGACCAAAACAAGCGCCGTATCAGCATCATCCTGCGCACAACAACCCTACAGATATATAGGTATGCATACTTGTATGTATCTATATGTCTGCATTATATCTGTATAAACTCGAGCGACTCTTATAAATGATGCTGATGCCTTCTTCGTTTGCAGCTGATTATGTAATGGGATCTAATTTAGTAAATGTTGAACAGGGTTTGGTAAGTAACAAAATGAAGTATTTCAACATCTTTTAGAAATTTGAAACTAAATATTTTGTAAGGAGATAAGACACCTTTAGACCTAACAAATTAATTCTATAACCCTAAACTCTAAACCGATAAACCCTAAACCTCACGAACCCAACTAAATCAATCTAAGCATTTGAAAAAAAGAAAAAAGTTTAAATAATAAAACCGTAAACCATAAATATTAAACCCAACTACCCCAAGCTGAGAAATCCGGATTCACCTAAAATGAAAATACTAAAACCATACACCTTTCACTGCATTAACACAAGTTGAAAAATTTATAATTAGAAAAGGTTTAAAAAATAAAATTATAAACAATTTGCACTGAACTGAAGTAAACTAAATTTAGAAATTCGGAAACACAAAAAGTTAACCGTAAACCCTAAACCGTAAACCCTAAACCGTAAACCCTAAACCGTAAACCCTAAACCGTAAACCCTAAACCGTAAACCCTAAACCGTAAACCCTAAACCGTAAACCCTAAACCGTAAACCCTAAACCGTAAACCCTAAACCGTAAACCCTAAACCGTAAACCCTAAACCGTAAACCCTAAACCGTAAACCCTAAACCGTAAACCCTAAACCGTAAACCCTAAACCGTAAACCCTAAACCGTAAACCCTAAACCGTAAACCCTAAACCGTAAACCCTAAACCGTAAACCCTAAACCGTAAACCCTAAACCGTAAACCCTAAACCGTAAACCCTAAACCGTAAACCCTAAACCGTAAACCCTAAACCGTAAACCCTAAACCGTAAACCCTAAACCGTAAACCCTAAACCGTAAACCCTAAACCGTAAACCCTAAACCGTAAACCCTAAACCGTAAACCCTAAACCGTAAACCCTAAACCGTAAACCCTAAACCGTAAACCCTAAACCGTAAACCCTAAACCGTAAACCCTAAACCGTAAACCCTAAACCGTAAACCCTAAACCGTAAACCCTAAACCGTAAACCCTAAACCGTAAACCCTAAACCGTAAACCCTAAACCGTAAACCCTAAACCGTAAACCCTAAACCGTAAACCCTAAACCGTAAACCCTAAACCGTAAACCCTAAACCGTAAACCCTAAACCGTAAACCCTAAACCGTAAACCCTAAACCGTAAACCCTAAACCGTAAACCCTAAACCGTAAACCCTAAACCGTAAACCCTAAACCGTAAACCCTAAACCGTAAACCCTAAACCGTAAACCCTAAACCGTAAACCCTAAACCGTAAACCCTAAACCGTAAACCCTAAACCGTAAACCCTAAACCGTAAACCCTAAACCGTAAACCCTAAACCGTAAACCCTAAACCGTAAACCCTAAACCGTAAACCCTAAACCGTAAACCCTAAACCGTAAACCCTAAACCGTAAACCCTAAACCGTAAACCCTAAACCGTAAACCCTAAACCGTAAACCCTAAACCGTAAACCCTAAACCGTAAACCCTAAACCGTAAACCCTAAACCGTAAACCCTAAACCGTAAACCCTAAACCGTAAACCCTAAACCGTAAACCCTAAACCGTAAACCCTAAACCGTAAACCCTAAACCGTAAACCCTAAACCGTAAACCCTAAACCGTAAACCCTAAACCGTAAACCCTAAACCGTAAACCCTAAACCGTAAACCCTAAACCGTAAACCCTAAACCGTAAACCCTAAACCGTAAACCCTAAACCGTAAACCCTAAACCGTAAACCCTAAACCGTAAACCCTAAACCGTAAACCCTAAACCGTAAACCCTAAACCGTAAACCCTAAACCGTAAACCCTAAACCGTAAACCCTAAACCGTAAACCCTAAACCGTAAACCCTAAACCGTAAACCCTAAACCGTAAACCCTAAACCGTAAACCCTAAACCGTAAACCCTAAACCGTAAACCCTAAACCGTAAACCCTAAACCGTAAACCCTAAACCGTAAACCCTAAACCGTAAACCCTAAACCGTAAACCCTAAACCGTAAACCCTAAACCGTAAACCCTAAACCGTAAACCCTAAACCGTAAACCCTAAACCGTAAACCCTAAACCGTAAACCCTAAACCGTAAACCCTAAACCGTAAACCCTAAACCGTAAACCCTAAACCGTAAACCCTAAACCGTAAACCCTAAACCGTAAACCCTAAACCGTAAACCCTAAACCGTAAACCCTAAACCGTAAACCCTAAACCGTAAACCCTAAACCGTAAACCCTAAACCGTAAACCCTAAACCGTAAACCCTAAACCGTAAACCCTAAACCGTAAACCCTAAACCGTAAACCCTAAACCGTAAACCCTAAACCGTAAACCCTAAACCGTAAACCCTAAACCGTAAACCCTAAACCGTAAACCCTAAACCGTAAACCCTAAACCGTAAACCCTAAACCGTAAACCCTAAACCGTAAACCCTAAACCGTAAACCCTAAACCGTAAACCCTAAACCGTAAACCCTAAACCGTAAACCCTAAACCGTAAACCCTAAACCGTAAACCCTAAACCGTAAACCCTAAACCGTAAACCCTAAACCGTAAACCCTAAACCGTAAACCCTAAACCGTAAACCCTAAACCGTAAACCCTAAACCGTAAACCCTAAACCGTAAACCCTAAACCGTAAACCCTAAACCGTAAACCCTAAACCGTAAACCCTAAACCGTAAACCCTAAACCGTAAACCCTAAACCGTAAACCCTAAACCGTAAACCCTAAACCGTAAACCCTAAACCGTAAACCCTAAACCGTAAACCCTAAACCGTAAACCCTAAACCGTAAACCCTAAACCGTAAACCCTAAACCGTAAACCCTAAACCGTAAACCCTAAACCGTAAACCCTAAACCGTAAACCCTAAACCGTAAACCCTAAACCGTAAACCCTAAACCGTAAACCCTAAACCGTAAACCCTAAACCGTAAACCCTAAACCGTAAACCCTAAACCGTAAACCCTAAACCGTAAACCCTAAACCGTAAACCCTAAACCGTAAACCCTAAACCGTAAACCCTAAACCGTAAACCCTAAACCGTAAACCCTAAACCGTAAACCCTAAACCGTAAACCCTAAACCGTAAACCCTAAACCGTAAACCCTAAACCGTAAACCCTAAACCGTAAACCGTAAACCGTAAACCCTAAACCGTAAACCGTAAACCGTAAACCCTAAACCGTAAACCCTAAACCGTAAACCCTAAACCGTAAACCCTAAACCGTAAACCCTAAACCGTAAACCCTAAACCGTAAACCCTAAACCGTAAACCCTAAACCGTAAACCCTAAACCGTAAACCCTAAACCGTAAACCCTAAACCGTAAACCCTAAACCGTAAACCCTAAACCGTAAACCCTAAACCGTAAACCCTAAACCGTAAACCCTAAACCGTAAACCCTAAACCGTAAACCCTAAACCGTAAACCCTAAACCGTAAACCCTAAACCGTAAACCCTAAACCGTAAACCCTAAACCGTAAACCCTAAACCGTAAACCCTAAACCGTAAACCCTAAACCGTAAACCCTAAACCGTAAGCCCTAAACCGTAAACCCTAAACCGTAAACCCTAAACCGTAAACCCTAAACCGTAAACCCTAAACCGTAAACCGTAAACCCTAAACCCTAAACCGTAAACCCTAAACCGTAAACCGTAAACCGTAAACCGTAAACCGTAAACCCTAAACCGTAAACCGTAAACCCTGAACCGTAAACCCTATAACCATATAAACCATAAACCCTAAACCATATAAACCGTAAACCCTGAACCGTAAACCCTGAACCGTAAACCCTAAACCGTAAACCCTGAACCGTAAACCCTGAACCGTAAACCCTAAACCGTAAACCCTAAACCGTAAACCCTAAACCGTAAACCCTAAACCGTAAACCCTAAACCGTAAACCCTAAACCGTAAACCCTAAACCGTAAACCCTAAACCGTAAACCGTAAACCCTAAACCGTAAACCCTAAACCCTAAACCCTAAACCGTAAACCCTAAACCGTAAACCCTAAACCGTAAACCCTAAACCGTAAACCCTAAACCGTAAACCCTAAACCCTAAACCGTAAACCCTAAACCGTAAACCCTAAACCGTAAACCCTAAACCGTAAACCCTAAACCGTAAACCCTAAACCGTAAACCCTAAACCGTAAACCCTAAACCGTAAACCCTAAACCGTAAACCCTAAACCGTAAACCCTAAACCGTAAACCCTAAACCGTAAACCCTAAACCGTAAACCCTAAACCGTAAACCCTAAACCGTAAACCCTAAACCGTAAACCCTAAACCGTAAACCCTAAACCGTAAACCCTAAACCCTAAACCGTAAACCCTAAACCGTAAACCCTAAACCGTAAACCCTAAACCGTAAACCCTAAACCGTAAACCCTAAACCGTAAACCCTAAACCGTAAACCCTAAACCGTAAACCCTAAACCGTAAACCCTAAACCGTAAACCCTAAACCGTAAACCCTAAACCGTAAACCCTAAACCGTAAACCCTAAACCGTAAACCCTAAACCGTAAACCCTAAACCGTAAACCCTAAACCGTAAACCCTAAACCGTAAACCCTAAACCGTAAACCCTAAACCGTAAACCCTAAACCGTAAACCCTAAACCGTAAACCCTAAACCGTAAACCCTAAACCGTAAACCCTAAACCGTAAACCCTAAACCGTAAACCCTAAACCGTAAACCCTAAACCGTAAACCCTAAACCGTAAACCCTAAACCGTAAACCCTAAACCGTAAACCCTAAACCGTAAACCCTAAACCGTAAACCCTAAACCGTAAACCCTAAACCGTAAACCCTGAACCGTAAACCGTAAACCCTAAACCGTAAACCCTAAACCGTAAACCCTAAACCGTAAACCCTGAACCGTAAACCCTGAACCGTAAACCCTAAACCGTAAACCCTAAACCGTAAACCCTAAACCGTAAACCCTCAACCGTAAACCCTGAACCGTAAACCCTGAACCGTAAACCCTAAACCGTAAACCCTGAACCGTAAACCCTATAACCATATAAACCATAAACCCTAAACCATATAAACCATAAACCCTAAACCATATAAACCCTAAACCATATAAACCATAAACCCTAAACCATATACACCATAAACCCTAAACCATATAAACCATAAAGCCTAAACCATATAAACCATAAACCCTAAACCATATACACCATAAACCCTAAACCATATACACCATAAACCCTAAACCATATACACCATAAAGCCTAACCCATTTATGGAGGCAGGCCTGAGTTAAACCCTCAAAATCTTGATCCTAGACGTCACAATAAATTACTATTTTAAATACCATATTTATTAAAGGAACTTTAATTCTCACACGACTCGAGGTGACATGATGAACAAACTTTTCTTTTTGGATTCGACTCTTTTTGACATGAGCAGAGCACTGTTAAATTACATTTTTTTTTAATATTTTCTCTCGTAAATCTAATGAATTTCTTAAAAAATATTAAAAAAAATTTTTCAAAATTTCTATTGGATCTCCAAAAAAGAATAATAATAAAAAAATTTAACGAAAAAGTGCTGTGCTTTTTTTGTAATACATGTCATAAGGAGTCAATTAACCGTAAAAAAAAATTTTTTTGTTCATCGTGTTACCCCGAATCGTGTGACGATCAAAGTTCCTTTAATAAATATGCTATTGAAAACGGTGATTCATTATGACGTCTTGTACAAGATTTTCAGATTTTACAACGGTAAAGTTTAAGATTTTATTGTGTTTTAATAGCATACGAATTTTCAGATTGATAACCTTTAAACATATAAAGTTTTCTGGACTCGGAAAGAAAAAGTCTTTTTTTGGGTTTAACGCAGGCCTGCGCCCTTAAACCCTAAATCTATATATCCCAAACCCTATATATCCAACTAACCAAGCTAATTAAAATTAATTTGCCATTAAAAGCTTGAAACTATAAAGTCCTAAATACGAAATCCAAAACTAAACTAACACTAGTTGAAGGAATTAATGAATCGCAAATCCTAAACTCAACTTAATCAAGCTAAAAAACTGACAATTAGAAATAAAGGTTTAAATAATAAAAACCGTAAAATGTAAACCCTAAACCCAAATCATAACCGAAGTTTAGCAATTTACGATAAAGACCCCAAATGGCTCAGTCTGAGTTACAATTTAGTTTACAGTTTAGAGTTTACAGTTTTATTACTTTACCTTTTTTTAATAAAAAAATGCTCTATTTGGAGTTGGGTTTACGGTTTATGCTTTTATTATTTAAACCTCTAGTTCTTATTTTAAAATGTTTAGTTTAGGTTAGTTAAGTTTAGGGATTTAGGATGTATGGTTTATAGGTTTAGAGTTTATGGTTTAGAGTTTATGGTTTAGAGTTTATGGTTTGGAGTTTATTATTTAGAATTTATGGTTTAGAGTTTATGGTTTAGAGTTTATGGTTTAGAGTTTATGGTTTGGAGTTTATTATTTAGAGTTTATGGTTTAGAGTTTATGGTTTAGAGTTTATGGTTTAGTGTTTATGGTTTAGTGTTTATGGTTTGGAGTTTATGGTTTAGAGTTTATAGGTTTAGAGTATATGGTTTATAGGTTTATAGCTTAGAGTTTATGGTTTATAGGATTAGAGTTTATAGTTTATAGGTTTAGAGTTTATGGTTTAGAGTTTATGGTTTAGAGTTTATGGTTTAGAGTTTATGGTTTAGAGTTTATGGTTTAGAGTTTATGGTTTAGAGTTTATGGTTTAGAGTTTATGGTTTAGAGTTTATGGTTTAGAGTTTATGGTTTAGAGTTTATGGTTTAGAGTTTATGGTTTAGAGTTTATGGTTTAGAGTTTATGGTTTAGAGTTTATGGTTTAGAGTTTATGGTTTAGAGTTTATGGTTTAGAGTTTATGGTTTAGAGTTTATGGTTTAGATTTTATGGTTTAGAGTTTATGGTTTAGAGTTTATGGTTTAGAGTTTATGGTTTAGAGTTTATGGTTTAGAGTTTATGGTTTAGAGTTTATGGTTTAGAGTTTATGGTTTAGAGTTTATGGTTTAGAGTTTATGGTTTGGAGTTTATTATTTAGAGTTTATGGTTTAGAGTTTATGGTTTAGAGTTTATGGTTTAGTGTTTATGGTTTAGTGTTTATGGTTTGGAGTTTATGGTTTAGAGTTTATAGGTTTAGAGTATATGGTTTATAGGTTTATAGCTTAGAGTTTATGGTTTATAGGATTAGAGTTTATAGTTTATAGGTTTAGAGTTTATGGTTTAGAGTTTATGGTTTAGAGTTTATGGTTTAGAGTTTATGGTTTAGAGTTTATGGTTTAGAGTTTATGGTTTAGAGTTTATGGTTTAGAGTTTATGGTTTAGAGTTTATGGTTTAGAGTTTATGGTTTAGAGTTTATGGTTTAGAGTTTATGGTTTAGAGTTTATGGTTTAGAGTTTATGGTTTAGAGTTTATCGGTTTAGAGTATATGGTTTAGAGTTTATGGTTTAGAGTTTATGGTTTAGAGTTTATGGTTTAGAAATTATGGTTTATAGGTTTATAGTTTTAGAGTTTATGGTTTATAGGTTTAGAGTTTATGGATTATAGGTTTAGAGTTTATGGTTTATAGGTTTAGAGTTTATGGTTTATAGGTTTATAGGGTTAGAGTTTATGGTTTACAGGATTAGAGTTTATGGTTTATAGGTTTAGAGTTTATGGTTTATAGGTTTATAGGTTTAGAGTTTATGGTTTATAGGTTTATAGTTTTAGAGTTTATGGTTTATAGGTTTATAGGTTTAGAGTTTATTGGTTTATAGGTTTATTGGTTTAGAGTTTATGGTTTATACGTTTATAGGTTTAGAGTTTATGGTTTATACGTTTAAAGTTTTTGTTTTAAACGTATAAAGTTTATGGTGTATAGGTTTAGAGTTTATGGTTTATAGGTTTAGAGTTTATGGTGTATAGGTTTAGAGTTTATGGTTTATAGGTTTAGGATTTAGGATTTATACGTTTAGAGTTTATGGTTTATAAGTTTAGAGTTTATGTTTTATAGGTTTAGAGTTAATGGTTTATAGATATATAGGTTTATAGGTTTAGAGTTTACGGTTTATAGGTTTATAGGTTTATAGGTTTATAGGTTTATAGGTTTATAGGTTTAGAGTTTATTGTTTATAGGTTTAGAGTTTATGGTTTATGGGTTTATAGGTTTATAGGTTTATAGGTTTAGGCTTTATGGTTTAGGAATTATGGTTTAGAGTTTATGGTTTAGAGTTTATGGTTTAGAGTTTATGGTTTAGAGTTTATGGTTTAGAGTTTATGGTTTAGAGTTTATGGTTTAGAGTTTATGGTTTAGAGTTTATGGTTTAGTGTTTATGGTTTGGAGTTTATGGTTTAGAGTTTATCGGTTTAGAGTATATGGTTTAGAGTTTATGGTTTAGAGTTTATGGTTTAGAGTTTATGGTTTAGAAATTATGGTTTATAGGTTTATAGTTTTAGAGTTTATGGTTTATAGGTTTAGAGTTTATGGATTATAGGTTTAGAGTTTATGGTTTATAGGTTTAGAGTTTATGGTTTATAGGTTTATAGGGTTAGAGTTTATGGTTTACAGGATTAGAGTTTATGGTTTATAGGTTTAGAGTTTATGGTTTATAGGTTTATAGGTTTAGAGTTTATGGTTTATAGGTTTATAGTTTTAGAGTTTATGGTTTATAGGTTTATAGGTTTAGAGTTTATTGGTTTATAGGTTTATTGGTTTAGAGTTTATGGTTTATACGTTTATAGGTTTAGAGTTTATGGTTTATACGTTTAAAGTTTTTGTTTTAAACGTATAAAGTTTATGGTGTATAGGTTTAGAGTTTATGGTTTATAGGTTTAGGATTTAGGATTTATACGTTTAGAGTTTATGGTTTATAAGTTTAGAGTTTATGTTTTATAGGTTTAGAGTTAATGGTTTATAGATATATAGGTTTATAGGTTTAGAGTTTACGGTTTATAGGTTTATAGGTTTATAGGTTTATAGGTTTATAGGTTTAGAGTTTATTGTTTATAGGTTTAGAGTTTATGGTTTATGGGTTTATAGGTTTATAGGTTTATAGGTTTAGGCTTTATGGTTTAGGAATTATGGTTTAGGGTTTATGGTTTAGAGTTTATGGTTTAGAGTTTATGGTTTAGAGTTTATGGTTTAGAGTTTATGGTTTAGAGTTTATGGTTTAGAGTTTATGGTTTAGAGTTTATGGTTTAGAGTTTATGGTTTAGAGTTTATGGTTTAGAGTTTATGGTTTAGAGTTTATGGTTTAGAGTTTATGGTTTAGAGTTTATGGTTTAGAGTTTATGGTTTAGAGTTTATGGTTTAGAGTTTATGGTTTAGAGTTTATGGTTTAGAGTTTATGGTTTAGAGTTTATGGTTTAGAGTTTATGGTTTAGAGTTTATGGTTTAGAGTTTATGGTTTAGAGTTTATGGTTTAGAGTTTATGGTTTAGAGGTTATGGTTTAGAGTTTATGGTTTAGAGTTTTTAGTTTAGAGTTTATGGTTTAGAGTTTATAGCTTTAGAGTTAATGGTTTATAGGTTTATAGTTTTAGAGTTTATGGTTTATAGGTTTAGAGTTTATGGATTATAGGTTTAGAGTTTATGGTTTATAGGTTTAGAGTTTATGGTTTATAGGTTTATAGGGTTAGAGTTTATGGTTTATAGGATTAGAGTTTATGGTTTATAGGTTTAGTGTTTATGGTTTATAGGTTTATAGGTTTAGATTTTATGGTTTATAGGTTTATAGTTTTAGAGTTTATGGTTTATAGGTTTATAGGTTTAGAGTTTATTGGTTTATAAGTTTATTGGTTTATAGGTTTATTGGTTTAGAGTTTATGGTTTATACGTTTATAGGTTTAGAGTTTATGGTTTATACGTTTAAAGTTTTTGGTTTAAACGTATAAAGTTTATGGTGTATAGGTTTAGAGTTTATGGTTTATAGGTTTAGGATTTAGGATTTATACGTTTAGAGTTTATGGTTTATAAGTTTAGAGTTTATGTTTTATAGGTTTAGAGTTAATGGTTTATAGATATATAGGTTTATAGGTTTAGAGTTTACGGTTTATAGGTTTATAGGTTTATAGGTTTATAGGTTTATAGGTTTATAGGTTTATAGGTTTAGAGTTTATTGTTTATAGGTTTAGAGTTTATGGTTTATAGGTTTATAGGTTTATAGGTTTAGGCTTTATGGTTTTGGAATTATGGTTTAGGGTTTATGGTTTAGGGTTTATGGTTTATGGTTTATGGTTTATTGGGTTATAGGTTTATAGGTTTAGAGTTTATGGTTTATACGTTTAAAGTTTTTGGTTTAAACGTATAAAGTTTATGGTGTATAGGTTTAGAGTTTATGGTTTATAGGTTTAGAGTTTATGGTGTATAGGTTTAGAGTTTATGGTTTATAGGTTTAGGATTTAGGATTTATACGTTTAGAGTTTATGGTTTATAAGTTTAGAGTTTATGTTTTATAGGTTTAGAGTTAATGGTTTATAGATATATAGGTTTATAGGTTTAGAGTTTACGGTTTATAGGTTTATAGGTTTATAGGTTTATAGGTTTATAGGTTTATAGGTTTATAGGTTTATAGGTTTATAGGTTTAGAGTTTCTCGTCTATAGGTTTAGAGTTTATGGTTTATAGGTTTAGAGGTTATGGTTTATAGGTTTAGAGTTTACGGTTTATACGTTTATAGGTTTAGATTTTATGCTTTATACGTTTATAGGTTTAGAGTTTATGGTTTATACGTTTAAAGTTTTTGGTTTATACGTATAAAGTTTATGGTGTATAGGTTTAGAGTTTATGGTTTATAGGTTTAGAGTTTATGGTTTATAGGTTTAGAGTTCATGGTTTATACGTTTAAAGTTTTTGGTTTATACGTTTAAAGTTTATGGTGTATAGGTTTAGAGTTTATGGTATATAGGTTTAGAGTTTATGGTTTATACGTTTATAGGTTTGGAGTTTATGGTTTATACGTTTAAAGTTTTTGGTTTATACGTTTATAGGTTTAGAGTTTATGGTTTATACGTTTAAAGTTTTTGGTTTATACGTTTAAAGTTTATGGTGTATAGGTTTAGAGTTTATGATTTATAGGTTTAGAGTTTATGGTTTATAGGTTTAGAGTTTATGGTTTATAAGTTTAAATTTTATGGTTTAGAATTTAGTTATTTAAAATTTACCTTAGTTTGTATTGCTTAGATTGGGTTTAGTTGGGTTTAGGATTTAGGGTTTATACGTTTAGAGTTTATGGTTTATAAGTTTAGAGTTTATGGTTTATAGGTTTATAGGTTTATAGGTTTATAGGTTTAGAGTTTATGGTTTATAGGCTTAGAGTTTATGGTTCATAGTTTTAGAGTTTCTCGTCTATAGGTATAGAGTTTATGGTTTATAGGTTTAGAGTTTATGGTTTATAGGTTTAGAGTTTATGGTTTATAGGTTTAGAGTTTATGGTTTATAGGTTTATAGGTTTAGAGTTTCTCGTTTATAGGTTTGAGTTTATTGTTTATTCGTTTAGAGTTTACGGTTTATGGGTTTATAGTTTTATAGGTTTACGGTTTATGGTTTTATAGGTTTATAGGTTTACAGGTTTATTGGTTTATAGATTTACAGATTTATAGGTTTATAGGTTTAGAGTTTATGGTTTATAGGTTTAGAGTTTATGGTTTATAGTTTTATAGGTTTATAGGTTTATAGGTTTATAGGTTTAGAGTTTATGGTTTATAGGTTTAGAGTTTATGGTTTATAGGTTTAGAGTTTATGGTTTATAGGTTTAGAGTTTATGGTTTATAGGTTTAGAGTTTATGGTTTATAGGTTTAGAGTTTATGGTTTATAGGTTTAGCGTTTATGGTTTATAGGTTTAGTGTTTATGGTTTATAGGTTTATAGGTTCAGAGTTTATGGTTTATAGGTTTAGAGTTTATGGTTTATAGGTTTAAAGTTTATGGTTTATAGGTTCAATGTTTATGGTTTATAGGTTTAGAATTTATGGTTTATAAGTATAAATTTTATGGTTTAGAATTTAATTATTTAAAATTTACCTTAGTTTGTATTGCTTAGATTGGGTTTAGGATTTAGGGTTTATACGTTTTGAGTTTATGGTTTATAAGTGTAGAGTTTATGGTTTATAAGTTTAGAGTTTATGGTTTATAAGTTTAGAGTTTATGGTTTATAGCTTTAGAGTTAATGGTTTATAGGTTTAGAGTTTCTCGTCTATAGGTTTAGAGTTTATGGTTTATAGGTTTAGAGTTTATGGTTTATAGGTTTAGAGTTTACGGTTTATACGTGTATAGGTTTAGAGTTTATGGTTTAGAGTTTATGGTTTAGAGTTTATGGTTTAGAGTTTATGGTTTAGAGTTTATGGTTTAGAGTTTATGGTTTAGAGTTTATGGTTTAGAGTTTATGGTTTAGAGTTTATGGTTTAGAGTTTATGGTTTAGAGTTTATGGTTTAGAGTTTATGGTTTAGAGTTTATGGTTTAGAGTTTATGGTTTAGAGGTTATGGTTTAGAGTTTATGGTTTAGAGTTTTTAGTTTAGAGTTTATGGTTTAGAGTTTATAGCTTTAGAGTTAATGGTTTATAGGTTTATAGTTTTAGAGTTTATGGTTTATAGGTTTAGAGTTTATGGATTATAGGTTTAGAGTTTATGGTTTATAGGTTTAGAGTTTATGGTTTATAGGTTTATAGGGTTAGAGTTTATGGTTTATAGGATTAGAGTTTATGGTTTATAGGTTTAGTGTTTATGGTTTATAGGTTTATAGGTTTAGATTTTATGGTTTATAGGTTTATAGTTTTAGAGTTTATGGTTTATAGGTTTATAGGTTTAGAGTTTATTGGTTTATAAGTTTATTGGTTTATAGGTTTATTGGTTTAGAGTTTATGGTTTATACGTTTATAGGTTTAGAGTTTATGGTTTATACGTTTAAAGTTTTTGGTTTAAACGTATAAAGTTTATGGTGTATAGGTTTAGAGTTTATGGTTTATAGGTTTAGGATTTAGGATTTATACGTTTAGAGTTTATGGTTTATAAGTTTAGAGTTTATGTTTTATAGGTTTAGAGTTAATGGTTTATAGATATATAGGTTTATAGGTTTAGAGTTTACGGTTTATAGGTTTATAGGTTTATAGGTTTATAGGTTTATAGGTTTATAGGTTTATAGGTTTAGAGTTTATTGTTTATAGGTTTAGAGTTTATGGTTTATAGGTTTATAGGTTTATAGGTTTAGGCTTTATGGTTTTGGAATTATGGTTTAGGGTTTATGGTTTAGGGTTTATGGTTTATGGTTTATGGTTTATTGGGTTATAGGTTTATAGGTTTAGAGTTTATGGTTTATACGTTTAAAGTTTTTGGTTTAAACGTATAAAGTTTATGGTGTATAGGTTTAGAGTTTATGGTTTATAGGTTTAGAGTTTATGGTGTATAGGTTTAGAGTTTATGGTTTATAGGTTTAGGATTTAGGATTTATACGTTTAGAGTTTATGGTTTATAAGTTTAGAGTTTATGTTTTATAGGTTTAGAGTTAATGGTTTATAGATATATAGGTTTATAGGTTTAGAGTTTACGGTTTATAGGTTTATAGGTTTATAGGTTTATAGGTTTATAGGTTTATAGGTTTATAGGTTTATAGGTTTATAGGTTTAGAGTTTCTCGTCTATAGGTTTAGAGTTTATGGTTTATAGGTTTAGAGGTTATGGTTTATAGGTTTAGAGTTTACGGTTTATACGTTTATAGGTTTAGATTTTATGCTTTATACGTTTATAGGTTTAGAGTTTATGGTTTATACGTTTAAAGTTTTTGGTTTATACGTATAAAGTTTATGGTGTATAGGTTTAGAGTTTATGGTTTATAGGTTTAGAGTTTATGGTTTATAGGTTTAGAGTTCATGGTTTATACGTTTAAAGTTTTTGGTTTATACGTTTAAAGTTTATGGTGTATAGGTTTAGAGTTTATGGTATATAGGTTTAGAGTTTATGGTTTATACGTTTATAGGTTTGGAGTTTATGGTTTATACGTTTAAAGTTTTTGGTTTATACGTTTATAGGTTTAGAGTTTATGGTTTATACGTTTAAAGTTTTTGGTTTATACGTTTAAAGTTTATGGTGTATAGGTTTAGAGTTTATGATTTATAGGTTTAGAGTTTATGGTTTATAGGTTTAGAGTTTATGGTTTATAAGTTTAAATTTTATGGTTTAGAATTTAGTTATTTAAAATTTACCTTAGTTTGTATTGCTTAGATTGGGTTTAGTTGGGTTTAGGATTTAGGGTTTATACGTTTAGAGTTTATGGTTTATAAGTTTAGAGTTTATGGTTTATAGGTTTATAGGTTTATAGGTTTATAGGTTTAGAGTTTATGGTTTATAGGCTTAGAGTTTATGGTTCATAGTTTTAGAGTTTCTCGTCTATAGGTATAGAGTTTATGGTTTATAGGTTTAGAGTTTATGGTTTATAGGTTTAGAGTTTATGGTTTATAGGTTTAGAGTTTATGGTTTATAGGTTTATAGGTTTAGAGTTTCTCGTTTATAGGTTTGAGTTTATTGTTTATTCGTTTAGAGTTTACGGTTTATGGGTTTATAGTTTTATAGGTTTACGGTTTATGGTTTTATAGGTTTATAGGTTTACAGGTTTATTGGTTTATAGATTTACAGATTTATAGGTTTATAGGTTTAGAGTTTATGGTTTATAGGTTTAGAGTTTATGGTTTATAGTTTTATAGGTTTATAGGTTTATAGGTTTATAGGTTTAGAGTTTATGGTTTATAGGTTTAGAGTTTATGGTTTATAGGTTTAGAGTTTATGGTTTATAGGTTTAGAGTTTATGGTTTATAGGTTTAGAGTTTATGGTTTATAGGTTTAGAGTTTATGGTTTATAGGTTTAGCGTTTATGGTTTATAGGTTTAGTGTTTATGGTTTATAGGTTTATAGGTTCAGAGTTTATGGTTTATAGGTTTAGAGTTTATGGTTTATAGGTTTAAAGTTTATGGTTTATAGGTTCAATGTTTATGGTTTATAGGTTTAGAATTTATGGTTTATAAGTATAAATTTTATGGTTTAGAATTTAATTATTTAAAATTTACCTTAGTTTGTATTGCTTAGATTGGGTTTAGGATTTAGGGTTTATACGTTTTGAGTTTATGGTTTATAAGTGTAGAGTTTATGGTTTATAAGTTTAGAGTTTATGGTTTATAAGTTTAGAGTTTATGGTTTATAGCTTTAGAGTTAATGGTTTATAGGTTTAGAGTTTCTCGTCTATAGGTTTAGAGTTTATGGTTTATAGGTTTAGAGTTTATGGTTTATAGGTTTAGAGTTTACGGTTTATACGTGTATAGGTTTAGATTTTATGGTTTATACGTTTAAAGTTTTTGTGTTATACGTATCAAGTTTATGGTGTATTGGTTTAGAGTTTATGGTTTATAGGTTTAGAGTTTATGGTTTATAGGTTTAGAGTTTATGGTTTATACGTTTAAAGTTTTTGTGTTATACGTATCAAGTTTATGGTGTATTGGTTTAGAGTTTATGGTTTATAGGTTTAGAGTTTATGGTTTATAGGTTTAGAGTTTATGGTTTATAGGTTTAGAGTTGTTACAAATTCTGACGGGAGAGATGAAGGTGTGAAAGTCAAGAAAAGAACGCTCTCGAGTACATTGAACATAGAACTTTTATTCCTTTCGGTAACTTACGGAAATACAATGGCGCACGTTCGTCGCCGCAATACCCTGGCGCAGCAGGTGAACAAAAACGAAGAAGACTCAGGTTTAGCCCGTCAAGGGACTCGATCCGTGTCGAGAGGCCCCGTCCGTGACAGTTCGCGCGTCCGTATCAGTCGATGATCGAAGCAGCAGTGAGCTCCGACGCTGCTCCCGGCGCCGCCGGAGCGCTTCCCCCCTCTCCGCGCCGTGACGGGAAGGTGGGGAGCGACCCGCTACAGGGAAGCAGCGAATCGGATGGAAATTTCCGTACATTGCCGCCCGCCTCGTTCCCGGAACGATACGGACGGGGGCCAGGGGGCTGGTGACTGCCAGAGTCACAGTTGAGGCCGCCCGCCGTGGGGGACCGCGAAATCAGCTTGAAGGCTCCTGGGGTAAAGCTGCCAAAACCGGCAGACGCACAAGTTTTACAATCGGCCGGGTGTAGTCTCCGTTGGCGTTCCTCACCTTGACCACCCAAGTACGTTGATCCAGTCCAGGATAGGTGTCAAGGACTCGTCCAAACGGCCACCTCCCGCGATCAGTCAGGAGCGAGGGGTCGATGATGATCACCACATCTCTAATCGTGAGATCTTGGCGAGGCCGCGATCACTTGAAGCGCTGTTACAGCGTGTTCAAGTACTCGCGACTCCAGCGTCTCCAAAATCGGGCGCGCATCGCCTGAACGAGACGCCAGTGAGTGAGGTGGTCCAAGCTTTCATCCAAATCTACTGGTTGCGGATGCGCGCAGAGTGGACCGCCAACGAGGAAGTGGCCCGGTGTCAAGATGTCCAAGTCATCGATGCAGCCAGAGACGGGCGTGATGGGGCGACTGTTGAGCACCAGCTCAACCTCGACGAGCAGTGTAGTGAACTCCTCGTAGGTGAGCTTCCGAGGCCCAGCGATGCGCCGGAGATGGGTCTTCATCGACTTGACGCCGGCCTCCCACAAGCCACCAAAGTGAGGTGACGAGGGCGGTATGAATCGCCATTTGATGCCGTCGGAGGCGAGTGAGTCCGCGACGCGGGGCCCTCGGAGTCCGGATTCCCTGAGTATGCGGCCGAGCTCGGCATCGGCGCCGCGAAAATTGGTCGCGTTGTCGCTCCACAACTCAGCGGGCTTTCCTCGGCGTCCGCAGAAGCGAGAGAGGGCTCCAAGGAAACTTGCGGTGGTGAGGTCTCCGACAAGCTCGAGGTGGATAGCCTTGGTGCATAAGCACACAAAGACAGCCACGTATCCCTCGGATGACCTCACTCCACGCCCCCGAGCGCTGAGCACTTGGAACGGTCCAGCGTAATCAACCCCGCTCCGACTGAACGGCCGGGAGGGCGTGACTCGTGAAGCGGGGAGCGATCCCATTACTTGAGTGGCTGCGCGCGCAGCTGATTTGGAGCAGACGACGCAATGGTGGAGGTGGGCTTTGACCCTGACTCGGCCACCGACGATCCAGACTCGGCGCATGGCGTGGGCGTAGGTGACGCGGAAACCACCGTGGAGTGCGTGTGGGCCCAATCCTCAACGAGGGCAGCCAAATGGCTCTTCCCGTCTAAAATTGCGGGATGCTGCTCTGAAAAGGAGAGCGAAGAGTTGCTGAGCCGGCCTCCAACCCTCAACACCCTCGAATTATCGAGGAAGGGGAGTAGCGCTCTAAGCGGACTCGTCGAGCTGACCGGTCTCCCTCGTTCGATCTCCTGGATCTCCCGCGCGTAGACTTGCTGCTGTCTGAGGCGGACGCACGTGAGGAACTCCTGACGGAGCTCATCGGCCGTGACCGGGCTCAGAGGAGCAGGTTCCTGGCGAACGTGGCGGCGACGAAAGAGTCGTCGGCAGCGAACTAGAGCTCTGACTAATCGGTTCAGATTGGAGAAGCCGTCGGCGAGCTCAACCTCTGGCACTTGCGATACGAGGCAAGTGAGGTGAGGCGCCGGCGAGGCTGGCAGTGGTTGGGTCGCTTCGACCGGCCACCCGGCGGGGGGTTCGGAGAGCCATTTAGGGCCCGACCACCACAGTCGATTTCGGCTTAGTCTTGCCGGATCAGAACCTCGGGTGGCGATGTCGGCGGGATTTTCGGTCGTGCGAACATAGCGCCAAGGGCAGCGTGGCATGGTTTCATGGACCTGACTGACGAAGTTGTCCGCAAAGTCGTTTCCAAGAGATCCCTCCGACCGGATCCAATGCAATGCTATGTGAGAGTCGGACCAGGCGAAGCATGATTGAGCTCCGATGCCTAAACTGCTTGAAGCGAATCGGAGCAGACGAGCAGCCAGAAGAGCGGCTCGCAGTTCGAGGCGAGGGATTGTCACTCGTGGAGAGGGTCGCTTTAGAGGGGCCTCACCGTGCGTCAATCTCTTGAGCGGTGTCAATTTGGTCTTCGATACGACGAGAAGGACGTGAACGGCACCCGAGTCATCTTCGGCACGGAGGTACACAGCGGCAGCAAGGGCGCGCCGACTAGCATCGGCGAAGGCGTGTAGCTGTACGCGGCTTGATGGAGACCAGTTGAGCCAGCGCGGCAGCTTGATGGCGGTCACGTCGCGGTGGTTAGACCTGAAGTTCTCCCATTGGCGGGCCATGGTAGCTGGAAGATCGTGGTCCCAGTCCAACTTGGCCCGCTGCAGGTCCTGCATGAACATCTTGGCCAAGACAACGACCGGGGACAGCCATCCTACGGGATCGAATAGTCGGGCAATCTCAGAGAGAACTTGACGCTTTGTCAGCGATGCGTCGTCATCGAAGAGGGGGGGTACAAATCTCATGCGATCTGCAATGGGATCCCAAAGGATGCCCAATTCGTTGACAGGTCCTTCTGATGAGAGTTGTGGCCAACTCGTGCGGAGGCGGTCTTCCGGCGGGATACTCTCGAGGAATTCTTGCACATTGCATACCCATTTCTTCAGGTGGTATCCTCCCGCCTGAAGCAGTCTAATCAACTGGTCGCGTCGCCGCAGAGCCTCCTCCAGACTATCGGCCCCCCCCCCCCAGGAAGTCATCAATGTAGAGCTCCTGTTCAACTGCGCGAGAGGCTTCAGGGAGCGCGGCTCCTTCGTCGATGCACAGCTGCTTAAGCGTTCGTAGAGCCAAGTAAGGGGCACATGATTCTCCGTAGGTGATCGTTTTCAGGACGTAGTGCGTCTCAGGTTCGCCAGCAGACGGACTCCAGATAATTCGTTGAAGCTGAGCGTCCTCTGGATTGACCCAGATCTGCCGGAACATCATGGTGATGTCGGCGCAGTAAGCCACGGGCCATCGTCTCCAGCGCGTAATCACGGCGGTTAGGTCGCCTTGCAGCTTAGGTCCTGGCAGGAGGACGTCATTGAGGCTGCGTCCTGAGGTAGTCGGGCGGGACGCGTTGAATACCACCCGCAGCTTACTCCCACCATCTTTGCGTTGCCAGATGCCGTGGTGAGGAAGGTAGTTCGTGCGAGGCTGCCGGGAGTTGATCTCCTTGTCGGTGAGTGGGCGCATGTGGCCGAGGCGAAGATACTCCTGCATAAATTTCTGGTACTCGCCCTTGAAATGCGGGTCTCTCTGCATGCGCCGATGAACCGACGACAGGGCTCGTCGGGCGTTCTGCAGGCTCTCGCCGAGTGCCTGAGCCCCTCCTTGCACGATGGGCAGTGGAACTGAATAGCGGCCCGAAGCGTCGCGATTGTGGTGTTCTGCGTACACGGCCTCGCATGCTACGTTCTGCGGGGACCGCCTCGTAACTTGGGGCACCTCCTCGACGGCCCAGAATCGATGTAAGAGGCTAGTGAGCACCTCGTGCCAAGTCTCCTGCATGGACTCGAACGATGTAGAGCAGATCGACATGGGAGGGATCTGGTCTCGTGGCCTTCCCTTGCCGGTGATGATCCATCCAAACACAGACTTCTGCGCCAGGAAGTCCTGTCTGTGAACGAGGCCTGGTAGCAGAAGATCGGGATAGACGTTGGCTCCAAGTACGAGATCGACGCCTCGGGGCGTGGGAAAGCTTGGATCCGCAAGCCGAAGATCCTGGAAGAGGCTGACGGCGCGGTGGTCGAGCTCGTGGGACGGAGTCTGCAGCTGCATATGCTGAAGGCCGTATGCTTCGACTCGATGAGCCATCGAGCCGTCCAGGGTGTAAAGGTGAAGATGTGTGCGTATCAATGTTGATCCCAGGGGGCCTCCCGTGAGACCGGCAACGTCAACTTTGACCTTCTCCGTCCCATCACCGAATCGCAGGGCCAGCCGGAGGTCAACAAAGGTGGACTCTGAACAGGGATCGAGGAGCGCTCGAACCCACCGGCGGGGTCGCCTTCCGTCCCCCAATGCCACCATCGCGGTAGGAAGCAAGCCTGGTCATGGAGACGTTTGACCAGGGCTTGCAGCGTCGGCGAGTGGGCGATCTCCCACTTCAGCAGCTCTAGATTTTTTGGGAGGGATCCCAGAGTCAGTGGAGTTGTGCCGCTTGACACCACCCTCATGCAGCAGAGTGTGGTGCTGACCTCCGCACGTTCGACAGGAAGATTGGGACGGACAGCTGTCGACTTGGTGATTCCGTCGGAGGCAATTGAAGCAAATCTTCTCTCGCCACGTCAAATCCCTTCGTTCTCGAAGAGAGAGGTTTTTGAACTGCGGGCAATGGCCGATGTAGTGCGGCCCGTTGCAAACGGCGCAATGCGATGATGTGGTGGCAAGAATGTGGAGTCGACGTGAGCTCTCCGTGGTAGATGTGAGTCCTTTTGGCATTCCGGTGGCTGTTCGCTTCTGAGGTGCCGTCTCCAGGGCTCGTAACGTGCGACATCTCCGCCGCAAGAAAGCAGACAGCGCGTCAAACGTAGGGCGCTCGTGTCGTCGATCGCCGGGTAGGCCGTCGAGGGTCGCAAGCTCCTCCTCCCAATCTCGGCGAGTTACTGAGTCCATTGCATCGCAGGCAAACAAAATCAGCCAGTCGTCCCAATGGTCCACTGGGCAACCGAGAGTCTTTAGTTGGTGGCGGTGTCGTTTGAGCTCGTCCTGAAGATATTGAAGGCTAGCCGCAGACTCTTCCTTCAACGGACGGAGACCCTTGAGGGCTGTCAAATGATCTTGTATGAGCAATCGGCGATTGTCATAGCGGTCTTCGAGGTTGCTCCATGCGGTTGCGTAGTTCGCTCCGGTGCAGTCCATTTTCTCGAATGCTGCCGTAGCATCCCCCTGGACGTGAGTCATCAGGTAGTACATTCTGTCGACGTCGCTTAGACGGGGGTCGTTGTGGATTAAAGAGCGCAACATATCGCGGAAGGATTCCCAATCCTTGCGACGACCGCTGAAAGCGGGTATGACGATGCGTGGGAGGCGGGTTGCGCCACGTGGCTCGTCGGCTATGTGCGTGCTGCTCGCCTGAGGCTCCGGATGCAGACGGGCGCGGACATCATAAATGTGACCTCGCGCGACTACGTAGCTCTGCTCGGCCTGAGCATAGTCCTTCTCGGCAAAGTAGCGGTGGTCCTGGGGCGCGTCTGACTGCAACAATGCGACGTGGTTGCCTTCGAAGCACGCCCAGTGTTGGTTTAACATTTCCAGTCGGCTGAGTAGCAGTCCCTCGGTCCACACCTCGGCGGGCGTCTCCCGAATGGCGCTGGCGGCGTCCTGGATCACGCTGAGAAGTCCCCGCTGCTCAGTGAGGGTGGCGTCCATGTTCTGCAAAGGAGGCACCAGTCATAGTTTACTAGGGCCGATGCGTAAGAGCAAGGCGGCTCGGTTAGGGTGAATCGAGAGATGGCTGGCATGATCAGACGATTCGACGATGTCGGGCTTCGCGGGAGTGGAGCCATCAAAGAGGCCACTGTGCGAACGTTGCGGCCTCGGCCAGGCGCCGCACGAACCAGGTAATCTCAGCTCGCCGGGAGTTGACCCAAGCGGGAGACCCCTGGCCCGGGGCGAGACCGAGGGCATGACACGGACTCAAGAGGCCTGCGGAAGGATCGGGAGGGAGAGAGGCGCACTCGTTCGGTGGCTCTCCCACGTCACGCCGATCCTCAGCCGACGATGCGCCGCTGCTTGTGAAGGACGGGTGTCGCCGTCGTCGTGAGGGCTCTCAAGCGACGCGATCGCGCGAGCGCATGGGCGAGAGCGAGACACAGAGAGAGATAGAGGGAGAGAGAGGGCGAAATACAGAGAGAGAGAGAGAGAGAGGGAGAGAGAGACAGAGAGAGAGAGAAAGAAAGAGAGAGAGGGGTCGTCACGGCGGCGCTCCAAAATTCGAGTGCGAGAGAGATGTAGAGAGACGCCGAATAGGCACGAGCGCGGGAGCGTCCCGCGTCGCGATAGGGAACCTTCTCAGGCGAAAAGCCAGCTCCGACGCCGATCGCGGCTCGACCTGAAGGCACTCGGTTCTGCGCTCCGACAAGCGACGCAATCGCGCGAGCATACGAACGAGAGTGAGACAGAGAGAGAGCGGGAGAGAAGGAGAGAGAGAGAGAGAGAGTTACAGAAAAGGAGAGAGAGAGATGGCGTCATGGCGGCGCTCCAAAACTCGAGCGCGAGAGAGATGGAGAGAGACGCCAAAGAGTGCGAGAGAGACGGAGAGAGACGCCAAAGAGTGCGAGAGAGATGGAGAGAGACGCCAAAGAGCGCGAGCCGCTGCACCGAGGCGCGAAAGACGGTCTCAATCGAGAAGCCGGCCCTGGCGCCGATCGCCGCGAGACCCGAAGCCACTCGACCTCTCCGCCGCGCAAAGAAAGAGAGAGAGAGAGAGAGAGAGAGAAGCCGACCGAGAGCGATTCGGTTGAAAGCGGCGACTCGCGCACACGATCGCATCCGCCGAGCACGCAACAAGATGGCGGCGAGGCGGGAAGCGGACTCGACGCGAGAGAGAGAGAGGGTGCAAAAGCGCGGTCAATCAGCGTCCGGCGCGGGAATTAGGCGCGAAATATGCAGCTACGCGAGTGCTCGAAAGGTTCCCTTCCTGACAAATCCGTCTCGAAGGACCAATGTTACAAATTCTGACGGGAGAGATGAAGGTGTGAAAGTCAAGAAAAGAACGCTCTCGAGTATATTGAACATAGAACTTTTATTCCTTTCGGTAACTTACGGAAATACAATGGCGCACGTTCGTCGCCGCAATACCCTGGCGCAGCAGGTGAACAAAAACGAAGAAGACTCAGGTTTAGCCCGTCAAGGGACTCGATCCGTGTCGAGAGGCCCCGTCCGTGACAGTTCGCGCGTCCGTATCAGTCGACGATCGAAGCAGCAGTGAGCTCCGACGCCGCTCCCGGCGCCGCCGGAGCGCTTCCCCCCTCTCCGCGCCGTGACGGGAAGGAGGGGAGCGACCCGCTACAGGGAAGCAGCGAATCGGATGGAAATTTCCGTACAAGGTTTATGGTTTATAGGTTTAGAGTTTATGGTTTATAGGTTTAAAGTTTATGGTTTATAGGTTTAGAGTTTATGGTTTATAGGTTTAGAGTTTATGGTTTATAGGTTTAGAGTTTATGGTTTATAGGTTTAGAGTTTATGGTTTATAGGTTTAGAGTTTATGGTTTATAGGTTTAGAGTTTAGAGTTTATGGTTTATAGGTTTAGAGTTTATGGTTTATAGGTTTAGAGTTTATGGTTTATAGGTTTAGAGTTTATGGTTTATAGGTTTGGAGTTTATGGTTTATAGGTTTAGAGTTTATGGTTTATAGGTTTAGAGTTTATGGTTTATAGGTTTAGAGTTTATGGTTTATAGGTTTAGAGTTTATGGTTTATAGGTTTAGAGTTTATGGTTTATAGGTTTGTAGGTTTATAGGTTTATAGGTTTAGAGTTTATGGTTTATGGTTTATAGGTTTATAGGTTAATAGGTTTATAGGTTTATAGGTTTATAGGTTTATAGGTTTATAGGTTTATAGGTTTATAGGTTTAGAGTTTATGGTTTATGGTTTATAGGTTAATAGGTTTATAGGTTTATAGGTTTATAGGTTTATTGTTTATGGGTTTATAGGTTTAGAGTTTATGGTTTATGGGTTTATAGGTTTATAGGTTTAGAGCTTATGGTATATACGTTTATAGGTTTAGACTTTATGGTTTATACGTTTATAGGTTTAGAGTTTATGGTTTATAGGTTTAGAGTTTACGGTTTATAAGTTTAAATTTTATGGTTTAGAATTTAATTATTTATAATTTACCTTAGTTTGTATTGCTTAGATTGGGTTTAGGATTTAGGGTTTATACGTTTTGAGTTTATGGTTTATAAGTTTAGAGTTTATGGTTTATAAGTTTAGAGTTTATGGTTTATATCTTTAGAGTTAATGGTTTATAGGTTTATAGGTTTAGAGTTTCTCGTCTATAGGTTTAGAGTTTATGGTTTATAGGTTTAGTGTTTATGGTTTATAGGTTTAGAGATTACGGTTTATACGTTTATAGGTTTAGATTTTATGGTTTATACGTTTATAGGTTTAGAGTTTATTGATTATACGTTTATAGGTTTATAGGTTTAGAGTTTATGGTTTATAGGTTTATAGGTTTATAGGTTTAGAATTTATGGTTTATGGATTTAAGTTGATGGTTTATAGGTTTGAAGTTTATGGTTTATAGGTCAGAGTTTATGGTTTATAGGTTTAGAGTTTATGGTTTATAAGTTTAAATTTTAGGGTTAAGAATTTAATTATTTAAAATTTACCTTAGTTTGTATTGCTTAGATTGGGTTTAGTTGGGTTTAGGATTTAGGGTTTATACGTTTAGAGTTTATGGTTTATAAGCTTAGAGTTTATGGTTTATAGGTTTAGAGTTAATGGTTTATAGGTTTATAGGTTTAGAGTTTATGGTTTATAGGTTTATGGTTTATAGGTTTATAGGTTTATAGGTTTATAGGATTATAGGTTTATAGGTTTAGAGTTTGTAGGTTTAGAGTTTATGGTTTATAGGTTTAGAGTTTATGGTTTATGGGTTTATAGGTTTATAGGTTTATATGTTTATAGGTTTATAGGTTTAGAGTTTATGGTTTATAGGTTTATAGGTTTAAAGGTTTAGAGTTTATGGTTTATAGGTTTATAGGTTTAGAGTTTATGGTTTATAGGTTTAGAGTTTCTGGTTTATAGGTTTAGAGTTTATGGTTTATAGGTTTAGAGTTTATGGTTTATACGTTTATAGGTTTAGAGTCTATGGTTTATACGTTTATAGGTTTAGAGTTTATGGTTTATACGTTTATAGGTTTAGAGTTTATGGTTTATACGTATAAAGTTTTTGGTTTATACGTATAAAGTTTATGGTGTGTAGGTTTAGAGTTTATGGTTTATAGGTTTAGAGTTTATGATTTATAGCTTTAAAGTTTATGGTTTATAAGTTTAAATTTTATGGTTTAGAATTTAATTATTTAAAATTTACCTTAGTTTGTATTGCTTAGATTGGGTTTAGTTGGGTTTAGGATTTAGGAATTATACGATTAGAGTTTATGGTATATAAGTTTAGAGTTTATGGTTTATAGGTTTAGAGTTTATGGTTTATTGGTTTAGAGTATATGGTTTATTGGTTTATAGGTTTATAGGTTTAGAGTTTATGGTTTATACATTTATAGGTTTATAGGTTTAGAGTTTATGGTATATAGGTTTATAGGTTTATAGGTTTAGAATTTATGGTTTATGGATGTAAGTTTATGGTTTATAGGTTTAGAGTTTACGGTTTATACGTTTATAGGTTTAGATTTTATGGTTTATACGTTTATAGGTTTAGAGTTTATGGATTATACGTTTAAAGTTTTTGGTTTATACGTATAAAGTTTATGGTGTATAGGTTTAGAGTTTATGGTTTATAGGTTTAGAGTTTATGGTTTATAGGTTTAGAGTTTATGGTTTATAGGTTTAGAGTTTATTGTTTATAGGTTTAGAGTTTATGGTTTATAAGTTTAAATTTTAGGGTTTAGAATTTAATTATTTAAAATTTACCTTAGTTTGTATTGCTTAGATTGGGTTTAGTTGGGTTTAGCATTTAGGGTTTATACGTTTAGAGTTTATGGTTTATAAGTTTAGAGTTTATGGTTTATAGGTTTAGAGTGAATGGTTTATAGGTTTATAGGTTTATAGTTTATGGTTTATAGGTTTAGAGTTAATGGTTTATAGGTTTATAGGTTTATAGGTTTAGAGTTTATGGTTTGTAGTATATAGGTTTATAGGTTTAGAGTTTATGGTTTATAGGTTTATAGGTTTAGAGTTTATGGTTTATAGGTTTATAGGTTTATAGGTTTAGAGTTTATGGTTTATAGGTTTAGAGTTTATGGTTTATAGGTTTAGAGTTTATGGTTTATAGGTTTAGAGTTTATGGTTCATAGGTTTAGAGTTTATGGTTTATAGGTTTAGAGTTTATGGTTTATAGGTTTAGAGTTTATGGTTTATAGGTTTAGAGTTTATGGTTTATAGGTTTAGAGTTTATGGTTTATAGGTTTAGAGTTTATTGTTTATAGGTATAGAGTTTATGGTTTATAGGTTTAGAGTTTATGGTTTATAGGTTTAGAGTTTATGGTTTATAGGTTTGGAGTTTATGGTTTATAGGTTTAGAGTTTATGGTTTATAGGTTTAGAGTTTATGGTTTATAGGTTTAGAGTTTATGGTTTATAGGTTTAGAGTTTATGGTTTATAGGTTTAGAGTTTATGGTTTATAGGTTTGTAGGTTTATAGGTTTATAGGTTTAGAGTTTATGGTTTATGGTTTATAGGTTTATAGGTTAATAGGTTTATAGGTTTATAGGTTTATAGGTTTATAGGTTTATAGGTTTATAGGTTTAGAGTTTATGGTTTATGGTTTATAGGTTAATAGGTTTATAGGTTTATAGGTTTATAGGTTTATTGTTTATAGGTTTAGAGTTTATGGTTTATGGGTTTATAGGTTTAGAGTTTATGGTTTATGGGTTTATAGGTTTATAGGTTTAGAGCTTATGGTATATACGTTTATAGGTTTAGACTTTATGGTTTATACGTTTATAGGTTTAGAGTTTATGGTTTATAGGTTTAGAGTTTACGGTTTATAAGTTTAAATTTTATGGTTTAGAATTTAATTATTTATAATTTACCTTAGTTTGTATTGCTTAGATTGGGTTTAGGATTTAGGGTTTATACGTTTTGAGTTTATGGTTTATAAGTTTAGAGTTTATGGTTTATAAGTTTAGAGTTTATGGTTTATATCTTTAGAGTTAATGGTTTATAGGTTTATAGGTTTAGAGTTTCTCGTCTATAGGTTTAGAGTTTATGGTTTATAGGTTTAGTGTTTATGGTTTATAGGTTTAGAGATTACGGTTTATACGTTTATAGGTTTAGATTTTATGGTTTATACGTTTATAGGTTTAGAGTTTATGGATTATACGTTTATAGGTTTATAGGTTTAGAGTTTATGGTTTATAGGTTTATAGGTTTATAGGTTTAGAATTTATGGTTTATGGATTTAAGTTGATGGTTTATAGGTTTGAAGTTTATGGTTTATAGGTCAGAGTTTATGGTTTATAGGTTTAGAGTTTATGGTTTATAAGTTTAAATTTTAGGGTTAAGAATTTAATTATTTAAAATTTACCTTAGTTTGTATTGCTTAGATTGGGTTTAGTTGGGTTTAGGATTTAGGGTTTATACGTTTAGAGTTTATGGTTTATAAGCTTAGAGTTTATGGTTTATAGGTTTAGAGTTAATGGTTTATAGGTTTATAGGTTTAGAGTTTATGGTTTATAGGTTTATGGTTTATAGGTTTATAGGTTTATAGGTTTATAGGATTATAGGTTTATAGGTTTAGAGTTTGTAGGTTTAGAGTTTATGGTTTATAGGTTTAGAGTTTATGGTTTATGGGTTTATAGGTTTATAGGTTTATATGTCTATAGGTTTATAGGTTTAGAGTTTATGGTTTATAGGTTTATAGGTTTAAAGGTTTAGAGTTTATGGTTTATAGGTTTATAGGTTTAGAGTTTATGGTTTATAGGTTTAGAGTTTCTGGTTTATAGGTTTAGAGTTTATGGTTTATAGGTTTAGAGTTTATGGTTTATACGTTTATAGGTTTAGAGTCTATGGTTTATACGTTTATAGGTTTAGAGTTTATGGTTTATACGTTTATAGGTTTAGAGTTTATGGTTTATACGTATAAAGTTTTTGGTTTATACGTATAAAGTTTATGGTGTGTAGGTTTAGAGTTTATGGTTTATAGGTTTAGAGTTTATGATTTATAGCTTTAAAGTTTATGGTTTATAAGTTTAAATTTTATGGTTTAGAATTTAATTATTTAAAATTTACCTTAGTTTGTATTGCTTAGATTGGGTTTAGTTGGGTTTAGGATTTAGGAATTATACGATTAGAGTTTATGGTATATAAGTTTAGAGTTTATGGTTTATAGGTTTAGAGTTTATGGTTTATTGGTTTAGAGTATATGGTTTATTGGTTTATAGGTTTATAGGTTTAGAGTTTATGGTTTATACATTTATAGGTTTATAGGTTTAGAGTTTATGGTATATAGGTTTATAGGTTTATAGGTTTAGAATTTATGGTTTATGGATGTAAGTTTATGGTTTATAGGTTTAGAGTTTACGGTTTATACGTTTATAGGTTTAGATTTTATGGTTTATACGTTTATAGGTTTAGAGTTTATGGATTATACGTTTAAAGTTTTTGGTTTATACGTATAAAGTTTATGGTGTATAGGTTTAGAGTTTATGGTTTATAGGTTTAGAGTTTATGGTTTATAGGTTTAGAGTTTATGGTTTATAGGTTTAGAGTTTATTGTTTATAGGTTTAGAGTTTATGGTTTATAAGTTTAAATTTTAGGGTTTAGAATTTAATTATTTAAAATTTACCTTAGTTTGTATTGCTTAGATTGGGTTTAGTTGGGTTTAGGATTTAGGGTTTATACGTTTAGAGTTTATGGTTTATAAGTTTAGAGTTTATGGTTTATAGGTTTAGAGTGAATGGTTTATAGGTTTATAGGTTTATAGTTTATGGTTTATAGGTTTAGAGTTAATGGTTTATAGGTTTATAGGTTTATAGGTTTAGAGTTTATGGTTTATAGTATATAGGTTTATAGGTTTAGAGTTTATGGTTTATAGGTTTATAGGTTTAGAGTTTATGGTTTATAGGTTTATAGGTTTATAGGTTTAGAGTTTATGGTTTATAGGTTTAGAGTTTATGGTTTATAGGTTTAGAGTTTATGGTTTATAGGTTTAGAGTTTATGGTTTATAGGTTTAGAGTTTATGGTTCATAGGTTTAGAGTTTATGGTTTATAGGTTTAGAGTTTATGGTTTATAGGTTTAGAGTTTATGGTTTATAGGTTTAGAGTTTATGGTTTATAGGTTTAGAGTTTATTGTTTATAGGTTTAGAGTTTATGGTTTATAAGTTTAAATTTTAGGGTTTAGAATTTAATTATTTAAAATTTACCTTAGTTTGTATTGCTTAGATTGGGTTTAGTTGGGTTTAGGATTTAGGGTTTATACGTTTAGAGTTTATGGTTTATAAGTTTAGAGTTTATGGTTTATAGGTTTAGAGTGAATGGTTTATAGGTTTATAGGTTTATAGTTTATGGTTTATAGGTTTAGAGTTAATGGTTTATAGGTTTATAGGTTTAGAGTTTATGGTTTATAGGTTTATAGGTTTATAGGTTTAGAGTTTATGGTTTATAGGTTTATAGGTTTATAGGTTTAGAGTTTATGGTTTATAGGTTTAGAGTTTATGGTTTATAGGTTTAGAGTTTATGGTTTATAGGTTTAGAGTTTCTCGTCTATAGGTATAGAGTTTATGGTTTATAGGTTTAGAGTTTATGGTTTATAGGTTTATAGGTTTATAGGTTTAGAATTTATTGTTTATGGTTTTAAGTTTATGGTTTATAGGTTTAAAGTTTATGGTTTATAGGTTCAAAGTTTATGGTTTATAGGTTTAGAGTTTATGGTTTATAAGTTTAAATTTTAGGGTTAAGAATTTAATTATTTAAAATTTACCTTAGTTTGTATTGCTTAGATTGGGTTTAGGATTTAGGGTTTATACGTTTTGAGTTTATGGTTTATAAGTGTAGAGTTTATGGTTTATAAGTTTAGAGTTTATGGTTTATAAGTTTAGAGTTTATGGTTTATAGCTTTAGAGTTAATGGTTTATAGGTTTAGAGTTTCTGGTCTATAGGTTTAGAGTTTATGGTTTATAGGTTTAGAGTTTATGGTTTATAGGTTTAGAGTTTATGGTTTATAGGTTTAGAGTTTATGGTTTATAGGATTAGAGTTTATGGTTTATAGGATTAGAGTTTATGGTTTATAGGTTTAGAGTTTATGGTTTATAGGTTTAGAGTTTATGGTTTATAGGTTTAGAGTTTATGGTTTATAGGTTTAGAGTTTATGGTTTATAGGTTTAGAGTTTATGGTTTATAGGTTTAGAGTTTATGGTTTATAGGTTTAGAGTTTATGGTTTATATGTTTAGAGTTTATGGTTTATAGGTTTAGAGTTTATGGTATATAGGTTTAGAGTTTATGGTTTATAGGTTTAGAGTTTATGGTTTAGAATTTAATTATTTAAAATTTACCTTAGTTTGTATTGCTTAGATTGGGTTTAGTTGGGTTTAGGATTTAGGAATTATACGATTAGAGTTTATGGTATATAAGTTTAGAGTTTATGGTTTATAGGTTTAGAGTTTATGGTTTATTGGTTTAGAGTATATGGTTTATTGGTTTATAGGTTTATAGGTTTAGAGTTTATGGTTTATACATTTATAGGTTTATAGGTTTAGAGTTTATGGTATATAGGTTTATAGGTTTATAGGTTTAGAATTTATGGTTTATGGATGTAAGTTTATGGTTTATAGGTTTAGAGTTTACGGTTTATACGTTTATAGGTTTAGATTTTATGGTTTATACGTTTATAGGTTTAGAGTTTATGGATTATACGTTTAAAGTTTTTGGTTTATACGTATAAAGTTTATGGTGTATAGGTTTAGAGTTTATGGTTTATAGGTTTAGAGTTTATGGTTTATAGGTTTAGAGTTTATGGTTTATAGGTTTAGAGTTTATTGTTTATAGGTTTAGAGTTTATGGTTTATAAGTTTAAATTTTAGGGTTTAGAATTTAATTATTTAAAATTTACCTTAGTTTGTATTGCTTAGATTGGGTTTAGTTGGGTTTAGGATTTAGGGTTTATACGTTTAGAGTTTATGGTTTATAAGTTTAGAGTTTATGGTTTATAGGTTTAGAGTGAATGGTTTATAGGTTTATAGGTTTATAGTTTATGGTTTATAGGTTTAGAGTTAATGGTTTATAGGTTTATAGGTTTATAGGTTTAGAGTTTATGGTTTATAGTATATAGGTTTATAGGTTTAGAGTTTATGGTTTATAGGTTTATAGGTTTAGAGTTTATGGTTTATAGGTTTATAGGTTTAGAGTTTATGGTTTATAGGTTTAGAGTTTATGGTTTATAGGTTTAGAGTTTATGGTTTATAGGTTTAGAGTTTATGGTTCATAGGTTTAGAGTTTATGGTTTATAGGTTTAGAGTTTATGGTTTATAGGTTTAGAGTTTATGGTTTATAGGTTTAGAGTTTATGGTTTATAGGTTTAGAGTTTATGGTTTATAGGTTTAGAGTTTATTGTTTATAGGTTTAGAGTTTATGGTTTATAAGTTTAAATTTTAGGGTTTAGAATTTAATTATTTAAAATTTACCTTAGTTTGTATTGCTTAGATTGGGTTTAGTTGGGTTTAGGATTTAGGGTTTATACGTTTAGAGTTTATGGTTTATAAGTTTAGAGTTTATGGTTTATAGGTTTAGAGTGAATGGTTTATAGGTTTATAGGTTTATAGTTTATGGTTTATAGGTTTAGAGTTAATGGTTTATAGGTTTATAGGTTTAGAGTTTATGGTTTATAGGTTTATAGGTTTATAGGTTTAGAGTTTATGGTTTATAGGTTTATAGGTTTATAGGTTTAGAGTTTATGGTTTATAGGTTTAGAGTTTATGGTTTATAGGTTTAGAGTTTATGGTTTATAGGTTTAGAGTTTCTCGTCTATAGGTATAGAGTTTATGGTTTATAGGTTTAGAGTTTATGGTTTATAGGTTTATAGGTTTATAGGTTTAGAATTTATTGTTTATGGTTTTAAGTTTATGGTTTATAGGTTTAAAGTTTATGGTTTATAGGTTCAAAGTTTATGGTTTATAGGTTTAGAGTTTATGGTTTATAAGTTTAAATTTTAGGGTTAAGAATTTAATTATTTAAAATTTACCTTAGTTTGTATTGCTTAGATTGGGTTTAGGATTTAGGGTTTATACGTTTTGAGTTTATGGTTTATAAGTGTAGAGTTTATGGTTTATAAGTTTAGAGTTTATGGTTTATAAGTTTAGAGTTTATGGTTTATAGCTTTAGAGTTAATGGTTTATAGGTTTAGAGTTTCTGGTCTATAGGTTTAGAGTTTATGGTTTATAGGTTTAGAGTTTATGGTTTATAGGTTTAGAGTTTATGGTTTATAGGTTTAGAGTTTATGGTTTATAGGATTAGAGTTTATGGTTTATAGGATTAGAGTTTATGGTTTATAGGTTTAGAGTTTATGGTTTATAGGTTTAGAGTTTATGGTTTATAGGTTTAGAGTTTATGGTTTATAGGTTTAGAGTTTATGGTTTATAGGTTTAGAGTTTATGGTTTATAGGTTTAGAGTTTATGGTTTATAGGTTTAGAGTTTATGGTTTATATGTTTAGAGTTTATGGTTTATAGGTTTAGAGTTTATGGTATATAGGTTTAGAGTTTATGGTTTATAGGTTTAGAGTTTATGGTTTATAGGTTTAGAGTTTATGGTTTATAGGTTTAATTTAATTATTTAAAATTGGTCGTAATTTATATTGCTTTGGAATTATAGCTTTATTGTAGAATTTCATTTTAAATACTAGTGGCTGGATTTGTAGAAGCTATTTTTTAGTACTTTTACCCGCCAGTTGCGAGTCGCCGCTCCCAAAGGAGGTTCCTGGTTCCGCCCATGTAGCATTGTTATCTATTCTCTTCGAACTCCATCCAGTCCTCCTTATAGCATCTTATTTTTCGGAAATCTGTTTTGATTCGGCTGATTAAGACCTACTCAGGTGGTGGATCGAGATCATAAGAGTATGCATGGAAAGTGAAAAATAATGCAAAAAAAAAGTTTTACTACAAATCGAAGTTATATTATTATTTAATGCATTTAAGAGTTTTCGTTGCATAAGTTACCAAAAGAAATTAATAACCTTTCTTTGTTTATTTGTGTAGCAAATATGCTTAAATAGCTTGAATTATAGTCTAAGGAGATTCCGGATACCGACATTGCAGTTTTTCGTTTTATCCGATGAATAAATGAGATTTTCAATTTTCACGACCGTACGCACAATCTGTTTATTACTAAAAATTTGCGTACGTTTGTAAAATTTTATTATAGTAAAAATTTACTGTGTAAAACAAAATAATGTTGGGAACTGGATATAAGGTATAGGACTCCTACCTCTCGTTAATGGATGAATTTTATGTTTAAAACATCTTTATTGGATTTATTCTTAATTTTTGCCATATATTCTCATACTTCTGACTCATTACCTAAGCTTCACAAAGTGGCCACTAGGGTAGCGTCACCCGTAGTTGTTAACCGTGCAAATATAGCAGATATAAGATTATGATGGATGCGGGCATTCGAACACTATTATTGCTATCCATTTATATGATGATCATAATAATAATAATAATATAATAATAATAATAATAATAATAATAATAATAATAATAATAATAATAATAGTATAATAATAATAATAATAATAATAATAATAGTATAATAATAATAATGGTATAATAATAATAGTATAATAATAGTATATTAATAATAATAGTATAATAATAATAATAATAATAATAATTTTTTCTTTCTTTTTCGAGGGGAGTAGGAAATACCATCGAAGGCACACCCGACTGGGTCCGCACAGCCGGATAGTATGAGGCTACTTGGGGATGCATCAGCCATGTGTATGATAAGACGAAAAATAGAATAATAGCAAAAATGGGAGAAAACTACACGGCCATTGCATCGCAAACCGATCCACTAAAACCTACGTCCCTTTCTTCTTCTGGCGGAATATACCTTAGAACTGTGTATTACATTATCTCAAAGTGGTGCCATTCTTGCGTCTCCTAGACTACTTTTACCTTGACCTGAAATAGAATAAAATTATTGTTTTATCCCCCCGTGGAGCCATCCTATGTACCCGTTACATTTATACGCGTATTCGAACCTTCGCATTACATCTTCGTACGGAAAGGAGAAGTGTCCCTATCCCTCCCCGCAACTTTTATAAAATGAGAGAAAATGTCCGTTCCTCTCTATGGATTGTTTTTCTGTCGTCTCCTTTTTTCTTCCGTTCATAGATTTTCTTGCACACCGTCGCATGTAGGTCGATCGGAAGTGAGTTAAATCTGGTATGAGTCCTTTTTTGGTATTACATCCGCCCATATTTCAGAACCGTACAATAAGATGAATAATAATAATAATAATCATAATAATAATCACAAGAACAACAACAATAACAATAGCAATACCAATAGCAATAGCAATAGCAATAGCAATAGTAATAGCAATAGCAGTATCAATAGCAATAGCAATAGCAATAGCAATAGCAATAGCAATAGCAATAGCAATAACAATAAATCTTTTTTGTATAGATTGAGGAATCTTTTTACGAACCATAAGAGGATGGTGCGACACTCTCCCGTTTATGGGACTCCCACGCTTTTATGGTTCGTAGTACCCCTTCCGTTGAGTCAGCCACCACGTCCCAAAACATAACTGATTCTTACATGCTTTCGTTTGTTCGTTCATTTGCACTTTGAGTATAAATGTCAACGACATGCCCGCACTTCTTAGGACCCGGCTCCCATGTGGTATCGCGGATCTTCAACTTATGTTCGATTAATCCATCAATTATGTGTTAACTAGTACTATGCGTATGTCGTCAACGATTTTCTCGCATTTCTTGGTTCGTAGTACCCGTTCGGCATAGGCAACTAAGATACTGTGTCCCAATTTTTCCCATTGATCAGCATCTTCTCGACGATATTGTCGGGGGAAACTTGTCTCAACTTCTGCTGTATCAAGATCGTGTCTTCCATGTCGTATTTCTCGTGTCCACAGGACAGACATTGTCAGTCTATGTCTTTTTGTCTACTGTGTCAAGAAGAAGTTTACTTTTACGTGTTCTCGGGTCATCCACTGGTATAGAAGCTTGATAAGCCGTTTCGTCCAATCTGCTTTCTTTTCTGACTCCTATTCTTGTTGTCATGCTCGTAGAATCCTCATTCTTTCATCTTTTCTGATTCTGGCTCGGTCACTTTCTTCTTTCCTATCGTACACTCTTTGCTTTTCTTTGGCGAGCAGGTGTAGAGAAATCACCCCTGCTATCGGTGCTTCGGTGCGCTGTACTGTTTCAACACCTTTTCTGTATATTGATTTTCTGTATTTCTGTAGCTTCACAAATATATTCTCCATCGAAGTACGTAGCCGTTTTTTGATATTTTGAAAATTACTTGTTTTATTAACAATTTCCTACTCTTTTTTTGTAGTCGAAAATTCATACGTTTTGTTCAGAAGTGCACAGTTTCTACAAAAATTGGAAAAAAAATCCTACGTACTTCGATAGCTATTAGTATGTAGCTTCAGAAAATTGTTGGTCTTTTGTTCCAGCTCTCACGGTTTTCGAGGAATTGGTGCACCCGCGGAGCACCTTCAAAAAAATCTTTTTCCGCAGATCTGCTGCAGCACCGCCATTTTGTACAAAAATCATAATAAAAATTTTTTTTTTCATACATCAATATGTGTTAAAAATATGAATACTATTCCTTTTCCCATAATCCCAGAATAAATTGTCAAAATTAGGCCTTTTTTTCGGCCTCTAGAGTAGTGTTATCCCTTAAGTGTTGCCCATAAATTATCTTTGTATCTAGTGTAATTCCGAGATACTTTATGGCCTCTTTTATCTGGATCTCCTGGTCGACGATGAGCATGGGTACGATTCTCGGGAAGTTTATCCTGGGTTCGTTTGCAAGGAAAACCATTTCTGTTTTCTAGGTAGCTAGGTCTAGTCCATGGTCTCGTAACCATTTCTAGACTATGAGAGTCTACTATGATAGTGTCTACTATGCGCTCCATAGATTCCGCGTCTCATAAGCACGGTTTCCGGAAAATGTCCAGTATTCGTAGCACTATATTGTAGTCAAGATCCCAAGGGTCTGTTTCCACTTCTTCGTAGTTTCTTCCAGTGGAAAAACTTGTTTCTTTTAATGGCATTATTTAGTTCCTTTTTTGCTTTCTTGTATTTGGATATTGTTGTGTCTGATTCTTCCGGTCGATTACAATTGATGTGTTGTGCGCATCTACGTAAGCGTTGACACATTTGTCGAAGATTCGATATTTCGTCGTTCTAACAGTACACTAGCGCTTCCTACTTGAGTCTATGCGGTTTTTAGCGCATGGATGAATCATAGGCCTTGTGTAGAAGCTGCATGACAGAATCTATCAGGGCCTCCGCATCCTCTACTCCTTCCCTATTCCCGATTTCGATGTTATGCGCTTCTTCTCTTAGCGTTGATGCGAACTTCGCCCGGTCGATATCGGAAAGATATCGTAAAAAATCGTAAAAACGAAAACTTGAGATATCGTGCATCAAAGTTTTAGATAGGAAATGTATCAATTTTTAATTACTTACAGTAATAATCGACTAATTTTGCTCCATATCAGCTACTCTCGTTAAATATGCCTGCAGCCATAAACGCGGCTATTTCCACTATTTCTTCGCCAGAATGAAGATGTTTGGGGTGCATGCGCCAGACTGTAGCATTGTACGATTCGTTTGGATTGTGCGTGAGACCGCCTAAGCACCGCGTTAGAAGTTCGATCTTGGACAGCTCTTCATAAATAGGACGAATGTGAGACTCGATATCCTCTTGAATCAATCTGGCAGAATGTTTATATGAAGCCAGTGAGTTCATAGCCTCAGCCTTACGCCATTCGCACCATCTGTCAGCGCCTGGAGGACAGTTTTTGTACCGATGAAAATCATCTGAAGAACAATAATGATCTAAAGTACCGATTATCGCTTTTTTCATATTTTCTACAGAATCTATATTCCTTCGGATAACTAAACCATAATAAATGGAAAGCTTCTTGATGATGCCATCCGACAGGCGCTTTTTACCTCCGAGCTTCTCTTGCTTTTTTTTATTACAGAGTCATGGACCCATGCGTTTTTATACGTGTCACACGCACTCATTTTTGGTAACAGGGCACTCGTCACCGTATGGATTGATGTTCAAAATCCCAGTAAAAGTTTTAGAATCGCCGTCGCCGGTATAATTGGTATATATGACGCCAAATTTTTCGTCAGAGTAATAACCAATGAGAGTTCTTACACCGAACAATGACGTATAGCCTCGCTTCTCCATGAATCGTCGCCGGAAACTTTTAAATGCGTTTCGGATCTTCCATTTTCAACATTTTTTTCCGGCTCCTCTTTGACAGCTTTCTGACAGACACTATTAAGGGGGGGGGGGTAAGGTATTTAAAATTTTTTTTTCGTATTTTTTTTTATTTTTGAAACTGAATGCGTTGTATCTCAAGAATATTGTGTAAAATTTTCAAGCCGATCGGAGCAAAATTGCAGGTGTTATGAATATTTTCCTACCTGTTGGATTTTCATACCTGCTCGGTTCGAGTGCGCTATTGTTACCTGGCAGCTGCTACGCTCCCTATATTATACCGAAACGTTCCTCCTACTTTCTTTTATAGAAATTTGAAGAGAAGACAAGTATAAACATGCTCATACCTGTACTGTATATTTAGTCAGTGTAGAGAATATAATTTAGTTTAGCAGTAAACTTTCTATCGAACAAACGTACACGTGCGCTCCAATTTTTCGCATCATTTTCGTGAAGTTTTGTGGAAAATTATTGCTACAATGCCAAAAAAAGTTGTTATGTGGCAGCCTGTGTCTTCAATGAAGGTTCTTTTGCTCTACTATCCTTCATGCAAGACATGGGAATCAGTAATGGATCAAACGCTCATGAATGGGCGCGATCAACTGATCACATTCGTATAAACCGAGCAGAGCTGGAAGCTGAAAATCGAACTAGAGATGGCAGGATTCGTCGTAGACAGGAGCAAAAAGATGCTTTAGACATCATAGATGACAGCAACGGTCCTGGACCTGGCATCGATGATTCAGTATGAGGTAAGCCGATAAATCTCGCTTATGAACGTTTTATTCCAAATTATTTAATGTTCAAAACTTTAAAGAGTTTTTCCCAAAACTCAAGTTTTCAAAGTCGGTGCCCATCATAACTTCAAAACTATTGCACCGAACCTTTCGAAATTTTAAACACTATTTCTTTTTATAATTTATGAGGTAACGCTGGAGCTTTTTCTTCAAATTCGTTTATATTTTTCATTTTACAATAACAAATTAGCCGTTTTTTTTGGCAAAAATCGCGTTTTTTCATGTAAAGTGTTCCCGCAAAGTGAAAAATAGAAATTTCGAAAATCCCTCCCAGCGTTACCTGGGAAAAGCAATTATCTGACGAACGAACTTTGTTTTTTTTGATTTCAGATGATCCAGCACCAAGTTATGAGGGGCACCGCAATTCAACTTTTTTCTGAGACGCTTCCGAATAATTGATGCCATTGCCGTATTTTTCAATATTTTTTCATGAAAATATTCCACAATGTTATTTAAATGGACTATAATAATGTAACATTGGTTTTAATAAATAAATTTTAACTGAGTCCTGAAAAAAAAATTACAAAAATGTGCCTTTTTTGCACAAATTAACCTTACCCCCCCCCCCTCCCCCTTAAACATTGGTTTCGTCGCTGCATGAAAATGCTGCACAATCTATCGTAAGTCGATTTCGATAAACCTTGGCACATATCCATAATATCACAAAATAAATGAATGCCTTTTCGTCCAATACCAAATAACCTCATAGCGAACGCAATACGTCTGTTTATTTCGAAGCCAGTACGTATTAACGGCCCTGAATGTATTTCTCTTCGACCGCATGCAGACAATAATATAATTTTAAAGCCTAAGCCTCGATGTCCACACTCTGCAAATTGTATGCTTTGCTTGCACGATCTGCATATTATTATATCAGTATATGCATTGAAAACTGTAAAAAATTCTATTATTCTATAATAGTAAAGTGCATGCACAATTATATCATCGGTGCTCGCAATTTATAATTTTCTCGCACTACTGCTTGTATCTAACTTCGGTCCGGTTTACTTGTAAATTGATTTCCTTGAAATCTACGTTTCCAACGTTTTGCAGCACGTTCATTACTCGGACGATCACCTTTTGGATAGCTTGACATGATTTTCTTTCAATGTTTACTCGTCGAGAATCACATTAAAATTAACCATTGAACCAGCAAGGTAGAAATATGTACACACGTAGAGAGAAAGAGAGAGAGAAAGAGAGAAACCGTTATACTCCAGAACAATTAGTATACCTAGATATATTTATAGCTATAATGCTCACTACAATTTCAAAATATTGTCCTGAAAGATCTTTGAACCTTTCCCAGGTAGGAAATTCGGATTGGAAGAGTGAGGGGAGGAGCGTGCGCTCAAGGGGGGAGGGGGGGGGGGCGACCGCTCGTACATCTGCTCGACGCCGCACCGCTTCGGCTTTTATAAATCGACTTTTTTACTTTCTAAAGCTGGACCCCCCTTAATCCCACACCGAGTAACTGCATAGCGAGAACGATTCTAAGGTTTATTTTGTACACTTTTTCAATATGTGGACAACTACAAATAACGATATTATTTTTTTCACAATAAATGACGATTTTGAAGCCTAAGCCACGCTTTCTACTTTCGAAGAATGTTATTTCTGAATAGCATTTCTTGCAAACAACAGCTTGTGATATGGCAGAGGAAACTGCTAAGAAGCTTAGTATCCGGTAACCGAACTCCTCTTCTATTACAAAATCGTCAGGACCGAAATTCCTCAATTTCTTAGCCGACGCACTAATGTTCCCGTCCTCTGGCTTCTCCATTTCATAGCGATTCGGTGGCCGCCGCTTTTCTGCTTTCGGTTGCTTAATATTCAAATCAACGAAATATATATTATAATGGCGGAGAAAGCAAAGCGACGCGCACGTACACTGACAGTTACACTGCTCAAATAATACGATTTCATTATAGCATGAGCGTCCTATATGCGCCATTTATTGGCCTTCTGTGAAATCTGAAGCACCCTATGTACTGTCGGTAATAATGCTACATATTATCCAGATAGGTATAAGCAGTATATAGGCAATAAATCGATGCACGCCAGGCGAGTCATAAATCGTGCTTGCAGAGAGCTGCGAGGTGCCGCAGCAAAGTCGTCGCGAGAGACCTTTGAATATTCTTTTGCACTATAAAGCGACTGGCATCTTATTTTTAAGACCCTAAAGTACACTGTAAACAAAAATAAAAATCGATTTTTTGAAAATCCTAAAGTGGTGTACCCCTCAAATCACAATGCGTAGTCGGGGATTTTTTTCCAACGAAAAACTCGAAGAACAAATTCTCGAGAATTTTTGCCGGGTATCGAACCCTTGACTGCTTCAGCGTCTTATATCGGTATTTCAAAAGAGTATAAAATTACTTACAAACGGTGATATTTCTACTTTTTTATAAATTTTCCATTGATATTTTGAAATATTGTTTTAAATGCTATTTAACGATCAACAAAAAATGTAAATTAGTATTTTTTATGTTATTGTATGTTTCTTATAAATCTGGGTAAGAATGATACATATGAAAAATTCAATTACACGCTAAGCTCGTTGGAGTGAAATTTCGGAGTGAAATACCACTCGAAGAATCAGTGAAATAACACACTTTAATTAGAGTGGATTTTTAACTCTAAAAGTAGAGTAGAAATATTTCACTTTTAAGTAGAGTTGTTACGGGTTGGGGTTTAAATAAGTCTAAACTCACACAACCAGATTAATAGGCAATAGTTGAACTTTATTGCTCTTTAATAACCAACGCGAGGTGGGGGTAGTAGCGTGTGTCTTGATAGCGATCCGCGGAGCGACTGCCGAGACGCGAGAGAAAACGGAGCAAAAGCGACGCTCTCCTAGTCGCGTGACATAATGCCTGAGCCCTGATTGGCTGATTGACGGCGGCAATAGAATTCGGAGCCAACGTATATATTTGAACAAACCCGGAGTATATAATACATAGGGTTAACGACATTCCGCCCACCTCGTTTTTATATAAAACGATATAAAAATATATTAACAATTGGACGTACAATTATGCAGTTTCATTTAACAATATTTAACATCTTAATTAATCTATCAAAAGCACAACTTCTACTTAGAACTTTACTTAGTTTTAATGCGTCGAACGCGTAACAATTCATTGAGTTCGTTTTTTTTTTTCTTTAGAAATTAAAAAAAAAAGAATAAAAATAATAAAAGAGCAAAAATACAGCATTAAGAATGCCACCTACTGACTCGAATTAATATTTCTTCGATCTTCTTTTTTCAATCTTCATGGTTACTACCCTCCTGGGCTGCATCGACCTCTAGCAGCTTGACTAGCTTGGTGATTGGCCGGCGAAGCGTGGTGGTCGCGGCGCGTAGAGAGACCACGCGTACGCAGCCGTCCTTGCCTGGATGGGTCTGTGTTACTTTGGCTAGCGGCCACCTTGTGGGAGCAGTTGTCTCATGCCTTATCAGCATGATGTCGCCGACTTGGTAGGAGGGTTGCTCATCCTTCCATTTGGTGCGACGTTGCAGTTGGTGCAAATAGTCACTTGACCAATTGTCCCAAAAGCGCTGATTCAGCTGAGTCATGCGCCGCCATCGCTGCATAGGAGTCAGCTTTTCCTCGGTGATCCTAGGCTCTGAAACCAAAAGGGACGCTTCCCCAACAAGGAAATGCGCAGGAGTTAATACAAACAAATCCGTTGTATCTTCAGTAAGCGGCATGAGAGGCCGCGAGTTGAGACAGGCTTCCACCTGACAAAGCAGGGTGGCGAATTCCTCAAACGTGAGGATCGTATCTCCAATGACCCTTTTCAGGTGGTGTTTTGTCGATTTGACCGCCGCTTCCCATATACCGCCGAAATGTGGCGCGCCGGGTGGATTAAAACGCCAAACCGTGCCGCAGACCTGCAATGCTGGACTTACAACATTTACGAATTCAGACCCGAGGGCATACATCCTGCGTAATTCAGCGTCGGCCCCTACGAAGTTCGTGTCCTGATCGCTCAACAATGATGAGCATGGACCGCGACGCGAGACGAATCGCTTAAACGCCGCTATAAATGATTCGGTATCGTAGCTGGATACAGCCTCCAGGTGCACAGCTTTGGTGCAAAGACAGACGAAGACTACGAAGTAACCTTTGTAGGACTTGTGATCCCTGTGTCGTGATGTACGCAGTAAGTAAGGGCCTGCATAGTCTACTCCTGCCCTAAAGAACGGGCGCGCAGGCTGCACGCGATCGGCGGGTAAATCACCCATTTTCTGCTGAGATTGTAAAGCATTAAACCGTCGGCAAGTGACGCATTTTTGGACAAAAGCTCTTACTTTGAGCTTTCCTTTAACGATCCAGAACATTCTGCGAATACAGGCCAAAGTGAGCTGAATACCACCATGGAACGTCAAATAATGATAATAAGCAACGATTAGCTGAGCCAGGCGACTATCCGAGGGTATTATGATTGGAAACTTCTCATCTATGCTGAGCATGGAATTTTTCAATCGACCGCCCACCCTGATCAACCCATCTATCAACATAGGGTTCAAGCTTTTCAAAGTATGGGATTTAGCTAATTCTTGGTTTTTCTGAAGAACGTCTATTTCCGTTTGCCAATGTTGAAGTTGAGTGAGTCGGGCCCACATGAGCTTAGCCTGCTTTACCTCCTCTCCCCGGATAGCAACCGCATAACCTATTGGAAAGTCCCTTAAGATGGAGGATATCCTTATAACTAATGAAGTTTTATGCAAAACTTTCCGTATGAACCGTAAAACGTATACCGTAATTCTAATTAACTTACTTAAGGAAGAATATTCATTAATCAATGGCCATAATTCATCCGTTTTTCTGACTGACGTCACTGTCTGTACAGAGGATATCTCTAATTCTACATTACTACTCGACGGCGTCTTGGACGGAAGAGAATCAATATCGTGAGCACGATTCCAACTTAACGAGTGCTCAACTAGCCGTTTGGGACCCTTCCACCACAAATCATGATTAACTAACTCGCTAGCTAGGCAGCCTCGCGAGGCTATGTCCGCAGGATTGTCCGCCGAGTCGATGTGATGCCAGTAGGCATCCGGAAGCAATGTCGATATGTCAGCTGATCTGTTAGCTATGAACACTGGCCATCTGGACGGAATGTCCCCAAGCCAATAAAGCACGTCTTTGGAGTCGGACCACAAATGTACCTCAAGTGGAGTTAAGCCTAATATATTTACAAATTTTCGCGCCAATTTAGCGACCAACTGCGCAGCACATAACTCCAATCTAGGGATCGACAAAGTCTTAATAGGAGCTACTTTGGTTTTAGCACCTAATAAATGAACTTGAGTACTCTCGCCCAACACCCGGAGATATACCACCCCTGCATATGCTCTTTTGGAAGCATCAGCAAATCCGTGTATTTCAAAGGCATGAGCTGAAGGCAATATTCCGGACCAACGTGGAATGTTAATCGACGGAATACAAGACAGCGACCTATAACAACTTTTCCAATACTCAGTTTGCTCGTTCGGCAGCGTTCGGTCCCATTCCTTGGTCAATGCCCACAAAGACTGCATAAATATTTTAAACAAAACAATGATCGGAGAGATCCAACCTACTGGATCGAACAACTTCGCCACCTTGGACAGTACCGTCCTTTTGGTAGTCGCACCGCTCAGCGACTCAAGATAAATGTTATAATAAAAACAATCTCGTTCAGGGTTCCAGGCAATACCTAAAACTGAGAAACCTAGTCCAACTTTCAGATTAGCTTCAGTAGCTACAAGGTCTGAAGGCAACCAATCGACCAACGAAGAATTGTTGGATAGCCACTTCCGCAGATTGAAACCACCTTTATGAAGTATATTAATGATTTGCTCCTGCTTAGCCCTAGCTCCAGCTAGCGTGAAATCACCGGATACAACATCATCCATGTAAATCTCATTTTTAATTATCTCACCCGCCATAGGAAATGCCTCTCCCTCGTCCTGCGCCAGCTGATGAAGTGTTCTGCTTGCCAGAAATGACGATGAACCAAATCCAAACGTCACCGTGGTGAGCAGGAATGTTGCTAACTCGTCCTTCACATCCTCCCTCCAAACGATGGCTTGTAGATGCTGGTCCTGCTCCTGTACTTGGATTTGGAGATACATACGAGCGATGTCCGCCGCAAAAACGTACAGGTAGCATCTCCAGCGTGAAATCAAATCGAACAGGTCCGGTAGAAGATTAGGACCTACAAGGAGAAAATCATTAAGTGAGATTCCATCTTTGGTTTTAGCTGATGCATTAAAAACCGTGCGTAGTCTCGTCGTAGTGCTGCTTTCTTTCACCACGCCATGATGAGGCAAGAAAAAATACTTTTGTAGGTCAATTTTCTCAGCTGACACGCGTTTCATATAACCTGCTTCCTCGTATTCACGCATCGATTTTACGTATGCATCTCGAAGATCCGTATTTTTCTCCAAACGTTTTTCTAAATTGTGCATGGCGCGGACCGCTTGATTATATGAACCTCCCCAATCCACCGGAGTATTATTTTTTAAGGGCAGCCTTACCATATAGCGTCCGTCGACCTTACGTGTCACTGTTGCCTTATAGCTCTCTTCACACATTCTCTCTTCGTCAGTGAGAAACTTTTCTCTTGTCGGTAGTTCCTCAACCTCCCAGAATTTCCTGAGAAGTATGTTGAGATCGCTGTCCTGCGTCGATATGTGTGCGTTGAGTCTGACGCGGGGGTTACTTCTTGCCGTGGTTGGCCCAGAGACGATCCATCCTAATAGGGTCTTCATTGCGATTGGAGACTGTTCAACGTCACCCTTCCGCAGACCTTCTTCTATGATACGAGCATGTACCTTTGCACTCAACAGTATGTCGATGTGCCCAGACTTTTCGAACTGCGGGTCCGCTAGCGTCAGCCCCTCTAGATGCTTCCAGGTAGTAGATTGATCTGAAAATGATTCATAGGCAGTGATCCGAGATAAAACATAAGCAGTAACGTTGTGAGCAAATGTGGACACGAAATGAGATTTGATCGTGAACTCCACGCTGCTCTTACAATAAAAAATCTTATTATCCCCTACGCTAGTGAATTTAATTCGAACCGGTTTTCTTTGGAGTTTCAAATTTTTACACAGCTCTTCCGTTATAAAGGAAGACTGAGCTCCTTGATCTATTAATGCTCGAGCTTGGCAATGCCTGCCATTCTTAGCTTGCACCAGCACATGAGCTGTAGCTAGAAGTATTTCCTCAGAATCCTGACCTTCAGCAGAATTAATACTGGAAATTGGTTGCGCTGCAGCTACCAAATTGTTGGAAAAACAACGAGTACCTGTTCTAGATGAACCAGCTGTGGGTACAGACTCCGAGGTTGTAATTGTCTGCGGCTTCTCATCCACCTTTGCTTTGACTGCACAACTGTTTGAAAAGTGAAGCATTGTATTGTGCTTTGCCGAACAATGCTGACAACGTTTCTCTACTTTACAATCTTGCACTGTGTGTTTAGCAAGACAGTTAAAGCATAAATGATTCCTTGCCGCCAACTGCTTTCTTTCAAAAGGCGTTTTCGCCTGGAATATGCTACATCTCATAATAAAATGATTGCCTTTGCATATGGGACAAGAAGAATTTTTAGTTTTGCTCTCTTGAGCTAGATTAATCGACTTAGTATACTTGTTTTTGGGGGCGGTGGTCCTTTCTTTAGACCAATCAAAACGAGAGTCCTTGCTTTTCGATACATCTCCCAAGGAGGCTCCTTCTTTGGCACTCTCTAATTGAACCAATGCTAACCTTTCGGTTTCCAAAAACTCATCTAAGGTGCTAAAAGCGGATGGTTCCTGCGGATGTTCAGACCTAGCCACCGATTCCTCCCACTTCCTTTGAATGTGCGGAGACAATCTCCCAACTGTTAAGAAGACAGTAAAATGGTCCCAGTGTTGCACTGGACTGCCAAGAGCCTTTAACGCCTGTAATATATGCTTCGTCCCCGTTTGAACCCTGCAAATATCCTGCGAAGTCTCGGCAGACATTGCTTTTTGAGCCAGTAGCTTGGCTAACAATTTGGTTATCAACAACCTGATATTGTCAAAATGAGACATTATTCCCTTCCAGGCATTAGCAAAATTTTCCCCTCCCACCGGAGACTCCTCTAATAAGGAAGCAGCATCTCCCCTCAAAGAAGATCTTAAATAATGCATTTTATACACTGTTGGTATGGTTGCATCTTTAACAATCATTTCAACAAATGAATCCTTAAACCTAACCCAATCTCGAATATCGCCAGAGAATGTAGGAAGTTCGACAGGGGGAAGCTTGGCAGGATTTCTATTCGAGGCATTGGCTGGAATGCCAAGAGGCTGAGTTAGCTCGGTAGCCTTTAACTGTATGGAGTGTTCTCTCAGGAGCCCTAGATTGAGCGCATACTTTTCCTCTGCCTCTATATAAAGTTTCAACTTGAAATAATCCTCCTCGCTACTTACATTCTCATCGTCCAATATCAGATCATGATTATTGTCGAATTTGGACCATAAGTCTTGAAGTAGCTCGATTCGGGCTGCACAGGCTCCTTGAGTCATTTTCTCATCACCTAATTTCTTAAAATTCTCGTATATTCTAGCTAATCTCTGGTATAACCTCATCTGCTTCTCTATCAAATCCATGTTGCTTGCTGTTAGCACTAAAGCAACCTTAGCACTTTGATACCACCTAACCCACCTGTCAAAAAAATTGCAGGTTAAGACCGCTTGTCGGTCCTGTAGACTATAGAAGTTACAGCTATTAAATGTCTATTTTGCTGGTGCAAATGCCTATTTCTAGCAATCACTGGTTTAATAAGTATTAAAAAATTCCAGTATACAACTGAAACGTATTAGAAATACTACAAAACCTACGTCACACTATCCTAGTACCTTCAATGACCGTCTGGAACAGAAGACCCGAACACCAGTCTACTATACTAACAGCTGACGCTGCAATAAAAAAAAAACTGTCTACTGATTGCAACTCTAACCTCATCTACTCTGCATCCAAATCAGCAACTTTCTGCACTGTAATAGTAAGATGCGTACACCAAAGCCAAGCACCCCACTATATCTACAAAAAAATAATGCGTAGCTGTCACCTTCTGAATGGCTAAAAAATATTGTAAATATATCATCAGCTGCACTGCATCCAAATCAGCGACTTTCTGCCCTGCAATATTATGATGCTCACACCAAGACCATAAAAATGAAAAATGCGAAGCTGGATACTATTGGTCTACATGGAGCCTAGCCGAATTTACTGCTATGACTTCCATAACATACAGCATGGCGGCATCCTTTCGTGCAAAAGATTAGCTTGCGAAGCCAATAAACCAGAATAGAACTATTACTACTGGTCACTATGCCTTATAGTATTATCGACAGGACAGCAGACTCCTAATAAATGGGCAAAACAACAACAAAAATTAGCATTGGCGTAGTTGGATACCACTGGCCTATGAAGAACTTTAGCACCACCAACTACGTTAACATAAAAAATTTTCAACAGGGCAGAATGCTTCTATGTTTCAAAAAAAACAATAATAAAGCTAAACAAAATCAAAAATAAACTAAAACCTGATAGCTTTGTACTGACGTGTGTACAGCCCCTGCCTTGGTATCAGCCTGATATCCAAGAAGGCTCGTTTTGTTTGCCCCTGGACTGTAATGTATAGGCTGTGAACGAGGATACTGTGGTGTGACAGCTGTCAGTCGATGAAACAGGGCTCAGCCTGGTGCACCAGCTTCCTTGACCGAAGACTCGTTATGCTGTTTGGTGTAGCTGTGATGATAAAATGCAGTATCAATTGTTATGTTATTTATTATGCAACCCAGGCACCAAGCTAAGCAATCCACCATATGTATAAAATAAAAAAAAAAAACCTCTACTCTACAAAAAGCTTCAGAAGTTTTGGATAAAGCGACTACAAGCAAGCTATAAAGGCGCTAAATTTGGCTTTCAGTGTTGCTGAATTTACAGAATACTGGAGAAATTACAACCCATATGTTGAAGCTTCAGAAGGCTAGAGACTAACCACTAAATTGCGAAAAAAATAGCATGACGCTATTTCATGTTGGCGTTTCAAGTATTGAAATACGCCATAAAATATTCAAAACATTAGCTTTTTGAATATTTGAGCAACAAAAGGCGAGAGAAGAGCCTTAAACTATTTTAATTCAGTGTTTCAAGTATTGAAACACGTCAAACAATATTCAAAGCAGTAGCTTTTTGAATATATTATCAACAGAAGGCGAAAAAAGAGCCTTAAACTATTTCAGTTCTGTGTTTTAAGTATTGAAACACGCCAAACAATATTCAAAGCAGTAGCTTTTTGAATATTTTAACAACAAAAGGCGAGAGAAGAGCCTTAAACTATTTCAGTTTATTGTTTCAAGTATTGAAACAACGCCAAAAAATATTCAAAGCTGTAGCTTATTGAATATTTTAACAACAAAAGGCGAGAGAAGAGCCTTAAACTATTTCAGTTTATTGTTTCAAGTATTGAAACAACGCCAAAAAATATTCAAAGCTGTAGCTTATTGAATATGTAAACAAGAAAAGGCAAGATAAGAGCCTCGCACTATTTCAATTTATTGTTTCAAGTATTGAAACAACGCCAAAAAATATTCAAAGCTGTAGCTTATTGAATATGTAAACAAGAAAAGGCAAGATAAGAGCCTCGCACTATTTCAATTTATTGTTTCAAGTATTGAAACAACGCCAAAAAATATTCAAAGCTGTAGCTTATTGAATATGTAAACAAGAAAAGGCAAGATAAGAGCCTTAAACTATTCCAGCTTATTGTTTCAAGTATTGAAACAACGCCAAAAAAATATTCAAAGCTGTAGCTTATTGAATATGCACGTATTAAATGCCGACAGAGCAGTCTTGAAGCATTTTAACTAGAACTACTAAGCCGCATGGGAAATCTAGTTTCTTTAAAGCAAGCAGGAGCTGTAGCATAGGATAAGAACGACTTCACCTGATATCCGTTGAATCATTGTTGCTGGTGCTTGCCAATCCGAGTGCCAGTAAGAACACCTGTGGCTCCTATGCTCTTCCTGGTTGAGTTGAGGTTAGGTTGCCTCGCCGCTATGGTCGAGGCCATGCACCTTGAACGCGGCCTCGTCTTTTTGGCCGTTGCGAGACAGCTGCGATGAACTGCGCTGCAGGCAGCCCTCGGTTTTTGCCGTTCCGCCTCGACGAAACTTCGCCGCTCACAGCTCCCCCTGGCGTCTAGTTGCTGAACTGGCGCGGCGGTGTGCATCAACTCGCTCGTCGCGTCTATCGGCTGAACCAACGCACGATGAGCTGTACCTGCTCCTACGTTCCCTGCCTCTCTCGTGGCACGGCTGTATGGCGACACCGCGCGCAATGCGAGCCCGAGCCTTACCTTTTACAGGAATCGGGAATGTGGATGTGGCGTCGCCTAAGCGGTGGATGTCCGTGCTCACCCCTGCTCGGCACAATGGACTCGCCCGCAGTGAGTCGGAGCGCGAACCCTGCCCCCTCTCTGCTACAATGGACTCGTCCTCCGTACAATGCCGTCTTAACCGCTCCTATTGACGCGGATCGCTGTTGCCCCGAGGAAGATGACTTTGCCGTTTTCTTCCTCTTGAAAAATGTTGTTGACGGCCTAGCCCACACTGCAGAGCAATTTTAGCGATTGCTGCAGGGCTTACCTGGAGATGCTCCCTTGCCGGTCACTTCTCCTTTTTCTTCCCCACTTACGCGGCACTCGAAGAGAGAAAAAAAAACAAAATACGCTCTCGCGAGGCGTGAGATTGATGAGGCGAACGAAAAGTCGCCTTACGACTTTACGGTGTAATGCCTGTAGCTGCGTCCAAAATGGCTGCCGGCGCTCACGATGTGCACGCGCCCCGCGTGGTGCGTTTACACGCGAAAATTATAACAAATACCAGCTCCTTGCTGGCTCGAAGGACCAATGTTACGGGTTGGGGTTTAAATAAGTCTAAACTCACACAACAAGATTAATAGGCAATAGTTGAACTTTATTGCTCTTTAATAACCAACGCGAGGTGGGGGTAGTAGCGTGTGTCTTGATAGCGATCCGCGGAGCGACTGCCGAGACGCGAGAGAAAACGGAGCAAAAGCGACGCTCTCCTAGTCGCGTGACATAATGCCTGAGCCCTGATTGGCTGATTGACGGCGGCAATAGAATTCGGAGCCAACATATATATTTGAACAAACCCGGAGTATATAATACGAGGGTAGTTCAATAAGTCTTTAGAATAAAGTATAAAAACAATTTTTTTTGGGTAAATTTTTTTTTATTTTTCAACATAATCTCCTTGGAGCTCTATACACTTGGTCAATCGCTTTTTAAGTTTTTTTAATCCTTCAGAAAAGTGCGTTTTCGGAAGTTCCTCAAAATAAGCACTTACAGAGGCAATGACGTCTTCGTTGTCCGTAAATCTCTGTCCACCGAGCCATTTTTTCAAGTTTGGAAATAAGAAAAAGTCACTGGGGGCTAAATCTGGTGAATACGGTGAGTGTTCGACCAATTCGAATTTTAGTTCTTCAATTTTAGCCATTGAAACGAAGCATGTGTGAACTCGGGCGTTGTCGTGATGAAAGAGAATTCTTTTTCTCGCCAAATGTGGTCGTTTTTTTTTAATTTCTTCTTTCAGCTGCTCTAATAATGATGCATAATACTCACCAGTAATTGTTTTACCCTTTTCCAAGTAGTCAATAAGTATAATTCCACGTGCATCCCAAAAAACTGTAGCCATAACCTTACCAGCTGACTTTACGGTCTTTGCCTTCTTTGGAGCTGGTTCGCCTGTGGAAATCCACTGTTTGGATTGTTCCTTTGTCTCAGGAGTGTAGTGGTGTATCCATGTTTCATCCACAGTCACAAATCGACGAAAAAATTCCTCAGGATTCCGACTTATGCGCGCCAAAAGAGCCTCACAGGCGACCACTCTATTGCGTTTATTCTCAGCTGAGAGCAAACGCGGCACCCATCTTGCCAATAACTTTTTCATGCCTAATTTTTCATGTAGAATTGAAACAACTGCACCTATAGATATCCTTGTGGCTTCAGTACATAGGGTTAACGACAAGAGTGAAATCTCACTCTACTTTAGCGTACATACTTTCCCCATGGCCATCGATGAAAAACTAACCTATTTTCTTATTTTTAAGTTTATAATATTTCAAGCGTGATCAGATAGACATTTTTTAGTAATAATGGCGTTATCAAAATATGCAAAATAAAGTCACAGTATTATGACTTTTGCGACGGTTTTTATTTTATAACGATTTTTCGATTTTTGAATTTGAATTTTTCATGTTTTTGGATATGTTAGAAATATTATGATAAATTTAGTGTAATTACATTTAAAAGAGCATAAAATTACTTACATTTTTTAACCGCAAATTTTGAATCAAATTTTCTTTTCTTTTGTTATAAATGATAACATCATATTTAGTTTAGAAGGTTAAATCTCGGAAATGTATGCTGTAGCAAAACAGCAGCATTTAGATGTCAAATTTTCAGAAACAGTAACTTCTTCCTATCGCTTAACTGATTTCTGTTTTTAGACCATGAAGTTCTTTAATTTTCAAGATATTTAAGTTTATATAGATTCTTTTTAATTTCATATTTTTATGAAAAATTGAAACTAAAAAGAATCTTAACCCTTACAGGTACGCATTTTTCTTCGAAGGTAAACTTAAAGGCTAACAGAAGTATTACTCGTAATAACGGTACTAGCAGTTTTTCCATGAACTTTATCTGAAATAATAATGCTGGGATAATAAATTGAAAAAAATATTCAAATTTGCTCATTTTGTCAACACTCTTTTTGTATCTTCATCTACGCAGTATTATTAGAGATAAAAATCACCAAAAAACTGCTAGTACCGATATTGCATCCGGTCCTTCAATTATGCACTGAGAAAACCATATCGTAAATTTCATATCATAAAATTATGATATAAATTTTCCGATTCATGTATCGTAGATCAAATTCCTTTCGATCCAATGTTGTAAAATTATGAGTATGGGATCTGACATAATATTTCCCCTATTAAGAGAAATTAAACTATTTAAAATTGTATTTTTAATGTAGAAATAATATTTTAAATTGTTAATTTTACGATATCGCATCCGACGCTGAATAATTACGATTACGATAATTACGTAAATTTTTAAGATATGATGTTGCGTGAGTTACGATATATATCGCGTGAGTTACAAGATAGTTTTCTCAGTGTGCAACGTAATGTGCGAAAGTTCGCGTAAATTGCACATACAGTTGGTGTGTACGTATGTATGAAACCAAAATTTGAAACAACCATAACTCTGAAATATTGCAAGCATATTGCATATATTTCAACTTAGAACTGATAAGGTTTTGGAGTAGAATGGATAATAATAACTCACTTTTTAGAAAAAATATTAATTTTGAAAAATTTGTAAGAATTTAAATAATTTCTTTTTGTCATTTTATACGTTGAACTTGCGCGCCCAAAGTGGAATGTGTAAATACTGTATTTTTGCCCCCAGGAAACGTAAAGTCTTCATCATTTATTAGTTTTTATCATTTATTATTTTTTATTTCATCCACTATAATTTTACAGTTCTCCTTCTGTACATCCAGGGAAAATTAAAAAACATTTAAGAATACAAGTATATTTTCATAGTGTAAAAAAAGTTGTAAAAAAGATTATTCAACTAATCAAAATGTTTTTCCATAATCTACATATCTCGTAACATGTAGTTGACGAAATGTAATATTACTAGATAAATAAAATAAGAAATTATGACAAACTTGCTTTGTCAAAATGGGGCAAAATCTGGCACCAAGCTCGAGAGCTTGCAGGTTTGTGGGCTTGTTTAGGCTCCGAAGATCGCGGGCTCCTTTGGGTTCAGAATTTCGAAGTCTCGACCAAGCTTGTCCAGGTGTACTATTTACTGCTAGAAACGTCAGTACAATCTAATGTGAGGTTTTGACGGTTGGAAGATAGGAGGGAGAGGGGCTAGGGAACTTAGGAATTTTCCATAAGAATGCCTAAATAATACCAAATCATTCAAAGAACCTTTTAAACTTAATCCAAGGACGGTAATTTTCAATAAAATAAGTGCTCATGTAGTCAAGCCTAAATCCGTAAGCCCAACTAACGCTCGGGCAGTAATTTTGGTAAATTGTGTGTTTAAAGTTACGTATATATATGGCCCTGGTCGCATACGTCACGCAGATCACGTTATCTCGGACGACGGTAAGACACCAACGAAGCGGCGGCTTTCCACCAATGAGAAACGAGAGGCCCCTCTTTTTCATCAGATCAGGCCGTCTGAGTGCACAGTTTCGCTCTCTCCTTCGCACCGAGCACACGCTCTACAGTGCCTGCTTCCACACATTTACTCGCCACGCATTACCAAAGCTTATTCAAGAATATATTTCAATTATACCAGATTTTCTCGTCTTAATATTTGTCGAACCCGCATCTTTCTAAACAAATTGCTTAAATAATGAAACTAATAACCCTTAAATTCAGCCAACCTAATGACAGCAATTTTCAATTAATAATGCTTAAATTTTCTATAAAAATATGTTTAAATTACAAAACCAGACTCTTAAACCCAATTACTAATCCAAGGGCGGTAATTTACGGTGAAAAAACGCTTAAATACTAAAAAATATATATGTAAAATATATTTTTAATATAGTTAACCATTTACAGTTAAGCCATGCGCACTGTGACTTCACGTACTGTAAAACCTCGCGTAATGTTAATGTTCAGCCTCCCTAGAGTCGGAGCGATTCAGTACTATTGGACGGCGTGGAAGTGTAGCCTTGGTATTTCAATCTGATTGGCTGACCCGCAGCAGATGCTACGCATTCACAGTGCGCGAAGGTGCTGCTCCCGACTTTTCACAGTTATTGGTATTGAAAATTGCCGTGTTTGGGTTATATTTAAGTTTAAGGGTTTTGCTCTTATTATACAATGATTTTTTGATTGCAAATTGTTGTTTCTTTATTAGTTGTCAAAAAATCTATGAACATCTTTTTCAGCTGATTTGAGAGATACAGATGAATCTAAAAAATGAGCAGCATTGTAGATTTTACCCTTTTATTTATAATATCTTCAAACATTAGCTAAATGTAATAGAAATGGAGAATATAGGGGAGGGTGGGGTACAACGGGCTTCCGTAAATTCAAAGGCATGTATAGATAAATCATTTTACACTACCTTTTATTTTCAGATAATTCAATTTATTCTACAATCATACTCGAAAGTGTTTTTGTTAACCAGCACTTGACAATATAATAGTTATCGTTTTCCTAAAAAGCAAAATAAAATAGTATATCAAATACATTGACTTAAAAAAAATAAAAGAAATTGGCTTATTTTATCAGAAACAGATTTACATGTTAAATCAGATAAGAGTCTAACTTTGGTAAAATAAGTCAATTTATTTTATTTTTTTCTCGTAACTGAGTTATAGTACAATTCTAAATCTTCTTTTATCTTAAAATATACATCTAAAACTATCATTGAAATCTTTTTTAACAACATGCTTGTGGCTCTCAGCTTAAAATTTCATCGGTGTCTCTTTGTAGAATTTTGGACCAATCAAAATCATCAAATTTGGTGATGCAAAAATACTATCATATTTTGCAACTAATTCTCTTTCCAAATCACACGGACTAAAGTACTTTATCTTTTATAGTTCTCGAGATAAAAATACATATATTATGAGAAAAATGAAAGTGATGCAAATAATCATGTTTTTCATCTTGACATAAATCCTGAACCATTAGAGGTAACGGTTTAAAATTGTTTTAGATATTTTGGGTATGAAATACATCATATTCTTAAAATTTCAGAGGCTTAAAATTTTTCACTTGCTCACTTGACGTAGAATCACCCATATATATGCAAAAAATTCTACATATTCAAAATTAATTTCTTGTATTAATACCATAACTAATGTATTGAAAAGTAATATTCACAAATCTGGAGGAGTTTGGTCCAGCGGTTTCCTTGGAATCTTACGTGCCAGCACCTGAAATTCCCAAAAACAGAAATTGGAGAGAACGGACATTTAAATTTTAACTATAAATATCTATCATAAATAGAAATAATTTTCATCCTATTAATTTTCTGTGGTTTGAATTTCATCTGTCCATCAAAACAAAGCTTTTCAATAGTGGACATTCGCATCTGGATATAATAAGCTACAATTTATTCTGTAGATTTACCTGAAATACAAAAAGATTAATCTAGTGGATTTAATAAAAAGAATAATGTTTTAATTGATTCAAACTTTCTTAAACTCTTATCTTTTTTTCATCGTAGTCTTAAAGCTTTGAATATAATGGACGATAGCGATTAGAATGTGTATGAAAAACTATATTTGTGAGAATAGATGCGAGTAGTGATGTTAAGTGACCTCGTCGTAACTTTTGTGACGGTCATGTGACTGTCACATGACCGTCACCTGACGAAATAAATATAATTGACATCGTCACAAATTAATAATTTTGTTTCGTTCTAACAAAAATTGTTGGAATGCTTACACTGAATTGACAACAAAATTTTATTTCAACCCATTACCGCCTAAGTGTACATTGACCGACACAGACATGTCCTGAGTGATTGTTAGAGAATGATTCTATAAATTATTTTGTTCCAACGGTTAAATATTTATTATATATTATAAACTATGTGTATTTATCTATTCGTTACAGACAGAACAACTTTTTAAATTAGTATGTCAACCACAATAACGGTTACAAAATTAAGATAGGGGATGGAAGTGAAAGATTGTAGTATAATTAATTATAATTATCTAAAACTGTGATCCGTGGGATTTACGAGAATGCTCTTTTTAAACTTCAGACCTGCTTCGAAGCCTACTTCGAAGTTAACCCTCTTTTAAGGGTTATAAAACAAGGGTTGAGGGTGATATTTTCTTTTTATTCTAGTGTGTATTATACTACTTGATTACGAAATTACGTTTTATGAATTCTTCCATAAAGCTTTGTCAAATATCAAGTGATTTTCCAAGTTTATCCTCTTGTCAGGGTTCAAAACAAGGGTCTAGGGTGGACTTTTTCTGTCTTTAGTATATATCACAGTATATTTCTACGAAATTACGTTATGTAGGGCTTTTCTGAATCTTTTTCAAGTGTTAGATTTTTTTCGATGTTCACCCATTTATAAGAGCTCGCAGATGACAGAAGAAGAAGAGGTAAAGGAAGCCTTAAAGAAGATTGCAGAAGCAGACTACCAGATTCATATTACCGCTGTCAACACCAGAGGTCAATGTATGGCAATTGTCAAAACTGACAGTAAAGTAGCTGTTAAACTATTGTAAACCGAGAAGGTACGTATTGGATGGGTGATCTGCCGCATCAGAATAAAAATAACGGTTACACGCTGTTACCGTTGTCTGAATTATGGGCACGTCAGCAGTAGCTGTAAAGGACTAGACAGATCCAAATCATGCTACAAATGTGGAGAACCGGATCACAAAGCAGCAGCATGTAAAGCAGAAGCAAAGTGCGTCCTATGCGCAGAGATAGGAGAGGAAGGAGAGAAGATACAGCACATTCTGGGTACAGATAAATGTAAAGTGTTCCAGAAGGCAATGGAGAATAAAACACAAAAGCGACAAAATGGCAATTAAGATAATACAAGGAAACATGCATAGAAGCAGACTGGCAGACGATCTTCTTCATTACATACAGAAGGAGAAACAAGCCGATCTGCTTATTAAGTGAGCAGTACAAAAACCCCGAAAATCAGAATTGGTTCTCGGATAACCTGGAGACAGCAGCGATGTGGGTGGCAAATCCTACGAAGGTGCTGATAGAAGGCCAAGGGGTAGGTGATGGATACGTCTAGGTAAGAAGTGGACAAGTCACTTACTTCAGCTGTTATCTTACCCCCAACGAACCCAGATCGATCTTTCGAGCTAAACTTCAACAGATAGAAGATGAGATACAGAGCATTCATGCTGGATCTGTCATTTTCGCAGGGGATCTTAACGCCAGGATAATGGAAATGAGCCGCATAGGGCTCAGTGCTGGGATCAGAAATCAAGGCCATTGAATGGGGGATGCCAGAAATGGACGTAAAAGGTAGACAAATAATGGAAATGTCCGCCAGACTTGGACTAACAGTGTTAAACGAGGGAAACACGCCCACTTTTCGGCGACCAGGGTGCAAAGGGTCCATTGTTGATACCAGCTTGGCATCAGAGACACTGGTACGTAAAATTGAAGGTTGGGCAGTTCTGGAGGACTACACGGCGAGTGACCATCAATACATTGCCTTCGAAATTAACGACGGTAGGAGACAAGCGTCAAGATCCGCGGAGACGGGGAAGCTAGGATGGAACACCTCGAAACTCAACGAGGATGCCTTCGCACTAGTTGTTGGTAACAGGAATGTAGGAAACGTAGTGCAGGACCCCGACAGAGAAAAACACGCAGAAGAATCTGTTGCCTTAACCATGAGCATTCTTCACAGGGAATGCGATTCATCGATGCCAAGAAAAAGGCCGTTTAACGGAAAAAATTCAGTATACTGGTGGTCGGAGGAAATCGCGGAACTTAAGCTGCACTGTCTGCAGTGCCGCAGAAAGGCTACCAGGGCCGGTAGGAGATCAAGGGATGTAGCAAGTGAATCAGCAGACTATAAAGCTGTCAGAAAACGGTTAAAATATGCATAAAACGTAGTAAGGTACGCAAATGGAAAGAGCTGGGAGAGGAGATTAACCAAAACACCTGGGGAGCATATAAGGTAATCATGAAGAAGCTGGGATTCACGAGCCCAAGTGCCATAAAGGATGGGGCGACGATGGACAATATTGTTGACACCCTCTTTCCCGCGCATCCACTGCGGGGAGAAGATGACACTGATGAGATCGGGGATGCTCCACTCTTCAGTATGGAAGAGCTTAGGTATGCCGTTAAGCTGCTCAAGAATAAGAAGTCACCAGACCCGGATGGGATACCAACGGAGGCACTAAAAGTGGCAGTTCGTGTTTGTCCACAGCTGCTCCTGGACATGTACAACAAATGCCTGATGGCGGGATTGTTCCCCAGGAGGTGCAACGATTGGTACTTCTCAGCAAGGGCAAGGGAGACCCTAGCTCACCGAGCTCATACAGGCCGCTGTGTATGCTAGATACGACGGGGAAGCTCCTCGAAAAACTCCTAAAGGCACGTTTGACAGTAGGGGCACAGTAGGCCTGTCCGAGAGACAGTTCGGCTTCAGGCCAGGAAAATCGACGGTGGACGCAGTGAATGTGGTAATGAAGATAGTGGAAAGAGCTGAAAGAGAGGAAAAAATTTGCACCCTTGTGACGCTCGATGTTAAAAACGCCTTCAACTCATTGATGGATAAATTCCTTAGATGCGATGAAGAGGCGGTTCGCAGTCCCTCAATACCTGTTACGGATAATGCAAAGCTATTTGAAGGACAGGATACTGAGATACGAAACCTTAGAAAGAATGAGAACAAAAGAGGTGACGGCTGGAGCCGCATAGGGCTCAGTGCTGGGATCAGAAATCTGAAACATCACATACGATGAACTTCTGGAGCTCATAAAAATACCCGGCGTTATCCTCGTAGGACACGGAGATGATTTAGCAATAATTATTATAGCAAAGGACACAGCGGAAACGCAGAGTATTCTGACGGAAGTTATGAGACGTATAATGAAGTGGACTATGGAGCATGCCCTGCAATAGGCTACGCACAAAACAGAAATTGTGGTCCTTACTCGCAAGCGTATCGATACCATGATACCAATCAGGGTAGCAGATGCGCTGATTACGCCAGGGAAGGCTGTAAGATACCTTGGTATTTACTTGGATACGAAGTTTTCTTCGACCAAGTGTGTAAATCAGCGAAAAAAGCAGCAAAAGTGACAGCAGTCTTGAGCTCAATCATGGCAAACATTGGAGGGCCGAAGCCTCACAAGAGAAAACTCCTAATGAACGTAGCACATTGCATCATGCTGTATGGCGCGGAGATCTGGGCGGATGGGCTAAGAAGAGAATGTAGACGAAAGAGGATGGCAGCGGTGCAACGTAGATGTGCCCTCAGAGTAGCCTACCGCCATACCGCACGGTCTCTGAGGCTGCGGTGCTTGTAGTGGCCGGCATCATGCCCATTAAGCTAATGGCATGGAAACGCAAACGCATATACGAGAGGAAGCATGAGATAGGAAAGAGAGAAGCCATTGATGAGGCGAAGATCTTAGCCATGGAAACCTGGAAAGAAGAATGGAATCGATGCAAGGCTGGAAAATGGACAACTCGGCTAATTAAAGACCTACAGGCATGGGTAGAGCGAAAACATGGGGAGATCAATTACTACCTCACCCAGTTGCTTACGGGACACGGGTTCTTCCTTCAATACCTTCGTAAGATGGGTAAGATGGAGAATCCAACTTGCGTATACTGTACGGAAATGCAGGATGACGCTGAGCACACATTCTTCTACTGTTCCAGATGGCAACAGAAGAAAAATGAGCTGGAAGCTGCAGTCGGAAAAGTCACTCCTGATAACATCATGGGATTAATGCTCCAAAATGAGCAAAACTGGAACGCTGTAGCGAAGTACGTAGAAGCCGTTTTACGGCAGAAAAAAGCCGAAGAACATCTAGTGGCCTATCGTTAGATTGCAACTACCGGAGTAACGGGCAGACAAGTGGACGAAAAAAAAGAAAAGAAGAGAAGCAAAGAAGATGGCGCCTAGACAGGCGTAAAATGGACCCCACCCTGAAGCAAAATCAGAAGTAGTACCAGGGTGGACTCAGGTCCTAAGGAGACGGGGCCGGTTTCTTTAGCTGGTAGGCACCTGTGGACCTCCAGCCACAGAGTGAATTATTGAGTCATACGCCTTCTTAAAATCAATGAATAATTGGTGTAACGTTTCCCCGTATTCCCATTTCTTTTCGAGGAGCTGCCTAACCGTGAACATTTGGTCGCTTGTTGACCTGTTTCTTCAAAATCCACGCTGGTAATCCACGAGGATTCCCTCCGCGATAGGCGTAAATCTATCTAGCAGTACATTAGAGAGAAATTTCTAGCATGTGCAGATTAGAGAAATGCCTCTATAGTTATTACAGTTTTAGCTTCCTTAAACTAAATTAATTGTTCTAATATAATTTTTTTTTCTAATCAATTAATTTTAAGAACGTTCACCAGATAATTGAATTTCTTTAAAATCTCTTCAAACTTTTATTACCGAAAATCGAGAAATTTAACTTCAAAGTTTCAGGAGCCCTATCTTGAGCTCTCATAAAACGGACAATTTTATTTATTGTAAAGCAGCTTTTCTATACATCGTTTTGAAAAACTAGTATGTAATGTAAAATACGCATAGAAATAATACATAAAACGCAGGACATAGCTAGCGGTACTTTTTTTAAAGATATAGCTAGCGGTACTTTTTTTAAAGATATAGCTATCTAAAGCTGTTTTCCAATGTTATTAGTGTATATATATATATATATATATGTATATATATATATATATATATATATATCGTGGTACAGCATATGGGCTATTCTCATAAACTTCGGATTTTATAATAAAAAAAAAAAAATTATATTTTGAGCACATGTCTGAAATTTTTAGTATACGTTCCTTCAGCTATTAGAATACAAAATTCAATGTAGTGCAACGTTTTAAAGCAACGCACCAAAAGTTATTAACGTTTTTTTCACGTTTTTCATTTTTTCGTGATTTTCAACTTATTTTCGAAGAATAAGTTAGTAAATCGTGTGTAATAATAAATAAAAAAACCAATGAAGTCAAATTACAAAAAAAATATTTATTTCACGTAGAATGTTATGCGACGAAATCCGCCAAAATGTGCACTTTGTAGACACCGAAAATCGAAAATTTTTTTTTTAATCTAGCACTTCCGAACGAACTTTTTCTTATTCTGTAGGTTACACAACGATGAAAAACGTCGAGGAAACTTCGAAAAATTAGCTGCGACTTTATTTTCCATTTAACAATAATTAAACAATAAATCTAACTCGCGGCACGACTGAAAGCTATAGTGTTTACATCGGTGACTTTATAAACATTATAGGAGTCACCGTGTAAAGGTATCGATTTTTCCAACAATTTCGCGGAAATTCAAGTGTCTAGAATAATATACTTTGAGTGTTCATCAGATTTTAAACATTTTGTATGTATACATTCGTTGACAATGTTTTTAAACAGGAAATGCACGCGTAATAAATATAAACATATTTTCTTGAATTTTTCATATTTTTTTTCGCTCCGTAACTTCTTAAATAATGATATAAAAAATGGGGCGAGTGAATTTTAGTTTAACAGTGTTGTAAATAATGGAGCACAAATGTATTTAGTCAAAATTTTTAAAGACAGATGATGTGCTAATAAACAATATGCATTTTTGCTTCCGTGCACGTTTTGCCTTCTTAAGTATACATTCCATGTTTACTCCCTTATTATGGGAGCACATGATTCCGCCATGTATAGATTTGTTGCTTTTGTGCCCTAGAACACTATCCATGTGGTTTTATAATGATTTTGTTTACGTACCAATAGCGATGCGGCATAATAGTAATAAATATTAAAAATGAAAAAAAGTAGTCACGCCACTTTGGTGCCTTGTAACTTTTTCCCTATTAAGAGCACACATTTCTAACATGTCATATTCGATTGCGCTCACCAAATGCTTGAAATTCATCACCCATTTAAACATTTTCAAAAGACGCACCAAATTCTACAGAAAAAAAAAATATATGAAAGTCACGCGTCGTTTTCTGCAAATTTTCCTATTTTATTTATGTATCGTATGAATTTTTGTCTTCAAAATGTTTACTATAATACTTTTTTTTTGTGTTTACATGTTGTAAACGATGTATACAATCTAGTTATTGGCTGATAAACGAGCAAAAATATTGTATTAGCACAAAAAATATTGCGTCCCACAAAATTCCGAACTAATTGAGAATTGCCCATATATGCAGAAGTTAATGCCGTACTTCGATCTTTGGTGCTTTTTCATAAATTTTATATTCTTTACTAATATATTAATACTTTATATTATAAACTGGAGGGTTTTCATTATATATATTGCCATTTAATAATTAATGATTCGAAAATTAAATTTTAACCTTACTGTCAACCGATGACCGTCCTAAAATTGCTATATATCTTTTCAATTAGAATTTCAAAAAATGTGTGCTGATTTATCATTGATGATTTATCAAAAGATAATTTTTTAATAAGCGTACACTTTTAGTTTAAATTACATATTTCCACATCTCTTTAGAGATACTGTTGTAGGCGCGTTGGGTTTATAATTCTTAAAAATTTCATTTTTTAAAGAGGAAGCTTTTTGTTATTTTTTTCATTATGATTTAAATTTACTTTTTCTTTTAATTTTTAAAATTCTTTTTATCTTAAATTTTTCATAAAAATACGAAAAATAATAAAAAATGTATATAAACTTGAATATCTTGAAAATTAAGGAACTTCATAGTCTAAAAATAGAAATCCGTTAAGCGATAGGAAAAAGTTATCTTTTCAGAAAGTTTTAGATATAATGCTGCTGTTTTGCTACGTTATAAATTTCCGAAATTTAACCGTTTAAACTAAATATGACGTTTTCGTTTATAACAAAAGAAAAGAAAGTGTCGATTCAAGATTTGCGGTTATGAAATATAGGTAATTTTATGCTCTTTTGAATCCAATTGCATTAAATTTATCATAATATTTCTAACATATCCAAAAACTTGAAAAATAAAATTCTAAAATCGGAATATCGTTATAAAATAAAAACAATTAGATAAAATTTAACATTTCTTTTCAATTATGAATCTTTATTTAAAAACGTTAGTTTTTCGTTGATTTCTATGGGAAAAGTATGTACGCTAAAAAAGAGTGAGGTTTCACTCTACTTAAAAGTTAATAATTTCCACTCCATTCTTAGAGTTAGAAATTCACTCTAACTAGAGTGATTTAATTCACTCCAACGGGTTTATCGTGTAGTTAAATTATTCATACGTATCATAATTAACAAGATTTATAAGAAATAAAACATTAAAAATACTGATATACATTATTTAATTATTCCTCAAATACCTTTGCAATCAATATTTCAAAATATCAATGGAACAGTTATAAAAAGAAACAGAAATGTCACCGTTTATAAGTAATTTTATACTCTTTCCAATGAAAATAAAGCGATCCGACAGCCCCCCTTGGCTCAGTAGGTAAGACATTTGCCTACCAATACAAGACGCCCAAGTAGTCAAGAGTTCGATACCCGGTGAAAATTCTCGAGAACTTTTTCTTCGAGTTTTTCATCTGTAAAACATTTCCGACTACGCATTGTGCTTTGGCGCAGGACGTATGCGCCCATATAGCCTCCTCAAGAGTGTCCGAGACGCTAGTAAGCAGGTGATAGGTTTCGTTCGACCGACATGGCACAACACAACAAATACGTATATAAAATATAAATGTAAAATACAAGATCACATATGCATTGTGACATATCGGAGTCCGAAAATAGAGTGGTCACATGACCATTAAATACACAGAAAGAAAGATAGAATTAAGCAATCATATTATTTTTAAAATACAAAAATAATATATCTTATCGATTTTAAAATAATGGAAAATCGTTGTTTGAAGTACATTCCAATGCAATTACTTTCGATACTTAAATATTACAATCTACGAAGATAACTCCCGTTACGAAAATCCATTTTCGCGTTTTTCCTTAAAAAAGAGGGAAATTTTCAAACAAAATTTTTTGTAATTTTGCATGCCTAAAGTATACGTTAAAACCTTTAATTTACGGGCTGTTGCATTAAAAAGTTCCCAGAGGGACAGACGTGACAGCGAATTCAAAGTGATGCATAAGAAATGTTGCAATAGGGCGCCATTTTGAAATTTGAAAATCGGACCAGGGACATCTTTTTAAGCACGCCTAGAGGCATCCCTAAATGAATTATTAACAACATTCAACATTTTTTAACATATTTTCGACGGCCATTTTGAACTATTAAAATTAATTTTTTAATTTTTATAAAGTATAATCCTATAGAAAATTTAATTCTAAACATCTTTATTAGAGTAACTTTCTTTTATAAAATTCAAATTTAGCGAATTATTTCAAGAATTGTAAAAAAAAGCTATTTTGAGGTTACGTTTGGCTTAAATAAACATACGAGGGTAGTTCAATAAGTCTTTAGAATGACCCACAGATGGCGCGCGAATCGCTCCAAATCATCTGTTTTCAGTCAGCACCACTCCCGACTAGATATATGGTGCAGTCACAGTCCACATCTTCTGAATTTACGTGTTTTTATAACCAATTGAAAAAAAAAATTGCTTGTTAAAAGAAAAATGGAAAAAAACGAGTTCAGAGCGGTAATTAAACATTTTCATTTAAAGGGTTTAACTCCATATGAGATAAAAAATGAATTGGACTCAGTTCATGGCACATCTGCCCCTGCCTTAGCAACGGTTTATAACTGGGTAAATGAATTTAAGCGTGGTCGTACATCAATAAGTGACGAACCACGTTCAGGAAGGCCCGTAGAAGCAACTACTCCCGAAATTATCAATAAAATCCACGATATGGTGTTGAAGGATAGAAGATTAAAAGTGCGTGAGTTAGCTGAGGCCACAAGGATATCTATAGGTGCAGTTGTTTCAATTCTACATGAAAAATTAGGCATGAAAAAGCTATCGGCAAGATGGGTGCCGCGTTTGCTCTCAGCTGAGAATAAACGCAATAGAGTGGTCGCCTCTGAGGCTCTTTTGGCGCGCATAAGTCGGAATCCTGAGGAATTTTTTCGTCGATTTGTGACTGTGGATGAAACATGGATACACCACTACACTCCTGAGACAAAGGAACAATCCAAACAGTGGATTTCCACAGGCGAACCAGCTCCAAAGAAGGCAAAGACCGTAAAGTCAGCTGGTAAGGTTATGGCTACAGTTTTTTGGGATGCACGTGGAATTATACTTATTGACTACTTGGAAAAGGGTAAAACAATTACTGGTGAGTATTATGCATCATTATTAGAGCAGCTGAAAGAAGAAATTAAAAAAAAGACCACATTTGGCGAGAAAAAAAATTCTCTTTCATCACGACAACGCCCGAGTTCACACATGCTTCGTTTCAATGGCTAAAATTGAAGAACTAAAATTCGAATTGGTCGAACACCCACCGTATTCACCAGATTTAGCCCCCAGTGACTTTTTCTTATTTCCAAACTTGAAAAAATGGTACGGTGGACAGAGATTTACGGACAACGAAGACGTCATTGCCTCTGTAAGTGCTTATTTTGAGGAACTTTCGAAAACGCACTTTTCTGAAGGATTAAAAAAACTTAAAAAGCGATTGACCAAGTGTATAGAGCTCCAAGGAGATTATGTTGAAAAATAAAAAAAAATTTACCCAAAAAAAATTGTTTTTATACTTTATTCTAAAGACTTATTGAACTACCCTCGTACCTCCGGTCTAAAGCAGTTATGATAAATCAAAGTTGTATTCTAGAGGTCAAGAACTATCTTTTGACGCCTTAACATTTCTGTTAACTGGATTTCTGGATCTGAACTCCCCGACGACCCGACTAAAAAGGGAATATTTTACAATAATATGAAAATTTGTAGTGCCCCCCCCCTCCCCCACCACCTACCCTCAGAATTTATCATAAACTTAAATTAGATATTTTAACATGCTCCGAAAATTAAAATTTCTCGGCAAGGAGAGTCAATAAAATTTATAGATGTATTTTGAAATAATCTTTTACCCTGTTCAAGAATTTTTAGAGTTTTTAAAATTCCACCGTAAAAGTGCACATATGAGTCTTAGGGGCTGGTCTTTTTAGGAGAAACATATTTTTTATACTACTAATTATAACCGAGCTTAAATTTATATCGACCTGAGGGCACTTTTTAGAGGCTTATCAGGCTAGAGTCTTACAGGTCGGAAAATATAGGTAATTTTAAGCTCATTCAAACAAATTTTTCGTTGAATAAGCGGTTACTCCTAACAGTTGATAAACACGATAAACTAAAACTTGCAGATCACTATAAAACAAAAAGGCATCGACTAATCAGAAAAATTATATTTTTCCACAAAATGTACAAGAAAGACAAAAAATTAGCCTTATAAAATCTAATTTGGTAGTTCCCGATATCTGATCAATTACACACATCTACGCATAATACATATATGACATTTTCTAATAATATTATATTTCTAATATGTTTTTTCGAAAACTTATTTTATTGTTACAAGCTTTCTTTGTGAGCAAGTCAAATTCAACAAAACCCGTAGAATACGTTGGGAAAACCGTTGATTACGCAACATGTACTATCTAGGGAGAATATCAACAGCAATAAAAACTGTAGTAAAAAAACAGGTGTTGTATTTTCACTTTTTTCTTGCGTCCATAACTCTTATTAAAAGGGTCGGAGAACGTGAGTGTTCCGCGCTCTTCTCGTAAGGCGCATTGATCGTCGCGCAAGTATGCAGGTCGAGTTATTCGCGAGAACATGCATCAAGCTCGGACAAACTGAATTGCTTTTCCATCTTGCGCTCACTACAATGAACGAATGACTGTACGGCAAGAGACTAAGCGCATACGTTGCAAGTTGGTATAAGGGCGTTTTTCCCGACGGGACAAGCGAGCGCGTACATTGCGACTCAGGATCGTTTCGCAGTTTGCAGCGATGTGCACGATATCTTTTTTCTTCGTCATTTGCACGTGTAAGCTGAGAAACAATGGAAGTCGCGTGTGGCGCATACCATCCCTTACTCGTCGACTTTCTACTTCCGATTCTTCCATCCCCATTAGTCTCCCTCTTCTGCTTCTCTCTTGCAAGAGTGACAGCGGCGAAGAATCGTTAATGACGCACGCGCCGTTCCGCGATTACTTCAAATGAATAACCTGTAGTGTGTATATACGACGTTTCTATCGGTGCCTCGCATATCTACTCTTGTATATTTTAGCACCCTCCCTACTTGTAACACTTGATTTCGACGCAATTGGGGAGGTAGGTGTGCAACGATTTCTATAAGGGTGATTTTCTGAAAATTGCGTATATGTGTACCAAATAATTATCCACTTGTATTATATGATTTATACTACATATCGCATCTCCAGAGCATATATAACAACTCAAAACTTTCATTTTCGAAAAATTAAGATTTGTATATTCTACGCTGATAAAATTGAAATAAAGTTGATAAAAATATGTTTTTTAACAACATATATTCTCTCATCAAGAACAATCATGGCAAAATCGATATTGTAATAAATTAGTACCTAGTATTACAAAAAAGAAAACAATAATAGGCTCTAGCCGGGTAAGCATAGTGAAATTGCCCTGCTCTAAGTACCATATTTAGTATATGACATTCAAAAGGTCATAAATAAATATGTCTTCAGCCAGATTTTCGAACAGCAACCCTGCAAGTGTTTATGCTAGAAAAATTGACACAAAAAATAAAGAAAGTAGATAAAAAGGCTATAATTTAAGCATTGTTTCGTACAAAAATATTATTCTGACGCAAATTTATTAACAGCTGAAGATGGAAACTGAAAATACATGGAAAATTATGTAATTTAAAAGAGTTAAATTTCATAGAATATTCATGATTTCTCAGTCTTCTTGTGAGTAACAACGTTTCTTAACCCTCCTGCGCAGAAGTTTATTTTCGTGTATATGGACTAGATCGAATGTAAGTCTGCAACAATATTTTCTGCAAATTCGTAACATTTTCTAAATAATAACTATACTATTTAGCTTCAATTTGAGAGGTTGTAGATGTCCCAACAAAGTAAAGATTTAAATTTGTGATACAAAATGTATACAAAAATGACGTGCGGTTTGGACGAGTATACTCGGCTCTCTGCGCAGTGGGGTTAAAAGACATAATACTGTGGCTTTATTTTGTATATTTTGGTAAACCTATTATTACTGAAACACGCTTGAAATATTATAAGCTTAAAAATAAAAAAATAGGTTAGTTTTTCGTCAATGTTCATGGGAAAGTACGCTAAAGTTGAGTGAGATTTTACTCTACTTAAAAGTGAAAGATTTCCACTCTATTTTTAGAGCTAAAAATCCACTCTAATTAGAGTGATTTATTCTACTCATTCTTCGAATTTAATTTCACTCCGAATGAGTGACAATTAATAAACTAAAAAAATGATTCCTGGTTTGCAAAAAATGACCGCTGTTCTCGAGATATAAAGGATACAATAAAATTTAAAAAACATAAACTAAAATAACTTGGAATGTAAAGGTAGTTATAATATAGGCTTCTAACAGTCTCAAGAGATAGTAAAAAGCGACCGTTCTGGAAATTTTCAAGAGCAACAATGACGTTTTATTCAAGTTATCCTTCGCTAAAAAAAACGATTTTTTTTACAAAATTATTCTCTTCTCGAAAAAGGAAAAGGATAAAGGCTTGAAAGGTTTATAAAATATTATTATGTATAATATCCATATTCTTAATCACCTAAAATATTTTTAAAAATTTTCCATATTATATTTCCCAGATATCGTATGCTCTTTCAAATGCATAAAAAATGAATCGATGATATTATTTCAACCATACCAAAGACCCGAAAAACTGAAATTCAAAAATCAATATAAGCTCATAAAAACAGAAAAACGACGAAAAACCACATATTTATCTACAGCCCCCGTCTCTTCAAAAGAATAAAATTATCCAGCCCTGAATCATCAATTTTGACCGTGAATATTCAGAGTAATCTACATCCACATCCGTCTACAGTGGCTGCACTCATCAGCGACTCCGTGACAGTGACTGGACTTCACACACACATAAACATACACACACACACACACACACACACATGCGCACACACACGCACACACGCACACATACTCGCACACACGCATACGGACACGCACTCGCACTCGCACTCCCACACGCTCACGCTCACGCACACACACAAACACCCACAAACACACACACACACATACACACGCACCACAAACACATACACGCACACGCACACGCACAAGCACTCGACCAACCAAGTCGCGCGAAGCGGCCAAAAAGCAGTCAGCCGAGCCGCCGGCCTGCTTCCCCTCTTATTTATTTATTTATTTATTGACACCAGATAGTTTAAAAACGTACGAAATACAAAATGAAAAATCCTATAGAGGTAACACAGTTACCTGTTCATAGGCTGGTATAATACAGAAAAACTTAAAACTAAAATAGAACTTAAAACTACTTAAAACTACTAAAAATTTCATATTTTTATTAATTTTACAAATATTTAGATAGAGTGCCAGCGTAGCGGGCGACGGCGACGGCGGCGCGCAAGCGCATATACTTACATAGGGTAAGGGTGGGTTGGGTATTACTGCAGAGTTTCCGATTAGGTGAAGTTTAGCATTAAAAATATCGTGCGTGCGAACAAATATAGACGTAATTATTTTTCTATATCAAATCTAACCGTTTCAAGAATCGATTCTAATTAATATTACTTCGACTCAGCATGTATTACTGCGCGCCGATTACTGTGTATACAATTCACAGGTTAGGATCCGCAGTAATACAAGCATAGGCATGGTGTGTATTACTGCGGTCGACTTCTTTGGTTATACAAATGTATAAAAGAAAATAGGCTGTTTCTTGCATAAACAGATATATTTTCAAAAGTTACAGCGAAAATAAACATTTTTTAAAGGAATACTTTATAAAAAGTCGTATTTTTGTCATCTTTGTTAAATCCACATATACTAGGGGGGTCCCCCCCCTGCTCGCTCCACTCGCCAACCCCCATTATTTCTTAAAAGATTTACAAACGACTATATAGTATACGAAGATATATATATAATATATCTTCCTAGATTTACAAACAACTATATAATATTGGAAGATACATATATATAAGTGGTTCCATGTCAAGTGAGCATGTCCAAAGATAAAAATGTCTGAAACTCTACAAAAATGTTGGTATGTGTACCCACAGTATGTAAACAAAATTTCAGACCCTAAGGTGTTATATGTCAAGGGCAATTAAAGGTTGAAAGTGCGTTTTTTTTAATACTTTGAGATTTTGTCAACATTGTTTGATTTTTGACTCAAAAACTAGGGACTTCTGAGAAAAATGTGTAGGAACATTTTTTGGTCAAAATAAGGTAACAAAGATAAAAAAAAATTATTAGACCCCATTGTGATATTTTGTGATCTCATGCATTGTGATATATTGCGGTATTATGATTTTAGAAAAACACCACAATTTTTTTCAAAATAAAAAATCTTAAAATTTGGTTTTTCATATTTCCTTTAATTCTAGTATAGTTAGAATATGGTCTCTCTTGTTTTTTATAAACCCATGCATTGTGATGTAATATTCAAATTCTAGCTGATCGCCATCACCTTTCTCAATGCAAAAAATCTTAAAATTTAATATTTCATGTTAGCTTTTATTCTAGACCTTGTTGAAAATGATCTCAATCTAATTACAATTCCTGCAGAGCTATTAAATGGTAACTTTTTATTACAGTCACACAATGGAAATACCAAAAAACGTGCGCTATTTGAAAATTCTGCAAAAATTATATTAAGCTTGAGACCATATTCTAACTAGTCTAGAATTAAAGAAAATATGAAAAACTAAATTTTTTATTTTGAAAAAAATTGTGGCGTATTTCTAGAATCTTAATATCATAATATATATATATATATATATATATATATATATATATATATATATATAAGATAATATCGTTTAAAAAAATACGTTATTTCGGTATTCCTTTTGTTCCTCCTAGCCCCTCCCCCTCTTACCACCATCGCCCCACTTCTTTATGCCCTCCTCCCATTCCTCCTCACGCCCCTCCTCATGCCTTCCTCAACCGTATTTAATTGTAAAATATGATCAAACTCAAACAATTAAGTTTACATTCAGCTCCATAGGAGTGTCCCATTGAGCTTCCAAGATGTGTTATATTTTTTATCATAAAGTTCATAAAATGACGAAGAAATCCTTTTTTGACACATGCAAAATGGTTAAAGGGCAGCTCGGTAGAATGTTTTTTTAAAATTGCTACTTCTTGGCGACCTTAGAAAATTCAGTAAATTATAATTGGAACCACGAGGCATCTCAGGGGCTAAAAGAGGTAGAAAAGACCTTTTTTGACATATATTTTCGTATAAAAAAATTGCAGCCATTTTCGTGAACTCCCCCTGCGCATCATTTTTTAAAAGTTTTCTGGAATAGAGAACTTGCATGGGTCTTAATACCACTGCTTTAATACTTGGAATCGGTAAAGTAACATGAAAAAGTAAACCGTAGTTGAATGCTTTATTTTGATATACCGTATTTATTTATTTAAATCGCATTGAAAACAGTAAACTTTTAGATCGCTTTTTGAATGAATGTCACGTAACATCATCAACACGAACGTCGAACACCGCAAAGCCAGTGCCATGGTAGCGACTCTAGATACTAAACAGACTGCAGCTAGGCTTCGCAGCCCTACTATTTAGTACCTACAGTCGCTACAGTAGTGCTGGCTTTATGCTATTCTACGTTCGTGTTGATGATGTGACGTGACATCTATTCAAATAGTTATCTAAAATTTTTCTATCAATAAATAAATAAATAAGGCATTACAAAAGAAACTGTCTTGGGAAATTTATTATTACATTTTCGAATGAAATTCGTAATAATAATAATCATTAAAGTTAATATTCATGCAAGTTCCCTAATGGTTTTTATTCCTCCAAGAGTAAGCTTTGGGATACAAAAAAAATAGTTTTTCTAAAAGCATGTTAGAAACATATTTTTGAGATATAAGGAATCAATATACATTATTTTTAGAAAATGTCCATACGGATATGTGTGCCTGCGTGCGTGCGTGCGTGTGTGTGTGTTTGTATGCATGTGTGTGTGTGTGTGTGTGTGTTTGTATATGTGTGTGTGTATGGGAGTGTGTGTGTGTATTTGTGTGTGTGAGCGTGCGTATGTGTGTATGTGTGGGTGTGTATGTGTGTGTGTGTATGAACATGGATCAGCATTATTCTGCATATACACGGTGAACTTAGTGAAACTTAATGTTTCAGGGCTCATTTTTTGTTTTTCTTAAAGGAAGACAGCACAATAAATTATTTTTTCGATTCGTTTTATTTTTGGTATCGTTTTTTTGATTTTTGAGTTTTAGTTTTCCGGGTTTTTTGATACCATAGAAATAATATCATCGATCCAGCGAGAAGGCATTCGTTTAGAAGAGCATAAAATTACCTAGTTAGTTTATTCCTTAAAGTTTCTCCGTCCAAAAAGTTTGGATAAGATTATTCCCTTCCTTTGTTATACACGAAAACGTAATTTTTTGTCTAGCCGGTTATATCTCGGAAATATATGACGGAAAATTTTTGAAAAAATTTTAGATTATTTGGAATATGGAGAACAATATTCAATAAAAATTTTAAGTCTTGACCTTTTTCTTTAGTCGACAAATAAATAATTTTGTAAAAAAAATCGATTTTCTTTCTCCGACGATAACTGAAGTAAATTGTAACTATCTCTTGACCTGTATAATGTTTCAGATCATGAGATAATTTATTTTATGAGATATTGAGGTCATGATTTTATTAAAATTTTTTTTATTGATTATATCTCGAGAACGGCATGGTTATTTTTTACCAATAAGGTCCCATTTTTTTCATTTTAAAATGAAGATTCAACATTGATAAGAAATTTCAAGATTCATCGACTTGTTTTTGTATTATAAAAATTTTTCGATTTTTGAGTTTTCGATTTTTCGTTTTTTTGGTATGTTAGAAATATTATGATAAATCTATTGTAAATTCATTAAAAAGAGCATAAAATTACCTATCTTTAACAACCGTAAATTTGGAATAGGCTCTTTTCTTTCTCCTAAATAATTTTTAGAATACAAAAAAACGTGACTACACGGAGGGAAATTGTCTAGTAAATATTACTATTTCGTATGGTAATGGCGGAACTTAGTTCAATCGCAATAGTTACTTTTATTTTAGTAATAAATGTTATATTAATAGTAGTTATTGCTATTTATCTATTAATGTTTTCTAGCGAGTGTAGGATAAAGTTCTAATTAAGTATAATAAATATAGTGTATACATACTATAGTGTTGCTTTAGCTGTTGGTCGATTTTTAAATTTGTGAGTTTTGGTTTTTCTGTTTTTTATTAAGTTAAAAATATTATGATAAATTTAGTGTAATTTTTAGAAAATCATATTGATTTTTCACCACAGAATTAAATAGAATAAATAATTTTATATCGGAACAATTTATAAAGTTTGAGGAAGCTAACTGTCAATGAATTGGCAGCGGTTTCTTATGCCGAAAAAATCATTTTGTTAACAAATCGATTTTTTGTGACCCACGAAAACTTGAGTAAAACGGCACCATTACTTCTAAAAATTTCCGAAAAGGTATATTTTTTCTGTCTATTGGATAAGTTCTTTGACCAGATCATCAGGATTTTTATTTTTCGAGATATTTGAGTTTTTTTAAAATTCGATTGCTTATTTCTTGCGTATTACGCGGTAATTGTTGACCAATCAAAGCTCACTTTATTCGTTTTTTATGAAGATTTGAAATCAAAAAGAATTTCTAAGATACATCAATTTGTTTTTGTTTTATAAATTTTTTTTATTTTTATATATTATTTTTCAACAAATTTTTATTCACTTATTTCTTGCATTTTACACATTCATTTTTTACCAATTTAAGTTCATTTGTCTCTATTTAGTGAAATTTGAAATCAAAATGAATTTTTAAGATGTATCGATTCGTTTTTGCTTTATAACGATTTTTCATTTTTATAATATTCATTTTTTCCAAAAAAATGTTAATCGCTTATTATTTCTTTGGTATTACGTGATTGTTTTTGGCTATTCTTGCATTTTTATGATATTTTGATAATAAATTAATAAATCCGTTGTTCATTCAACTGAATTGGCTGCTGTTTTTTTATTTGGTATCGAATAAAAATGGTTCCAAAAGCTATAGAGGGGATTATAGAAAATACGAGTTCGACCAGACAGCACTCTTAAAACAGGCACATCTTGGAAACGTATGAAAATTTATTAAAGAAATTTAAGGTAATAAGGTAAGCGTACCAATGGTCGGACAGATTCCTGTGATCGGACAATATTGAAAATAAAATAAGTGTTTATTAGATACATGAAATAATTCGTAATCAACCCAGATCTATAAAGTAATGATCGATTAAATGATTTGTGTCGTTCACGTTCCGAATATTTTTATATTTAAAAATATACAGAGCTATGAACAACTGTCCGATTGTTAGGCTTAAGCGTCCGAGCATTGGTACGTTTACCTTACTACTAACATCGAAAACAACTTTCAGTAAAGTTTTTAACTCTCTGTTTTATTTATTTCCAAGAAAATAAAACATTTCGTAAATAACGATCTTCTATGGTTCAAAACCTTTGATACTCGTATTTCGATGAGGCTTTGAGAAGTGGTTTTTAAATACCCGATAAAAGATAGAAAATAACAGAAAACCATAAAACAGCTACTTGGCACATCTTTTAACAATCGAATAAGGGCTCAAATGAAAGCTTTCAATAAAAGCTATCATTAAAAAATAACTCTAAATGGGGACTGTTTTATTTTCACCATTTTACAGGGGGTGAACGGTTCAGAGAAAAACTACCCCTAAAAATGTTGGTCAAATAGGGTGCGTTGGCACAATTTTTTTCTCGAACTAGACGGCAAATGAAAGCTGACGTAAGAAGCTATCGATTCTAGCCATAGCCCTTTGACTATTCTTAAAATACCAGAATCAACCCTTAAATCGCTCATATCGAATTGCCCCTCTTGACACATTTTTCAGCAATCGAATGAGGGCTCAAATGAAAGATTTCATCGAAATCTATAATTATAACATGACTTCAAATAGCGGTTAGCGGTTCAGAAAAAGCTATCCTCTCGAATTTTTAAGAAAAAGGCTTTTATATATACGAATACAATTATAACTTTTAAAGCGGATGTGTGACCCTTTGAATTACGGTTCTGGATTTTGTAGGTATTATCTCCTGGTACTTTTAACAAAAAGTATACAGGAGTGAATAAAAGTTTAGAGGTCTCCCTTGTTTAACACAATGACTCGTGGAAATCTTTGTCAATACTTTTTTATACCTATGTTTTGTCGAAATTATATTGTATATCTATATATATATATATTAGGGTGGTTCAGAATTCCCAATAGTTTTCATATATCAAAAGTAAATCTCTAAAAAGTTGGTATTTGTCAGAAAAAGAAGATTTCTACATGCTGGGTGCTTAACGTTAACATTTATAGGTTGCTACCTAGAATTTAACGTTTTCTAAAGAGCACTTATGCAATTTTTCCGTAAAAATACGAATAAAATAACTGAAATTTAGTTATTCAGCCTAAAATAGTTTTGGAGATTAATTATACTACTAGAGTTGAAAATCAGTTCCGTCCTAACCGGCAAAAAAATGTTGTCTTCGAGACAACAGTCGTATAAGTAAAAATGGTGATTTAAAACCGGCTATGTTTGGACATTTTTAATAACCTCAATCAATGATGATTGTTCCAAAACCAAAATTATTTTGAGTCTTTGTTCCAAAACCAAAATTATTTTGAATCTCTGTTCCAAATAGTATCAATAGAAAAATTGGCACACCATAGGATATAAAAATATGAAAGTTATAGCAATCTGTGTAATGCATCGCTTTCAATAACTTTTATATAAGTGCGTAAATGACTATGACCATGCCTGTATATTCCCGGTCAAGTTTCAGGCATAATGATGCATGATTTTGCAAAAACATGTACAAATTGAAAAAAAAAATAGCGTTATCTTGTATGATAATTTATTATCTTGTACACCAAAATATCTACATTACCACATTAATATACTAACTTATCCGAAAATCTTATACAGTCGAACCTCCCGGCACTCATACCCTCAGGGAGAGCGCTCCCACTGCACCGATACTGAGGTAGGTCCGGTGCGCCCGCCAAAAGCCGTCAAGAGTCAGGGCCATAGAAGAAAGTCGCCCAGTTTGGGATAGCACCCACTTTGGAACACTTCCGGTTTCAATACTTTCGAAGTACGATATGTGACAGCGATTGGGGTTTTTAAACTTCATTATGAAACACAAAATTTCAGACATATAGGCGTTTTCTACAACATGTTAGACAACTTCATATATTCTATAAAAAATAGACGTTGCATGGCACTAATTTTGGCAACTAGTTTAGCAACAAGATAAACAATAAATATATCTTTCCCAATGCATATACATTTGCAAACTCTGTATCTACAACTATCCGGTGACTTTTGTAAAAAAAATTTAAGGGGTAACGCCACTCCAGGATTTTCAAAAAATCGATTTTTTTTCGGCTTAAACAATACTTTAGGGGCATAAAAATAATATGCAATTGGTCCTATAGTGTCAAATAATTTTTAAAAGGTTCAAATATCGATTTTGCAGCAGCGCCTCGGACCGCTCGCTGAGCGCGCTAAATGAGAGCGCGCGGCGCATTCTGATTCATCGCTTTTGTATTGATTTCATCTATCGGAATAATAGGAGACCTTGTTACTTACAGAGCCAAAGGTCCTTGAAGTTCCTCAGGCATCCTGTAGGGTGCGCTAATACTAAAATTAGCTTGTATCGGTGTGTATATGTGTTAGTTAGTACAACTGCAAAGCGACGCCGTGCACACGCTGCGATTTGTATTTCTGCTGATTTTTCGTTTTTATATATTTCTATATTACAAATTTCGTTGATTTTAAATGAACAGTGTGAAAATTATAAACAATATGAGTAGTGAAAGACCAGTGTATGATGGCAAGAAATCGAAGGGGAAAAAGAGCAATTTGAAGAGACCGAAAATTTCAAAGCGGCGGCCAAGTAACCGTTATGAAATGGAGAAGCCAAGAGTCTTCTTTGGGTGGCCAAATGTATGGTGCAGGCATCGCAGATTAGAGGTAAACAAAAAATATCGATGATTTAAGTGCGTGTAAAACTTTAGACGCGTTTTTCTCGAAACCGGTTTTTTCAAACTGGGAGAACAGATTTCTCGTAAACTATTGCATGGATTGGATTGAAATTTTTACTGTAGCTTCACAAATAGATTCTCTAAAGAAGTTCGTAGCCGCTTTTTGATTGAATTTTTTTTTTATAAATAATTTACATCGTTTTTTTTTCGAGAAAAATCGACTTTTTTTCAGAAGTGCGCCATTTCTACAAAAATTGAAATAAAAAAAACCCTACGTACTTCTAAAGTTAACGTTATATAGATTAAGAATTTCTTTGGATTTTGTTCCAGGTCTCATACTTTCCGAGAAAAGTGTTCTCCCGTTTTGAGGTCTGAGAAAAAGGCTTCTTACGAGATTCACTGTATAGCCGTAATTTTGTATTTAATGTAAAAAAAATATATTTTTGTACCTCAATATATGTATAGTAAACCCTCAAAAAAGAAATTTGATCCCTTCTTTCCTACTCTTGTAAAAAATCGTGCAAATTAGGCATTTTTTCGGGCCGCTAGAGAGGTGTTACCTCTTAAACGGGAATAGTTTTGTTGGTGTTTTTCTTTTATTAGCGCCTGTTGCCCAGTTTGGGACACTGTAAATTTAGAATTTTTATTTTTTTTCTGCTTTACCGTAATATGAGGAAAACAATAACGCAATAGGGTTATTTTAAACGTACTTCATCATTATGTCACTCTACCAAGCCGTGAATCATTAAGCAGTGCATGCATGCGCAGGAGAGAGAGAGAGGGAGACGCCAGTTCAAAAAACTTTTTATATTTAAAAGCAATCATTCTGAAAGTTTGTATGCTATAAATACTTAGTAATGTCTTTAATTTTACCGTTGTAAAACCTGAAAATCACGTTCATATACGTTACAATAAATCACTATTTTCAATACCATATTTATTAAGGGGGCCTGGGTTAAACCCAAAGAAAGACTTTGTTTTTACGAGTCCATAAAACTCTTTATGTTTAAATACAATCGTTCTGAAAAATTTTGTTCTATCAAAACACTATAGTATCTTAAATTTTACCATAATAAAAACTCAAAATGACAAATATATCTGTTCGATGAATATTTTGACGCAAACCGACGTTACAAAACCTACCTTATTCTGGTCTAAAAAATGACTAATGTGTGCATATTTTGGAATCTAGGAGGGTAACAACTCTGAAAAATTGTGGAAAACATACTTTTTATATTACGAATATTAAGTAAATTTTTCAGGAAATCACCCGAAAGCTACCTTAAGGGGACACGACACCATTGGACCCTAAAAAAGTAATTTATTTGTGTGTCCATAAAAATTGTTATAATTGAAAGCAAAATTTCTGAAAATTTGTTTACAGTAAATACTTAATAATTTCTATAATTTTACCGTTATAAAAGCTTAAAAACTTTATCATACACGTCACAATAAACTATTAACGTTAATACCTTATTTATTGAATGGAATTTAGAACATGCGTTTTAACGAGTTATATGATAAATGAATTTCTTTTTTCGACGGTTAAATGACGTCTTTTAATATGTACTAAAACTTTAACCATGCACTTTTTCATAAAAATTCGTTTTAAATTTTTTTTTGGACAAGCATTCACTTTTTTTTTAAATTTGTTAATAATATTTAAAAATAATTAAAATTTTGTAAGGAAAAAAAAATTAAAAGTAGAAGATTTTTACATAAATAGTGCACAGTTAAAGTTTTAGTACAAATCAAAAGGCGTCCTTTAACTGTTGGTTAAAAGACATAATTTTTTATTTATCGTATAACGTGTAATACTTTTATGAAATAATTTTAGAGTGTTTGCTTTTAATTATAAGAAGTTTTATGTCTTACAAAAAAATTATTTTTTTAGGGTCTAAAGGTTAAGATATTACTAAGTCTTATTCATTAAAATTTTCAGAATAATTGCTTTTAAACATAAAATATTACCTGATTTCGTAAATATTTTTTTGGGTTTAATCCATTAAAGTAATAAGAAAAATCGTGCATTATATTAATATTCAGACTATAAGACAAACTGATTAAATGAAAATGTACCAAACCGGAGGACGGTGTTCCAAACTAGGCGACACTTATACCTGTCTTGTATGTTGAATTGTAATTATCGTAATTGCTTAATTATAATCTAACTTATGTATACTGTTTTCTTGTATTAAAACCTACCAAAAGAGACCTGAAAAGTTAAATTTTATTAACAACCAAGATTTTATACACGAAAATCTTAGTGTCCCAAACTGGACGACTTTCCCCTATTTACTGTACATAATGCACTTTCCCCGTGGCATCTCTATGATTAAATACAAAAACAATTAATTTTAATAAAGTTTTATTAATGACATTTTTATAAAATTCTTTATAGAATTATAAAACTTTGTTTACAATTCTTAAGATATTTCATTTTTCGGCTTTAACCTCGTTATAGAATATATTTTGGTGTTAACCTCTTTATACGCGCTTGTTCATGTTTAACAGCATGTTTTATAGCATAATAATTAAATAACGATTTGACATAGCTTTATAAAGCTATTTACAATAGCCTTTATAAAATTTGTACATAATAAATTAAATAATAACATTTACACAGTAATTAAACAATAAATTACTAACAATGAATTCACACAATAATTAAACAAATTACTAACAAAGAATTTACATATTATAGCGGGGTTTTTACCAGTAAAAACTCTCGATATATTATTATATAAGTAGAGCATGAATAACGTGGGAATCAGGTAGAGTCAAGAAAGACACAATGTTTAACACCAAAAATAAGATGTATTACAATATTTACACAGTAATTAAACAATAAATTACTTACAAAAAATGTATACAGCAATTAAACAATAAAATACTTACAAAAAATTTATATAGTAATTAAACAATAAATTACTTACAAAAAATGTATACAGTAATTAAACAATTACTTATTATAAATACATAATAATTTAAATTAGTAATGTTAATTGAGTTTACAATTATGCTTCGACAATAATATAATGTACGGAGAATTTGGTACAAAATGTCAGTGTCGTGAAGTTGAAAAAATATCAGTGCCCTGGGAGTAACAGTGCCGTGAGTATCAGAGCCTGGAGGTTCAACTGCAAATGGATAATATAAGTATATATCGACGTTCCTTATGAAGACTAGCACATTTCAGATTTCTCAAAAATACCTAGTTCGTTTCAAAGTCCTCTTATAAAAAATTAGCACTTTTTAGATTATCTGATTAATTCTGACACTTTATTTGAACCTCTAAGAACATTCTAGTTTATGTCTAAAATTTTGATAATTGCTAATTTTCGTTGGAGATTCCTAACAAGAACTAGTATTTTTTAAGAAATCTGAAATGTGCTAGTCTTCGTAAGGGACGTCAATATGAAGTAAAGAAGTATACTTTATTTCAATTCGGAAGTGAGAGACACACCGATTTTTCAAAGTACATCACCTTCTTCAGTGCATAAGGAAGCTAAACTAGCAGCCAAGGTATTGATGTATGTGTGCGTGTTACGGACGGGTGTAAGTGGACGAAGCACGTAAAAGTAGCATAATAAGAAGCAAGTTGGGAAAAAAAATGCTCGGAGCTTCGCGCAGAGGAGTATGAGAGATCTGGGGGTTCAAGAATAAGGCAAAGGGTTGTGGGTCGACTGCCTTTGTTCACAAATCTGCGCGCGTGTAAGTTCGTACGCGAACATGCACGAGAGAGATTCAAGTAGCCATCGCCATACGCGACGCGCGAGCGCTTTATTCACTGCGCACGACAAAATGCGCGTAATAAGAATGGCTGAGAAGCCAGTCGTCGAGCGCCCACGCTAACTTTTTATTTATCAACGTTGATGGCTTTTCACCCTCGACAGCCACTCGGTTCGACGACTTTTTAAATTTTTCTTTTTTCCTTTCATTTTTTGACTGAGCCTAAAAGGGATTCCTGCGAAATGTATACTATTTTCAATTCGCTTTGTGAATTTTGCTTCTTCGGACTTTGTTCCCGTGTTGCATATCGAACTTTATTTCAGACTTAACTGTAACCACTTTATTGACTTTTATTGAAAATTTATATTAATATTAATATAAATATAAAAATTAAAAAAAGAGAGAAAGCCAAAGATACTGAGATTTTACTTTATTTCCGCAACACATGTATGATTTTTGCGGATTTCTGGACCTGAAAAGCGAGCCAAAGGAGCCTAAATAAATCAACAGCGGTCAATAAAGTAGCTTTTATTGTCCGGTAGGCATAAAAGGTCACTTTATTGCCCACTGTTGATTTACTTATTTGTACTTTTCGAGACTTTTCCACAAAAATCCATACATGTGTCACATAAAATATAGTGTGCGCCAAGGGCTAGTGGGCTTTTTGACCTCGTGTACTTGCAGTACTCGTCTTCGGCTCGCAAAACGCACTTGTCTACGGTTCGTGCTGGCTCGCCTTCGACTCGTACTGCAAACTCCACATTCGGTCTAAAAAAGCCCACTTTACACCCTTGTTACACTATTATTTCTGCAAAAGCGGGAATAAAGTGCCATTTTTGACCCGCTGTTCAGGTCAATAAACTGGCCATTATAGTTAATACGTGAATAAAAATATATGTATACATTTACAATAATTCTTTTCTCAATTTTAACATTTCAAAGTTCAAAAACATATTTCTTTAATAACAACCACTTTAAAGTAATTGTAATATACACCAATCTATAATAAATTACATGAAATTTACAAATATATGCATCTTTTTGACATATCAAACGTATAAAATGACAAAAATAGTTTCATGCAAATTTTTACTAATTTAAAATTTTAAATCGCAATTCTTTACAAAAACAAACTTTAAGAAAATTACATCTGCTTTACGAAAGTTTGCATCTTTTTAACGTTTCGAACGCAGATTTTTTTGTTTTTAAATATATTTTTATTCACGTCTTAACTATAATGGCCAGTTTATTGACCTGAACAGCGGGTCGAAAACGGCACTTTATTCTCGCTTTTCCAGTAAAGTATACTTTACAGTAGTAAAAAATGTGCACTTATACATAAAGAAATCGTAATTATCTTTACAATTAATATTTATAACAATTCTTTTAAGTTATTGTTATGAACGAAACAATTTTAAATTTTGAATATAGATAATTCCACGGAAACTCAACACAATGTTGTAGGATAATCTTTGGGATTTTGGTGTAATCATTATTTTTCATTTCGTACGTGCCTTTAGAGCTGTTAAAAATTTTCTCTTTTTTTACAATAATTTAAAAAAAATATATTTTAGCTAAAAAAACTAATGCAGTATCGTTTTTTATGATAAAAAATACTTTTCGTATGTAAAATTTTGCGTACAATTTTATTTTTTTATTCTTATGTAAAAATGCTGAATTGAAATAAATGGCACCCGACCTCATATGAGTCGAAAGTGTGTTATACGTCAGAGGAGAGAATCTCACTTTCAAAGCAGCTTTCATATCCTTGAAGGAGAAACTCCTCCGACATTACAACAATTATTGATCCAACGAAAGCAAGTTCTACGTTATAAATATGTTAGATCTGAAAACGGCTGGTTGATATCGTATTGGCAAAAATATAAAAAGAAGGGAGTACAAGCGCTTGCTTATCCATTGCTTCGTTGGTAACGAGCTCCGGCTCGTCCGCTGCTAGAGGTCTGCTTAGAAGGATGGTCCGTTGTCGACTGACTGGAAGTGAGAGCGCGCGTTCCTTTGTAGCTGCAAGCGCAGAGAAAGAATCGCTGCAATCACTGTAGGTTGTAGTCGTCCGCGGAATTAGCGGAAGGTGATCTTCCTTTCATCCGTAGGCCTCGGCGTCCAGGTGAAGAATGCACGATCGGCGAAACTTGGGCTCTTGATTATCCGCAATCGCGGATGTTAGATAGAACCCGAGCAAGAAAGGTTGTAGGTTCAGCGTGATGCTCGGTGTCCTGGAGACCCTCACCAGGACCGCAGTCGATGCGGAGTCAATGCGGCCTTCTAATAAGATTCTCCGAGAGTAAAACTCGTCCAGAAGATTCATTCGGTCTGAAGTACCAACGACCGACTGCTACGGAGTTATGGTGCTGATTTTGCTCGGAAGTTGCCTCGACCAGGAAGTTCTAAGCCCAACGGTACCTGGGAGGCAGACTCGGCCAGGAGGTCAAGCTCCGTTCGCCTTCGCAGATCAGAGCCGGCTGATTGGGAAATAAAGAAAGAAAGAAGGTATAGCGGGGTATACCCGTCCATAGCTCCCACCTGTGAGATACTCTTCCTGTCTGACCATGTAGAGGAGCTCTTGAGCCCGCCTAGCCGATTGGCGGCTACATAGACTCAATTGGACCTCTTATCTCTCCTGGAAGGAAGACAGGAGATTTTACTCTAAGCGGAGCAGTAAACATGTAATACCCTGTTGGGCATGACTACACGAATCTAGCAAATATATAGCCTAGCGGTATTGATTTTATCAAGATGTTATATTTAGGTTTGTGGAAAAAAAGAAAACCCGTTTTTAATGGAAAACCAAAAACCCATGACTGATTGAGAGCGGCGCGCGGCCCCTCTTTACAGGTGGCGCGAGAGCTGCTCCGAGTGCCGTTCTAGAGAGAGAGAGAGCGCTTTCTTGGCTTGATTTAAGGTGCGCATAACAGTCTAGAGGTGAGTGGGATAACAAGAGAAAAACTGATTTTTTTAAGTATCAAGGAGGAATTTCTATCAAAATGAAGAAAAGACAGAAATAATTATTTTTTTATTACAAAATATTATGTAGATATTCGTTAGATATTAAATCGCGAGGCCGCGGACCTTAAGTTCCTAAAGGTACAGGCGCAGAATGCACAGCCGTAAAACTTGAGTACCCCTTTATTACCGCTTTATTACGCAGGTCAGAAAATGAGATCGACCTGCTCGCGTAGCGCAGGGGCAGAAACGTCAGCCCCAGTAACTGTAATATTACATTCCCCTATAATATTGCATTTCCCTATAATATTACATTTCCCTATAATTTACATTTCCCTATAATATTACATTCCCCTATAATATTACATTTCCCTATAATATTACATTTCCCTATAATATTACATTTCCATATAATATTACATTTCCCTATAATATTACATTTCCCTATAATATTACATTTCCCTATAATATTACATTTCTCTATAATATTACATTTCCCTATAATATTACATTTCCCTATAAAGTATACCTAAGCATAAATTTCAGTTCGTATAAACATATATTACTTTCTAGCGAAAATATTTAACTTGCGTAGCTTATTTAAAACCTACGTTATTCTATTTCTAATATATAATATTTTACTTTGATTTAATTTAAAATCTACGTTATTCTATTTTTAATTTATTTGATTTTAATACTAATTCTTAGTAGCTAATAAAATAATATGCGCGGAAATTAATTTTTAACTCATTAATGATCGAACAGGGTTCCTAACCCTCAAAAGTCTATGGTACAAATACGTATTTATTAATGTTCACTGACCAATGAAGGATTACGGACGATGCAATCAAAGACTCCCACACACATCTAGAGCAGATGTTTGACAGATTTTCAACCCATGACGTAAAAATATTACTGGGAGATTTGAATGCGAAAATTGGAAAGGAGGAAAATTTTAGACCGACCATAGGAAAAGAAAGTCTACATGACGTGAGTAACGATAATGGAGTGAGATTCATCAATTTTATTGCGTCTAAGAGTCGTACAGTTAAAAGCACATGTTTCATTCACTTAAATAGACACAAAGTAACCTGGAGAAGTCCCGACGAGCACACACTTAACCAAATCGACCAGGTTTTAATTGACCAAAGACGGCAAGCTGTCATTCTTGACGTTCGAACTTATCGTGGAGCAAATTGCGATTTCGATGATTTTCTTGTTATAGCCCAGATTAGGGCTCGTTTAGTAGTAAACAAAAATAAGAATAAAACATGCCAAACAGAGGAATTTAATCTAGAAAAGTTAAATGACCCGCTAACTAAAACTAGATATAGGGAGGATCTCTCAAATAAACTAAATGTATCGAATAACAATAGATTAAACGATTGGGAAGAAAGGAATGACATCGAAAGTACCTTGGAAAATATCAAAAGTTCTACGAAACAAGCTGCTATGACGGTATTGGGTCGGCGGAAAAAGAACAATCAGAAACCGTGGTTTGACAAGAAATGCGAGGAGTGGAATAAAAAAAACCTCAAAAAGCAAGAATGCTTAGTAAGAATGCAATAATCTAAACATTTTTAGGTAATAATTCGAATAGTATATTAAACGCAACATAAATAGTACATTATGCATCAAGGAAGTAAAGTGGGCAATGTACGCACTGTGTGACGTTGCCGACCGAGCGAAGCGAGGTCGGCATTTCACACAGTGCATGCTTGCCTACTGTACTCCAGAGGTGCGTATACTACTTTTCACCACACCCCCGTAAAGAAATGACTGTACGCATCTCAGCAGGTCGTACAGTACCCCATGCTCTGCCTAGAAGTAAAGTGACTTGTATACGCGCGACGCGCTGTTTTACCGCTCGAGACGCAGTCGAGAGCGGAAAAAGGCGCATCGCGCATGCGCAAGTCACTTTATTCCCTAGGCAGTCCATGCGGTACTGTACGGCCTGCTGAGAGGGCGTACAGTCAGCACTTTAGGCGCAGTGTGGTGAAAATGTAATTAATTTAATGTCCAAACAACCTTCTATTCAGTTTTATTAAGGAATTATACACAATCAAAGTGTAGGCCTATACTTCTTATAAGAAATCTGGTCTATAAAATAAGCTTTTATGCATATTATTTGTTGCTTTATGCAGTTATTTTTTGCATCTTTATTAATTTGAACAATCTAAGAATACGAAATAGTGAAGAAAAAAGAGTAGGGGAGGGTGGGGTATGGCGTGGCAGGCGGGTTGGTTTGGCACCTCGATATTAAAACGATTAATAGATATTTTTAAGCAAATAATTGTGAAAATCTAAAGAAAAATACTTCTAGTTTTTGTCTCTGATCATAATATAGAAAAACGAAAGTCCAACCAATTAATTAAATGAGCTTGAAGTTCAAAGTCGAAATAATAGGTTGGTTTAATTTTTCATTTGGCTGGTAGAACGCGAAAAAAGAATGGATCCGTTTGAAACAAAGTCTACTTGATAGTTTATACTTCCAACTTTCAGGCCTTGCTTGATATTTTATCTTGCAGTGCTCAGTAATTGTGTATTAACAGTCGGAAAAAGCATTGAAAATGGGGCACGACGGGCACCTAGGTGGGGCACGAATAGCACACGAAATCTGTTGCGCGGCGCGTCAGCTGTTTGCCTCCTAACCTTTAAAAGTTTATAACACTGTAAGATCGAATTTCGCTATTTTTCATTGCAAATCATATCATACAATCAAATATATGCACAGTACTTCTGATTTTATTAATTTTTCATTTGATTATTTACGTAAAATTATAAATGTGAAAATACCTCATGAAAAGCCGTGCTCTACGTGCCCCACCGGGGTGCCACAGTTGCCCCCTAGTGGGGCACGTAGAGCAGTTTTGACTGACTTTACTTTTCGATTTATATAAATTAATGTGTCACAGAAAACACATATTCAACTGTCGCTTTCGATTCTTGATATAATTTCCTAACTTTTTGTGCTTTTCAAATGTTCTCAGTGTCTATCAATTTTATATAATCCTTGTTAAAAGTTAGGGTGCCGCTGATGCCCCACCCTCCCCTATAAACCTATTACTTTTTTGCCATTTCAATTTAAATTACTAAGAAGAATGGGGGTAATCCCGGTCACAATGTTATTTATATGACGCTCCCGAAAGTGAGGCTAAGAAAACGTTCTGCTGCGCTCTCAGGTATGGTAACTTTGCTCAAGTGTTTTTGATTGAACAGTGGTTATGTTATTATATGTTTCACTATGTAAGTGCGAATAATAATGCGACGGATCATATGAAAGTACATATAATTGATTTATAGAAATTTTTCACCTATAAAAGAAACATTTTTATATTAAACCAATAATAAATATTTATAGTCAATGGTTTGAACTAACATAATAATTATTTAAAGTTAAAAGAAACAATTTGAAAGTGGAAATAACAAGCACGTTCGCTTAGGTGACCGGCAATACCCCATCCTCCCCTAATAGAAATAATATTCGGGAAATGTATACACCCTGTTGAAATGACCGTTTGAAAACGATTAAAAAAAATTTAATCCGCCCGAATCTGGAATCTGTACCCGGACAACCCGTATTAAAAACGATTGAACCGACTGGTAACGATTGAAACGGATTGAAGTATTGAAGCTCACAATTCAATCGTTTTCAGTCGTTTCGACCCCCATAAATTCAATCGCTTTCAATCGTTGTCAATCGTTTTCAATAGCTTTCAATCGCTTTCAATCGCTTTAATCAATTTTCAAAATTGAATCCGCACGAATCCGGAATCTGAACCCGGAAAATCCGCGTTAAAAACGATTAACCCGACTGATAACGATTGAAACGGATTCAAGTATTAAAGGTTACAATTCAATTGTTTTCAATTGTTTCGAATCGCAAAAATTCAATTGCTTTCAATCGCTATAATCATTTTTCAGTGTTTTCAGTTACTCTCATCATTTTAAATTCGGTGATTCTGGATTCAGATTTCCCATTTTTACGGATTCAATTATTGCTTATATGTTTCAATTGGTTTTAGTAGGTTTAAATTGCATTGCATCATTGTTAATTCAAATTGGAACAGCGGTTTGAATCGGTATAAATCGGATTCAATTCACATCGATAAATATTAATTGATTTTATTCAGCATCAATCTACTTAAATAGTAGTTAATAAATTGAAAATAATGACAGTAAATGATGATGAACAAGTAATTTCTTTTATTTAATCAATTACAGAGAATTTTTTTGTAATTTTTTTACATAAAACGTAGCGACATAGTATAGTGAATAATATTAAAAGAAAAACAAGTTAAATTTAATAATTACTTATGTGACTATTTCACATAAACTCATATTATATTGCCATATGACTTAAATGTAATATAATCAGAAAACTTCAACACTTATAATAGCGCATCAAATGACGTTTTAAATATTAGTTAAGGTAAATTTATAATAATTTCTATTATTTTAACACATTTTTGTTGTATTGACTCATTAAAAGAAATATAAAATCATTCTTTGACTAAATCTGAATTTACCAGAAGTGTTTTTGGTACTTTAAACTCAAACAACTCATAAACACTTTCGTGTTATTACAGAAAAATTTCTCTTCAACACTAGTAAACTTAATCAATCTCAATTAAAGAACTTATTAGGAAAAACTAGAAAATCAGTAGAAGCTTACCTTACTGGTTTGTAACTACAATCAATAAAAAAGAAACAAATAATGCTAGATTTAGATATTCGAATATATCTATATAATGATTGCAAAACAACAGACTTGAATCTACATTATTTAATCTGAATCTGAATTTGATTGACGAGGAGACCAATCATAAAACGATTTATGTTCAATCTGATTTTTTCCTTTAGCAATTATTTCGGTATTGCTATTATTATTTTCCCATTCATAATTATTATTTTCAGAACCTTTAGAATCTTTTGTTGAACTTTTGTCGTGATCATCCTCATTTTCTTATGTCTCTGGGTCTACCAGGAAACCAAATTTATTTTCATTATTCTCTTGTATCGTTGGTTCTATCAGGTCACCATCATTACTTTCATCATTTTCTTGTGTCGTTGGTTCTACCAAGTCACCATCATTTCCCCCCCCCCCCCCCCCTTGTATTTCGACTTCTGATTGATACTCGTTGTCATATTCATTACCTTTATTTTTGTTTTGCTTTTAAGCTTTTTCGTCTTTTAGGTCTTTTCACTTCAGCACATTTCTTTGCCACATAGAAATCAAATCTGGCTAGTTCTGTTAGATAAGCATTGTTTTGTTCTGTACCCTTAGGTTTGGAGATATTTTTCATCCAGTATAAATAATAATCTATAAAAGAATAATTATAAATATTTTTGTGCACTGTTCAACCATATTAGCTTTTTTTATGAATTCATAAATTTTGTCTATCCCACCTGTCCAACCCCCTATATACATCCTCTCATCACACGTAGACACCCATCGACACACCTAATACATACACATCCCCCCAATTACACACTCGAGTATAACTTTTGATCAGTATGAAATAAAAACTGTAAAAACGCTCATTATATGTATACCGAACTTGTTTACCCCAGCCATTTGTACTGAACATTGAAAATTCTTTTGGTTTACCTTCGCAAGCTCCAAGTTTGATGACGTCCAGTTTGTTACAAGATACTTTTCCATTCCCTAAGCTGCTTTTGTTACTTTTAAATCCCGTCTCTGTACTGGTTAACAGTACTTCTTCCTTAAACACCAAAGACAGTAGATTAAAAACTAAATGTCGAGGAGATTTACTATCGTTCAGCAGACCATTGTACTGAGTCTCGCCAAGCCACTCATTACGTCCGATGTGCACCTATAAAATAAATAATAATTAAAAAAACTGCAATTAAATCTATTTATTAAATTAGGATATACAAATTACCCTGTTAAAATTGTCGGACGTTCGTAAGCTCCCAATCGCTGGATAATTATCTTGATACATAATATTCCCTTTATTACTCGCAACTTTATTTATCATGACTATAAACATATTATTCTTTATGTATTAGTTTTATATGAATACGTGATTTTAGATCACGAATATTAGAAGTAAATATTCTATTTACCATTGTACTCTTTGCTTTTCTTAATCACGCTTTCTTGCAAGTCTACGTTCAATTTTTTTAAACGTTCCGCTTCTGTGGATATTTCGATCAATTGTTTTTTCAAACGTTCTTTACTGTGTTTTAGTTTATTATTTTCTATTAATAATTTTTCGTTTTCATTTTTTAAACTTTTGAGCCGAGTATTCAACTTATCTACAATGGCATTGCATTATTTTACAGCATGAACAGATTGAACCTTTTTTACCTACAAAAAATTGTATATTTTATAGATCAACGTAATTTAGTTATTAACTATCAAAAATAGTTTTAACGTACATTCTAATACATTTGATGCAACAGAAACTACAACCTTATCATCACGTTTCTGAAAAAAAAAGTTATTATAATGGTTTATAAGTGTTACAGTGTATATATTTTCTCATTTACAAAGTATATATGCATCAGGGCCTCGTTGGAGCAAAAATGTTTTGTTTTGCCATTAACTTTTTTTTCAACTAACTATACAATTACGATAAAAACATAATACATTCTTTGAATAAATATAAATAAATTCTACTTGGATCTTAGTTTGTGATATTACATTTTCATTATCTGATAGATTGCATAAATCAGCGTCCCGTGGATGCCCATTATCAGCTATCATTGCCGCTTGCAATTAACCAGAGGCCATATCTATATCTCTAGTTTCCTGAAAGCGCATATTTTTTTAATGTTTTCAGAATAAGAAAAAAGAATTGTACACAAAAATATCATTAAAATGAATTTGATTGTATTTATAAAATTAATAGTGAATATAATTTGTCAACAACAGAGAGTTAAAAGTTTTATGATAAAAAGTTTAGTTGGATTAATACATTTTAGCTATATATAAGTTTTTGAACATATTTTTTTTTTACCTCATCTGTTGCTCCCAATTTCAGTTATTGATCAGCTAATTCATCGAATGCCACGTCGACTGACTGATCTTTTAAATCTTTACTTTTTGGTAGTTTAGATAGAGGAGGCTCCAAGTTTTCATCACTAGATACCTATAAAATTAATTTGGATTAATCATTTTATAATTATGCTTGTAAATATATTTGCTTTAAATCTTAAATATATTATTATTATTTCATTTCATAGGATCACCTGTAATTTTTGCCTGTGTTCAGAAGGCAGCTTTCTTTTAGATACCTTGAAACTACGATAATATTATATTAAAATTAATCTATCATAAGGCTATTAATTATAATATATTTCTGAGAGAACGGAGTCAAACCGATCAGGCAAATCTAACGGTTCAAAAAGAAGTTAGAATTACCATATATTTTCATGAGGTAGTAAAACGTTTAAACAAGCTTTGTTTTGACTTTTCTAGAAAAAAATAGTGCTTTGCATATTAACATTTAAAATTAGTAGCATGTGGAATACCAATTTAAAGGATATTTAAATGTATTGTACGTTGTTTCTAACTGATCTGAAGTAACCCGCCCCTTGTACAATCGATGTTGAAAGAAAAGTTTTTTTTCATATTGATACTACAATGCGAGTATTATATTCTTTTGTGAGTTACATTTTTAAAAATTTCAAATACGAAGTAAACGTATAAAAAGCAAACAAAAGGTTAATATTTTTTTATTTACATTAAGTTTTCCCTAAGTGATCGGTATAACTTTGTTCTACTACTAGTAATATACCTGTTCTTGTTTATCAACTTTTGAAGATTCTCCCACCTAAAAATATTAATTCAATCTCAATAATAAAAAAGAGCAATTATAATATAATTTATTATTTATATTATTTTTTTAATTTTACCATAGATTTTTTCTCAGAGATATTTGCTGAAATTGCAGTTTACTGAAAAAGAATGTCAATATGAAGTAATTTTTTTAAATTGTATGTATAAGTCTATAAGAATTCAAAGATATATTTTAGTTTAAAAAATCGTATTACCTCATTTAACGTATTAGTTTTATTTTCTAAAATAGTTCGGGAGTTGCAGTTTTCCTATATATTGATATATCAAAATTATCATCAGTAAACTTAAAAATATTGTTAGTAAAAAGCGGTTAAAATTTTTTTTAGGAATGTCTGTACATATATTCTGATATTAAGGTAGTTGTATCGTTACGACCTTTACCTTTAAAGTCGTAACATTTAACACGCATGGTATAGGAAACGCGTCTGCTAGAGTTACATTTTAGGTTACAACGTAAAAGCGTTATTGTAAATTTGCTGATAAAACTAATAGATCGTACATAAACATAATACGAGTAACTACCAACAAAAAATTATATAGGTTACCGTCTATTTATTTGTTTGACAGAGCTTTTGAAACATCAAGCATGTAAGTGCGAGAGAGGCAGCATGAGTACAATCTCGTCAAAAGTTTATATTACATAAGAGACAACAGCTTTCAATTATTCTTAAAATCATTTATGATCGTTTCTGAATTTTATTAGAGTAATCTATTAATTATATGTGTTCCAAATCACATTAAAAACAAATTTTGTCTTGTACTAACTTTTGAACAAGGCTTTCGCGATACAACTACCTTAAGGGGGGAGTCTGCTTTACCGACTTCAAAAAATCGATTTTTTTTGTCTTAAATCTATTCCAAAACTATCCAAGAATATGTCTTCAAATTTTCAGAGGCCAATTCGACATATTTCCGAAGCTAGAGCAGTTTTAGTGGCCGAGCATCGAGCAGGTGCGAATGCTCGGGCAGACCCGAGCGCGCGCGCTCCGCCCCTCGATGTATTCTATTATTCGACTATACTCGTATATACTTGAAAAGGTCCAACCATCCTTTGAAACATTATTTGGAGTTTCTAGAAGGTCTGTGTTGAGTAGTAGTAGGGAGAATGGTATACAATATAACGGTATACTATAGCTCTCGGCATCGGCTTCTACACTGCTGTTTGTAGCGTCAGCTTTCAGTTCCACTTTTGATTTTTCCGAGTACACATCGAAATGTCAAGCTACCCGAAACGTGAACGATCTAAAAGACAGCGTGTTGCGGAACCGCGAAAGCGGAAATTTCACGGCAATCGTTTTACAAGTGTTTCATCGGACGATGGAGACTTACACACGAGCCGCAGTGAGCAGAAGTTAACGACAGCAAGCAGCGATGATGTCATTATTTATTCTGCGCACTGCTACCGCATTATTGAATTTATATCTGTGTTTCTCGCCATTTCGGAAATCGCAATTTGCAGATCATGCAAGCAAAAATTAACGTTTGCAGAAAGCGATCATCGAGTCCTAGGATTTAAAATTATTGTCCAGTGTATGTGTGGTCGACGCGAAATCCAGTCAGGACCATTGATAAATACCGACCACGAAATCAACAGACGAATTGTTTTTGTTATGAGGCTTCTTGGTATCGGACGAGAAGGGATAAACGTATTCTGCGGCCTTATGGATATGTCTGCAGGTTTTGCAAAATCTACTTATCAACAAATCGTTGAGCATTTGCACACAGCGTCGAAGAAAATGTTCAAGAGCACCTGCGAAAAAGCCGTCAAGGAAGAAAAAGAAAAAAACGTTGAACATGAAAGACCTGCGAATCATTTGAAGGTTTCGGGCGATGGATCGTGGAAAAAGCGCGGTTATACTTCCTTGTACGGTGTAACAACGCTCATTGGATACTACAGTGGCAAAGTAATCGATCTCATTGTAAAAAGTGGATATTGTCATTCGTGTGCCATAAGTAAAAATACTTTGGACGAAGACGCATTTGAGGAGTGGTATAAGAATCATAAAGACTCATGCTCCTCAAATCATGCAGGTTCGGCAGAAAAGATGGAGGTGGATTCCATAATGGAGATGTTTTCGAGATCCGTCGAGAAATTCGGAGTTACGTACACTAATTATATCGGCGATGGCGACTCCAAAACTTTTACTGGAATCTTAAACAGCAATCCTTACGGGGACGAGTGCACAGTGACGAAAAATGAGTGTGTTGGACACGTGCAAAAGCGTATGGGTACTCGTTTACGTAATAAAAGAAAAACCGAGAAACTCGGAGGAAAAACGCGGCTAGCGGAGAGTGTAATCAAGAAATTGACGATATACTACGGTCTAGCAATTCGTCGAAATATTGATTCAGTGAAAGGTATGAAGAAAGCTAGTATAGCAACATTATAACACTACTGTTCCACGGATGAAAATCGTTGGCATGAAAATTGTCCAGAAGGCGCCGAGAGTTGGTGCGAATGGCGCAAGGCTCAAGCGGCGAATAATCTTGCATCTTACAAACATTTGGCGAGATTAATCGATTAAACCGTGGAGAAGTACATTCGTCCAATTTATGAAGAGCTCTCTAATGACGATTTAATGAGGCGGTGCTTAGGCGGCCACACTCAAAATTCCAACGAATCGTTCAATTCGATTGTGTGGCACCTAAGTCCGAAACATTTGAATTCTGGCTATAAAATCGTCGAAATTGCAGCATATATGGCTGCAGGCATTTTTAACGAGGGCTACTCTGCTGTACTTTCCACCATGCAGCTCCTCAATATCATCATCGGGCAGCAGTGCAAAAAATTTGCTGACGCCGTCGATGCTGAGTGCATAACGCGGGAGAACCGGCGCGCATCATTTTCTAGCAAGAAGGCTCGTACAGCCCGAAGATTGGAAACCCTCAGCCAAAACGAGTTTTTTTAAGAAGAGGAAGGACTAATGTATGGCCCAGGGATAGCTGATTAACCTCTAATTACTGTAAGTACCCAAAAACTTATATTCTTTTGGACCGAAAACTTTAAAGCGCGTTTTCTCGAGTTTTCATTTTTATGATTTTTAGAAAACGGTGCCGGTGATAGCAAAAAGAAGATACGTCCAATCGAAAAAAATCAATGTAATCTAGCTTCAGTATTAAATTATCTTCTATTTGAACTAAAAAAGTTGAACAAAAGTATTATTTAAACTACTTTTTTTGCAACTTAAAGTGAATTTTTTTTTTTCAAAAAAGTGAATTTTTTCCAACTTTGAAAAAATTTGGAATTTGACAACTTCTTCGGTATTTTTTGAGTTCATATAGAAAAGAAACTTATAAAAATTAAAAAAAAATTTGTCGCGACTGTTTCAGACGCACCGCACGACCTCCATCACCGGCACCGATTAGAAAGTGCAGACTACAGGCGCTCCGGTAAAATGGTCATAACTTTAAGAAATTTTAATATTTTTTAATAACAAAAATTGTTTTTTAAAGCTATAATATGGTACATTATGTTCTCAAAATTTCGTATACCCCAATCATTTCCTTCCCTATCAAAAAAATCGCTGAAAAACGCTTTTTTTCGTCTCCTTAATTACACTCCCCCTTAAGGGGTTAACATATCTAAATTAGACGAAAAAATATATTTTTTTTATAATGTATCCTGGACAAACAGAGTATACGATATGTATTATAATTGAAACAATTATAATTATGAAGTCATTACATCCAGGAAGTTACTAGACTTTTAAGAGGTTAGTTTTATTATGTAAATAAATTATTTAAACTTTGAATCGTATATATGTTTATTATATTATATTTATACTTATGTTATATCATTTTTTACAGGATACGCAAGTATTAAATGACATATTTTATGTCATAATAGTTATTTTAACGAATGAAAATATTATAGAATTGTGTCAGGTATGTTATTCATAGATATTGTGATATTAATACACTTACACTTTATTATATTATACTTATGTTATATCATTTTTTACAGGATATGCAAGTATTAAATGACATATTTTATGTCATAATAGTATATTATGACACTGTTGTGGGAGATGGTTTTCTACCTTGCTCGAGGGTTTTCGCACGAGCGAAGCGAGTGAGAAAATCGAGCAAGGTAGAAAAACACCCCCCACAACAGTCTCATACGATATTTTATAGCACAACAACCTCAAAATCGACAATAAAGTTGGCATTTTGAGGTTAGTGTGCTATAATAGTTATTTTAACGAATGAAAATATTATAGAATTGTGTCAGGTATGTTATTCATAGATATTGTGATATTAATACACTTACACTTTAACTTGATATAGCTCTACTTTGTATTTTCAGATCGTACGCGCAGGCTCCTGAACATCCAAAAGCATGAAAAGTATTCTTCCAGAGCTTCAATCATTCGTAATTCATCCAGCTAGTGGATGATGCTAATTAGAATACATCAAATTATGATTAACATGTAAGTATTGTTCGATCAATAGAGAAATATGTTGACTTTTTTTTTGTTTTAGATAAAGTAAATAACTTCAGAAAATTGTGCAAGTAAGAATAACAAAATTTAAATAGCGTTATCCACCAGTGGTATGTATTTCAAGCATTTTAAGCCCTGTTAGGCCTAATATCCTGCACATGGGTAGTCTAGCGCCTGCGCGTACAAAAAAAATGGTACTGGTCACTTATCTACCATATTTCATCGATAATGGTATTTTTTTTTCTGGTGAAATATATTAAACTAGTGTATTTACTTGTAAGAAATCAATTTTATAATATAATTTACAATTCAAAAATCAAAAAAATCTGTTTTAGGTATGTTATTACCTTAATTCGATTTAAGGGAAGAAAGTATCCATTTTTGAGCAAAAAATCGTTTTTTTAGAAAAGAGCCGGATACTTATCCATTATATTACATCAATGCGAGATCATTGAATTGATCATCATTTTGTGGTCAAATGCGATAAAACAGCACATACACTTGTAAGAAATGAAATTTATAATATAATTCATAAACATTCGTTTTCATTTAATAATACTAAAAAATCTGTATAAAGTATGTTACATAACCCTTTAAAGTTTTTATATACAATTTTGAAACGATAAGACCATATTATAATTGATTATATGACATTGTTTTAAAAGTTTAAAAAACTTTACGTATTTAAACAATGAGAAAATGTTTAGTATAAAATGTAAACTATCTTCTAATAATTATAATAATTATAAAAAAATGGTTCACCTTTGAGGAGTTTGATGTTTTATGCTTTCAAGCTTGCTATTATACTGCATCATTTTAACTGCTAGAATGCTTTACAACTTCGGGTAGTCTTTAGCTGATAAAACAGTATTTGCTGGTTTTAGCTTTTGCCTTTTATCGTTTTCTGATGCTGACTCTATTAAGCGATCCGGTACACTGGTCATCCTTTTTTTAGAGCCAATAATTTCTTTCATCTTTGCTAGTGATTCTAAAAATAGTAATAATAAAATAACAAAAGTTGAAAATATTTAATATTTAAACAAGTAAAATTAGTAAAGCATAGAAATTTTGTTGTGATTTTATGGACAAGACGACTAAAGTTCTACCGACGAACAAAAAAAATTATTTCTTAATACCTGATTGTTTATTTAACATTTGTTATAAGTATACGTATTTGCAACAATTTTCCGATCCAATAAAATATTAATTTATATATAAATTGTACCTTGTTTACTGGGAATATTAAAAAAAATGGCAATATCAGCTGATCAAGAATATTTTTTTTTGAAAGCTTTAAACAAAATACAATTTTGAACAAAATACAACATATCATTTTTTTACGTTTTCTTCAAACAAATATTTAAGATATGAGACTATAATGGCAGCGTAACCCACTAAATTCAAAAGATATCAAAAAGATATCGTACAGCGATGCTATTATATAGAACTGATGGGTATAAGGAAAAAAATTGTTTTGAAATACTAAATGTTAAAAATGTTCTAATTTACTTACCTTCTAAAATCAAAATCGATGCAGGATGCAACTCTTCTTCATATTTAACCATATATTTAATAACTTTCTTGTGTTTTTCAAAATTTCAATTTTCAATAAATCTCGTTGAAATTATTATTTTTTTAAATTCGACGTATACATACATAATTAATCTCAATTAATTTTTAAATGAAATATATTAATGTACTTTGCTATACATCAATATACGAGCAGGAAAATGTTTTTTTTCTTCCAAGAGGTTATCGCAGATCCAAGCTAAACGTCCTCCATGCACGAAAATTTCATGGTTATGGTCATATTATCATATTTGCGAAACAAAAAAAAATTACCCGGCATAAACACATCATGAATGTACTGTACGTGAATCTACAAGGAAACGCTGGGATTCTAAATGTAAAATGTAGCTGACTAGTACAACTCCTGGTAAGGGTTTTATTTGTTTCAACAAAATGTTTTTTATTTCAAGTAAGAATATTGAAACTAACCTAAGTCATTCAAGATGTAACAGTATATTATATTATATATAATTTTTACAGAACCTAATAGAAGTTGTACTTCTGCAAATATTCAAGTTCAAAAACTTGAATGTGATATCCACAAAACCAGCAGCAACAATGCTTCAGATCAAAATGATAAAAGTGATGCGGACCAAAGAGATGTACCTGATAATAATGAAGTACCCGACATAATCTCCCAAAAAGCTGACAATAATGAGTTAGTAGATCAAGCTAATAAAGCTAATAATGATTCAGGTGAGTAAATAATGTAATCTAGTAACTTTTTCAAATAGTTCTGGGGCCTCCTTTTACATGTACCAAATAATAACGCAAAAATCGCGCATACAATTATTTTATATGGATGATTGTCAGGATACTTGCGAATTCCAATATTCAAGTTTGGATCCAAAGAAAGTTTCGATACATCTAACTACCATTAAGATATGATTCTTTTGTACATTTTTAATACATTTTAGACAATAAAAATGCACGAATCGGTTATGCAGTCAATCTATTAGCAATATGAAATTTATCTAGTTCAGGAACTTTACAGGATTTACGGGGAGTTTACACAAATTGATTTAATAGCTTTAAATTTAATTTATACGGACATATTGGATACTTTAAACTCATAAAACTCGTAGGACAAATCATAAAAAGTATATCACATTTAGTCAATAAATTTTAATCAATTAATCATGAATATAAAAGGGGTTTATTGAATAAATAGACCACCAGAATGTCGTTCACCTATTATAATATTTTAAAGGGATAACATACTAAAAACAGATGTTTTTGGAAAAAATTGGAAAATCTTAGAAAAATTGGAAAATTTTGGGAAAAATTGGAAAATTTTGGTAAAATTTAGAAAAATTGGAAAATTTTGGAAAAATTGGAAAATTTTGGGAAAATTGGAAAATTTTGGAAAATTTTGGAAAATTTTGGAAAATTTTGGAAAATTTTGGAAAAATTGGAAAATTTTGGAAAAATTGGAAAATTTTGGAAAAATTGGAAAATTTTGGAAAAATTGGAAAATTTTGGAAAAATTGGAAAATTTTGGAAAAATTGGAAAAATTGGAAAATTTTGGAAAAATTGAAAAAAATTTGAAAAATTGGAAAATTTTGGAAAAATTGGAAAATTTTGGAAAAATTGGAAAATTTTGGAAAAATTGGAAAAATTGGAAAATTATGGAAAAATTGGAAAATTTTGGAAAAATTGGAAAATTTTGGAAAAATTGGAAAATTTTGGAAAAATTGGAAAATTTTGGAAAATTGGAAAATTTTGGAAAAATTGGAAAATTTTGGAAAAATTTTGGAAAAATTGAAAAATTTTGGAAAAATCGGAAAATTTTTGAAAAATTGGAAAATTTTGGGAAAATTGGAAAATTTTGGGAAAATTTAAAAATTTTAATTAATTAAAATATTTTATAGAATTTGCTCAATTTTGAAAAATTTCATTAAAATTGTACAAAGTTAATAATTTGTTTTTGTATTTAAAATTTTATGGATTTTTAATTTATTTTTTCATTTTTTATAAGTTAATTTTTTTCCCTGGGGGGGAGGGCTGCACCCCTGGGGGAGGGAGGGCTGCGCCCCTGGACCCCCACCTCATCACTTACCTACCTTCCCGTCGACGTTTCATGCAATACACTCGAATTTTTAAACACTTTTTCATTTTATTCACAGTCATATTCGCAACTCGTTTCAAAAAATAGTATGTGCAATACGTGCGAGCTGGTGATTTTCAACTCATGTGTTTGTCACCCTCGAAACGCTCCGGCGACAATACAAATACGCACACTCGTTGTAAATCACCTGCTTCTCATTGAACCTAATCCGAAGTTTGATTCTGCAAATTCGGTGTATTATTTCGGGACACGAATTTGTATTTTCTATGAGAATCACCCATATGTTAATAATTATTAACAAGAATAAAAATTTTAAATGTTCCAAACCTGTATTTTATGTTTCATTTATATTATATATCTTTAAAAATTGAAAATTAATTTTTTTTAAATTCAATATTTGTTCTTATTCAGCATTTATTTGTAGGTTCTCCTAATAAATTAAACGTAGATGCTGATGGTCCAGTAGGCGACAGTGAAAGTGATTTTGAATATGAAAATAGTAATTATTGTACTGATGATTGTTCTTCAGTTGGCGATGACAATAGTGATGATGGGGACGGTGATTTGGATGACATCGTATTGTTTGAAGAATCAAACTTTACTGTGCGCGATGTTATGTCAATAGTTATGGCATATTCTCTTCGATTCACAGTTTCGGATGTAGCAAGATCCGAAGTGATCAATATTATAAAGCTTCTTGCCGGACCTAAATTTAAAGACTTGAGTATGTCTAAGTATATATTAGCTAAAGCCTTCGATCCTCCGGACGATAAAATAATGTTTCACTATTACTGTGATAAATGTTCTAAAAAAATTGTGTATTCTACTACGAAGCAAAATTTTATGAAAGGAATAAAAACTTGCGAAATGTGTGGGACGAATAATGACATATCTTTAAAATCTAGAAATTATTTTATTGCAATAGATTTAATATATCAATTAAAAATGTTATTTTCTTATGACGTAACTCAAAAGGATATTTTTAAATCATTGAGTAAAAAAAATCTGTTACCGAAGACAAGAATATTGCAGATGTGTATGACAGCGAACTATATACAAATATTAATGCTAATGATATTCAGTATTTAACATACAAGTACAGTACTGATGGAGCACCTTTAACCAAAAGTGACAAGCGGGGCTTTTGGCCTCTTCAAATTTGCTGTAATTTCTTGTCGTCGAAAATTAGATCAAAATATGTTTTACTTGCAGGAATTTTAATGTGTACAAAAGAACCAAATAGTGATTTAGCTGATTAATATTTTTCAAAATTTAATCAACAAGTACTTACTTTATATGACATTGGAATAGAAGTTAATGATCTAAATGACAAAAAAGTTAATCTAAAATTTTGCCCGTTATGTTGTTGTGTGGATTCTAAATGTCGACCGATCTTAGAAAATAGATTACAATTTAATGCCTACTATGGATGTAGTTGGTGTAGTTGGTGTTACCTTAGAGGCAAGTATCAGACAAATGTTTCGGGAGTAAGATACCCTGTAAATAAAAATTGATGAGAGTGGACTGAAAAATCATATTAGCTTATTAAACATTCCAAGTATAGATATGGTTTGGTCATTCAGTTACGACTATATGCACGGTATGCTTCTTGGTGTTGACAAGCAAATATATAGGCAGTGGACTTCACCAAAATTAGATTCAATATTTAAGTTAAAAAATTATCATATAAAAATGATTGATAATCGATTAAAGCATATAAAACCCACACAAGATATCCATAGACGTCCACGATCTCTAAAGGATCGAGAGAATTGGAAAGCTTCCGAACATAAATTCTGGATTTTGTGTTACAGTTTAGCGTGCTTAGAGGGTACACTTTATGACGATGCTTTGGTCCATTACTTATTGTTTGTCAAAAGTCTGCATACCTTATTAAAAGAAAGAATCAGTGAAGAAGATTTAGGAGTATGCGAACGTGACTTATTTGAATTTGTATTAAATTATCAAATGTATTTTAAAGAAAATAGCATGACATTTAATATCCATATTTTATTACATGTTATTCAATCGGTAAGAAAGAGTGGATCCCTTTGGACAATATCTACTTTCCCTTTAGAAAGCAATATTTATCAACTGAAATCATATTTAAATGGTCCAAATGGAATGGACCAACAAATGTCAAGAAAAGCTTTACAAGTATTACATTTCAAAACTGGCAACGTTCACTATTCGACGTCTGAGTTGAAAGTTTATTGCACAGATTTGTTCAGTTACAAAATATTGTCGACTTTTTATGATTACGGTGAAAATGATGAGGTTGTTTTCACAGGTAAATGTTATTTCAAACAGTATGATGGAAGGTTTTGTAAAACGTACAGAAAATGTATTTATAAAGGCAAAGTTTTTCACTCTGTAGAATACGAAAAGACGACATGCACAATCGACAGTATGGTTCAATTAAAATCAAGCCGGTATGGCCAGATACTAGACATAATAAAATTAGATGATAAATGTTATTTTGAAATTTTAAAAATTAACACTTTTGAAAACAAGCCTTTCAATGTACTACATATAGACAAAATAAAAAGTGAAGACAGTGAAAATAGCTCTGCAGTGTCTATCAATGAAATATGCTGTAAAATAGTACTTGTAAATAGTTGTAATGCTCGATATTTGTGCAAATTACGTAATGATTTTGAACCTCAATGATTAAATCATATTTTATACGTATAATATGTATGTTTATATGTATAATATTTTTTATGTACAACATTCGTCATGTCACTTAGAGTTCTAACCATTGAATTGAATGACTTTCCCCAGGTGCCAATACTAAAATAGAGTAATTGTAAAAAAAAATAATAAATTTGTTTTTTAGTTTCATTCCTAAAACCCTAGTTTTTCTATAAAGTATTTTGATCATTTATATATTCTGTTCTTTATGAGAAACAAGAAATTTCATAAGCAAAGACAATTTAATTTTATTTCTATCTCTTTATTAAGATTATTATTTATATATTATATTCCATATATGTGTCATGTACTCAAAGAGGTAAAAATGCTTCCAATTGTCAATTATACTACTTTAGCAAGTACATTATATACCTATGTATTTACACATGTTTTGATTTCATATTAATATAATGTAAATACGTAAAAAAATAAAATAACGTATAAAAATGTTAATGCCAAAATCAATATTTCTTTATTAATTTCTTATATTATAATTAATTTATTAATGAACCTGCATCTGGTCTATTCTTGTACCATAAGATTTTAGCTTTTTTTGAGAAAACTAAAATACTATACTGGAGGTGATCCTATAGTAAGTTTGAAAATTTTGCTAGGTACATAATACCATTTTTTTAAATTGGTGGTTATATTTTTTATCTAAAAGTTTTTGGTAAATTTTCATAAATTTTTAGACAGAATACCCATACTTACGTAGAAAAGACAAGCAATTTCCAATGAAAATTGATGTTTGCAAAACTGTCAATGTGCATGGGAATGCAAGTATAGAATTTGAAAAAAATTATGTAATTTCTAACACCTGTACTACACATTTACTGGGAAGTCCAAATTTTTAAAAACATAATTATAAAGAAAAATAAAATTATATTGAATTTAAACTTAAGGGCATAAAATGCATTTCTAAATTATTTTGCGAAGTTTTTTTCAATGTTTTGAGGGTCTTGTCCTTAACAGGTTAATAGGTGCCGATTAATATAGTTAATAATTACTGTTAGACATTAGAAATTATTTAAAAACAATTCAAATAATAACTGAATTGAAAATAGTGTACTTGTGTGCAATTAAAAACGATAGACGCGGATTAAAATGAATCCGAAAATCCCGCATTGAAACCGATTCATACGATATTTTTTAGTCTGTGTTTAAGGCGGATTAAAAACAATTGCAATATCACCCCAATTAAAAACAATTCACTCGTATACGATTCAAAACAATAGCCGCGGATTGAAATGAATTCGAAAATTCCTCATTGACCCCGATTCGGATCATGTCTTTCAGTCTACGTTTAAGGCGGATTAAAAACGATTGCAATATCAACCCAATTAAAAAAGATTCACTTATTTACGATTGAAAACGATAGCCGCGGATTGAAATGAATCCGGAAATCCCGCATTGAAATCGATTCGGATCTTGTCTTTCAGTCTACGTTTAAGGCGGATTAACCCCCCTGCGCAGAGAGCCGAGTATACTCGTCCAAACCGCACGTCATTTTTGTATACATTTTGTATCACAAATTTAAATCTTTACTTTGTTGGGTCATCTACAACCTCTCAAATTGAAGCTAAAATAGTATAGCTATTATTTAGAAAATGTTACGAATTTGCAGAAAATATTGTTGCAAACTTACATTCGATCTAATCCATATACACGAAAATAAACTTCTGCGCAGGAGGGTTAAAAACGATTGCAATATCAATCCAATTAAAAACGATTCACTTATTTACGATTGAAAACGATAGCCGCGGATTGAAATGAATCCGGTAATGTCGAATTTAATCGGATTCCGATAAATTCAATATTGAAAACGATTCAAGCTCAATCAGGCGTCCGATTGGTTGGATTAAATGAATATTAAAAACGATTCATTTACGTAAAATCGAATGCGGAATTAATCGTTTTCAATCGGGTATTTTCAGCAGGGCAGGTAAAATTAATAAGGAAAGGATGCCAAAGTAAAACTGACTTTCTAAGGGACGATCATGGGAACCTTATAACGGATACAGATGGGCTACTAAATAGGTGGAAAAACTATTTCGATAAGCGTCTAAACGTACACGGACAACAAATCTCTTTAGTCTATAAATTAATAGAGCTCCAATAGATCATTTACGGGCGTAACTATTTACACAGGAAGAGGAACCACTTAAGAAAATAATTCATAATTTTATTTGTGCCATATGGAGGAAAGAAATATTGCCCAAAGAATGGAGAGACCTAATCATATTCCCAATACACAAAAAAGGAGATACAACAAACTGTAATGACTATAAGGGCATTTCTCTTATCTGTACATGCTACAAAATTCTCTCTAACAATCGACCAGATGTTCATGGTTAGGCAACTTCTCGAAAAGAAATGGGAATACGGGGAAATGGTACACCAATTATATATTGATTTTAAGAAAGCGTATGACTCAATACTAAGATGTAAAATGTTTCACGTCTTAGAACTGCTACGGGTACCAAAACAGTTAGTCAATTTAATCAGAATGTGCCTAGATAACAGTTAGGGCATAGTCAGATTAGATAAAAGCCGATCGCAGCCATTTGACATTCACAACGGACTAAAATAGGGAGATGTACTATTTAACTGAGTACTATTTAATTACTATTTAACCCTCTTATTTAACTGAGTTTTAGAATAAGTGGCCAGAGCGGTACAAGAAATCAACGAGGGAATTGTAATAAATGGCTCCCTAACACAATTGTTAGCATACGCAGATGACATACATATTATAGGAAAACAGACAAACTGTAATAAAAACGTAAAAATAGCAATAAAAGTAGCTAAAGAAATAGGCCTAGAAATAAGCGAAGAGAAAACCCAGTACATGGTCACTAGTAGAACAGGGCCTGAGATTGCTGATACCGACTTGAAAGTCTCGGGCAAAACTTTCAAAAAAGTAGACGAGTTTAATACCTTGACACGATAATAAACTACAAAAATGAGACTCACAAAAAAATCAAGAAGAGACTGCATTCAGGAGCATGCCTCTATTTGGTAAATAACTTACTAAAATCACAACTACTATTGCGCAAGACTAAATTAGAAATATAAAGAAAAATAATAATCCCAGTACTTCTATTCAGATGCTAAACGAGTATTTACAAAATTAACGCTCATTTACAACCCAACAGATTTTTATTTTTGAACTTATGAGTTTCCTTCGATGCTCTTTAGAATCCTTAGATAATTTACAAGACCTACTGATCAGTGAAAAACAATGAGCATTTGTTTATAATACTTTTGACCACATTTCTCATTATCATACATCACATTTTATAAACAAATGCTCATTGTTCTTCACTGATTATGTATTTTTTCAAAATTAAAATAATTCAAGTCTTGAAAATTGTCTAAGGATTCTAAAAAGTATCTCACAAAAATTATGAGTATAAAAATAAAAATTTGTTGGATTATACACATGCCGTAATTCTTCCATATTTCAGGTAGATGCCCATTGGTTGTTATTTCTTGGTTATCGTATGTTTTTCATAAATAGAAAGGGGTTATCTAAGCATTGCTGTATCCTTTTATTACTCATAAATACTTCATGATAATCAAATAATATCTCAAAAACAGCATTTTTTCTTGCTCAAAAAATTCATATTTATAGCTAAAAATATACTCTTTCGTATAAACTATGTGAGATTTGACTTTGATATTTTTATCTCCTTAAAAAATCAAAAACTATCCCAAGATTCGATTTTTATTACATGAGACTCAATACAAGTAGGTAGTAGGGTCGTGTCTAGGATGTTGACATAAACTTTTGTTTTCACTTTTTTACTTACAAATAAGGTACTTTACCAAATTTCAACCCTTACAAACTTTCCTTTTTCGTCACCAGAGCAGTTTTTTTATTTAATTATTTCTCTTTTTATTTACTTATTTCTGAGAAAGAAGTACGCTTACTATGATTAAATTTTTTTCTTCTTATGTACAAGTTTTTCTAAATCTAAATCCATTAAGTGGCTATTCTATTTCTCTTTTCTACTGTCCGGTAAATGAGAAAAATCATTTTTGACAAACCATCAATTATTTAAAAAATACTCATTTATTATTATAAACTTTAATTTTTTCTATCATATACTCTTTCAAATTACCTGGTTGAAATTCTGACTTTGATAACTTTATTTTCCCAAAGTAAAATTAAAAACTGTTAAAAATTTAAATTTATAATATATTTGTACATTTTTAGGATATATAAAATTCTTATACCAGCATTTTATCTTTATAAATTATTATTTTACTGCAAAAGATGTATCTTTTACAACTAACAAAAGCTATCACCGTTTCTTTAAGGTTTTAAAATATACTAAGTTATATATAATGATAGTCAAAGTTTTATGTAGGTGAACTAAGTTTTCACCAAATAGTCAAAGTTTTATGTAGGTGAACTAAGTTTTCACCAAATAGTCAAAGTTTTATGTAGGTGTAGGTTACTTTTAGGCTATTTTTAACCTTATTAAGGATCAGTCCTATGTTAGGCATGTTAGATACTTTGTTTTAGACCTTAACAAATCGATTCACACAAAAATTGAAAATAGTTCCACGAGCGTTCCAACCTTCACCTATATAAAGTATTTTAATTTTTTTTAGTATTATAGTATTTTATTATGTTAATTTTCCGTATGTGATCTGGGGTTCTTTAATTCATAATTATTAAAGTTCTATTTTTCTCATTTTTACTTATTAATGCTTTAGCAGATTTCATGTATTGCTATTTTACATATTGGAATTTAAAGAGAACTGGTGACGCTGTCCTTGTGGAGGAAAGTCAAACCAAAGCAAAGCAGTCATTTGATATATTGCCAAGTGTATATTCCAGTCGTAATTGGGTGATTCCGCCTTAACTTGTCCACTTTGCGTCCAGGTCTCTAAGTCTATTATACATTCGGAAAAGAAATTTCTTTTTAATTTTTACATATGTATGGCATAACCAACTATAATTGTTACAAGGCGGAATAGTACATGTGTTATCTTTTAAAATAAATGAATAAATTAGGTTTCAAATGTCAGTTCCGTAACGTGTCCAAAAGTCAAATTTCGTTACAAAACGACACTCTACGCAGAAGAAAGGTAGGTAAAAGAAAATTTCAGTGTACATAGTAAACTATAGAATTATTAATATATATTTGTGTTGGTTTTAAACTAAAAATTCGCTAATTATCATTAAAGCATGGTGCTTCATTTTTGTCCAGTAGTTTGCGTTAAACTATTGATGACAACAGTATTTACACCAAGAAGTAGTAGTTTACTATAATAGACCATCCTGTTGGTGGATTCGCAAACAATATGTTATGACTCATTAAACGTATCCGGAAAAAGATCTGGGAATTAAAAAATTTCACGAATTTAAACAGTCTTTTCACTTCAGATTTCAGTAAAAAGCAGTAGACGTCAGTTCCCTAACACTACTAAATTGCTATCTAGATACGGTTTATTAGATATTTTACTATAAGTAAAAAGTGTTTTTCATTACTTAATAGTATAAAGTACATAAAACTTATTTGCAAAAAACTTCGCATGTTAAGTCGACGAATTATGAGAGTAGTTTCAAAGTAAAATGCCAGTTCCATAACAGGTCAGTTCCGCAACCCTATGAAAAGTATATCAAAATAAAAGGTATTTTCAATCATTCTCATAAAAAACTAATAACACCACGTGATTCTACGGTTAAAAATACATAAAAGGTCATGCGAAGTCAACTCTTGGAAATTCAGGGGAATCAATGCAGACTGGGGGTAAAAATCGACAGTTTTTACTTATCCGCCGATTTTATGTTTGTTTTGGGCAAGTTACGGCGGCATCACCCAATTGTATTCAAGGAAAATATTTTAAACTTAGAACATGTTTTACATTATGAAAAAAATTAAGATATTCGAATTTCTTTAACTTTACTTTTGTTTCTATAACTTGATTTTATCAGAAAATTACGATGCATAATGAATACAGATTCTATCAGTTAAAATAAAAAATATAAAAACAAAAATAACCTTGTAATTAAATAAAATTGTTATTTTGTGCGTTAACCGGCTGCACGTTTATTTCGTTATTCGAGCGCAGTATTAACGTCGAGCAGGCGCAGCGAGACACCGATTGCCGTGGTAAACTTGCGCCCGTAAGGAGTTAGGAGTGTGTGAGGCGAGTGAATGTTGAATTACACTTATTTCTATAACAATAACAATAATAGCATTTATTGCACGTCGTTAATTCAACTTTAAACAATTATTTATAATAATGCTTGACTATGTGTGTATGTGTGTATAAGAGGAACAAATTAATTGAATTTGAAAAATGTCGACACGTGGTGACAATTTGTAGTGTTGCGCGCACGGTCGTGAAGGTGCTCGGGATAGAGCCGCGAGTAGAGCGGAAGAGGCCGAAAACCGGACAAGCAAGGAGTTTTGCTCTCCTTGCGCTTCCTCAAAAGTGGAGGAAAAAATTACGCGGAAGGGAGACGTCGGGCTCGACGCTATATACCCTGCGAATAGGCCTCCCGCAGATATATCACGGCCGGTCACGCGACGTACAAGTGACCCGCGGCGCGCTCCAACAGCCTTAAATTATAAAAACTTAAATTATATTTAACGAGAAAATATTTTAACCCCAGAACATGTATTACATTGTGGAAGAGATCAAGATTTTTAGATTTTCTTTAAGATTATTTTCGTTTTTGTAGATTGATTTTAAGTTATTGATACTTAAACAAAATTCAATCATACTAAGCGTACTTCTTTTTCAGTAATAAGTAAATAAGTAGAAAAATAAATAAATAAAAAACCGCTCTGGTGATGACGAAAGAAAATTTGTAAGGATTGAAACTTTTTTACATTTTAACAACAGTTTTTTTTTATCATCACAAAACTTCCTGTATATGCGGAAGCAACACAAAAAATTAGCTAAAAGTAGAAGAGATAATCTTTCCAATACGCCTATTCTCAATTGATTAATAATTAAACTCTTTTACAGTCTATTCGGGATTTAAAATTATGTTATCGAGCGTATGTTTAGACTTAAAAATTTCAATATTTTCTTGTTACAAGAAAATCGGGTTTTTTGTATCGGTGCATGATCCCTAATATCATTAATTATACTAGTTTGATTATAAAATAGATTGACATTAAAATATACATTTGTGGAATTATTCAATATTGCATGGTGTATATTTTTTATCACATGCCAGCAATATCTGAAAGTAATAAATTATATTAAAAAAGTCGACAAATTCATAAAGAGCTTATAACAAAACCTGCATTATTTAATTAAGACTGAGACAAACGATGAAGTTTTAGTGCACAATCAAATTACTTTATTTTATTTCAATCTTGCATAAATAGTAACTGAATTGCTCGATTTCTTATGTTATACAATATATTTTTTTTAGTTATTATAATTGAGATGCGATATAAAGAAGTGTTTAACTTTGATCTGTGTTAGGAGTCCTATAAACACAACGTAACAATGAACTACAATCTACCAAAATTGACACAATGATTTTACATGTACATAATACTAATTTTTACTATACTAAAACCAAATTATATTTTTAAAATTATACTAACCTCAAAGAAATTGAACTATTGAAAAAACTGGGACGTTTCGGCTTGACTTTTAATTAGTTACATATTATAATAATTAACACCGATAGTGAAGTATATTATAAACCTTCATTTTTCAGATAACTTTTTAAACTGTGTTAGAAATTTTTTATTTTGTTGATGTGAATATTTACTTTATTTATATGCCAAAACTGTAGTTTAAAGATACTAAATATATTTTATAACATTTTTAATTCGTAATGTATACTTTTTTAGATTCCTATATTTTACATCTCCTGGTCGAATATCTAGCCGATTACGTACGAAGTGAAAAAAGCCTAATTTATATTTAATATTTTCAAATACATGATATTTCTCATTTTGAATTTTGAGCATTTGGCAGCAATTGAGACTCTTTTCAACGTCTAGCCAATCATCATATTTAATTATCAAACGCTGACTGGGATAGTGTGACACAACCTTTTATGAGACTGGTTAAACCGACATTTTTGCAGTTATCGATAGAATTAATCTCATATCTGATTTCCTCGAAAATATGACAAATGGCGTTGTTGACTAAGATTGTATTCTGCACAGCGGTACGTACCATCGGCTTTCACAAGTCTGCCAAATACATGAAGCGAACTTTGCAATGGCGAATGACAGAAATCTTAATGTTGAATAGAGATGCGAATTTCATTAATATTATTAAAGGCCGAAACCGAGTATGGCTGATGAGCGTATATCTCATTATGTTCTACAGACTCATCATATGTCACAAGGGTCTGAATGATTAGAATCTCTTCCATTTTTCTGTAAACAGCAGAAGAAAATGCACGTTATTTTCCACCAGGGACGACGATTTTTAAGCCTTGACTTTAGAAACTGAATGTTTTGTCGTGTTCGCGCTTTGGATGCTCGCTGATGACTGATGACTGTTCGACATCTTGTTTCAAATGTAATCTGATTATAATGATTTATACTCGAAAATTTATCGAATTTCTGTCTTGATCGACTATACGTACTTGTAAGTGATATATACTCTTGGTGACGATCGGAAGGTAAATGACTTGAGATGGAACTTCGATGATCTTCTATCCTGGAGGAACTGCAGGAAAAAACTCGTGTATAGAGTGTACTCTACGACCGTTTATATGGGCACCAGAGGTGATGTCACACTCAACTCGGAGAGCGTTGACCTTGAGACAGACACATGCAGATCAGAACTGTGAGTGATATTTGGTGGGAGAAGACAAGTCGAAAATCAATCGTATGACTGCACTTTGACATTACACTACGAAGAGTATTGTTATTAGGCTTCAAATTGATAGATATATCCCGTAAACTAAGAGTCTTTCCAAGATGGTTCTCCATATCTTCAATCTCGTAACTACCTGTAGATAGAGAAATTATCTCATTACCAACGTAAAACTTGTTGTCCTCAGTATCAACATTAGGTATCGAATTGAAGGTTAATAGTTCAACGAATCCGATAACGTAGTTATTGTATGGTGAATGTTCAATAGGCGGAAAATAATGAGCTTCGAGAACAGATGAAGTACCGGAAAGACTGAGTGTTAATGAATTCTCCATGACTGTACAACTCATAATGATTAGACTCTTGCTCATGCAGGTCCTTATATAGCCAGGTGATGATCTAGCGTATTGCTCAAGAACTTTAGACAGAGATGATGACAGTTGAATGTATCAAAGTCTTGATATATCTCAGGAATATATTTAATCTCATCAACCCCTAAATATAACATCAAGTCTATAGGTGGTTGAAGATCACCGAAACTATCGAAATAAACTACGTTGTTGCCTCGTTTACGATGAGCCACCCAGTGCGTTCCAGGACCACTCCCAACATCGAGATTTACGATAGCAGATTCACGGTAATGAGATCCACTAACTGGCATTGCGTTTCGCATGAAAATACTTCGAAAATTTGGAATTCTCAGAATTTCAGCATATTTTATGAGATCTGCATCTGAAAGGGCTCTTGGAGGTAATCTTTCTTTGAGTAACTGTTTCTTTTCTTAAACAACTTCACCGTAAGGCTTCTGGGGAAAACCAAGACCTGTTTCATGTGGTTTCAGATATAGACCTTTACCTAGAGCTATATCCTCCATTGTCTTATTATGTCTCTGACTCTCCCATAATTGTCTCTTCACAGTACTAGCATCATTGACAGCTTTAGCTATTCCAGCATCACCATCTGCTACTACTCTAGCTGCACTCAATCCTGCAAATATAAGTATTAGAAACGGTAAGAATCCCCGTACGTTAGATGGAACTGGTAGTACACGTAGAACTATTACATTACGTTTACCACCTGCCGGTTAACTGCCTCACGAACACCTTCTAGAGTAGAAGGGATGACTTTTCACGCACTTTTGCTTGGAACAACCGACTTGGAAGCAGCCTTCACTATCTCTTTCAGAGTAGTTAATGACTTTTTCTTTTCTTCCAATACCATACCAAGTCAAGACTTTAGTTTCATGGCGTTCGTTACAGCGTAAGCAGCTGCCTTCTCACCAATATCAGAGTCTTATGCTAAATCCCTTTGTCAAGTTTTATTGACTAAAACTCTATCAACAACGTTAATTGCCTCTAGTAGACTTCCAATGGAAGTTTATTGATTAATTTGTTGACAAAGCCGTGACCTCGACATCGTTGCTTGATGATGATGATGAAGAGGACACTTTGAAGGTCTGATTGCAACTGATACTGAGGGTATATAAGCCCTCTATTTATATCCGAACGGTCAGTTGAAATCAACGTCACGTACAATGAACATATGTTTCAAGAAACAATTTGTCAAACTTCCGATAGAAGATTTTGACTCTATCGTGGAGCAGGACAGAAAAGTAAAGCATCACGGAGACCTACTTCCAGACAGTATATGAGTAGTATTTAGTGGACCGTCGAATTATGGTAAAACCAACAGCCTATTAGCACTCATAACGCATCTTAATGGACTTAGATTTGAAAATGTCTATGTATACTCCAAGTCACTCAATCAGTCAAAGTACAAATTCCTCAAGGATCTCGTAGAACCCACGAATGGAATACAGTACTTTCCCTTAAGAGAAAACGAAGAAGTTGTAGCCCCTGATAAGGTGCTTCCTAACTCAATAATGATATTCGAAGATGTAGCTTGTGAAAAAAAAACAACATCAGAGCAGACTTTTGTATGGGAAGACACAAGAACGTTGACTGCTACTATCTCTGTCAGTCTTATGCTCGCATTTCGAAACATCTCGTGAGAGATATCGTCAATTTGTTGATAATTTTCCGACAGGATAATATGAATCTGAAACACTTATACAAGTATCATATCAATTCTGATATGTCCTTCGTACAACTCAAAGAATTGTGTTCAAAATGTTGAAGAGATGATAAGTTTGGATTTCTAATGATTGATTAGGATAGCGCTATCAAACAAGGCAGATACCGAAAGGGCTTTGACTGTTTTGCTATAAATATAACGCATGCGTAGCATGAATTATCATTCTACCGTGAGCTGCTTAAGCATCAACATGGAAAAACTAAAAATGTTTACTTAGAAGGATGAAAAATCTACGTCAACTTGTCAAAGCACAAGATGCATTTAAAAGCAAGAGTGCACTTGAAAAGCTTGTAACTTTATCTGAAAAACGTAAAACTAGGAATAAAAAGCCTTTCAAAAGGTAGATGAGTTAGATGAGAGTGACGTATCAGCAGATGATAGTTTTGATGAGACTCTACAGAAAGTTTCGGAAGCGCATGAAACCTCGTTCGAAACAGCTGATGATGAAAAAGACGAAGAAAATTTATCCACCGACAAGTATATTCACATGCTTGATCGAGAAGATAATTTGATGATGGTTACACAATTGCTGACTCGCCAATATTTTTTCAAGATAAGTGAATATATACACTTGAAGCTAAAACGCTTTCGTAAATACTGCGGAGAAGTTGCGTACTGGAATTTTATGGATCATCGAAAGTTGATAAAATACTTACAAAGGTCTTCTTAGCGCAAAACTATTGACACATTGAGGCACATCAAAACAGAACAGTTAAATCAATAACCTACAAAAGACAACTTCACATATTAGTTGTCGAACATACTAATTGACAGACCTAGGTTCGAACATTAAATATTTATTCTTAAAAAAGAGTAATAAATATGACAAAAAAAATATTGTATACAGTCATGAAAAGAAAAAACAATATCTGTTATATAATTTATAGATTACCGAAAATTAATAAAAAACGAACTTGACTCTCGAATGGCAACTCGCCTCGTGACCAAAGAGAGATTCAAAGAGGTAAAACTCGGAGCTGAGTGTTTAAACTCGGCCGCCGCGTATCGCAGGAGCTTTTTCTCGCACCACCTCGGAAAATTAATCGAAATCGAGCTTGACTCTCGAAGGGCAATTAACCTAGTGATCCACGAGAGATTCGTCTAGGTAAAACACGCAATTAAGTGTTTGAACTCGGCCGCAGCTCATAGCAGAAACTTTCTATTGCGGCATTTCAAAAATTTAATCAAAAACGAGCTTGACTCTCGAAGGCCAACTCGCCTAGTGATCTATGAGAGATTCGTCGAGGTAAAACTTGCAACTGAGTGTTTGAACTCGGCCGCCGCGTATCGCAGGAGCTTCTTCTCGCGTCACCTCGGAAAATTAATCGAAATCGAGCTTCACTCTCGAAGGGCAACTCGCCAAGTGACCCACGAGAGATTAGTCTAGGTAAAACACGCAATTAAGTGTTTGAACTCGGCCGCAGCTCATAGCAGAAGGTTTCCATCGCGTCATTTCAAAAATTTAATCAAAAACGAGCTTGACTCTCGAAGGGCAACTCGCCTAGTGACCCGCGAGAGATTTAAAAAGGTAAAACTCGCAGCTGAGTGCTTGAACTCGGCCGCAGCGCATCGCAGGAGCTTTTTATCGCGTCACCCCGTAAAATTAATCGAAATCGAGCTTGAATCTACAAGGGCAACTCGCCTAGTTATCCACGAGAGATTCGTCGAGGTAAAACTAGCAACTGAGTTTTTGAACTCGACCGCCGCGTATCGCAGGAGCTTTTTATCGCGTCACCTCTGAAAATTATACGAAATCGTGCTTGACTCTCAAAGGGCAACTCGCCTAGTGACCCACGAGAGATTTAAAGAGGTAAAACTTGCAGCTGAGTCTTTGTACTCGGCCGCAGCGCATCGCAGGAGCTTTTTATCGCGTCACCTCGTAAAATAATTCGAAAACGAGCTTGACTCTACAAGGGCAACTCGCCTAGTGACCCGCGAGAGATTTAAAGAGGTAAAGCTCGCACTGAGTGCTTGAACTCGGCCGCACCGCATCGCAGGAGCTTTCTATCGTGTCACCTCGTAGAATTAATCGAAATCGAGCTTGACTCTACAAGGGCAACTCGCCTAGTGATTCACGAGAGATACGTCTAGGTAAAGCTCGGAACTGAGTGTTTGAACTCGGCCGCCGAGTATCGCAGGAAATTTCTATCGCGTCATTACTGAAAATTAATCGAAAACGAGCTTGACTCTCGAAGGGCAACTCGCCCATGACTCGCGACAGATTTGTGAAGCAGAAACTCGCAGCTGAGCGTAACAGCTCAAGCGCAGCGGATCGTAGTCAATCTTTCTGAATTTTTCTTGATTCGTTAGCTGAAATGGATCTCTACTATCGAATATGAATTCGCATCGAGATCCACAAGAGTTACGCAGGAGCCATTTTATGTTGTATGGCTTCTTGCTTTGAGCTTGTGGAGCAATTTGGAAAATGACCGCAGTGCAGGCGAATGTGGCAGATACAATTGTCGCGCTCTTGTCGATCACACGGCGCGCGTGACTCCATACTTATTAACGCAGCGAACCACGGTGGCGCGCGCCGGTTTCCCCTTCCCACCGGGGCAAGACGGTTAGCCTGGCGGGGGGAAATTTTCTGCTCCTATACGCGCGCTCTGATTGGCTACTTTCAATGGCTTTTCCTAAGCTCATTTTCATCGGAAAAATTTTCGGACAAACTTTCCTAAGCTCAGTTTTCTACGCTGACTACGGTGATATAAAAATGTTGCATTGTTTCTGAATCACCCTGTATATATGAGTATATATATATATATATATATATATATATAACGAGAGAGAGAGAGAGAGAGAGAGAGAGCTGTTGCGTATACTTGACTCATTATCAAAATGAGTATCGACGTGTTCTGACGGAATCTTAAATGCAGCGGGGGAAGTCAAGGTCCCCCTGGTATCGAATACAAAATCCCAGTTGATTGTGAGTACGACTTGGCAAACAAGAGACTGTGCAACGTTGCCACTGATCAACAGCTGAGTGACACCATCAACTTAAACACCCTACAAAGCTTAATTAAATCAGAAGTTCGGAGCTTATACCAAGTTACTTCTGGTTTAAGGGGACGCCAAATATTTATGTCATTTTCTAATTGAGTGTTTATTAAAAGAAATCATTTTTTTTAAATAAGAGTTGTCCCCAATTTGTTGTACAGTAATCTAGAATAATGTCCAACCTCGTTTCATATGATTATTTCGTTTTCGAGGAAACTTTGATATAGGGTGAATGTCCCGACTACTGACACCCCCAATAACCAATTATTGCATTATTGCATAGTTTATACTTTTTGCTAAACAAATATATATATTTTTCTATCTATTTATCATTATATATTACATGTAGATAATAAAAACGAGATTACAATTGCAATAAAGATTATTTTTAATTATAAATTCATGAAATTAATAATAATATTCTCATGAGCTGTTACTGACACCCTGAAAATATGCCAAACCCAACTACTGACACCCCGACTATTGACACCCATTTACTGTCATACCCAAACAATAATATTTGATTTTATATCTATTAATTAAATAACATTCTCAAAGTATACTTTGGACTTAAGCTTTTATATATAGGTACCTAAATGATTAGTTTAAATGTATTGTCACAAATATGAAATCTTTCCCCAGGAAGCGTTGAACATCGTGCAAAATGAACGTCACCGCTGAAGCCAAGGAGGTTAGATTGTACTCACTAACTCGCGCGGCAGTGTCAGTAGTTGGGCAAATGCCCCGTTTTCTTGCCGAACTACTGACATGTCAGTAATACGAAAATGTCTGAAACGCTTGTACCTAACGCTGCCATCGAATAATTAAATAAAATGCCTTTGATAGTTCTTCTTTTTTATCTAGTAGATATATCTGGTATATAAATATTACCTATTAAACTACTTTTTATTGCATATATCGCTCTAATATAGAAATAGTAGTCTTCTCTATTTTGCAATATTTTCATGTTCACTCTGAACACAGACGTAATTTTAAATGTTTTCGTAGCCTCGAATTTTATTATTATTTTTTTAAAGTTTCTGTAATCAAAAGGCGTCACGTTTGTTTATTCATTATACTAATAACAGTTACGGAATGCTTATATATTTTTTTCAGATATTATTTGACAGAGTTTATATTTTATTTATAATAAAATAGATTTGGGTGTCAGAAGTTGGGTGGGATGTCAATAGTACGGACATCTACCCCTACCCTATGTATATATAAAAGTTAATTTCCCATGATTTGGCTCACAGTATATCAAAATTTTCTCGAAAACAAAACATACATACGAAACCAACTTGGGCATATATCTGGATTACTGTACAACAAATTAAGGACAATACTTATTTAAAAAAAAAATTAATTCTTTTAAAGTTATCAATTAAAATCAATTAGACAAGGACATAAATATTCGGCATCCCCTTAAGGTCTGAACTCGATGATGTAAAATCAGAGCTTAAGGGTTGAAACGAGGAATACGAAAATAAAATTAAAAAAATTAATGAAGCTCTTCAAACAGTGTATGATATGTTATTTCAAATCTGACAGGCAAATATTACAGAATACAGAGACTCAAAATAATGATGATGCATCGGAAAGCCGTATTGGTGGAGGAGCTTCATAAACCTGCTCGATGCAATTATCCACGTCGAAAATACGATGTACGAGGAATGGAAGAAGAAGCCAAAATTCAAGGTTTGTGATAAAGTACGTGTAAAAACCCAACTTATCCACTGAGATATTTACTGCAAATAGAATCGCAACCACGAATCCTGTGATTTACCATCTGCCAGACTATCACGGTCAACCCATAGCTGGTAGATTCTATAAGCAAAAGCTTTTAAAAGCTAAGTATTCTGATGTATACCTAGTGGAGAAAGTTCTCAAGAGACGTGAAAACCAAGTGTACATCAAATGGTTAGGATTCGTCAGATCCTGCAACAGCTGGATTGATCAATGTGAAATGTAAATAGATTCTACTATTAGCCACAGAGCCACACACTATGCAATAGAGTTGCACTTTAGGCCACAGAATCGCACTTTATGCGACAGAGTCTCACTTTAAGCCACAGCGTCGCCCTTCACACGACAGAATCGCACTTTATGCGATAGAGTTGCACTTTATACGATGGAGTCTCACTTTATGCGATAGAGTCGCACTTTATGCGACAAACTCGCAATTTAAGTGACAGAGTCGTACTTTATGTGTTAGAGTAGCACTTTATATGATAGAGTTGCACTTTATACGATAGAGTCACACTTTATGCGACAGAGTCGCACTTTTCAATACTTGTTCGACACTTTTCGACACTTGTTCGACATTTGTTCGACACTTGTTCGACACTTGTTCCATACCTAAATTTAAACATCGCTCGTAATCAGTGTGCTATATTATATGACATGTATGGTAACTTTCAGAACGCATATTACGCATATCACTTTCTTCAGTACAATCCTGTAAGCGGTGATGTGAAGAAAATTGTCTAAAGCTGTTAAGAGAGAGAAGGTAGTGCTATAGGTAATAGTGGAGGTAATGCTAGAAGTAGTTGTAGTGGGGTTCTGATATAAATAGGAGTCTTAAGTAAGAAAAAATCATTCCTCTTCGAGATGGAGTACCTGTTGGGCATGGACGGCTCCAAGCAGCCCGTCAAAGACTGTATCCTCAATGAGTTGGTGATTGTTCTTCTACGATGACAACAGTGAACCGCTCGTGCGTCTCATCAAAGTACCCTATCATTGGTGCAAGCTCACTAACAAGTATAAAGCAAAAAACCTATGGAAAAAGTTCAACTATCATGGATTATCTTGGTATTCAGGAAAAAACCAAGCAGGTGAGCTACTTCCAGGAGCCTTACACGACACTAATAAGATACTTATGATGGGTTCTATTAAGAAGAAATGGTTGGAGCGCTTCAAATTCAAGTTCGATATTTGTAATGTAGCAGAACTGAGATTTTCTCCTTTGGATAAAATAATGCTAGTTACAGTTTATCCTTATCAAAATGGAGCATACACTGCTTGTTGTGCACTTCAGTAAGACCGATGAAACAGTTCTTCAAGGAGTTCCCTTGGAATTAGGAGAGTCCCTATGGAGTGTGAATAAGGATGCGAAGGTTGAAAGAGAGGTATCTATGTGTTGTGGTTGGCTGTACGTCAAAGGTGAAGATGAAGTATGGGGCGCTCTCCCCTCTCCTTAAATGTCTAAAATTTCGTGTAATAGTTACCACCACCTTGCCGACGACAGATAACTTCGTTTATCGGTCGGTAAGGTAGATTCCTATACACACACATACACACACATACACATACGTACGCATACACTTACACACACTTACACACACACACACACACATACACACACGCATACACATGCACACATACACGCACATTCTCTCTCTCTCTCTCTGCCTCTCTCTCTCTCTCACTCTCTCTCTCTCTCTCTCTCTCTCACTCTCTCTCTCTCTCTCTCTCTCTCTCTCTCTCTCTCTCTCTCTCTCAATTAAAAAATCATTTGTGGGAAAGATGCGCCAGTATCTACTGCTCGTCCGCGCGTGCAGGTCCGGACATGCGGTGCGGGCTTACGACCGGGAGGTGTCCCCCGCGGTCGGGTGACGCCTCCGTGGTCAGCGGCCAGTTGGCGCCTCGGGGTCTGCGGTCAGGTGGTATCTCCAGCATCTAGGTGGAGGAAGCCACGGTCTGGTAGGGGAGGGGAGGTGTGCCAGAAACCCCATGAGGCTTCTAGCACAGGTGACCCAGAAGTCCTATGGGGCTGCCAGCATCCTCCAGATATACTTGAAGCTCCATAGATACACAACTTTTGAAGATCAAAGCTTCGAATTACGAAGCTTCGTTTTGAAAAAATTTGAATGCCTGAAGAACCGACGTATTGAAGCTTCGAATTATCTAAGCTTGGTAATGAAAAATTCAAAAGAATGAAGCATCGAAGCTTCGAATATTGCATATTCATATAAACGAAGCTTCGAAGCTTCGGATATTCAAAATATGTTTACTAATATTACGATTATTTTAATGTATTTTCAAAATTCAAAATGAGAAATATCATGTATTTTAAAGCATTAAGTGTAAATTAGGCTTTCTCACTTCTTACGTGATCGGCTAGATGTTCGACCAGGCGGTGTAAAACATAGGAATTACAAAAAGTAAACATTGCGAATTAAAAATCTTGTAAAATATATTTAGTATCTTTTAACTACAGTTTTTGCATATAAATAAAGTAATTATTCACATCAACAAAATAAAAAATTTCTAACACAGTTTAAAAAGTTATCTGAAAAATGAAGATTTATATTATACTTCATTATCGGTGTTAATTATTATAATATGTAACTAATTAAAAGTCAAGCCGAAACTTCCCAGTTTTTAATTATAGTGAGGTTTTCGCAGTAATTGTGTTATTTTCTAGGGAAAAACAACAGCTCAATTTCTTTGAGGTTAGTATAATTTTAAAAATATAATTTGGTTTTAATATAGTAAAAATTAGTATTATGTACATGTAAATTATAAAATCATTCTGTCAATTTTGGTAGATTGTAGTTCATTGTTACGGTGTGTTTATAGGACTCCTAACACACTACTATTTATGCAAGATTCAAATAAAGAAAAGTAATTTAATTGTGCACTAAAACTTCATCGTTTGTCTAAATCTTTATTAAAGAATGCAAGTTATTGTTATAAGCTCTTTATGATTTTTGTCGACTTTTTTAATATAATTTATTATTTTTAGATATTGCTGGGATGCGATGAAAAATATCCACCATGCAATATTGATCAATTCCACAAATGTTGAACTACTTTATTTCTAACTTATGAATGTATAAACTTAATTTCTTACAAAACAAACACTAAAACATATATAATACTTTATTATAAATTCAAATTCTACATCAAAATATCGAAATTCCATATTAGAAAATTAAAAGGGGCAGCATATTTTTTAACGATCGGATGTATATTTTAATGTCAATCTATTTTATAATCAATCTAGTATAATCAATGATGTTAGGGATCATGCACCGATGCAAAAAAAACCGATTTGTTTGTAATAAGAAAATATTGAAATTTTGAAGCCTAAACATACGCTCGTTAACATAATTTTAAATCCCTCGTTAACATAATTTTACGTAATTTATAAGAAAGAGTATATTTTTAGCTATACCCTGGTAGAAAATTATCTAGTTTTATCGAGGCCCTCGATTATTCCTATGGCAAACTAGATAGATCTACATAGTTCTAGATTAAATTTCCACCAGGGTAAATATGAATTTTTTGAGAAGGAAAAATGCTGTTTTTGGGATATTTAATATCGATATAAATACCAGTTTTTCGCATTTTTCGCCCAACGTGAAGGGAAATAATATTTCGGGCGCAATTTATTTTGCTTCAGCAAAAATAAAAAATAAAAATGAGAAAACATATGAAGGGCATGTCCCGTTGAAAAAGTAAAATAAAATAAAATAAGAAAAGTGCTTTTATCATAAAAACGACATTGCCCTGGTTTTTCTAGTTAAGAAACATGTTTAAAAAGATTATTAAAAATAGAAAAATCCTACACCTCTGAAGTCACGAAAAAATTTTTTAAGTGCTGGAACTTCGTAATAGTACATTGTGCATCAAGGGAAGAAGATTGCATATTCCTATGCGACAATGATGATTGAACACGAGTGGGAGACTAGGGCGTCGAAGGCCGCCGAAACTATCCCGAGTTCTCAAAATCATCATCCAAGTCTGGAATACCCTTTCTCCCCCTGTTAGAAAATATTACTTGATATGCAACAAATTCTTAAGTTTTTATACAATTTAAATATTTTTTCATAATCTATGGTATACTTTTATAGGTTTAAGTGCAATTTAAAAATTTAAATCTATGTATTTCGACATTTGAAAAAATAGACTTGTCATTTTTACTTTTCAACACAGAATTATTTAGAAAAAAATAATTTTTTATTATAACTTTTAATAAAGTTGGAGAAAGCGAAGTGTCAATTAATTATTTGGATTTTTAAATTTTGTAAGATTTACCGATTCGTTTTTGTATTGACTTATGATAATATTGATGTTTTGTGTATTGAATGGTCGGTCTATTTGCAAATTTGACAAACCGTAATCGAAGATTCGTATTGCAATCTATCCCTGGTAGAAAATTATCTAGTTTTATCGAGGCCATTGATTATTGCCATGGCAAACTAGATAGATATACATAGTTCTAGATTAATTTTCCACCAGGGATAGTATACATCTTCTATTATATTAAGAAACTTGATGGTCGTCCGTCGGCCGTCTTTCGTCGGCGGTCCATGTGTTCACTTCGTTTTTAACATTTTAACCGGAATATGGCCGGAATTAAACCGCAAGCGAATAGAAAATTAAACAGAAGTCACCTGGGAGTTACTAGGTTAATTGAATGCGTATTATTTTTACTGCTTCTATAGTTTTTGGGCCTTATAGCTCTTTGAGCCTTATAATGTTTGGGTATTACATTTTTTATGGGGTTTATGATTTTTATGGGTTATGGAGTTTATGGTTTTATGAAGTTTATAAAGTTTACGGGCTTTGCAATGTTTATGGATTCTATGGGGTTTATGGGGTTAATGGGGTTTACGGTGTTTTTAAATAACGATTTTAAATAAAATATTGCACAAAATTATTTACAGAAATTCAAATCTACATATCCCGGTAGAAATTGTAACTGGTTTCTAGCTAGATATTAACTAAATTATCAAAAACTAGTAAATTTCTGCTGAACGTTTTAACTAGAAACCCGTTAACAGCAACATGCTTCTAAGCTGTATTCTAGGTAAAATCTGGCCAACTTTTTATAAAAGGTAAAATGTTCTAAAATATCAATTTATATCATTATGGATGTGCAAGATTGTTTCGAAACAAGACGAGACGAAACGAGAATATTTTGAGGTGAGACGAGACGAAACAAGAATATTTTGAGCCGAGACGAGTTCTAAAATTCTTTCTTTTGACAATTTACAAGCAAAAAAACGAATTCCTAAACTACAAATCGAAAATTTTGATATACGACAGTTTGAATTTCGCGCCTTTAAAATTTCATATAGCAAGATAATTCTACATGACACCGCTAGGTGGCTACGTGCGGTGTATATCCGTAATAGAAACCGGTAAGGAAAATATACAAAGCCCGCGCTAGCGTGATTTATACATTGGCCGTTAGGTGCCGGCGGCCGGTCTCATGCAAACCCACAAGAGAAACAGACGAGTGATTGGGATAAGGAGCCCACCGATGTAGGGAATTAATCGAGCTCCTGATATAAAAAAGTCTATTACTCGAACTACCAAACCTGACAGTAGGCGGGAAATTAAAATTTTATAACTAAAAATAATATTGTTTTAATTAGATATTTAATTAAATATTAATTCTTTTTTGCAAGGAGCAGAAAATTGAAATCTTTGAACTATTAACTATGTAGATAATAAAAAAAATTCATCTTATAAGTTAACCCAGAAATCTACCTTACCGATCGAGCCGCGGATAATTCAAATTATTATAAATAGAATTAATATTATTTTAATTATTTTTTTGTAAAGAGCGGGAGATTCAAATATAAAATTATCTATTACGTATAATCTATCATACATCATACAATCGAAATTACAAGTATATGAGTATCTCTAAAAAAGAACTTTTAAGCAAAGTAAAAAGGTTAGGCGAGTTTTATGTATTGCATATTATCATGCATGTCAATAAAATAACGTAACATAATAATATAATTTTGTTTACTGCGAAATTGCCGATTAAAAAACAACTGAGATCAATTAAAGAAGGCAATTTTGTTTACAATGAAATTACAGATTAAAAAACAACTGAGATCAATAAAAAAAGTCAAGTTTATATCCATATTATCTTATTCATAATACGGCAAACAAAAAATCATTGTGTTTAATTGAGGGCTGAGTCAAATGATTGCTCATTTTAACTTAAGTAATATATTGATCAATTACAAACAACTCAAGATACTACGTAACTTGCCATGCCCGTTACATTTTATTCATGGTGTTGTCTAATTGCAAGTGTAACTTTCTGCATATTTTATTTGTGTACACAAAGTTAATTATTATTTTTATATAATGATACATTTTCAATATAGATTACTAAATGTAATTGAACAAAATAGTATTTAATATAACATTTTTTCTTTATGTCGAAAAAAAATATAGAAATTTATGTCATGAAAATTTTATTCATTTTGAAATCAAAAATATATATTAACAATTACTTTTTAAATAGTATTCATTAAATTTTGCATATTTAAAAAGTCTTTGTAAGAAGTTAACAACATTAATAAATTTGTTATGACGTTATAGCGTATAAAAAGAAAAATTTAATTGTTCACCTATGAATAAAATGAAACGGGCATGGCAAGTTACGTAGTATCTTGAGTTGTTTATAATTGATCAATATATTACTTAAGTTAAAATGAGCAATCATTTGACTCAGCCCTCAATTAAACACAATGATTTTTTGTTTGCTGTATTATAAATAAGATAATATGGTTATAAACTTGACTTTTTTTATTGATCTCAGTTGTTTTTTAATCTGTAATTTCATTGTAAACCAAATTGTCTTCTTTAATTGATCTCAGTTGTTTATTAATCGGTAATTTCGTAGTAAACAAAATTATATTATTATGTTACGTTATTTTATTGACATGCATGATAATATGCAATACATAAAACTCGCCTAACCTTTTTACTTTGCTTAAAAGTTTTTTTTAGAGATTTCATATCTTTTTAAGCGGTCTTATTGAAGTACCTTAAGTTTGTTCTAAAAATAAAATGCATAATAATACGCAATGCATCAAACTCGCCTAACTTTTTTACTTTGGTTAAAAGTTTTTTCTTAGAGATTTCATGTCTTTTTGATCGAACTTATTAAATTACCTTAAATTTGTTCTAAAAATAAAATATAATCATTTTAGCACCCCTTGGTCATTGTTTTTTAGTGACATTATTATCACTGATGTGAAACCACTGATTATGCTGTCGTAACATATTAGTATAATGAGCCTGAAAAATATTACCATGGTGAAATATCCCACTTACAACCTTATACTTTTTACCATTGATATCAACCTTAGCTAATGGTATTGCATTTATTTTTAAATTCGTTATTTTTATAATATCTTTATCAACAGTACGATCGTATAACATCAATTGTAAAATCACCAATGTATTACTGATTACGTAATCAGCTTTTTTATAAAAATGCACAATGATTCCCTTGTGACCTTGTGATGATTATAGAAATAAAATATCGGTAGTATATGGCGGAATGGCGGGAAAGCATATAACCTGAATAGCTGGAAAGAGCGGGAACGCAATATATATGAGAAAGCAATCCCCAAATTACCCTTAGCCGTATGCGGCTAATTTCACGGTCCTTTCACTTTAAGATCAGATTGATTGTTGTAGATAGTTTATTAAAATCTTAATAAATAGCCCTTTCATGATAATATAGAAGGAAAGAAGTTGAAACATTTCGTTTTGTTTCAATATACACGTTAATTTTATATATATTAAAAGTTTCACTTGATATATATATATATATATATATATATATATATATATATATATATATATATATATATATATATATATATATATATATATATATATATATACATACACACCTTCTGCAGCCAATTTCACGGTCCTACCACTTTTCAGGCTGCGAAAGAAAAACGTAATTTTAGCATTTGTGGATTATACACTCACATATTATAAAAATAAGCAGCTTTTTTACTAATATTTTTGTTGGAAATTATAGTTTCGCTCAAAAAACATGCTAATAAGCCAAAAAAACTTACCAACAGTAAAGATAAGAATTTTTTTTGTATAATGAAAAATCCGAACACCAATATAGAAGTAAATATGTCACGGGCGCCAAAGCTTCGTCTGATTCTCAAACTCGCCTTCGTGGCGCTACCACGCCACTTGATAAATCAATTAATAACCTCAAAAATATCGCTAACTACTTACGTGGTCGGATCACGATCCTCAAAGTCTTCCATCTTTGCATCAGTCGTAAAATATTTTTTTAAATCCATGCTAGTTAAATTTTTTGAATCCATGATAGTTGAATTACCATATAATCAAATAAAAAGTCAAACGATTGCAGATTGAACATGCACAGTAAGGGGCCTGCGGCGGCTCAGTCGGTAGAGTGTCGGATTCCCACGCCAGTGACCCGAGTTCGAATCCTAGTCTCTGCTGAGTGATACAAGTACCTCTGTAAAAATTACATGTGCTTTGTTTACAAACACACCGCAGACCCCCGTCGTCGATTAGCACCACATTGAAGCACAAACATGGCGACGTTAAATAATAAAAAAAAAAAAAAAAAAACATGCACAGTCACCACTACGAACACACTTGATAGTTGATAAATGAGCGCGCAGAAACCTATAGTGAGAAAGTGATGAGAAAGCAATACCAACGAATATAGAACTATATAGAAGAACGCTCCTGGGTTACGAAAAAGGGACGAAAGTTTGGCTCACCGACTATTAGTTCGGTGAACCAGACACTTGGCGCCGTCTCGTATTAATTTCTCACTCAGCGCGCGTATGCGCATGCGCGAACTGCTGAAGTGAATATTTTTATTTATTATAGGGGAAACTGGGGTATAACGGAGTTTGGGGTATAATGGAGCAGTTGCAATAATTTGTTTTATAAGTGGCACCACCATATTGCGTCGCGTCTCTGTTCACTAGTAGTGAATGCGCGAGTTTATTTACAGAATTTCATTAACCATTAGCATGCAGAAGATATTTAAAAATAGAATATAGTTTAAGATGTTGAAAAGCAATACATTTTTTAAGGATGGCTTTTTGTCAAATCGTCAACCAATTATGTTCCTGTTTGTTAAAAAATCCCTTTAGGCGGTTTTTATAGGTTCTTTCTTCAACTTTAATTTGTTCTTTAGAATATTAAAATCGGTTGAATAGTTACGAAGTTATGATGTAAGATATGAAAATATGCAAATGGGGAATAACGGTGTATTTGTTTTGGGGTAAAATCAAACAGGTAAAAAGATATAATAAAAGTTCAATTTGCAAACAAAAAGCATTTTTTTCACATCAATATATCAAATAACAATAAGTAAACTTATACTAAAAATGGTAGAAAGAATTGTGCATTTAATAAATCTAGCGCTTTAGGTCTACTAGACATGTGTATTTGAAATTATATATTTTATTGTATTATTACATACTTTATAGCATCTTTACACTAATGCATATTATAAATAAAATTGTAAAATTCTATGATTATTTATTACTATTTTTTAAAAAAAAATTTAATTATAATGTTTTTTAAAGTTTTTTAATGTACGAAGTGAAATTTTTATATGTATATTGAAGTTTATTAGTATCTTCCCTTTTATTGATATTTTTAGGATTCAGATGTATATGAAACATCTCTGATAACAATCTCTTTTGTAAATTGGGTTCAAAATCTAGAATTTCGACATTGTTCCAATCAAAATTATATTTTTCATTTATCCTATGTTTTGATAAAACATTTAATTTGGTTTGATCTCGTTTGTCGATATGCTTGAAATGTTCTGTGACACGTACGTCTAGCATCCTTTTGGTTTGACCAATATACACTGCATCACAATCCAGACATTTGATTTTATATACTAAATTACTTTTGTTTTTATTTTCGATTTTATCTTTGCCCAGTCTTATGAACTTGTTTAGTTTATTATCGGATTTAAATATTGTGTGTACATCTAATTTGATTAATAATTTTTGAAGAGTCTTGGAGAAACTTTTAAAAAATGGGATGACCACTTTAATTTTTTTACTCATTTGTCTATTATTCATAATCTTTCGATATTTATTTAAACTTCTGTCCTCATTTTGAATTTTGTTCAATCTTTTGGTAATGTTTTTGTTAATAAAGTTTAAGGGATAATCGTTTTTGGTAAGAATATCTTTGATTTTGTTTAAATTTTGAGTGTGGTATTTGGAATGGGACAGTAGTATGCCTCTGTCTACCAACATGTAAATGATGCCTCTTTTTTGTGGTAACGGGTTGTGTGACTGAAAGTTTAAGTACCTGTTTGTTGCAGTGGGTTTTTGGTACCAATTAGTAATGATTTTATTGTTTTCGTTAATAATTAACATGTCTAGGAATGGGATTTGATTGTTCTTTTCAGTTTCTAAGGTGAATTGTAAATTTGAGTTGTAACTATTAAATGTCGTGAGTGTATTATCTATCTCAGTATCCGGAATGCAAGTAAATATGTCATCTACAAATCTATAAAAAAATGGGGGAACAAAATTCAATTTTTTGAGACAAGCAGTTTCAAGATCATCCAATACTATATCCGCTATAGTTGGAGATATGTTCGAGCCCATGGGAGTTCCTAAGATTTGTTTGTAATATTGATTATTGAATTGAAAATAGGTATTGTTATATATAAGGTTTATCCCATGTAAGAAATCACTTTGGGTTAAGGCTGTATTATGTTCCATGTCAGACCATCTGTTTATTATCGCTGTGCGGATTAAGTCGAATGATATATTCGTGAAAAGTGATTTTACATCTAATGAGATTAATTTGTAGTTTTTCGGAATTATTAAACCGTCAATAACTTCTTTAAAATGCCAACTATCTTTAATGAAAGAATTATGTTTTTTAATTGAACATTTTAGGATTTCTTTGAATCTTTTTGATAGTATTTGTAAAGTACCATTTACCGATGATATTATTACCCTGGGGGGAAAATTTTCTTTATGTATTTTAATTAGTCCATAGGCTCTCGGTAAGCAGGTGTTATCTAAATTATAAAACTTGTCGTATTGTACTTGATTTATATCACCTGTTTGAAGCATTTTCTTGAGAAAGTTGTTGGTTAATTTTTTAAGCATATCCAGTGGGTTTGTATCCACTTTTTTGTAATAGTTTGGGTTTTCTAAAAGAGTATTCATTTTATCAATATATTCGTTTTCAGCAGCTCAACTGAATTCAGAATAGTAGTTTAAAATACTATAAATTTTTGTTACTTTATGCAATATTTTAAAGATTAAAAATTGCTATAATTCGTATTATTTTAACTGCACACGATACTGCACATGTCTAATAAACTTCAAAGCGCTCGATCTATATAGTTTACAATTCATTTTTCCATTTTAGTTACCATATACAATATTGTAAAGATTAGAAATCGCAATAATTCGTATTATTTCAACTTCACACGTTACTGCACATGTCTAGTAGGCTTCAAAGCGCTAGATAATAATAACTACGTACAACACTAATCAGCAGCTCAATTAAGGATATTAGTTAAAATACTATAAAATAGGTTAATGTAAAACACCCTTTTTTTGAAGTTTATATATATATATATATATATATATATATATATATTTTTTTTTTCTTTCTTCTCAATTTTTAGACACTATATACATCAGTCCCTTTTTAAAATTTTCCTTTTAAAGAATTGATTGATTTTTTATTTTTAAACAATTATAAATATTAAGGCACATTATTTTAGGTGTTTAAATGAAACATAGCAACAGCAATGTAAATTTATCGATGTCTTGATAATATCCACGTGCTCCGTACACGAGGCGGACCCTGACTTTTCACTAATATAAAATCTCGGGTTTGTAATAGGACTCCAAGAGCAAAACAAAGGGGGTCTTTAAACGGACGATTTCTCGTCCCCACCTTGTATACACACACACTCATACACACAAATTTCGTCACATCAATACGAATTTTCTTCTCACTTTCAAATCTTAGCTTCTTTCTTAACTAAGCTCTGCCATTCTGTATTTGTAACTGCACCAAGAGAGATCTCAGTGACCGTCTACAAGTTAACGCAGAAAACCTTTAGTTAACAATATCGTAGTAGATTCCCAATCCATATTCCTTAATATTCGTATACTTAAGAATTTTTTATAACACCCTGTTTTCCTAAATTAACAGTAACGACGTAATCAAATTTAGAGTTAAACTAACATAATTTCTCAGCATGTAATAGCATGGTTTTAAGCAATAGTGAATAAGTGTAATATAAAAGCATGCTATTTTATAAAGTGTTAGTGCCTCATTGTGAGTGGGAAAAAATCAACCTGACCGTGCACCGACACTCGATGGCTGAATACGTCCAACGGAATTTTCAATCGCGTTGTGTGGGATGCAGCGAGCAGTATAGATAAGTTACCTAGATTTAATCTTATTATAGAATTAATTATTCTTTGACCTGAAGAAGGGTGTAAGAGACACCCGAAACGTTGTCAAAATTTTCATATAAATGAAAACAATTTCGTCTACAATTTGCTGTTAGAAGCAATCTTTCAAACATAAATAATTTAATATACTTACTTTTCGGATAATATCCGGTTCAGCCATTTTTTCTTCTCCAGGCATTTGACGAAGATCTTCTTAGCTTACCAGAAGACACTCCAGAGCGTATTCGAGAGGTCTCCGTAGGACACGTCACCTGCGTTTCAGGAAATTCCGTGGAAGTTGCACTCCAGCCAGTGATTCTCGCTCTGATTTTTCGGAAGCCGTTCACCCAGCTGCAGAGTAGTTTGAAAAAGGAAGATTGAGTATCGAGTCATCCTCGAGAGCGAGGATGTTAACCGTCTTGAAGATGAACTCATTCACCGAAATTTTGAAACCCTGGACGTTCACCACGTACTCCATGTCGGTGACTAGTGAGAAAATGAGCTCGCAGACCTATACTTTATACCAGTTCGCGAACTATTACAGTAACCCTCGAGCCGCCGTGCCATTTTACCAATCTCCGTGAATGACGTATACGCTCCATCAGCGCTCACACTCGAGCCGCAGTACCGCTCAACCAATCAGAGCTTTCCGTGAGCGCCGCATGCGGTCTCTGTCTCGAGTCCTCGACGCTGCTACCACCATGCATGTGTTGTGATAGTCTACTGTGCACTTTTTATGGATCAGGGGTGGGAAAAATGTTACCTTCTCTCCTCTCCTTCTCAATAGACGATCAGTGAGAGTCTATTGCCCATCTATCGGGGTATAGATTGTGTGTTAGTGTGCAGGTCTAAATCTGTACAGCTTCCTTCTCTCCGCTAAGAGGGATATATAAAGCACCGTTTCAACTCCACAAATCATTCTCACCAGTCGACTGACAAGTACATCACCGAGTCGACAAATACGTCACCGAATCGCCAAAGCGTCACCGAGTCGACACTTTTCGACACATTTATGTGATAGAGTAACATTTTTTTATGTTTCAGAGAACATTTTTATGTTATAGAGTAACATTTTTATGTCATAGAGTAACATTTTTATGTTATAGAGTAACATTTTTAAGTTATAGAGTAACATTATTATGTCATAGAGTAAACTTTTTATTGTATAGCTATATACATTATATATTAAAATTGCAAAATATGCCACAGTTATCGCAATAGGTATTATATTTATCGCAAAACGTACGATAGTTATCGCAAAAAGTGCGATAGTTATCGGAAATTTTTTTATAGTTATCAGAAAATTTGCGATAGTTATCACAAAACTTTCGACAATTATCGCAAAACGTGCGATAGTTGACGCACAACGTACCGTAGTTATCGCCAAACGTGCGATAATTATCGTAAAATTTGGTTCAGTCATACAATCACCTCCGTACAAATTACATGTACTTTGTCTATAAACGGGTTGTAGACACTCGTCGTCGAATAGCACTATATGAGAGTGCAAATATAACGACGTTAAAAAAAATGATCATGTATAGAGGTGTGTCAGAATAGCACATAGAGGTGCGATAGAATCTTCGGAGAGAGAGATATTCACTGATCAGTCGACTGGTGAGAATGATTTTTGGAGGTTGAAACGGTGCTTTATATATCCCTGTAAGCGAACGGGAGGTAGCCGTACAGGTTCAGATGTGCACGTGAAGGCAGCTCGAGAGTGAGCACTAACGGAGCACATATGTGATTATGGATGTGATTATGATAAGCTTATGTATCAACATTTTATATATTATATATTGTATATTTTTCGTTTTTGACATGTGCAAAATAAATCTTATATCTGTCTATATCTATATATCTATGTCGTTCACGGAGGCCTCTGATTGGTCGAGCGGCGTGGCGGCTCGAGGAACTCCGCGGTGGTCAGGGAACTGGTATAAAGGGAAGGTCTGCGAGCTCATTTACTCATTAGTCACCGATATGGAGTATGTGATGAACGTCCAGGCCATCAAGATTTCGACGAACGAGTTCGTCTTGAAGGAGGTTGGCATCCGCACTCTCGAAGAAGACTCGATACCATCAGTCTTCCTCTTCAAACCACCGTGCAGCTGGGCGAATCTGCTTCCGAAGAACCAGAGCGAGAATCACTGGCTGAGTGTACTTCCTGGAACTCGGGTGACGTACCCTACGAAAACGTCTCGAGGGTGCTCTGGGGATCTTCTAGAAAGCTAAGAAGATCTTCGTCAAAGGCCTGGAGAAGATACGATGGCTAGACCGGATATTACCAGAAAAGTAAGTATATTAAATTATTCATGTTTGAATTGTTGATACATTTATTACATAAGTATACGTATCGGTTTCAGCTTCATCCACAACGTTGACGAATTGGGATGTCCATCGATACGAGTGCTGCCGATAAATATTTTCACCTTGTGCACACACCACAAGATGTGCTGGAATCCTGTTTGCGCGGCCCAGAATACGTAATCCATAAAATCATGGCTGATGGAAACAGCAATGCGAATAAACCTTAAAATAATGTATAATTAAACATCATTGAATAAATAAAAGAAAACAAACAGACACACACAGGCACACATACATACACACACATACGCATACGCACACGCACACGCACACCTACACACACGCACACGCATACATACACATACACACACACACACACACATATTGTTTTCTTTTATTTATTCAATGTTCTATATATATATATATATATATATATATATATATATATATATATATATATATATATATATATATATATATATATATATATATATACACACGCAGGCATACGCCCACGCATACATACATGCCTATATACATCTATATATATACTTATATACTCATATACTTGTACCCGCATTATTAACTAAAAAAAATGAATTTCCCACGGCTTGGTCTGTCAGTTAGATTTTGGATTATATACATAATAAATAATTTGAGATTTTAATTTCCCGCTCTTTAAAAAAACTACTAAAAACAATATTAAATCTATAAATATAGATTTCTGAGTTAACTTTTAAGATGAATTTTATTTTATTATCTACATAGTTAATAATTCAAAGATTTGAATTTCCTGCTCCTTGCAAAAAAGAATTAATATTTAAGTAAATAACTAATTAAGGTAAGTGTACCAATGACTGGACACGTTCCAGTACCTGGACAGCAGCTCAAATATCACGTTATATCGGGTATTACAGTGCGTTTAGTGAAAATAATTATATGTAATCATAATCTGTTACTTTCCAGCTACATATATTTAAATTTTTATAAAACTCTATGTTTGATTTGTATCCTAAAAATATAAAGTTTGGTAATGGAACTAATGCATGCATAGCAGTACGCCATATTCTTAAGCAATGGCTAAGATTTGCCTTTTTGATATTAGAAGTTATTTAATATTTTATTATCATTTTCGACGCCCAAAATTTTTCTGAGCTTATTTAATCACATAATAACCCAAAATAAAATGCTAATATATGCCAAAATATCGTTTTTCTTGCAAATAACAAGTGTCCCGTCTCTAGTACACAGAAAAGTTAGAGTGCCGAGTACCTGGACACCTATATGAATTTCAATATTATAAACATATTTTGATACAAAACACGTCTTTCTCTGCGTAATTAAGTTCTCAAAAGTGATTACTATTAGTTCTACTATTTACTTTGTCAATATTTTGATTCAAGTTTTAACAAGTTAGTGTTTATATTTCATGTCTTGAATTTTACATTTTTAAGTTATGGCGTACGCCGGCACCTAGCGGCCAATGCATAAATCTCGCTAGCGCGGACTTTGTATATTTCCCTTACCGGTTTCTATTACGGGTACACACCGCACTTAGCCACCTAACGGTGGCATGTCGAGTTATCTTGCTATATGAAATTTTAAAGGCGCAAAATTCAAACTGTCGTATATCAAAATTTTCGATTTGTAGTTTAGGAATTCGTTTTTTTACTTTTAACTTGTAAAAAAATAGGATTTTACAAGAATTGGATGAAATTATGACCCTCATATATGGGGGTTGCACTTTAGTTTTCTATACATATAGGTGTACAAAAATTTTTTTTATTGAGGTTAGGTTTCGTTTCTCTCATATATTTCAAGCAGTACATTTGAGGGAAGAAACAATTGTTATCGATTCGTCTTGAAATCACGTATCGACTGTCAAAGTTGAATTACCAACATTTTCAATTTCTGAGGTTAGCAATTCGATTTTCGCTCGTAACTCGTCAAAAAAGAGGGTCTAAGGTAAAATAAATGAAATTTCGACCACGTATGGGAGTAACTCTTAGGCTTCGCTACATATAGGCAACGAATATAGACTTGTATAGATGAACGGTTCTGGGTTACGAATCGGGGACCAAAACGTGTGTAACAAATCAGTTAGTTATGTTACCCAGCCACTTGGCGCCGCCACGGATGATCTTCCTACTAAACATGTGCGCATTACGGAGGTGCGAGAGAGAGAGAACAATAAGAAATGTGTCGCGGCGTCATCTCGCGGAGAGCGCGGAACTAACACTTTCGATCCCCCAGCGCTCCATTACAACTTATACAAGTCTGTATTCGTTGATATAGGTATAAGAACATTTTTTAGGTTAGGTATCGTTTTTCCCATATATTTCGAGGGTTATAATACATTCGCGGGAGAAAATAGATGATATCGATTCATCTTGAAATTCTCTATCGATTGACAAAGCAGACTAAAAAATTTTTCGATTTCGAGGTTAGGAATAAAGTTTTAATTTCTCACACAAAATTATCGATTTCTAATTCTCAATCGGTACTGTGAATCCTGCATTTTCGCCCGCAACTAGTAATTCAATTTTAAACATTTGAATTTCCCACCCAGTGTTACCGACAATGCAGATGCATGAATCACCCTTGATCGGTAATGCAGATTTTTGGGTTATCGATTAAGGGTAACATTGGGTTACCGACCCCTCGCCCAGCAATGGGGGTTCCACCTGCACTAGTAATTCAAACATTTGCATTTCCCGCTCAGAGTTACCAATAATGCACTTGAGTTCCGATCGGTCGGTAATGCAGATTCCTTGATTATCAGTTGAGGTAACTTTGGCTTACTGATCATCGGTAAGGTATATTTCTATGTTACCGATCGGACAGTCCGGACAAACCCCCCAGTACCGCCGAATCCTCATAGCTTATCTACTCTAAAAGTCATTTTTTCGGCTCTGGACTATTTTTCCCTAAAAATTAAGGTCATTTTAAGAAAAAAAGCTTATATTACTTTTTTTTCACAAGTCAACACAAAAAAGTTATGATTTGTCAAAGTTTCATTTTTGCAATTTTTCAATAACTTTGACCTTTTAGTACTTCAATGTGAAAAAAGTTTTTTGAAATATACATATTGATATATCTTCTTTAAGTTATCAATAACATATTTATCCATTGTATCTAAAATTAAACTAGATTAACCATAAGTATAGTCAATAAACAAATGGCGCTTTGAACTTGGTTTGCGTCAATTTCACGGCCAATTCTGTACAAGGTACTGTTATAAGCATTTACTTTACTTTGAAAGCTATTTAGATTTTCATTCTACATATACTTTTTCCATGTGTATTTTGTAAAATAATAAACATAAATTTTAAAACAATTGCTTCCTCACAGAGGAAGCTTTGTGATTGTAAAAAAAAGGATTTGCTAAACATTAGAAACATGTTTTGAGACATTCTAGGAATGAAAATACACTATTTTTAGAAAATGTCTGTGTGGGTGTGTGTGTGAGAGTGTGTGTGTGTGTATGTGTGTGTGTGTGAGTGTGCGTGCGTGCGTGTGTGTGTGTGTGTGTGTGAGTATGTGTCTGTGCGTATGTGTGTGTGCATGGGTGTATTGTGCGTGCGCGCGTGCGCGCGTGTTGTGTATGTATGTGTGTGTGTGTATGTGTATGGATGTGGATCAGCATTACTCTGCATATACATGGTGCAACTTAATGTTTCAGGGTTAATGTTTGTTTTTTCTTTAAGGACGACGGCTCGAAATTTTTTTTTCGATGTGTTTTTTTAAGCGGTTTAAAAAAATATCATTAATAATTATAATATAATTATTATAATATCATTAATAATTATAATATAATTATTATAATATCATTAATAATTATAATATAATTATTATAATATCATTAATAATTATAATATAATTATTATAATATCATTAATAATTATAATATAATTATTATAATATCATTAATAATTATAATATAATTATTATAATATCATTAATAATTATAATATAATTATTATAATATCATTAATAATTATAATATAATTATTATAATATCATTAATAATTATAATATAATTATTATAATATCATTAATAATTATAATATAATTATTATAATAGCATTAATATCATTGAGAATATCATTAAGATCTGTTGGTTGATATCTTGAGAATAAGGGCCCATTGGCAAAAATGACGGATGCTACATTTCATTTTTAATTGTCAGAAAAAAACCTCTCAAAGTTTCAGGAAATATCCAAACCTCTGACACTCTCCTTGTAAGTAGGTAACTCATTCTTCGCCATAGGTAATCATGCCTACATACTCGTACATTCGATATACGATTATAAATACGTTGAAAAATGCCGAGCGCAATACCTAGACCTCATAATCAGCTACTCGGACCATCTTATTCCGATGCAAGCATATTGATAAACAAATCCAAAATAGGTTAGATATATTATTGCCTGTTTCAATTATAATCTTATTTTTTGTAGGCATGTGCACGAGCTGCCTGGAGCCCCTAGCCACGAGTCCGAGCTGGCTCGAGCCGAGCCGCAAGCTTAACGAGCCTGAATGATCTCGAGCTAATTCAACGAATTCGCGATCCCCGACGAGCCCACGAGCCTCGTGCTCCCGAAATATAAAGTATGTAATTCAATAAAATGTTTACTGAATATTAGTTTTATATGAAACTATAATCCTGTACATTTTCAAGCGAAAAGGTTAATTGCCACTTGAGAAAGAAAACAAAATGTCAAAAAAATGTACTATATGGACAAAGATAACTTAGGAGATTTTTAATATTTTTTCATTTCATTTATAGTAATAATTTGTTATGTGTATGTATAAGCATTGAAACGAGGTTTCATATCATTTTTTGTAATTTTTTCACATGAAACTATATTCTATATTACATGACTTGGGGAGTTGGAATATGATCCTCCCAAAAAATGTACGTAGTTCATGTATGTGTGTGTGTGGATGTGTGAGTGTTGATTGCGTGTATAATTCATCCGTGCTAGAAATCTGTTGATATAGTATAATCAAATAATGTGCAAAAACTGAATTGTCGGTTAAAATTTAAATATAACATATTAGTTATATATAACATACAAGTTACTTATGAAAATCTTGTGATATATTTGACACAATAAATATACACAATTATTTGAGATAGAATAATATTATTGCTTGCTTTTATCTGGCAATTTCGCATACTCGCGTTTGCTTCGACAGATCGCGTGAATGCCATCTATATCTTAGTAGATATACTACAAGTCTCATGTTAATTTGCTTTATAATAACTTAAACAGGGGAGAATCGTGCAGTCTGAATACGCTTCCAGTATAAACATTATTTAGTTCTGGGCGAGTTAACATTTTTGTAAACACTTTTGTAAAAGATGCTTATATTTTGCGAAAAATAATTAAATACTCGAAAACCTTCCGGGAAATGAGATAAATATTATAAATACTTTAGTTTCCTATAGTTTTTGTTTTTTTAGTTGTATTTCGATTTATGGGTTTTAGTTTTTCTGATATTTTGGTACGTTAGAAATAATATCATCGATCCAGTGATAATGCATTTGAAAGAGCATAAAATTCCCTCCTCTTTAGATTATTAGAAATAAATATAGCAATGCAAAATTAATGTTATAGAATACAGAAATTCATATGGGAACAATTAATTCAGTTTGAGGAAGCTAAGTGCCAATGAATTGGCAGCGGTTTTTGAATATGATTAAAGAAGATAACGATAAAGTTTAAGCGTTTTTCATTAAGATTTATCCACAAGTTATTAAAATAAATATGTTTTTCTGATAAAACTAAGGGCATTTAAAAAAAGTCTCTTGCGCAAATATCTTTGACTAAACCTATTTAAAATAATCAATTATATTTTTAAACTTTATAAATCAACAATAGTTAATACTTTTTTGAACTATTTAAGCTCAATTTATGGTCTGAAATAAATAAAATATATTTTAAACTTTAAAAATATTAAAATCTACATGTTTGAACATTAAAAATTGATGCCTAAATCATTTAGAATCATTACACCTCAAAATAAAATATTAACTTCTTTTAAAATTCTTCAATCAATATTGGTAATGGCTCAATTTGAGTTTTAGATATGCCTTGGAACAGGGGTGATAACTCGGGAGCTTAGATTAGTCCCCGAATCTGACGAGCTCGCGAGCTCAGAGATGGCAAGCCTAGACGATCCCCTCAGCTCCAGAGCTGATACGAGCTCCAGAACCCCGAGCTCCAGAGCCTAGATGAGCTCCGAGCTTCGCGAGCCTGCTCTTCGAAGCTCGGGCTCGAGCCGAGCCCAACAATTCGAGCTTCTGCACATCCTTAATTTTTAGCTAAATAATCTAGCTATAAATTAATAGCTTAACCAGCCAACTAGCTTATTTTTCTACCAGCAGCATCACTAGTTTATATAAAATTGTTAAGAGTACATATGGCTGTTTGGAACATTTTTAGTATTTTTTAAATTTATTATTATTTTCATGTCACATTTTTATAATTAACGGGTTTTTACTATTAATATCTTACTTACTTACGAGTTTTTTTATTTCTACTCTTGCATAAGATAACGTTAATTTAAGCAGAAAATAGTTGAATCAACTTAGACATACCTAGTTAGAGTGCATTAAAAGTACGTCATTAAGTATTATTATTATTAATAATAATCGAGTTAATAAGTATAATTTATAACTCATAAAGGATATTGTCAGTTCAAAATATTGCTAAACTTTTCGTGAGGATAGTGGGTGACATTTGAAATCAGACCTAATAATTCGAGATTTCCTGAATGATGGGTGAAGCCTTAATTATTCGCAAAGCATGCGTCACTCGAACAGCAGCAGTAGAAACAGCCATCGATTGCAAGCGGGGATAACGCGAATATTAGCAGACTCATTGATCCGTATTTGTTCGTCGGTCACACACTCACTCGCATTTCATGGAATCATGCGTAATACGCATACGTAGACGCAGACATGTTTGACTGCTACCTTCTTTTCACGACATTACTTTTCTCCGTTTTATTCCTTCCTTTCTTCACTTAAATCCCCAGACAAGTCTCATATGTGATATTGCCCAATGGGAATTTCGTATGCAACGTAGCTTTATCACTGTACGCTTTTCTCAATTTGCCTGAACAATGGATGTGCTTTCGCTTACAAGTTTGGCATATTATTAAAAAAGTATCGTCAAGCATTATACTTATTTAATCTTATTAGTTCAGTCGAATTAGTTTTTGGCCAAGAAATAAATCTAAATGTTTCCCTAATAGCACAAAAAGTTTTTTAAAACGATTTAAAGACGTCAAAAATAAAGTTGGAGAAACATTTGAAAAATGTTGGAAAAACGTTCGAATGTCGACAGATTTATTCCACATAAGACGTTGTAAACCTGTTTTTAAAACGTTTGTATTAAATCGTTTTAGAAACGTTTGGAAAAGGTTTGATAAAGGTTTGAAAAATAACTAGCATATCATATATAAGAAAAATTGCTTAAATATAATTTTATACTACAAATATTACCACTTTTGGAGGTACCATCCGGATGATACTTTCAGAAATGGTATCTATTATTTGTAGCATAGAATTCTGCTTAAACAATTTTTTTAGATATATTTTATGCTAGTTATTTTTCAAACCTTTTTTAAACGTTTTTAATACGTTTTGAAAACGTTTTAATTCAAACGTTTTAAAAAGTTTTAAAACGGTTTAAATTATTATCATTCAACAGTCCTTGGAGATTTTTTCAAACGTTCTAAGGGAGCTCTGCAGTGAAAAATAAAACTTCCGTAGCTTTCAGATTAACAACATAATGTCTACATGGCATGTTTATAATAATATTGAAAATTGATACACACGTTTGTAAAAAATTCTATCAATTAATATTGAAGGTATTGAGAATAACAGGTTTATTTTAAGTAAAATTAGGCTGTACGGTAAATGTTGTTGGCGCACACCACAATAATATTTATGAATCAAAAAATTTGATAGTGTTTTTGACAGTAAAATAAAAAGAAGTTAATTAAAATTACCAATCTTTACTCAACATTGTGTTTTTAAAAATAATAAATATTTGTTCTTTAAAAATTGTTAAAAACAGTGCAAATTTGTTAATAGAATCATTTAAGATTAACTTTGTCATGGATATTTACAAAAATTTTCAGCTAACGTTGAGAACACTTCAAAAAATGTATCCTAAAAGTTTCATCAAGATTGGTTATTTTGGTATTCGCCAACAACACTTTGACGATTGAAAACTTCAATAATGAGCAATCAGCAATTGATGGAAAATAATGAAAAATGTAGCATTATTTTATAATACTTTAATACAAATTTATCAAACATTACTGTAATTATACAAAAAATACAATACTTTTGAAAGAAAGTTATAGATCAATTCATTGGCATTTAGCTTCCTCAAACCTTATAGATTGTTCAAATCTGAAATTATTTATTCTATTTAATTCTGTGGTAAAAAATAAAAATGATAAGTCTTATATCATGATCTGGACAATGAACTTAGCCAAGAGATAGATAAGATCTACCTTTCTAGAAATTTTCAAAAAGAATAATGCCCTTTTACTCAAGTTATCGTTCGACATAGAAAATTGACTTTTTTTACAAACTGACTTTTTTCTCAGCAAAATAAAAATAAAACAGCTCAAAACATTTACTGAATATTGTACTCTATAATACTGATCATCTCAATTTTTTTCAATATAGTTCCATGATATATCTCCGAGATATAACCTTTAAAAAAACATGACGTTTCCGTGTAAAACAGAAAAAGAGAAATAACTTATAAAAAAATTCGGGTCGGGAAAGATAGGTAATTTTAAGCTCTTTGAAATACATTATCACTAAAAAAATTAATACGCATCGAAAAACAAAAAACGGCTACCAACTCATTGGCACTTAGCTTCCTAAAACTTTATAAATTGTTTCAATATGATATTATTAATTCTATTTAATTCTATGGTAAAAAATCAATTTGATTTTCTAAAAATTACACTAAATTGATTATAATATTTTTAACATAAGAAAATATAGAAAAAATAAAACTCAAAAATTGAAAAATCTGAAAATAGCTACAACAACACTATACTATACACTGTATTTACTATACTTATTTAACAGATTATCCTATACTCGCTGGTACATATTAATCGATAAATAGCAATAACTGCTATTAATGTAGCATTCACTATACGGAGAGAATTTTCTAATAAAAATTATGACGAAATTCGCAGTAAATATTACCGTGAATGACTATAAAGCTGGGACACTCTAACTTTCCGGCAGTTTTTATTGATATTTACGATAAATTTTACCGTACTGAAGGGTAAAATTTGCCTGCCGCAGAGTTAAAGTTCCCTGTACGAATCTTAGAGAAAGCCAAAATTTGTGGTAAAATTTGTACGAAATATTTTTTAAAAATCTGGATTTTCTTCCAATTATTGTAGCAGTATAATTAATACTTAAATAAGTACATTTATATTTATACACATTTATATTTGAGTTAACCTAAAATGTGTACACGCTCAGTTGTTTCCTTTATCAGCTGTCTTCTTTTTCTCAAATCAGGTAAATTTTACCAGTCAGTGCGGTAAAATTTATAGTCTGTGCGGTAGAATTTATAGTCAATGAGGTAATTTTTATAGTAAAATATCAGGAAAAAGTGCCAGAAAGTAGGAGTGTCCCAGCTTTATAGTTATTTACGGTAATTTTTACCCTGAATTTCGTTATAATTTTTATTAGAAAATTCTCTCTGTGTACTAAAAAAAAATTAATTATTACGATTGTGCAACTAAGTCCTGCCATTACCATACGAAATAGTAATTTTTAATCGATTATTTTCTTCCGTGTAGTCACGTTCTTTTTATTCTAAAAATTATTGAAGAGCCTATCCAAAATTTATGGATGTAAAAGATGGTTATTTTATGCTTTTTAATGAATTTACAATATATACAGTCGGTATGCGGGCATTTAAAACTCGGGTGTTGAAAGGTTGGTGGGCGTTGTAATACGACCACCTTCGGCCGTTGAAATGTCATGGCGACCGATGCAATGCCGTCTCTTGACTAACGCGGAATCCTCGGCAGACGAATAAACAAACTGCTACTCGAGTATTTTTTAGTGTTTGGAGCGATTTTTACGATTTTTGTAACTGAAGGCTGCGTTTTTACTTATGTCCTAAGCTTTGTGGTGAGTTTGTTATTATTATAAATTATAACAGCAGTGTAACCTTAAAATATTCTGAAGTTCGTGACAAAGTTTGTATAATAATAAAAAAATAATAATAATATGATTAATAGATATTTAATAATTATTATTATTCATATTATTAGTATTATTATTACTATTATTATTATTATTTTTATTTTTTTAAAATATGAATCATAGTCTCTAAAATGTGTATAGATAACTACTGTGTTTTATATTAAAAATCCGTTTATTATATAATCATAAGACTTCATTTTCTTTTTATAAATATTTTAATTTATTGTTTGTTATTTTTCTTTTATTCGCAGGTTAACATGGAAAGAAAACAATTACATGTTCTGACTGAAAGTGAATTAGAGAATGTCAGCGATCGACTTAGCTCGGAAACAATCACATCTGTTGCTAAATCGTTTAATGTGGCGCCTAAGACTGTTCGAAAAATTAAAGAAGATTTAAAAGAAAATGGTTTCAAAAGATTTCATGATGATGACGGTGAACAATCAAGGAAACGACATGTGATTTTAGATATAGAAACTAAGAAATGAATATTAGATCTTATCGAAAGTGGATGCTGTTAAAAATTATTGCAAGAGACTATAATGTGTCAGAAACTACAATTTGGCGGATCAGAAAAGATAAAAACAAAATTCTTGAAAGTACTGATTTCATTCTTAAAAATAACAGCAGCTTATCAAGAAAAACATTGCATGGAATAGAATATAGCATTGTTGATCAAGCACTGTACACCTGGTTTGTACAAGAGCGATGCCTTGGAAAAATTATCACCGGACCATTGCTTACTGCTAAAGTGATTGAATTGAATACCAAAAATAATGGACCGGAAGACTTTAGTGGAAGTGAAAGATGGCTGCGTAGGTTCAACCAGAGGTATAATGTACACCAGCTGTCTATACAAGGAGAAAAACTTTCAGCTGATCATGATGCGGCAACTCAGTTTGGCCCATATTTTAGAAAATATTTATCAGATAATGATTATCAGCTTGACCAGGTGTACAATGCAGATGAAACAGGAGCCCTGGAAAACTTTACCGACAAGGACTATTGTAGCAGCTCATGAGAAATCAGCACCAGGAACAAAAATTATAAAAGACCATATCACAGCGATGTTTTGTGATAACATTACTGGAACGCACAAAATACCACTGCTAGCTCTCGAAAAATCTAAAAAACCCAGGTGTTTCAAGAACACACAAATGGATAAGTTGCCAATTGTGTATATGGCACAACAAAAAGGGTTGGATGGACAGATACACATACACACTCAGGTTCAAAGATGTATTTTTACCCGAAGTCATTTAACAACACCCAGAAATAGCAGTGAAATGCAGAAAGATTCTTCTGTTGCTGGACAACGCTCCGTCCCACCCATCTACATCCGATTTGAACAATATTGATGAAACTTGTCAGATAAATAGGATAAAATAAATTTATACAAATGAATTCAAATAAAATTATTATAAAATAATTTACATTCATAGATTATTTGTTAATTAGTATTTTAATATTTTTATTATTCACTAATTTTAAATTGAAATGTTAATTACTTATTTGATTTTTCACTAATTTAAAGTTAAAATATTGGTTATTCATACAACAAAATTAATTTCTTTAAGTAAAATAAATAAAATTATGCAGAGATTAAATAACAATTTTTTAATATTATTTCAGATCATGTACTTACCACCAAATGTTATATCCTTAATTCAACCGATGGATCAGGATGTAATCGAAAAGGCAAACAAGTTATACAGAAATTATATGTTAAAGGAACTTGTGATTGAAAAGGAGGGTATCGATTTTGTATCTCAATTAAAAATGCAAACGGTCAAGGATGTCTGCTATTGTATAGCTAGTGCTTGGGATATGGTGACAGAAGTAAATATTAATAATGCTTGGAACAAATTGATGGGTAAAGAGCGAAGCAGCATCGAACAAGAAGATTTTATTACTCAGATATATTTTAAGCTGCATCAAGTACCTGATTATTCTGGCTGTACATACAATGAAGTAAAGTTGTGGGTAGATGAAGATAAGCATGAGCATGGCTGGGAAATTTGTGATGCCAGTACAATTTTACGAAGGTATTTCTTTAGTATTTTCTGTTTTAAATTTAATGCTCTTTTTAATTTACTTTCTAAAATATATAATAGTAGTTTTCGTAACAAGGGTGTAAAGTACGACTTTAGACCTCGAGTGGCGATCGTCACACACGAGGGTCGGCGCAAGAATGACATTATGCCCCAAGTCATGAAAGTGACGAACGAGCGGTGTACAGTCGTATGGCCGTGTTACGAACAATATTTTTCGTCATAGCAGGTGTAAAGTACGGAAAAGGTTAATGTTGTAGTATATTGGATCGTGTATACGATTCAAGTTGTATAAGATAGAATGAGAAATTGAGAGAGAGAGAGAGAGAGAGAGAGAGAGAGAGAGAGAGAGAGAGAGAGAGGGATAGATATAAAGAGAGAAAGAGAGGGTCAAGTAAGGAGGAGGCTGAACGTTCTGGGCACTACCGAAAAGAGGGTAGCTTTCGTGAGGCAGAAGGCTTTGGGCCGTCGGACCCTAGCCTAGGTGCGAAGACAAGGACAAGCTATAGAATATCGAGCAACAACGTTACGTGATTAAGGGGTTATATCCCCCTTATCCTCTAAAAAATAAGGCTTTGTTAATTCTTTTTTTTAACGGACATTTGAGATTAAAGGTATACAAATAATATAACATTGGATTAAGCAACTCTTGAAGAAGAGAACAAAATTTTTTATTGATTTTTTTTTTACAAAATGGCGTCTTTGCAGTGATTACCGTGAACTGCTTTTTCAAAAAGGTCTTCCGCGGCGAGCAGTACAAGGCTCGTCCAACTCCACCTATAACAAAAAAAAATTTTTTTTCGCAAAATGGCGATTGTTTTAACAAAAAATCGTGTTTTCGACGAAAAAAATCGACTTAAATTGTTTATAACTTTTTTTCTTGTTAATTAATCGCTAAAATCGTGTGTACTTCACTAGATAATCAAACAATGAAGCTACTGTTATAATTTTAAGTCAATCGGATGTAAACTTTTTGAGTTCTACTGCTTGCCGATTTTGAAAACATAGTTTCGAGAAAAACGCGTTTGAAGTTTCAAAATGCTATACATCTTAAGAATCGCAAAAATATAGTCCATAATAATTTTTTTACCTTCAGTCTGCTATCCCTGCACCATATAATTGTCCTTCCAGGGCCTTCATTTCCTCTTCTTCTTTTTTTTTGCCTGATGTAATGCTGCGCCTGGCCTCTTTCGTGATATCGGACATACGATGCTCAGCGGTTTTGACGCGATTGGCGTCCGCTTCCACGCAAAACTCGTACATGTTTGGTCCAACAGTCAACCCAAGAGCATCGTAAACGGCAAATAGACCCGAGATGCCGTCATTGAAGATAATAACGGCTACGTCAGTCGCAATGTCAACTATAGTCTTACCGCTTGACACCGTCTTTGGAGCAATTGACCACATGACAGCATTAAACGACTCGTTATTGTTCTGAGCATACGCACCCAAGCAGCGTGACAGAAGGTTGTCGGAGCTGAGTTCATTATAAATGGGTTTTATTGTGTTAAAAACATCCTCATGCATTGGACTCGTACGTTGCAAGTGTACCAAGCGCTGTACTGCGCTGCCAAGAACATCAAGAGTCTACTCCGACGGGACACTTCTCGTGCTGTGTATTCTCCTTCGTCGACATTTTATGAAGTAACGTTGCCCAAATTTCATTCCGCATTTTTTCGACTGAATCGTAGTTTCTCCTAATAGCATGTCCGTAATAAATAGAAAGTTCATCAATTAACTTTCCGGTCAACTTTCCTCGGCCGCCAAGACCTTGCGTTGTTTTTTTCAAATTGCGCAGACGCGTTCCCATGCGCTTCTGAACGTGTCCGACACATTCTTTTTTTTCGACGTTGAAATCTTTATAAGGTTTTGAGTCGACTATACCTTTATATGTTTTTGAATCGCCGTCGCCGATATATTTCAAATATTTAATATTATGAAGTTTTTCTGAGCGTTTGAACATTTCTATAACTGCGTCGATCTCCATTTTCCCGGCACTACCTTCATGGTTGGCATCACAGTTCTGTTTGTGTGAAGGGTTATACCTCTTCGTATTCAGCAGTACCATCTTTTTTTGCCAATATTCACACACTTTACAGTACTTAGATTTTACACACACATCCAATACTTTGCCAGTGTACCAACCAATCAAAGTCACCAATCCGAACAAAGACGTAAACCCTCTCTTTCACCAAGATCCATCGCCTGACACCGTGAGACCTTCTTTTTTACCTCGTTCAATAGAAATTTCTTTTTCTTTAATCGCTGATTTTTTCATAGATATAATTCGAACAGATGAAGTAGCAGTGGCGATATTAAATATGATCTTACTGTAAGTTGTTTGAAAAACAGGCTTTGCAAGATCCATCATAGAGCAGAACTTTTTTATACCGTTGATGCCTATGCCTATGATGCGCATAGCTAAAATAATACGGCAGTTGATCTCATAAGCACGACCATTTATTACAGGACAGCTGTTAATATCAGCATCACCACAGTTCGAACAAGACACAATAATTTTAAAGCCTAGTCCACGCTTGTTCGACTCTAAAAACCGCACGTCACCATTACATTTTTTGCATACTACTAATTCAGAAAGAGCACGAAAAAATTGATGAAACAGTAGCCGAAATTATTATCAACATCGCGGTCACGGTCTAAATCAGTAGTTTTCAATTTCTTAGCCGAGGTACTAACGTGCTCCGAATCGCCTTCGAACGAATGGCGGTTAGGCGGGCGTCAATTACTAATTTTACTCCGTTTTGTACTTGTACTTTAAATGAACATTTATGTTTCCCAAATATGTATATATTTATGTTTATGAAACTATTTGTATTGGGGACAAAATTTTAAATTAAAAAAGTTAGTGGTCCCCTCATAGCACCTCAATTCTATTCTATTATGGCACTACTTGATGTTCTATGTTTGACACCCATTGGTTCTCAAAAAGGTTTAGTTATCTTTGCAACTCCCGAGTCCTTTCTTCCCGAGTCATTGCAATACCCGCGTACCGACTGTATATGATAATATTTCTAATATACCAAAAGAACAGAAAATCTAAAACTCAAAATGGAAAATGTCTTATAAAACAAAAACAAGTAGGTGAATCTTGAAATTTAATTTGAAGTTTGAATCTTAATTTTAAAACGAAAAAAGTGAGACCTGATTGGTAAAAAATGACCTCACCGTTCTCGAGATATAAACGATCAAACAAAATTTTCAAAAACACATAACCTCAATATCTCATAAAATAAATTATCTCATGATCTGAAAAAACATGTAGGTCATGAGATAGTAAAAAGCTACCTTTCTGTAAAGATTCAGATAAAATGCTTTCGATTTACTTTAGTTATCGACGGAGAGAGACAATCGATTTTATTTGCAAAATTTTTTTTCTAGTCGAAAGAAAAAGGTCAAGATTTAAAAATTTTACTGAACATTCTTCTCCATATTCTTAATTATCTCAAATTTTTTCTACAATTTTTCATCATACGTTTCTAAGATATAACCGTTTAGACAGAAAATGGCATTTTCGTGTATAACAAAAGAAGGAATCGCGTATAAAAAAAGAAGAGAATACCTTATCCAAACTTTCAGGTCGCAAATATTAGGTAATTTTATGCTCTTTCAAATACTTTTTCATTGAATCGATCATATTATTTCTAAGGTATTAAAAACCCCGAAAAACTAAAACTCAAAAATCCAAAAATCACTAAAAAACGAATTGAAACGAAAAAAAAATTATTGTGCCTCCTCCCTTTAAGAAAATCAGTAAAAATGAGTCCTGAACCATTAAGTATCACCGTGTATATGTAAATTAATGCCAATCCACGATCATACACACTCACACTCACACACACACACATACACACACACACACACACACACACACACACACACGCACACATGCACGCACGTTCGCACGCACATACGCACGTACGGACGCAGACACAGATACACACACACACACACACACAAAAATAGTGTATTTTGATTTCTTAAGTTTCAAAATATGTTTCTAATATGTTTTTAGCAAAACTTTTTTTTTACTATCACAAAGCTTCCTCTTTGTAGAAGCAAAAAATTATTTTTGAGCCTTCCTTAACAAAAACAGGGAACAAAAAATGAACCCTGAAACATTAAATTTAACCATGAATTGCTCGAGATATGGTACTACACATACATACACTGCACTGCATATACACACACACGCGCGCGCACACACATACACGCACACACATCCATACGGACATTTTCTAAAATTAGTGTATTTTGATTCCAAATAGCCCAAAATATATTTCTAACATGTTTTTAAGAAAACTTTTTTTTTACTATTACAAAACTTACTTTAGGAGGAAGCAAAAATACCCTTTCTTTCTTTAATTATGATATTAAATTAAAAAGGATTTTTATATATTAAAGAAATTAAAAATTTCATCTATAAAGGTTCTGCTAGTGCTATTCATAACAAGTGAAAACAAAAATTATTTGTTTTTAAGATTGTTAGGTCTTTTTGATCGTTCATAATGAAAACGTGTATATTTCTCGAGCTACCGAAAGGTGTTGAGAGCCAACATGGTTGAATTGGCGTTTTCATAGTTTGATTATGTTCAAAATAAATGTAGCTATGATAATAATGCGGGAATTTGTATATAAAAATTATTGACCAAAGTCTTTTTAAACCATATTTCATAATAAGATTTTTTTTAAATCGAAGAATTTTGGCTCGGTATGATTGCTGCAGCACTCGTCCGGCATGCCGACGACTCGTGCATAAAACTTCACTTCACGTCCTAGTTGCATAAACTACTATTTTTTTTATTCTCTTGTGTGTATAATCCTTTAAGGGAAGGTTATCATGTAAAACACAAAATCGAAGAGTAAGTTGTGGGAGTTTTTAAACAGATGAACAGTACAGTGAATGAATCTTTTTCAAAACTATTTAGATATATTTGAACACATTTTGAGAAAAAGAAGAAAATATTTATTACAAAATGGCCGCTTATAATCCAGAAGTTACTAGATTTCGGTATGGCCTTGGTACAGAAGTTACAAACCTTACACCGATTTTCACAGTAATTTTCGCAAAACCACGGAGAAGACAACCAATTTCTCGCTCATAAGTGGCCATTTTGCAATACAACAATTTTTTTTATTTATCATCACATGTACATACACACTCGAAAAGTTTCGGAAATATTCGCTGAACTGACTCTTTTAAAAAATACCCTAAACTTACCCATTCTATTCTACGTTCTACATGATAATTCCCAATAAAATCTGTTGTGTATCACAATTGAGTAAATAGAAGTAGTACATAAGCAACATGAGTCGACGTTAATCCCTTAAATATTTGCCCAAAATTTCTCATCAGCGATAATGTTAAAAGCATAGAGCAAGCGACCACTCCAATATAACTGGACTCTAGACACATCTCTGAGCACTCGAACAGCTCTGTAAGACTTTTTCCATGGACGAATAAACATCTTTACTGGCCATGTAGCTGAACGTGCAGAGTGGACGGGGTTAAAAGGGTTGCTATACGCAATCTCAAAGAAGACATCTCGCAGTAATCGCGGAAAATGGCTCTCGCAATCTTTTCGCTGAATGCTAGATATTCGAGTCGACGTTGCCATTCACCGTTGGGATATTAAATGAAAACATTGGACCAGGGGAGACGCGAGTGACGCGCGCTGCCCTGCAGGCCGCGGATTCTCTCTAATATTTGCTCAGAGATATCGCAAAGGAACCATCAGCAGACGGCAGCAGTGGTGGTTCTTTTGCTGGAGTCTCTCTCTCTCTCTCTCTCTCTCTCTCTCTCTCTCTCTCACTATCTCTCTCTCTCTCTCTCACTATCTCTCTCTCTCTCTCTCTCTCTCACTATCTCTCTCTCTCTCACTATCTATCTCTCTCTCTCTCTCTCTCTCTCTCTCACTATCTATCTCTCTCTCTCTCTCTCTCTCTCTCTCTCTCTCTCACTATCTCCGGTTTGGCTGCTATTCGCTACTATGATGCAAGGCCATCTAGCCTAGAGTTTACTGCTGCTACACTGAATAATGCGCCGCTTTCTTACCTACTTACCGAGAAACGAAACCCACACGGCTCTCGGGTGAATTGCCTGGCTACGGAAAAACCGCAAAAAATCGCGTCAAATTGAGATGCTATCGAGAAACGAGCTGGCTGTTTCGACAAACGCCGTTTACTTTTGATCTTTTCGTGAAGCCTTATAGACTTTGGAGTAATCTGTCATTTAAAATTGGATGTGCGCTTTTCAACAAACCCTGTAACCATGTAAAAATTATTTTACTTGCCAATCTGGTAAAAATTTGTTTAAAATAATCGATGAGAACTGTGCACGTTTTTACTCAAATATACTGCATTTTCAGTAAATTATTAATCCATATCACTTTTTATATTAATACCTTTAATCGTATTATATAGCTTACTTGACAATATTGAATTTTTAATTGATACTAAGAGGATGTCGTAGCCAACACTGATTGGTAGAGTCAACTTAACCTCCAAAATTTATACCATAAAAATAAAAATTTGTGAGAATTTAATAAATGTTAATAAAAATTAAAATCTATATATTTAGGCAAAATTTCATAGAATATGGAAAAATACGGCACGATGTGAGGTCTAGAGAACGGTAAGATGACCACCATTTTTTACCTTTTTTCATTGGTCAATTATAATAATATTTCATAATAAAAAACCTTTTATGCCCATTTGAACGAAAATGGCCACTTTTTTTCCTGAAAAGCGAGACCAAAATTACTTAATATTTTTTACTAATAAAATAAGAATGAACCGCAATTATACATATATCTCTATAAAGAAACGAAGTGCATGACCAATAAGGGGATCGGCAATACAAAAACTGTTTACCAACCGTATGCCATCTAGGTAATCCTACTGCGAATAGCGGAAAGCGCTCGATTGCCATCGAATGCGAACAATGGTGTATGAAGATCGATTGCCACAATTGAATACTGAGAGTCGATTAGCGATATTCATGGTACATATAGAGTCCGATGGAGATAATAGCAGTTTAAAACAAAAGACGCATAAAAATATTGTTCATCTCTGTTATTGAATTAATTATATGTTTTCTATTGTTCGTGAATCACGTTCGCTTTTACTATTCCAGTCTGCAGCACAAAAGTCTCGAAAGTTTAATGTTCATTTACATAAAATCCGAAAATTTCTTCTTCTAATCTGTTTATTTGTTTATACATGATATTCCATCAATTATTATATTATTATTATATTAAAACAATTAAAGTATTATTGTCTACACCTTTTTTAAGAATTATTTAAGAAAATACATATTTACAATTTAAAAACTAACTATATGAAATGAATAAAAAAAATTTCTTAATTTAATTTTATAAAAAGATTCTACAAAGATATGTTGGATTTTACGAAATTTTTGTCTCTTACAAAACAGCTAAGTTCTCAGAGTTCCTGTAGCTACAAAGCGCCTTTGAATTACGCAGCAGAAGTTAATATTGCGACGTTGCCTGCAATAAAATTACTTTTGCCGCATTAATGTAAAGCATAACTTAATACTTGGTCAAATATTTTTATATTTTTACAAAATTTTAATATTCTAGCAAAAACTAATGCTGATAGATTTAATAGCATGATTTCTGAAAAAGAGGTCTAAAATGATCAAGTCAGAGATTCTTTTAGTTTAAATTAACACTGAATGAAGGTATGCTAATATTTCTTAAAAGTAGCTTCAAAATAGTCTTGAAAGACATAGATTGAAAATGAATCACGCGCACTAAAACAATATGCGTCTATTTTTTATGTATCTTTAATACAAACTGTCGAAATTTGTTTTTTATTTACAAATTTTTTTCAAACTGTTATCATACCTTTGGGAAGCGAATTTTTATGAGGCTTTGGGAGGTGCTTTTTGGTACCTATAAATGAAGGCTAGGACCTGTAGTTTGTACTAATGGGCCGTTATACGAGGGTAGTTCAATAAGTCTTTAGAATAAAGTATAAAAACAATTTTTTTTGGGTAAATTTTTTTTTATTTTTCAACATAATCTCCTTGGAGCTCTATACACTTGGTCAATCGCTTTTTAAGTTTTTTTAATCCTTCAGAAAAGTGCGTTTTCGGAAGTTCCTCAAAATAAGCACTTACAGAGGCAATGACGTCTTCGTTGTCCGTAAATCTCTGTCCACCGAGCCATTTTTTCAAGTTTGGAAATAAGAAAAAGTCACTGGGGGCTAAATCTGGTGAATACGGTGGGTGTTGCATGGGCGAAGCATGTGTGAACTCGGGCGTTGTCGTGATGAAAGAGAATTTTTTTTCTCGCCAAATGTGGTCGTTTTTTTTTAATTTCTTCTTTCAGCTGCTCTAATAATGATGCATAATACTCACCAGTAATTGTTTTACCCTTTTCCAAGTAGTCAATAAGTATAATTCCACGTGCATCCCAAAAAACTGTAGCCATAACCTTACCAGCTGACTTTACGGTCTTTGCCTTCTTTGGAGCTGGTTCGCCTGTGGAAATCCACTGTTTGGATTGTTCCTTTGTCTCAGGAGTGTAGTGGTGTATCCATGTTTCATCCACAGTCACAAATCGACGAAAAAATTCCTCAGGATTCCGACTTATGCGCGCCAAAAGAGCCTCAGAGGCGACCACTCTATTGCGTTTATTCTCAGCTGAGAGCAAACGCGGCACCCATCTTGCCATATCCTTGTGGCCTCAGCTAACTCACGCACTTTTAATCTTCTATCCTTCAACACCATATCGTGGATTTTATTGATGATTTCGGGAGTAGTTGCTTCTACGGGCCTTCCTGAACGTGGTTCGTCACTTATTGATGTACGACCACGCTTAAATTCATTTACCCAGTTATAAACCGTTGCTAAGGCAGGGGCAGATGTGCCATGAACTGAGTCCAATTCATTTTTTATCTCATATGGAGTTAAACCCTTTAAATGAAATTGTTTAATTACCGCTCTGAACTCGTTTTTTTCCATTTTTCTTAACAAGCAATTTTTTTTTTTCAATTGGTTATAAAAACACGTAAACTCAGAAGATGTGGACTGTGACTGCACCATATATCTAGTCGGGAGTGGTGCTGACTGAAAACAGATAATTTGGAGCGATTCGCGCGCCATCTGTTGGTCATTCTAAAGACTTATTGAACTACCCTCGTATTTGAGATATATAAGCTATTTTAGTTAGAATATACGTTATTTTACTGAAAAAAGGTACCTCTTTTTACGTTAATAAATATGCACTTATCAACACTAGAAAAAATTACCTAAATAATTATAAGAAAAGTAGACATAAAGAATTTTATTTTAAACTTTGTTTCATTTAAAAATATCAATGTATGTTATTAACAATTGAAAATGACAAATGAAAATATATGAAAAATCAAAGAAATACAAAAAAATTATTCTATTATCATGAAGTATTAGGAGTAAAATAAATATACAGCAATTATTAGATATCCCCTTTCTATTTACGAAAAAAATATGATAAACAAAAAAAAACAACAAAAGAGCATCTACCTTGACTATAGAAAAACTAATGCACGAGTACAACCCAACAAACATTTATTTTTAAACTTATAATTTTTATTAGATATTTTTTAGAATCCTTAGACAATTTTCAAGACCTTAACCGTTTTAATTTTGAAAAAATACTTAATCAGTGAAGAACAATGAGCATTTGTTTAAAAAACTAGGCATGTCAGGCGAGCTACGCGCGTCACAATTTTATGTCTGGTGTCTCTTCGTCCATATGATTTACAGGAAATAGATATATATTAATATATTTTTTGTACACAATATTTTTACAAGCTTTTCTTATAATATAAAGCAGATGATTTCTAATCATGTTATGCAGTTTTAATTTAAGGCCAGGTTACTCCAAAAAACGTGATTTTTTTCAATAAATTTTATTCATAGTACAAAACATGTTGAGTAATCAATTTTTTTTACATATGAAAGCACATATATTAAATTACTTGAAAAAAAAATTTTTTTTGTTTAAAATGGCGGTTTTGAAAATGGCTGCTGAAACTCGTCTGATTAGTAGATGGATGACATCATTTCTTGGAAATAAATTATCTGAAAGCAAAAAACAAAACGGTTTCATGTTCTGTATCAAATTGGCTATGGCCTCAAGCAGAATGAAACATTTTCAATGAAAAAAAAACAAAATGGCGGTATTTTGAATTTTTTTACCCTTTTTTCACTTTTAATTGTTTATAACTTTTTTAAATAATAATGAATATTTCTGGTTCTGCTTGAGGATATAGCCAGACATCTAAAGAGTAAAATGCCGTTTGGTTCATGTCGATAAGTGCAATAGTTTTGAAATGAGAGTGTCATCCATGCGAAAAAACGTGGTTCGGAGAAAAATCAGTTTAAAGTTTTTATTCGTGCTACCGAAGGCGTTCGAGCGGCCGGATTTACCGGTTGGCGTGCACCGCTCCCCACTCTTTTATACCTGCTTCTCGGTCTTGCTGACCTTCGGGACTAATTCTATACTATGCCTACAAGTATACAGTAGCAATTTATGAAAAAAAAAAATTTCGATTTTTTCAAAATTGTTTGGAGCAAGTATTAAACAATATGTTTAAGAGGATCCCTACTATTTATCCTAAAATCTCCCGTTGTTTATGAATTTTTTTAAATTTTCACATAGATTTATATAACGAAAAAAGAAAGATTTTTGAAAAATGTCTGCGTACTTTACCGTATATATATTGATATACAGCGAAAAATTCATGATTTTTTTAGTCAAAATGAGGTTGATTGCCAACGTTCCTGGAGCACACAGAATTTGTTATATAGTCTAGAAAAATTCCTATTTACTTTTTATACAATTTTGAAAATATTTGTGCATTCTCATCAAAATTGTATATAAATAACCATAATTAAAATGAAGTCATTTTATTTAAATAAAAAAATAGTGTTTTTACGTAATTTATAGCTTTCTTTCATAAATAATCACTTTTCATTTCATCTAGATCAATACATAGTACCTTGGTGATACACAAATTTCTTCATAATGCTAAAAAGAATATGTCAAATTAATTTCAAAAAGTTTCGACAATTGCTAATGCATTGTAACACCACATTTTGTGTGCGTTACACAATTTGCCAGTCTGTCGAACAAGCTGTTCAGTGCAAGTCCGATGCTCGACAAAACTTGCCTATAAAAAACCTAATTGCACACTACTTTTCCACTACACTCACTATACACCTACTCACACACACACACACTATTTACACTTTCTTCTCGACGACACAGAGCAAGCGAGCTCTTCAATACCCTGAAGCAGCTGAAGAAGACGCACAACTGCCATCCCATAGAGCCTTGCATAGGCTGGAGTTGGATGGTCTTGGCTGGGGTGCGCTCAGCGTGTCCTGGTGTCTCCTCTCTTGGTTCCCTTCCTCTCAAACCAATCTAAGAGCACATACAAGGGGATTAATACTCCGGAAAATAAGCAAAATGGTATTAGAGTAATACCCACCTAGTTTTTATGTCTTGAAAAGCATGAAAGGGTCCACCTTGGGCGGATCTGCTGCTTCTCTGGATACTCTGGAGGCCTGCAGCATACACCCTAGAAAATATAAAGCTGAGTTACCCTACAGCAGATACGGATATCAAACTGAAACTCTCTTACCTGCTTTGGAGGGTTTGTAGAGGCAGTGTGGTCTCTCAGACGCAGTATCGTAGCTAAGCTCATGGCCCGCTCCTCCATAACAGCAGCAGCAGCAGTCACCGAAGCACTCGCCAGTCACCTAGAAGCAACCTAGTATTAAGGAGAGTAGACTACAGTGGTATACAAAATACTGATCTCACCTGGTAGCAGTGGCAGTTGAAGAATGCAGTGTAGCAAACTGCAGAGTAAATATAACCTCTTCGAGGTTAACCGCGTCCACTGCTTCTGCTGCAAGTACGCAGTCCTGGGACTTGCAGCTCTCATCTTCGTGCCCCTTCGTCGGCACAGTTGTCCAGGTACACCTCCTGCTGCATCCCTCGTTGTATTTCCTCGTCCTGGCCCCGAAAACATTATCTGCAAGCCGTCGACTGCGTGCCATACAGCGTGACGTCACCGCGAGCAGACGCTCCCCTTTACTCCTTTTTACTCCTCTTTCCTCCTCACCAGGCGCATGCGCTGCGACCTCGTCCAGGCTCGGTCGGCACTAACGAAATCCGAGTGCAGCGCCGCGGGTACAAAGCGAGAGCCTGGCTCACTTCGTACTGAGCCGCGCTCGGAGACACCTCGTGTTTTCTGCCTGCTCCGTTGCGGAAACGTATATACTAGCTTGCTCCGATTTGCGAACTCATAGCAGTTTCTATACCTCGATATTATCGTCGATCTTCTCGTACCGCATGTGTCAACCAATTTGTATTTTCGAAGGAGGCCACATCGGATTTTGAAAAGAGTAAGTCGCACAGAGTATTATTGTGCTTATCGAGTATATATATCGTATATTGAAAATCTAGCGTCGCGTGCGTCTGTCGAGCATCGCATCGCGTGCCTTCCATTTTCTCTTGTATTTCACCACCGAATATTCTGTAGAATTCGCGTGCCTGAGTATTAACTTCTTCCCCTCTCGATTATATACCATTTCCCACCGTACCGCCGTGCTCACCGTAGTTAATTTAAGTTTATAAATAATTCTATGTGACGATAGAACACTTGCAAAATCGTGCTGCGAGTTCGTGCAGCTGGCGCTCAACACATTGTATATAAATTGAATAAACCTCAAGTGTTCATACTTTTATCCTAAATTCCTGTGTCGTAATTTATTTAAAGCCTCGTATAAATATAATGTTAAGCCTGCATGTACGTCGCAATAGTCTTGGCTTATGTAGCTATAATAATTGTCATAGCTCTTGGAAGGTTTTGAATAAAGAAAAACTGAAACGGCAGAAATAGCTGATTTTGTCAAACAAAGTACATTTTCCCCACACCTGCACCGAAAGTACCACTTTTCCTCCCGGGCGCCTGGAGAGAAATGTGTATTTTCGGTGCTGGTGTGAGGAAAAATAGTATACGCACCATGAGAGGTAAAATGGCGACCCCAATTCTTTACCTCTCAGGATGCGTAATATACTATTACCTTAATGTATAATCGTACTTTAAAATGTCATTTACGAACTGAAAATTTGATGAAAATAAAAAAGGCGATGCGTTTCTGTGTTAAGAAAGGTTTGAAGAATCGAAAAAAGAAATAAAAAAACAAAAAATGATAGGAACGGAATGGTAGGATGGTTCCCCCTTAAGAAGAAAAGATTAACTGATGATTTCATATCCAAATATGTAAATCAAAGGGTCTTCACTTAAAAAATAAAAATGATTTTCAATTGTAAAATAATGTAAAAGATCACATGAAATTTTAACATATTTTCTCATATTTTATTCTTAATAAAAAAATAATTTTCTATTTTTTATAAAAAATCATGCTATCCTTGAATCTATTAAGAAAGACATTTGTATTTAGCAAACCCCAAACCTGTAAAAGTTACAATCACTTTATAATCAGAATTCCAATAATTTTCTGTGTAGATAAGTGACTATTCAATTACATGACTTATTCATATTTTTTATTTGAGAGAAAACCTCATTTTTTTAGTAGAGGTATGTGAATAGTAAAGTACGTGGATAGTAGAGTGTATGGATAATGGTATGCATGGATAGTGGGGTGCGTGGTAGCACGGTTAGTTTGTGTGTATATAAGAAGCAAATAATTAATTTATTTTTCAATATACTCTCACACTCCTGTACTCAGTCAATCATACACTTACACATGTCCTCATTCTTGTATTCACATACTCACTTTCTAACTCGCCTACTAACGCATACACTTACTACTCACATGCTCACTCACATACTCATGCACGCACTCGCTCACTCTCATATTCGATCACTTCTTCGCATACTTACTTACTAAATCACTTACATACTTACGCATGCAATCTCTCACTTATTGTCTTGTTTACTTATTCAAGCACTCACTTACTCAACTACTCACTCACTCATTTAAGGTAAGAAGACTATGGTGAAAAAATAAAATTCTTATGGTTTCATTTTAACATAATGAGGTTTTGATGATATATTTACTATTATTGTATGATGTTATGTACAAATTTTCAGCAAGTTTTAACTTATTTTACCCTTATAGTATGCCATTATTGCATCTATTTCATGCTATTTTCAAAAAATGATTAACGCATATAGTTATGATCAAATGGTTTGAAAAAATGTGAACATGCTTAATTCAATGTAACAAACAAAACTTGGCATGATTTTTCATGTACATTTTTCTTAGCCAAAATAAAATTATAATAAAAGAAATATTTAAAAATGTAACTTTATTTACATTGTTTAGTAGTGACACAATAAATTGTGTTACAATATTGTTATAAAAAATACCAACTTTTATTATAAAAAACATAAACAATTTATCCTAAAACTTTCAAAAAGATTCATTAAAACCTCTTTTTAAAGTTAGAGAAATAAGTGTTGAGATAAACGCGTTTGAGGTTTCAATTTTGTATGATATCTAATGTAAATTATTTTACTTGACCGCACGTAACTTTTTCAAATCATCAAGTTTTTACATCTGACAGGTCTTAAAATATTCTTATAGTTACAAAGATTACGAAAATAAAATAAATTTGTTGTTGATATTTTGGCCAAAAAACACGAGAGTGCTTACACTTGAGTTCTCTCGCTCTCGCGTATCTGCTCTCTCACTCACTTAATCACATACTTACACATTCGCTGACGTTCTTATTCACACACTCAATCACGCACTGGCTCACCCCCTGCCCTTTATATTTTCCCTTGATTTTCTCATTATTATACTTTTCCGATTTACTGCGTTACACGACTAGTTCGATAGTCTTACCAATCAAGTATTATAGCAACACACACAAATAAAGTAATATGTATTTAGACATATACACTATACATAATGCCGTCTTCTTTAAATTAATCACCCTCTCCCTGCCCCTCCCTTGTTCCTCCTTTTTTCTCATTATATACTTCTCCGATTTATTCCGTTTCACGATTATTTCGATAGTCTTACAAATTAAACATAATAATTAGACATATTAACGCATATATATGTATTTAGACATGTATAATATACATAAGTTCTATCTTCTTTAATTTAATTGCCTCACCCCCCCCCCCTCCTTACCCCCCTCCCCTCTAACTCACTTTTCCTAACGACTTACGCTCCTAAATTGCCGGCATCTTGTGGCCTCCCATTTTGCCACTTAAATTTTTTATGTGTGGTAAAGTTTACATCGATATACATCGATTATTTTTTATTACGTATCTATTTAAGAAATTGTCTGAAAAAAGCGTTCCGATTCATAAAAAATAGCCTCAACCCCTTATTAAAGTTCAAAAATGAACTTAAAAAGGAAAACATTTTTCTTGCTGCAGTAGGAAAGAGTATCCATTTTGTGAGAGGTCACATACAAATGCGTATTGCTAATTTTTTTAGCCAAACTAAAGACTGGGAAAGTAATATATAAAGTAAGATAAACATAACCCAGATAACGACTTTTATTTTTCATGGATCTAATAAATATAATATCCCGCTAATATTTTAACGACAAGAATGTTTCAACTATGTTTCCTGAAAGTTAGAACTCAAATGGTTATAATAGAACAAAGTTACAGGGGTGCCAACTTGACGATTTCCGAAAAAAATACGTATCTTTCAGAGGCTGTAATTTTGGTTATACAAAACGCGTTTGAGCGAACTAAAACAGCAATTAAAGATGATTACGTAAATTAGCAAACGATCAAACATAACCTAAAAAACATTAAACTTTTGGTTTACATTCAGCTCCGTAGTGGTTGCAAATTGAGCAATTATGGGGGTCTAATAATTTATTTCTTAAAGTTGGTAAAAAGACAAAGAAAATCATTTTTGGTACATTCAGAATGGAAGTAATAGGACCTCTGTAGAATTTACTTAATTAAGCCGTTTTAGGTAATTTTCCACAAAAAATCAGCGACCTGATTGGTTGACTCCCCCCCCCGACCACTCGTGACCGATTTTCGCTGGAATGACCATATATATATATATATATATAGGTGTGTGTATGTATGTGTGCGCGTGTATATATATATGTTCGATTTTTAAAAAAATCATTAGTATATTATATTACTATTATATAAAGAAGAAACGTTATATATATATAAATATATATATATATATATATATATATATATATATATATATATATATATATATATATATATATATTATATATATATATATATATATATATATATATATATATATATATATATATATTATATATAATACATACCAATTTTACAAATAAATTTAAGATAAATTTTAAAGCATTGTAATTGAAGTCTTCAACGATTAGTTATCCGGATTTTGAGAAATAGCACAGAATATAAATAACAGTATATCATGCGTTAGGTAACTTTTTTGTAAGTAAGCCATTTTTCTAATATTTCTTATTTTTTCAAATGTTATGAAGGGTCTTTCGCTAGATATAAGGCATAATACAAAACAATTATATGAGAGTTTACAATTTACAATGGTCCTACGATAAAACTAATGAAATGAACTTAATAATAATCCACAACTATATGCGAAAAAAATTGTTCCAAAAAATCGTGACGTAACAAGTGTCAATATTCTCAATTAAAAAAATATTTAGTTAAACCCCAATTATATTTTTTTTATTTTTTAATAAATATTAATGTTTCGAGGTTATTCTTTTCTTTAAACATTTAACTACAGAGTTAACGAAATAAATTTATAAAATAATATGACCGGTGGAAAAAAACGTGAATTATCCGGGATTTTTCTAGACAAAAGTGTAAGAGTATAATTATATCCGTTGCAACAGGCTTTTATTATTGCAATAGGCTTTGTGTTCAAGTAGTTTAACAAATTTTTTCAAGTTTTTTTTATCAAAATGTAACATTGGAGTAGTGCCTCAAAGTGACCCTCTTCATTTTCGAGGAGCTTTGCGGCTTGCAGCAGAAGTACCGCACATCTCTACCCCGGGCAAAATAAAAAATGTATGTATTATCTACATAAGATTTTTTAGAAAAATACGGCCCAGGAAATCGTCGATGACTCACATCGCAAGCAATGCTGCGCATTTTGCATGTAAGGCACGACCAACGTTACTCGCGTTTCGTGCTCGCCTATTAGAGCTTATTACAATTTTATATCTCAGAGTTTGTTACATCTAGAAAAATCCTTGACCCATGTCAGACTAGCTTTAGGCAACATCACAGTACGCAACCAGCATTACTGAGTCTGTCAGAGGACATCCGAGCTGGTATGAGCAACAAGAAACAACTGCTTATCATACTTCTAATGTTTGATTTCAGCAAGGCATTCGACACAATCTCACCCTCTAAATTACTTCACAAACTGATCCGAATAGGATTTAGAGGTCCGTAGTCCTGTGGATCAAATTATATATTACAGGTCGTAACCAGCGAGTGGTTACAAAATCCAATAGTGAATCTGATTGGCTCACAACCATTCTTGGCATACCGCAGGGCGGTTCTGGAGGGGAGGGACTTCTGTTTAGTCTGTACATAAATGATTTCCGACACATACCTACTGGCTGTTTTCAAAGGCCCAGCGGTCGAATTATCGGATGGTGTCGAGCATTTGATATATGCTGACGATCTTCAAACCTATACGCAGGTTGCTAGAGATAATCTTTGCGAGGGCATAGATTGCTTATCGGCCGTGGCACGAACAGTGTCGGCATGGGCTTCAGAGAATGCCCTGCGCCTTAATGTCAATAAAACTAAGGCTATTATTTTTGGCATTGAGATGCAGAATAACGTTTTCATTCCCTTTGTTGATACTATTACCAACCTTTGTGTTATAATGGATTATAAATTAATATGGAAACCGCAGGTGGATGCGATTAGCCGAAAGGTTAATAGAGCCTTATATGGACTCAAATCCTTTAGATCCCGCACCACTGAGGCGTTGCGTATGCAGCTTGCAAGCGCTCTTATTATCTTCCACTTAGATTACTGCTCTCTTGTATACCTTGACGTATCAGGTGAGCTTCAAACCCGGCTTCAAAGATTGCAGAATTCTTGTGTGAGATATATCTGTGGTGTTAGAAGGGATATTTCTGATCATATTTCTCCCTACAGAACGAAGCCGGTCTGGGTAAGTGTCGAGGAAAGAAGGGCGTACTTTGCGACGGTAATGCTATATAAAGCAGTTGTCATGAGACAACCGCCGTATATTGCGGCCCATCTTAAAAAAAATTAGTCCAGGACCTCAGGTATCCAGGTTTTTCGGTTAAATTTCAATTTTGAGTAAATATCTCTCTCAAATGTTGTTCTCCCAATCAATAACAATAACTTTGATTATGGGGAGGTACGGGGGAAGTTAATATTTTGACCTAGATACAGCTTCTACTGTACATTAAAATACTTTTAAAAATCGCGCTATCGGTATAAGAAATCAGAATAATAATAATTTATACAAGAAAGAAAAATAATAATCCTAAATCCAACTAACTTACGCGTTTCAATTAGTAATTCACGCGCAAAGTAGTGCTGATGGTTATCACGATTCTACGCTGACGCAGGATTTATTATTTAAACTTTCTTTATATGCTTAATTCTAAAAATAATCTAATTCTAAAAATTCTAAATATTTTTTTATTATCGTTTACTGCAAGTCAGTGACGTCAATTTGCATGGGTTAGTTAAGTTTAGGGTTTCCAGTTTAATTATTCAAACTTTCTGTTAATTATACAAATTACTGTGCGTGGGTTAGTTGGGTTTAGGAATAATGGGTTTATTACTCAAACTACATTTTAATTACAAGACGCTGTGCGTGGGTTAGTTGGGTTTAAGGTTTACGGTTTTATTATATTTAAACTGTCTTTACAATGTAAACCGCAGTGCGTAGGGTAGTTTTGTTTACGAATTACAGTTTAATTATTTAACCTTTCTTATAATTACAGATCGCTATTCAGATTTTATTATTTAAATTTTCTTTAAATTAAAAATCACTGCTCGTACGTTAGTTAAGTTTATAGGGTTTACAGTTTTATTATTTAAACTTTCTTTTAAATACCAATAGCTGTCCGTGGGTTGGTTGAATTGTGGGTTAGCGTCAGTTTAGCGTTTACGGCTAAAACATGTTAACATTCTTTTAATTCTTTGATTCCCATTAGTATGATGTATATATCACATGAAAATTTTCCGTATTTCTTGGATTAGTTTATTTTAATTGCAATTCGCTGCCGCTTGGTTAACTGACTTAAAATGTAACCCTAACCCGCAACAACCACAATCTGAGCAATTTGCGATTCCAAAAAACTTACACAATATAACCGCAAACTTTATATCATCAACCCCAAGTTTCTCTCAGAACTCATATTAATAGGTCTTTTTGAAAACAGCAGGTAAAAGCATGTAAGTGGATGTTTTCAAGGGGTTTTCTAGATATTTTTAACAAATTCCATATTTGAAAATATACATTGTACATAAAGTTAAACCAACACTTCACTTTAAATCGTACATACAAATTATTACATAAAATTAAGATTTATTAACAATTTTGAGACTTTAAAATCCTTTAAAATATCTTATATTGGCGTTTTTAAATTCTTAAAATATGTTTCTTGCCTTCTTTAATCATAACTAAATAAATTACCGAGGCTTTAATATTTTTGCACAAAGTGGAAAGATGTTTGTTACATCAGTGGAGCACCTACTTGAACTTTACATTATAAAATCATTTTTCCTCCGGTTCTCTAGGTCTAAAGCTGTGATATTAGATAACAACGAGACAATGGAATTGACATTTTTGCCACTTAATTTTTCATTGCTATAAGAGATTGATAATTTTATTATATATCACGATGTTAGAGTCTGCTATAATTAAAGTGATTATGAACCCTCGTATTACCGACAAATACCGTAAAACACATTTTTCGTTTAACTTTTAATTTTGATAAAATTACTCTGGAGAGTTGTTGTTTTTAATAAGGATAACAACATTTCAGAGAGTTATTCACTTAATTAAAATTAACAAGAAAAAATTGGATCCTTATAATTTTCACTTTCGGGTGGTTTAGCATCACCTTAAAAATATATATACAGAATAGTACATTGTGCAACTAGGGAGGGCCTTCAGCGCCCTCGACTTCCACCCGTGTTACACATCGTATTCTTTTTAACAAGAGTGTGAATAAGGCCTTATTCATGCATGCGAAGGGAATGGGGAAATGGGCATCTCGAGTCGTCCACTAGACCTAAGAAATAAAAAAGAAATCCGAAATTTTGAAAAAAATTTTAAATAAAAATCGGAGCTTTTCAGGATCGGGAGGTAATACATAGTACCTTCCGCTCCGGCAAAGACGCGTTTTGCAAGCATGGAAAAGAGCCTTTTTCATGCACGTGTTGAGAAAAAATATATTGTATTAATATAATGTCAGAACAACGGAGACCAATGAAAATAAAAGATAAGCGCGAAGCTTGAGCATCGTCAGTCGTGCCTTACATGAAAAAAGTTACGCTTTTGAATGCCTAGCTTGCGATGAAACGTGCGGAGCGGCGAGTCACGCGGCCTGCGGGTCGTAGGCCGCAGACCGTGTGGCGAGCTAGTTTACTTAAAAGGCGCATCTACGTCGATATGCTTTTGAAAAATATTTAAAAACCGTATTTACGCAGATACGCTTTTTAACAGAATTATTGTGAAAAGTGAGAGTGCGAGTAATCCTATCTAATTTAACCATAAAAGAAAAACAGTAAATTCATAAAATTAAAAAGTTCCAAAACATATTATCAACGTTTATCAAAAAGTTATGACACATGGTAATTTCTTTAGCAGAAATCTACAAAGTCGAAATGCTATTTTTTCGGAATAAAGTTATATGAGAGCAAAATGCGAAGCGCTTAAAGTAAGTAGACCACTACCTTTTGCTTCGTTGATGTTATCATAGATTGAATTGAAAAGTTCTAATGGAAACGCCAGGTATGTTGAATCACATAATGTGTACTTACGTGAGTACACAAGTTCGAGAAAGGTTTTAGATGCAATTGCTAAACCAAATTGTATTTGGCTTTTCTAAACTTTATTTTTACAAATTTCAATCGTGGTTAAATTTATAATCAAATAAAACGATTTGTTAAAATTGGATGTTTTTATAGTAGCGAACAAACAAGTAATAGATTCTGAGGCAAGAGTTAACGAGGACATGTATAAACCTAGAGTTTAATTGCATTCAAAATATAAATAAAAAAAAATACAATTAATGTAACTTGATTTGATTCGAATGATAATATGCAAATTAAAAGAACACTAATTTTACCAAATGAAAAGTAGTATAGGATTAAGTAATAGGATCATACACTATACATAAAATAAAAGCTAACGCATTAATAATTTATAAATTGTTTAACGATTAATTAAGTAAGGCATAAATAATCATAACTTATATCACAACTAAAAGCTTTGAGAATATAGCTTTTAAAAATAAAATTGAGTGCGTTATTAAGTGTCATGAGCTTTAACTTGAAAGTAGTTTACTCTATAAATTTAGTGCTTCACGACGCAAGGCCAAAGCCCAGAATTATTAATGAAGTCTTCTAAAGCGAGAAATACAATCAGCGGAAAGGCGGGCTCATGTATTGGTTACATCGGTTCTTCGTAATCGGCCTAAGTTCGGCGGTCCTGAACATTGATAAGGGCTCTCCTCTGTCATCGTGTTATATCTTTTCGCTGCCCACCTACGTAACGGCTATAGGACTCGCCGCTCGAGCTCGTCGGCCGCAAGCGAGCTGATGCGCACGCTCGTGTTTCATCCGCATGTATCCCGTTACAAGAGTGCGCGAGGGCCGCTGTCATCGCTACGTCTTTCTCCCCTGCATGTCAGCTACGACGCGTGCACGCAAATGAGAGCTGACAAAAACACGTGTAACTTCCAATCGACTGGGTAGCCACTCAAAGATTCGTGCCGGACGCAGCGGCTAATTGCGTTAAACGCGCGTATTTCGGGGAGATATCGCAAGGGGTTGGACGACGTACGTTTCGTGGAAGAGTTGCCGGCTGCAAGACGCAACGTTGTACGCAGACAACTTTTAATAGCCCCCCTTCCCTCATTCGAGCGACAAGACTCGGTGTACTATGCAGAGGGAGATAGAGAGAGCAAGAGAGAGAGAGAGAGAGATATTATGGGTATTCGGTTAAAGCATAAATAGGCTTAAAATGTACTGCCGAAAGCAATAAGTCGACTTGACGGTCGTTGCGACTTTTTTTCTTACATTTTATTATGGTTATTACGGCGTTGGCTATATTTGTTCTTGTGGAAAAATTATGAATTGCATCTGCATACAAACTAAATTCTTATGTTTTAATTATATTTAATTAAGGTGTAATATCAGAAACGTTATAATATGAATGGAGGGTCTTTCAGGGACAACAAAAATATTTTAATACAAATTTTGATATTGCAAAATTAGATATCGCGTAAATTAGAGAATAATTTGACAAATGATTTGACAAATGACAAATGAATTGACAAATTTTAACTGGTTCCTTGAAATTTCAGGTGGACTTACCGATATAAAAATCGAAAAACATAGAAAAACCTGCAAAAGTTACAGCCAACGGTTTATAAGTCCGTACACGTATTTTTGCAAGTTCGTGCGTGTACAATTATAAACTATTGACTGTAACTTTGAAGGGTTTTCGATTTAAAAAAATTTGTTTGTAACTTATGCATGATTTTCGGGCTTTTTGGTGCATTTCAAGCGGACTAGAAGTAACCGTTTACCGACCGGCGACAAAATATTATTTTTCGACACGGGTGCGGAAGGTGATTATTTAGCTCATGCAACGTTTTTCGCACGAGTAAAGTGAGTGAGAAAAGTCACATGAGATACAAATCTTCTTACGCACCAGTTTCGAACCGTATTTTAAAAACGGCAAAAATCAATACATATGTCACAATAAATACGGTGTGCACCATGGAAGAGAGGCTTTTACCGCCCTTGTGTGTTTGCAGTACTCGTCTTCGGCTCGCAAAACGTACTCGCCTCCGACTCGTACAGCAAACTCACATGTGCGATAAAAGCCTATTTCTCACCCTCGATACACAATATACTATTATATCGTTAAGTACCCCTGAAATCTTTCAAGGATCAAAATGAGACCTTCCAAATTAAAATCGGATAAAAATAAAAAAGAGTCGGATCATTTTTGCTGTCACTTAAAGTACCGTTCTTTCATATCATAACATTTATGGTATTGTAATACATAAACAATTTATAGTATAAATTTTTATATTTTAAGTCAATTCTCATGAAAGAACCACCTTAAATTCAGAACAAAAGAAACATAAATTAGATAATCAATACGTATACGCATTGCTTCCTCACAGAAACGGCATTGTAATATTAAAGAAAAAGTTTTCTAAAAAAGAGTGGAGTCATACCGAAGAAAAAAAAAGGAAAACTTCAGGTTCAGGCATAAGTGAAAAAGTTTATGCTTTATAATGATAAAAATTTATTTATTAGAGATTTTGATGAATTTTAATGTTTAAAATTAACTTACATTCAGTTTTTAATTTTCGTTAAAAATTTTCTTGAATTATTAAAAAAAATATTTCGTCTAATAGGTGTGCGTAAAGATCATTTTTTTTAAATCCCCGTTTTTATCACAAAAATATGCATTTACTCCAATAATTTGTAAAAGAAATGTTATTTAATAGTTTCAAAATAAGAGAAGACTGTAGAGCATTTCTTAGACAATCGATATATTTTTTATGTTTTATTTTCCAATCCAACTTGAGATATTTAATTGAGTTAAAATTTGAGTTCACAGTTAAAATGAGTGAATAAATTATTTTGAATAAGTAACTCAAACTATTACACTTATGGCACTTTGACTTGCCATGTATTGGAACATTAGAACTATTTTCATTTATCTTTATAATTAATTTAATATTGAAAAAATGTTGTTTTCTTTTCTTCTTTAGACATTAAACATCAGTATATTTTTATATGCATAAGAGTTTCTACATTAAAAATGATTTTCTGCATAAGAATTTAAAAATATGTCCTTGGTGAGATTAATTGGTCAGTTATTGGTACATTTACCTCACTCTATGTTAATGATCATCTCAATTTTTTTACATCTAGATCCGCCACTGTATAAGGCTCAAATGTCCATAGATTGCAAACGTAGAGCTCTGAGAATATGAAGTTTTCAAACTAACGTTTTTCGTCTACTTATAATGTAAATATAAATAATTTATAAAGACATTTTAAAATAATAGAAAGTTTTCGTTTATAAAACGTAAATAAAGGTACTACTACAAATTTGTAAGTGTGTACGATGGTTGAGTAAACGAATTTGGAATTTACAATTGCAGGACGGGAATAACTACGAAAAGTACAGATGTACAAGGAGAGCAATAGAAAAGCAAAATACGAAGAACTGTAAGAGAGTGTGAATAGAGAGCAAAGAAAGTGAAAGAGAAAGTCAGCGAAAAAGAGAGGACGCAAAATTAGAAAGAATAGGGCTGAGAATAACGCGAGTCACTGACGTAGTGCACCATGGATACAGAGAACGAGGGAGTAGGAAAGTCAAAGGAAAAAAGTGGAGGGTTTGAATGTGGATGAACTCGTTGAGCTGATGTTACGCGTCTGGCATAGCTGTGATGCGTGTATCGTATATATCTGCTGCAGCGCGTTGATTTAATGGAATAAAGAACCAGCAAAATCGAGAACTTTTTCTCACTCGCACCTGCGATATCGCTCGTCTCGTCCTCCCTCTATTTGTCTCTTATATTATGACGTTTGCTTTCTTTCTTTCTTTGTGCCCACCGTGCCACGCCGTCACTTCCATCTGTCTTCCGTATATTCTTTCAATCTCTCCTTTACACGAGTGCAGCAACCCTCCCTTTTTGCCTTGTTCCGATATCATAAAAAATGTTATGGAATCGCGTTAAAATATTGCCATCTTATCTCTCTCTCTCTCTCTCTCTCTCTCTCTCTCTCTCTCTCTCTCTCTCTCTCTCTCTCTCTCTCTCTCTCTCTCTCTCTCTCTCTCTCTCTCTCTCTCTCTCTCTCTCTCTCTCTCTCTCTCTCTCTCTCTCTCGTACGAATAGATCAGATAAGTATGAAAATTCTACTGTTCTTAATACTTTCTAATTACAAACATATGTTATTGTTTGACGATATTTACATCTCTATTTTTATATATAATGGGGGGCGGATGGGAGTGAAGAGAGAGGGGTTGGAAGGGCAAACAAGATTATCAAATAATGTAACTTTTTGAAATAATTTATCGTCATTTGGTGGGGGTGGAGGGCAAGGTGGAGGAAGATGGAGGGAGTGAATGGGCTGAGTTCCCAAATTCACGGTTACAACTGTATAATATTATATTTAATATAAAAAATTTCATTTTGTTTAGATTCAGAAATTTTTTATTTATTTATACATATGCTTATGACAAAATCTTCCAAGTAATGGACTTTTTTGAGTCCACAAATTGCAAAAAAGAATTTGAATGCTCGGGTTTCCAAATCTTCTCTATTTTGTTTTAGGAACCAAATTATGAAGAAAAATACTTTAATAATTCTTTAGGATAATTTGACCATTCTCTATCCTTTTTGCAAGAAATGCAGCTTTATTACGGTACTAAGACTATATCAGTTTCCTTTGTACTAATATAAGCTACCTTCATAATTTTTTTAGTGATCCATGTAGTCGAACCCATTATTATAGATACTAAATAGGCATTTTAATCATATTTTAGCATAATTTGACTGTTATTTATATTTTTAGCAAGAAATATAGCTTGATTATCATTCTGGGAGTTACGCAGGTACTTTTGTACTAAAAAAGGCATCTCCATGAATTTTTTGGTATTCAGCCGAATGATCGAACCCATTATTAATGGTGCTAAATAGGCATTTTAATCATGTTTTAGCATAAGTTGACTGTTATTATTATTTTTGGCAATAAATACAGCTCGATTGGCGTTCTGAACTTGTACAGGTACTTTTGTACTAAAAAAGGCATATCCATAAATTTTTTGGTAATCGACCGAGTGATCCAACTCTCTTTTTTTCAACTTTTGAGTTTTTAAATGGACTAAAACCATTCTACATATTCTGTTGGTTCCAAGGATATGATTTCGCTTCTCATGTGATTAATTTAGTGGTAGGTTTTAATGTTTGTACGAAAGTTTTCTATAGAATTCAATATTTTCACGTATTTCCTTATAAATATCGCAATCGATCAGAATATCTCACATCAGTTATAGGTCCTAAATAATAGATTTCAATAAATATAAATAATTGTAGCTTTCAAAAATATTTTTTAAGATATAAAATATTTTTCATATAATTAATACATAGAAAGTAGTAGTTATTTAAGATTAAGAGACACTATCAACTTTTTATAATTCCATACATTTTATAAAACTATGTACAAGTAAAAAACAAGTACAATCACAAAAACTCACTTTAAAAATTTGCTTCAGTATTCTGAGAGGTTAGAATAAATAAAATTTTCATTTTACTGCTGTAAAATAAACAATAATCGATTTTACTTACAACAAAGTGTAGAGGCCCTTAGAGCGCATTTATAGTAAAGCTCGGAGTAGAATCTCGACGATATATATAAATATAATTTTACATATAGAATATTAGACGCACCTTATAGATACAACCTTGTTGCTTCACCATAAGTGAGAATCCACATAAGCGCAATCCCGTGTTCTACTGTGCTGTGCTGTGCCGTCCGATTTTAGAACGGAGAAGTCTTTCTACATCTATATCTATGGTCATTCAATTAATATTTCATAACTATTATTTAGATTATTTAATAAACGAACCATTTTGATGAAAGAACAAGACAAAAAATATCTATGGTCTTTGAATTATTTTATATATATTTTAAAAGAATTATTTAGTTTCTTTAATAAATTAAAGATTTTAATAAAATATTAAAACAAAAAAGTTATCAAGTGAGGTAATGAAAGAATTTGAATATATGATAATATTATATGAATAAAGTGGTAAAAAACTAATGAAGTAATAATAATTCTTTTTGTAATTAAATAGTTATAGGTTTATTAATTGAGATTTCTAATAAAATAATATTTAAATAAAATTAATTCTTGCAATACACAGCTTATATCACTTTATATATAGTATATAGATCTTTCTCATGTATACCTATATATGTACATACAAAAGTAAAAAGAACAAAACGTATAAACATTTAACATAAATTATACGCATTATTCTACATAATAGTATCATAAACTCAAATTTTTCATTACCTTCCTGTATAACGTTTTTGTTTTAAAATTTTATTAAAATCTTTAATATTTCATTAAAAAATCTAAATAATACTTTTAAAATAATAATTCTATATAAAATATAAAAATAATAATAAAGACCATAGATACAGACGTAGATACACTTGTTCTAAAATCGAACCGCACAACACAGCACAGCACAGCACAACAATAGCATGGGGTTGTGCTTATGTGGACTGTCATTAAACGAGCCCTACCTCCCGAAGTATGTTTTAAAAAGGTTATTCTTTGTAATACATTTTTCTAACTAATCATCTTCCTTACCGTAAATCAAACACACGCTAAACTTATCGGTTAGTTATAATGATATTGTTGTACAATGAATCATACTACTATAATAACTGTACTACAACTATAGACTATAATGTATAAAGCAGATACAATTTGGATGTAATTGGTGAAGTATACCTAACTTTTTAGATTTTTGCGAAGATACATAATAAAACTTTTTCTCTATGTACAATAATAGTAAAATTGTATTTTTACATTATTTTAAGCTTCTTTGATCGTTGATAACTCATAAAAACATTTTATTAGAATCAATATTTTATTTTATTTTACTTATTATCAACCAGTAAAACTACCCTTTTTGTATATGTTAAAAATACGTTAAAAAAATTAAAGTTTATACAAAGATTTCGCTTTAAAGTTAAATGTTCTAATTATTTTCTTTACTTATCTTATTAAAAGTAAACTAGCGCGCCACACGCGGCCTTCGGTCGCATGTGACTTGCCTGCTCCGGAGCTTCAGAGCGAGCGCTTCGTTCGCTCTTAAGCACCTCCAGGCCTTGCATCGCTTCGCAATGCAAGGCATGCAAAACGCGAAGCGTTTTGCATTATAGACACGACCGTACTCAGCTCGCGCTTCGCGCTCGCTTGCGTTGCCGGTGCTCGCCCTGCGCGTTTGCTTGATTGTATAATATAGTAAAAAACTACATTTTTCGATGTCAAAAATCATTTTTGGACTACTAACTTGATTTAAAAGCATTTTCGCGTCTTGGTGTCAAGAAAAAAGTTGTATTTTTCAAAGATCTACAACTTTTCCATTTAACTTTTTCATGTAAAATGCATAGCTGTAAAGTTATATGGTAAAAAGCTGTTTTTTCGATGTTAAAATTCGTTTTTGGCCTGTTAACTCGAGTTAATAGTATTTTCATAAATAGATGTCAATGGGAAAAAGTTGTATTTTTCAAAGATTTACAAAACTTTTCCATTTAACTTTTTCATGTAAAATGCATAGCTGTAAAGTTATATGGTAAAAAGCTGTTTTTTTCGATGATAAATTCGTTTTTGGCCTGTTAACTCGAGTTAAAAGTATTTTCATAAATAGACGTTAATGGGAAAAAGTTGTATTTTTCAAAGATCTACATCTTTTCTATTTAACTTTTTTTCGTAGAATGCTTAGTTTTCAAGTTACAGCCCAAAAACCGTTTTTTTTAGCGATTTTCTGTAGTCGCCGCATTCAGCGTATATTTGCAGAATCAATCGTGAGATAATCGTGTAACATGAATTTTAAAAAGAAAAAACACGTAAAAACACATAAAAATAAGCCAAAAGTACTCGCAATTTAAAAACTACGTACAGGATCAGGATAAAAAAAAATAGAATGTCATATTGTGCTGGAGGAGATCTCTCCTAAAATTTCATCCCGATTGGTAAAAAATTGCGTGAGATATCCTATCGCACACATTTTTCGCTAACGAAAATATAAGGCGCTTCCGTGTCAGGGTGCCTAAAAAATAAGGGTTGGCGAGTGGCGCGAGCATACAGGAAACTATATATATATATATATATATATATATATATATATATATATATATACTAGGGGGGTTCCCCTCTGCTCGCTTCGCTCGCCAACCCCCATTCAACTTTTAAACTTTAATAACCTTGTAGAACTGAGTGTCTGTTGTAATATTTAATATAAGAATCGCGTGCATTTTAATTGTGTGCAGTTTAACATTGATCAATATATCTATATATAATTTAACCAATGCTAAAGATAAAAATAACAAAAAAAAATCAACGCGCCTGAAGCACATTGTATAAATATAATATAATGTGCTTCTGACAATACCTCCTGGGTGGTGTGGACAACTGTGATTATTATTAACTATTAATTAATTTAAAATTTAAAAACATAATGCCATTTTTCTAACAAAGCGTATTTCCGGGATCTTCTCGACTAAGTAACGAAAACTTGCATATTCTAAACTATACCTATCATCATATGATGTCATGAATTTGTTACCAACTTAATGACCCCTATTGCAATCATCATATAACATATGATATATAAATGAGTACAAAATAACGTAGTTTTTAAAACAATTTAACATTATTATGCGGATACTCGCTCCGCTCGCCAACCCCAATGCAACTTTTAACCTTTAATAAACCTTGTAGAACTGAGTGGCCGTTGTAATATTTAAGTTTTAATAATAATAGAAAAACGATTATGTGGAGGGGATGTGGAGCCGATGTGGAGAGGATGTGAAAGGGATGTAAAGACCAATGTGGAAGTAATGCATTAAAAGTGGAGAAAATGTGGAGGGGTGTGGAGGGGTTGAAGGGCAAGTAAATAAAAAAATAACATTGTTTTTTAAACAATTTAACGTTACTGTGTAGAGGGGATGTATAGTGGTATGGAGGGGTATGGAGGGGGTGGAGTGGGATGGAGTGACTTAACGCTTACGATTATATAATATATGAAGATATATATATATATATATATATATATATATACGAGTATATACACACGCATATTTATACATATACACACACAGATGTATTCATAGATATTACACAATTCAATTTTAAGATTTAAATCTTGTACAAACTTTATTACATTTGTACAGTATCATCTTTTTGGTATTATTTAATAGTTTACTTAGGTTTGATTGAAACTTGTACTTGAGGAGTTCACTATGGTACGAGTACTTCTTGCAGTTTAGGAGAATAGGAGAATATGTCCGATGTTGGCAGGCATTTTGCAACTATCACATTCTGGGGGCTATTCTTTTTTAAACAAGTATTCATGTGTAAACGTTGTATATCCGATTCTGATTATTAAGATAGTTACCTGGTCTCTTTTTTTAAACTTTAGTAGTGGATCTTTCGTAAATACATTCGGATTTGTTTTCGTAAGCTGACTTCTCTTGGCGTCCTTTTTTCATTGTCTATTCCATTCCTTGTCTACTTTCTTTTTGATTAATCTCTTTCCGCCATCTCTACTAATTTTGTGTACTTTCTGGTGGTATTTTAATTCGGTAGCTAATTTAGCCAGGTATTGTGTTTCTGCTGATATGATTGGCGGTGTGGAGGAGAAGTAGATAGCTATTTTGTTATCGTAGATACTAATATAATTTATTATTTGGTTGATATATGTGTTTGTAGGGCTGATTGAGTTCCGTATCATTTAGGTAATTTTAGTAAGACACTTTCTTCGTTCGGTAGCCAAGCTACTGCTCCAATAGATCGCAGGTCGGTAGATGTTGTTGTATATATGTGGCGATATTCTGGGTGGTCGTTTATAAATTTATTGAAATTTCCTTCTACTTTTCTTATTTTATTTTTGATGGTTATTTCTTCAGTGGATGTCCAGAAACATATTTTATTTTCTATACATGAGTGGAAATTAAATGATGTGAGACTGTACGTATTTAGGTATATTAAGGCATGCCGGTAAAATGGTATTATTTGATTTGGTTTAAATGTATTATTTCTTGAACTATTTTTGTTTAATATTGCATATGCCTGGTTGTTCCGGGAATGCAGTAGTTTGATGTTGTAGTTTATTTTGGTATCGGTACAACGGTAGCTTCCTTCCATATTTTAGGAAATAGTTTATGTGACCAGATTATGTTGTAGATTTCTAATAAGCACATATGGACAGCAAGTTGCTTTATAAGGATGTTTGGTAGTAAATCAGGGCCAGGGCTTGTATTTTTACTTGATTAAATTACTTCTGTAAGCTCGTTCAAGGTGATTTTATTGTTTATGGGATCATTGGCGAATTCATCCGTTGGGTCGGTGAGAAATCCGCTTGCATTTTTGTATTATAAAAATTCTTCTGTGAGATTATTATTGCATAAAATCTCAACGAATGATTTCGCTAGAGTGTTTGCTATTGAACTTGGTTCGTCTATAACTTGGCCGTCTCCTATTAAAGCTCAGATGTTCCATGAGGATTTACTTTCAACTGATTTTATTTTTTCCCATATTTCTTTTATAGGTGTTTGATGGGTTATCGTTTTTAAATAGTTAAGCCAAGAATTTGTTTTGCTATTTTTAATCATTTTTTGTTTCTTTTTCCATTGGTTTTTGGGATACTTTCATTAGCAGTTTCAGTGATTAAAGCGTTAAATTTGTTTATTATATTGTCAATATTGATTATCTTTTTTGCAGTACTTGCAGTAATTATTCATTTAAGTGGTTTATTTTTGAGTCGATAATTTTTCTATATTTAGTTCAATCGGCTTTGTGGAATTTCCTTTGCTTTGTGGCTGTGTGCGTATTAGTAGGTGCCTCGCACTGATTGATTGAGACTATTATACGATAGTGATCACTACTGTAAGGATAGTCGAGCATTTGCCATTCTAAGAGAGTTGCGATTTCATAACTACAGAGGGTTAGGTCAATTACACTAGTTTTGCCTGTGGCTACGTTAAAGTGAGTGGGGTTGGTATCGTTCAGTAATATTAAATGTCTCAAAACTTTAAAGAAAAATCTTCTCCATTGTTCTAATTACCTAATTTTTTTTCAAAAACTTTGCATCGTATATTTCAAAGAAATCATCGTTCAAACAAAAAATTACATTTCCGTGTATCGCAAAAGAAAGGAAACACCTTATCCAAAATTTCGGATGGTAAAAGATAGATAATTTTATGCTTTTTCAGATGCACTTTCACTGGATGTATGATATTACTTCTAACGTATCAAAAACCCAAACCCAAGCACACACACACACATACACTCACCCTCACACACACACATACACTCACACGCGCAAACACACACGCAAACACACACACATACACACACACACACATACACACATACATACACACACACATCCATACAGACATTTTCTAAAAATAGTGTGTTTTGATGCCCAGTATCTCAAAACATGTTTCTAACATGTTTTCAGAAAAACTTTTATGGTATTAATAATATTCAGTATTGAAAGTTAAAGCGAGACGAATAAAGCCTATGTGTAGAAAGGGCATTAGTGTAAAAAGTGTATTTATAATGTAAACTTATAATATTTGTATATAACATAAATAGTATGCAATAGCTTGTACAAACTAAGGGTGAACTTATGTTATTCTTACATATTACTATCCTGATAATTTCTGTGAGCTATGCCTAGTTTTTTAACATGTTTTGTATTCATTCCAGTATAAATGAATAGAAAAATACGACTAAATTATTCGACCACCAAAAATAATAAGGTAAATTAGTGGATTTTACGGATATTTATATTGATTTAAAGGTCATCGATCTTTCCTGTACAGTAGAAAAGTTATTAATTACATATTAATAATTGAAAGCATCTGTAATCTTGGGATTCATGGAAGAACGCCACGTTAATCACCAAACATCACCTAAGTTAATGGTAACTCGAGCTGGTATCGATAACTGTCTACTTAAGATTTTTTACTGAATCTTGAGTACAGTTATCTAACAAAAGTATCTTCATTATTTACTTTTTTATTAGGCAGAATTCAAATGCATATCGTGTGAAACAGAATGACCGTGTTTAAGTGAAGTGCTATGAAACTGTGTTTTAGTGTACTTAGTGTACATAAAACCTTGCATTCCAGTACGTTTTAGATGGTTAAATAAAGTTCTAGAAATATTATTAAATTGATAAAACAAATTTTAATGTAAATCCCCGGTAGTGAATTTTTGTCATATTATCATAATGCATTATTTTGATTATTTTGATTATTTTATCTTTTTGTAAGTAGCATAACTTTTCATAGTAATTTGGATCATTATTCAAACATGACTCATTTTATAGATATCGGTGCAAGGAAAAATTTGAAATGTGATTTGGTCAAGTTGCTTAAAACCCAACCGCACTAAAGTTTTCTGTAGATTTACACTTTCCCAACTCATCCTAAATAATGTTATTAGGGTTTTAAAAAATAGTAGCATATTTTCCAGAAAATTAAAAAAAAACATATGTACATTTTTTTTTCTAAAGTGTAACAATTTTAAATAAAAAACGCATGAAAGTTATGAAAAAAATCCAAGAAATCAATTTTTATGTGTCTACATAACTTTTTACACTTTTTTTTTATATTTTGATGATAATATGCGATGATTTTACCGTTCGTTTTCAGATTAAAAAATGTTGATCTGCTGACTTGACGTGGAATATCCCATATATATATATATATTGGTTTTAGAAAATTTAAACATGAAAAAGAATTGGGTATGGACACATTGTGAAAAAACCGCAGACGGTAAATCAACGACGTTTATAATTTTCGATACGATATTACATACTCATGGCTCAACTTCAACATTAATCGATCATTTAACAAATGTTCATTTAATTAATCGTTTATCACCTGAAGTGAAGAAACGTTCGCCCGAAGACAGCAAAGAGTAAATATATTATCATACGAACAATTTTATTACCTAATTTATATTCTGTTATTTATAGCTAAGTAGTTGAATTTATAGATTTTTTATTAACCGCGAAATGTAATATAAAAATGCAGTTATCATTTAAAAATTACAATTATTTAAAACACAAGATGAATTAAATTTACAATTTTGATAAATTATTAAATTGTTATGTTTGGAAATAAAACAAAAATAAAATTTTTGTATTTATCTTTTAAATCTAAATATTTTCAATAATTTTTTAAATCAGATATCTCTCAAGCAACAGATAAAACAAAAGGTTCGCAGCCTCAATGTTCTGGAGAAAACAGCTGTACCCCTGATACAATACCAAGTAAACAAGCACATACATCGTTAGATTCGCAGCCCCAATGTTCTGGAGATAACATCAGTACCCCTAATACAACATCAAGCAAACGTGCTCTTAAATCGATAGCATGTTCAAAATTCGGATCAATAAGCAAAAAGCGTGCTGAAAGTATCACACAAGCTATAACGATATTAGTTGTATGGTGTCGATTACCTTACAGTATTGTACCTAGTTCACCTTTTAAAGATTTTGTAAAGGAATCAGAACCTAATTATACTTGTCCATACAACCAAACAAAAGTCCACCGATTACGTATTTTTTAAGACAAAATAAAATAAAACATTGAGGAGATGCTCGCTGAATCGTTTTTTATTTCCGGCATTCTGTAGTGGTTTCAAATAGTCTTGAGCAAATACAAGAACAACTTGGCTTGCCAAAATTAAAAAGTATACAAAGCGTAAGTATTCGCTGGAATTCAAATCTACAGATGACTGAAAAACAGGCAGATGCTCTAGAAATGCTTGAAAATGATTGGAATGTTTTAGAGGTCCTGGTGAAGGTTTTGAAATCTATAGAAGTTGCGACTACAGTTCTATCAGGAGGAACCCTTTCTATGGTGAATCCAATAGTACACTCTTTTATTGATAATCACCTCGTCACTGCTTTGAGCAAATATGATGAAAACGAGATTATTTCTTCTGTGATCGAAAATTTGTCGATTCAAGTATCGGATCGCTTTTTTCAGAAAAGTATTTAGACTTAATACAATTAGCTGGAAAAGCTTCTTTTTTCGATCCCCGATTCAAAATGTTACAATGTGAGTCATCTGTAAATAAAATTAAAATTAGAAATGAAATTGAGAAAGAGTTAAAAGCTGTAAATGTCTCAACAACGAATGGAATTGGGCAAATAAAAGATACTGCTATGGATTTTCTTTTCAACCGTACTGAGAATCAACTTTCACCGACTACTCAACAATTTCAAGCATATCTAGCTCAACCAGAAAGTGACATGAACTTGGACCCGCTTGAATGGTAGAAATCCAATGAAAAAAGATTTCCGTTTGTAGCACAGAAAATACCTGATCATTCCGGCTACTTCAGTAGCTTCTGAAAGAACTTTTTCAACGGCAGAAAACATCGTTACGCCAACAAGAAGTTGCTTAGCCAGCGAAAATGTTGCTACAAATGTGTTTGTTTTTCAGAATAGAAATTATATGCAGTAATATAATTATATTTGTCCCAACAAGTAATTGTAAAGTTTATGTTTGTATATTTATTTTTGTACTTATTGTATTTATGTTTTAAGTCATTTTATATAAATACCTAATACCTTACCTATACGTATCATCTATATATAATATATATATATATATATATATATATATATATATATATATATATATATATATATATATATATATATATATATATATATATATATATATATATATATATATATATTAAGGGTATTAAGGTATTAAGTATTTATATAAAATCACTTAAAACATAAATACAATAAGTACAAAGTACAAAAAAAAATATACAAACATAAACTTTACGAATACTTGATGAGACAAATATAATTATATTACTGTATATAATTCCTACTATATGTATATATTATTTGATTAAAATTTTATTACTAAATGAAAATCGTTTTAATTCGAAAGGTTTGTATGACTCTTTGAGTCTACATAATAAATAATAATAAATTACTTTCAATTTATGATATATATATATATATATTAAGGGTATTAAGGTATTAAGTATTTATATAAAATCACTTAAAACATAAATACAATAAGTACAAAGTACAAAAAAAAATATACAAACATAAACTTTACGAATACTTGATGAGACAAATATAATTATATTACTGTATATAATTCCTACTATATGTATATATTATTTGATTAAAATTTTATTACTAAATGAAAATCGTTTTAATTCGAAAGGTTTGTATGACTCTTTGAGTCTACATAATAAATAATAATAAATTACTTTCAATTTATGATAAATGTTTGAACTTATATATTTTTTTTCGAAATACCTTTAAAAATTCCATTAACATAAAAAGTAAAAAAAATAATTGTTTTTATGAATTTTATAAAAAAACTTTTTCACATTTTTTGATTCCTCAAATTAAATAGCAATTTATCTAATTTATCTAATATATTATAAAGTAATATTGATATAAAAAAGCTGTGATTTTTAAACATCAATATTACTAGGAAAATAAAATACGTGTACTATATTCAATTTAATCTTAATTTAATTTAACTTTTTAATTCATTTTAACTTTAATATACCTGAAAAATTTCAGTAAAATATACTAATGAGTATGAGAGTTATGGTGTTGACAAAATTTAGTCACATATATATAATTACATACACACAGATACACATATACACTGTAAGGGCCCATAATAGTCTAAATACGCTCTTGGCCTAACTACGATATTGTAGTCACGTGATATCGCGCACGCGAGATAATTTTCGGTGTCTCGAAAGCTGTGAGTGAGTCGTGCGACCAGAAACGGGCCAGCCGGCGTCGACACCGGACAGCCGTCGTCGGATCCCCCTAGTCGCGCCTCACCCACACTTTCAGGTAAGCTACTACAATTTATTTCTCTTCGCGTACGCGTGCAATTAAAACTAAATAATAAAAGTATCGGTATTATTTATAGAATCGCAAATAGAGACACATCAATTATTGAGTGCGGATAATTTCACTTATAAGCCCAATTGGGGTAAATATCTTTTATTATGATCGAATTATGTAAAAATGTGATGACGATTATTAACAAATATGTGTTTTCATAAATAGCCTTTGGTATTAGACGACCGTATGATTGCTGGATTCATTTGGTACATGCGTGACGATCTGGCCATAATATAACGAGTCGATAACAACCTTATCCAGCCGCCTCAAATTGTCTATATAGAAACTATTCATCTAGCGACGCGCAGCTAGCCACGGTGAGAGCGTTATATTTATATCGGTTGCGAATAATTACTTTTTCAATAACTCGGCACGATAGGTGTGACTATCACCACGCGGTGTTACACTATATATTTTCATGACAAGCTCGGCGACGAGTATAATATGTATATATGTATGAATGCGCATGAATGTGTGATGTTTGTGATCAAATAAAATAGATCAATCGATCGATTTTAATTGTTAATCAAAAAATCTGCTCTCTTATTTCCTTTTATTTCGAACCTAAAAAGAATCTGTACAATTGGCGCCCAACTCGTAGCAAAGAAGGAAAGAGATAGCAAATTTTTTGAATGAAACTAACAAATAAAGTATTGTGATTTTTCGATAAAAAAAAAAGGGATAATTTTAAACTAACAATTTTTATAGTATAGAGAAATATTCTAAATAATATTTTGTATTTGTTCGAGAAAATTGACGACCTCAAAATGCCTCAAAAAAACGTGACGGTGGCAGATCTCGAGGAGCTGAATGACGAGCTACAGCGCATGAAAACGCAGGCAAAATCGACATCGCAGGAGAACGAGATTCTTCGGAAGCAGATGGAGAGGCTGACAACGGAAAATGGCGCGCTTCAACAAAAACTGGCCGAAAAGGTCGACGAGGTAAATCGAAATTTGTTGAACGCGGCAGCAGTGAGCGCGTCAGGTAGCGGTCAAAGTTTCTCGGGGACTTGCGCGACTAATACGGGAGGTACGGATAATACGCTGAATAATAACAACGTTCAAGAGCAACGGGTTACACAAGCCGTAGAAAATGCCGCATCGAACAATGATTTAATAAATGGAATATTGACACATTTTCAAAGTCTCCAAATTAATCTTGCTTTGCCGACGTTTAAGGTGGATAAAGGAAATCCATTACGCTTTTTAGAGCAATTGGAAAAATATTTTATAAGGAAAAGCGTGATTGAAAACCAAAAATTATTATTAGTTGAGGAAGCGCTGCGCGGCAAGGCTAAGATTTGGTTTGAGACGCGAGTTTATCCATTCGCAAATTATGTTCAATTCAAAGACTCCTTTATAAAAGAAATGTATGGGCTCGAAATAAAAACTAGAGAAAAAAATGATTGGGTTACAAGAAAATTTAAAGCTCAGGACGGATCCCTCTACGAGTACTTTATAGAACAATTAAAAGCTCCTAAATATTTCGCGCCAGAAATGGATAAATTTGAGATTAATTATAATATAATCCGCCAATTACCAGCTAACGTTCGTAAAATATTATCGACGATAGATTATGGTGACACCGATAGAATTTTGCAAGCTTTAATGAGAATTGAAGAATCGAATGAGGAACACAAAGAACGCGCGGTTTTGCCGCAAAGAAATAATTCGCGTATAAATCAAATTCGAAGTGATACCAAAAGCAATCAATGTTACAATAGTCAAAATCAACATCAATATAATAACTATAACAATGGTCGCTATAATCTTCGTCAAAACAATAATCGCTATAGACGAGCACATGATAATTGGCGCGAGCGAGATGGAGAGAGAGTATATGATCGAGGCTCGGAAGGAGAGCGGAGACCAAGCTCGAGCGCGAGCGTAAACGCAAATCCTAACACAGGCACGCGAGACAATAGGCGCGGAGCTCATGTAAACAATGATCGGAGAGAAAATCGCAACGAGGCGAGCGTGTTTACTGTTAGCACACGAAATCGTTCGGACTTCGTAGAGGATTTATGTTGGGACGTGAATGGCCTTGAGGATGCTCCGGAAACGATTGAAAAGAAAAGATTAGTGAGTCCGAGAGTAGTAGCTTCAGTAATGGGACGCAATATTAATATTTTAATAGATACAGGTTGTGAGGTGACGTGTATTGCAGAATCATTTTTTGTAAATTTGGCCAAAGATTTTAATATAATTGAATTACCTGTAACTAATATGTCCGTTTATGTCGCGGTAGGACGAAAGGCAACTGTAGTAAAACGTCAAACTCAATTACCATTAGAAATTGCAAATGGCTCGTTTGATACGAATCTCTTAGTCGTTCCGGACTATCCTCCGACATTATCGTCGCAATGGATTGGCTCGATAAACATAGGGGTGCCGTTGATGTTGAATATAAGCAAATCCGTATTGCAGGAAAAGTCTTACCGAGTAATTTAGTTACGTTCTATGCGGTAGATGAATTGCAAGATAATTCAAGATGCCGGGTCATAAGGATAAATTCAATATCGGGGCAACTTTCATTGCAACCGGAAATAATTGATTTAACAGAGGTAAATAATCAGCAACAGATAGTCGAACAGGATAAAGTTCGCAAGTCTGAACGACCGACTGAGACGTTGGGGGATGTGTACGGGGTGAGAAATATTGAACAGAACGCGACAAATAAAAATCAAAAAATTAATTTTGAAACTAAAATTAATGATTATAATTTCGACCCTTAATGATTTAAATCATAATCAAAGGAATCAGGTTAAAAATCTATTTATGAAGTTTAAGAAAGTCTTTTCAGATGAACCGGGGTGTACAAACGTATATGCGTATAAATTAAAAATTTTAAAAGACAAGCCTGTAGTAAGAAAATCGTACACCGTACCTATCCACCTTCGCGAAGCAGTTAATAAGGAAATTCAGAAAATGCTCGCAATGGGAATTATAGAAAGGTCGCAAAGTGCTTAATCCAATCCATTGCGAATTGTCAATAAGAAGAACGGAGAAATACGCGTTTGTTTAGATGCGCGATATATTAACGCAATCATGGAACCTGATAATGAGTCACCTCAGATAATCGAAGAGTTGATTAAAAAATTTGATAAGGTAGTTTATATAGCATCATCTGATCTTGTTCGGAGTTATTGGCAAGTTATGCTTCATTATGCTTCAAGGCAATACACGGCATTTTTACATGAGGGGCATCTTTATCATTTTAAGAGAATTCCATTTGGCGTACGTACGGCGGGCAGTGGATTTATACGCGCACTTAGTTTGATTCTAGGTCCGGAACTGGCCGAATTCATAACAGTATATATCGACGATATATTAATTGCTTCACGTAGTTTCGAGGAACACATAAATCATTTAGAACGTTGTTTCAGTGTATGCTAGATCACGGGCTGACATTAAATTTTGATAAATCGCAGTTTTTCAGAACATCTGTTGCATTTCTTGGATTCATTATCTCGCGCGATGGAGTTAAGCCAGACCCGGAAAAACTTACGTCAATACGTGATTTTCCTGCGCCGCGCGATCAGAAACAGTTACAAGGTTTTCTTGGAGTTTGCGGGTACTATCGCCGATTTAATGTGAAGCATGCCGACTGCATCGCGCCTTTCCGAGATTTATTAGACAAAGGAAATCCGTGGAAGTGGGAGGAAAAGCATGCGAGCGCGTTCGAAAATTTAAAAAAATGTTTTTTGGATACTGTAGCACTGGGTCACTATATGACAAATACGCGTTTCCGGCTTCAAACAGATGCGAGTGATGTAGGTTTAAGCGGAATTTTGTATCAAATAGATGAGAATGGGGAACCACGAATAATTTCCCTCGTTAGTAGGTTATTGGCGAAGTGTGAAACACGGTATACCACTACGGAAAAAGAGCTTTTAGCGGTGATTTATTCAGTCCTAAAGTTTCGAATGTATCTCGTAGGTGCCCGATTTGATATTTTGACAGACCACGAATCACTAACTTTTCTATTGACTACGCCATTCCATACCGCGCGATTAATGAGGTGGGTTTTATGTTTGCAGGAATACTCATTCGATATCTCACATTGTAGAGGTACGGATAATATCGTTGCAGATTTCTTTAGCCGTAACTTCCCGGGAAAAGTATTAGAATCCTCTAATGAAAATTTTTTCATACGTAGTCATTTTATCTGTTTCGCGGGGTGTTCTAACTCAAGAATTTAATATTAATGCACTCTCAAGGCTCGGGCGTCGCTTGAAAATTACTGATTCATTATAAGATTTGAAAAAATTGCAGACCGAAGATTCTCAAATAAAAAAATGGTTATCAGCTAAGAATCCGGTTATGGAATGTCGTATTCAGGAGGGTATTATTTATAGTAAAATAGCAACCACCACACAGTGGAAAATTGTGCTCCCTAGAACGCTCGTACGAACCGTTTTATCAATGGGTCATGAAAAATTTGGCCATGCTGGCAGTTATAAGCTATTTAGTTACATGGAGCTGTGATACCTGTCGGCGTGTCAAATATTTAAATCTTAAAATGGAGGGAAGCTACGAATTTGAAAAGCCGAACGTCCGAACGATTTCGTGTCCGTCGATTTTACGGTCCACTCCCCGCGTCGACGGCCGGAGTCCAATATATATTCGTTGTTCAAGATCTATTTTCTAAGTTAGTTACTCTCTATCCAATTGTTCGCGCTAATACTGCTATTTGCCTTAAAAAATTGCGCGAACGTTATTTTCGTGATGTTGGTAAACCGCAGAGGCTGCTGTGCGATCATGGCACGCAGTTTACCTCACACACATGGAAATCAACACTAGCAGGGGAAGGGGTAAAAGTATTGTTCTCTTCTATTAGACATCCCCAATCCAACCCGGTCGAAAGGTCGATGCGGGAACTCGGGCGCCTATTTCGAACGTATTGTTCGCAGCAGCACACAAAATGGGCGAAGATGGTACCTCATGTGGAAGACTGTTTAAATTTAAAGATGCATCAAAGTACTAATATGATTCCATACGAGTTGCATTATGGGAAAAGTCCGAGAGAAAAATTAATTGAATTATTTCCGATGCTGCAGCGTACGCCAGTTTCTCATAAGATATTAATCGAACTAGCCAATAAGAATCCAAAATGCGCGTTTGAGCGGCGCTGTAATTCACAAAAAAGTAGTAGTCAGGTCACACTAGAAAAGGACAATCTCGTGCTTCTTCGTGTCCCGCACCTCTCCGATGCATCTCAAAAACAAATCTTTAAATTTTTTGATTTTTATGAGGGACCATTCCGAATTGTGCGCCGTATTGGGGAGAATGCATTTGAATTGGCGGACGTTGAAGATGTGTCAATAATTAAAGGTATTTATAACCGACTTAATCTCCGCCGTTACTATACCGTACCTAAGTCAGTTTCTCCACCTGCGTCCTAGGAGGATCGTTTTATCTGTGATTTATATGTTGTACTAAAATAATCATTTAGACTATAATTGTCATGTACATACAAAAGAATGTGACTGTGGCTCGTCGATAAGATCCACTGAGCCAGATGGTATATAGATTTAATAATCATAATAATTGTACATGTAAATAATGTATATGTATAAATAATAAAGGAGAAAACATTGTAAAATCTGCCAGCGTGTCGGCAGGTTCGAGACTTCTTATGCTTTATCAGTTTCCGTGTGTCGTACACGTAGGTTGTATTTTTGTATCGCCGAAGAGCGTATTGTGATTGTCGTTAGGTATCGATACGGGTTGGTCACTCCGCATCGATAGAGGGATGATTGTAAGGGCCCATAATAGTTTAAGTACGCTCTTGGCCTAACTACGATATTGTAGTCACGTGATATCGCGCACGCGAGATAATTTTCGGTGTCTCGAAAGCTGAGACTGAGTCGTGCGACTAGAAACGGGCCAGCCGGCGTCGACACCGGACAGCCGTCGTCGGATGTCCCTAGTCGTGCCTCACCCACACTTTCAGGTAAGCTACTACAATTTATTTCTCTTCGCGTACGCGTGCAATTAAAACTAAATAATAAAAGTATCGGTATTATTTATAGAATCGCAAATAGAGACACATCAATCATTGAGGGCGGATAATTTCACTTATAAGCCCAATTGAGGTAAATATCTTTTATTATGATCGAATTATGTAAAAATGTGATAACGATTATTAACAAATATGTATTTTCATAAATAGCCTTTGGTATTAGACGACCGTATGATTGCTGGATTCATTTGGTACATGCGTGACGATCTGGCCATAATATAACGAGTCGATAACAACCTTATCCAGCCGCCTCAAATTGTCTATATAGAAACTATTCATCTAGCGACGCGCAGCTAGCCACGGTGAGAGCGTTATATTTATATCGGTTGCGAATAATTACTTTTTCAATAACTGGGCACGATAGGTGTGACTATCACCACGCGGTGTTACACTATATATTTTCATGACAAGCTCGGCGACTAGTATAATATGTATATATGTATGAATGCGCATGAATGTGTGATGTTTGTGATCAAATAAAATAGATCAGATCGATTGATTTTAATTGTTAATCAAAAAATCTGCTCTCTTATTTCCTTTTATTTCGAACCTAAAAAGAATCTGTACAACACATAATACACTTTTTTCGTTGAACGCTTCGAAATAACTTCGTTACCTTCGTTACGTTCGAAGGCTTTGAAGCTTCGAACCTTCGAAAAAGTAACAGTCCTAATGAAAACAATATACCATTTTTATATAAGTTTACAACGTAAAATTGTTGTATATTCATAAAATAACTTTTTCAAAGTAAATATTCAATAAATAATTGTGCATCCAATCTCTTTGAAAAGCATTCTGCTAAAGCTGTTAGCAGCGGTTTTTATATTAAATTGATGAGACGCTGCCCACTATACATCTTCTTTGTGAATAATTGGACATTATATACTATACATATTTAATTAACAAAAAAAAATTTAACATGTATGTAAGATACACCAATCGAAAGAAAATTAAGCCAGTTTTATGAATCTATGCATTCTTTTAACATATTTAGTTTAACATAGTTTAACAATTTCTACAAATATTAAAAGATCAAAATCGAATTTCTTTAAGAAAAAAAAAATTAAAGTATTTCTAAGATACACCAAACGAAGGAAATTATGTCTATTTAATGAATATATACATATTTTTGACATATCATACTCATAAAACAATAGAAATTTTTTTTTTTTTTTAATTTTTTTAAACTTTTAAGTTTTTATAAATAAGCAATAAATTTTGACAATTTAGCTACAAAATTTAATCAGTTATATGTTGGGTAATACATGATATACCTATAAAAGTTCAGCCCGTAATACGGTGGTCGTCAAAAGTTACGGTGACCATAAAATTTGATCACATACATACATACATGTTTGCAAAAACATCATAATACATCCTAATCTCAGATTTAAAAAAAATCATCGTTAACCTTTCTCTTTGACACAAATATGGTGATGTTAAAAAAAAAAGAAAAAGAAAATGGAATTTTTTGAAATGATAACTAGACAACATTTATACAAATTCAAAGAGCATAGTAAGCTGCTTTTTTTAAAAGAATTATTTAATCTCGAATAATTGTTAATAATTATTAATCTTGAATAATTGTTTAAAATAGAGAAGTCTATATATATATATATAGATACAATACAGATTCCTGTAACAAATATTTGATTTTTGCCAAAACAGGTTACTATGCTCTTCAAATTTGTATAAAAATTACTTGATTTTGAAAAGTACCCTTTCACCATGCCTTAAGGGGGCACACCACCTTTAAAATCTGAAACAAAAAAATTAATTAAGAATTTTTATTTTGATATTTATTTTAATAAGGGTTGTTTTTCCTCAAAGTATACATAAAAACCTACCAATTTGTATATTTTTTACCTTCGTTGGACCTTCTATGCCTCCATGGCAAACCAGACTGTTTTCGAAGACTTTAAGCACTGTCCGTAAGATTCCAAGTCTACGCATGGATGGATTGGGCTAAAAATTTATGGAGATACTCATTATAGTAGTACTTTTCATATGAGCGTAGGGATTTTGATTTGAACGAGTAGAAGTATTTTTTTATATGAACATTATCAATATAACACTTATTTTTTAATAATTTTATCACTTTTATAGATGTAAAAAATTTTCTACTCGTTCAAATAAAAATGCCTACGCTTATATGAAAAGTACTACTATAATGAGTATCTCCATAAATTTTGAGCCCAATCTGTCCATGCGTTCACTTGGAATCTTACGGACAGTAAGATGAAATTGATAAAGTTCTAATAGATATAATTTATACTCATCTTATCAATTGCATCTACTTTTTTCTTCTTTTCAACGTAGCAGACAAACATCTGCAGCAGTGTACATCAATATTTTCTGGTGCGTGGAGTCCCATGAGTCTTCCTCCTCCTTGAATAACCTGAAATGAAAAAAAACACAAAAATGAATAAATTGAGTAAACTGTACTTATCATACTAAACTCTTGAGCGTCACTTTCACACACTTCACTCAACTGCTTATTTATTTAATCAAAAGCCGATTGGGCAACTGGCTTGCAAAGGTCCATAATCCCACAAAAAGTTGAAAGGCCAGCGTATCTTCACTTCATATGCATTTTCTTTGGCTCCTACTTTGTTGCTGGAGTTGATCGCTGCTATTTCACCACACTTTGAGCACACAATATGTATTTTGAAACCAAGACCCTGCACACCAGATTCACTTAATTGAACACTGCCATGGCACCGATTGCAACACAGAACACTTCTAAGTTTAGAAAATAAAATTGAAGTGTCAATGATTCTGTTTGTTGTATCACTGGTGTCTCTAGCACTAGCTGTGTTTTGGAGTTTCCTCGCTGAGCTGGTAGATAGTCTTGGCTTCTTTTGTAAATCTTCCTTTTTTATCTCTTTTAGAAGACATTTTCACTACACTGATTTACACACATTCACAAATTGTCAAATGCAATTAAAACACTGTATAAGTTCAGTACAATAAAAATATTAACTGTGTTTACTATCATAACAGGTGGTTTGTAAACATAAAAGCCAACTGTCAAAAGTAGCAAAAATGTACGGGTAAGGTTAGTCAAAAATTCGATCTGATTTATCGACCTTTGTCTTGTGACGTAATGACATGTCACGTTACTCGTAATTCGCACATGCGCCAATATTACATATAACAACGCGCAAATATTTGAATATACAAGCATGGATCTTATTATATTATATTTTATTGCTTTATAACTAAATAAAATAATCAATCAAACATTTAGTTATAAATAATAATAAAATAAATAATAATTGATAAAATACCGAATTTACGCAAAATCGGCAAAAAAGCTGTCTCAGTATTTATATTGTAACTTTAAAAGGAATTATGATATCTTAAAACGGTTTTCGGGAGCTTATTCTGCGGGAAATTTCCTATAAATAAGGTAAATAAAAAAAAAACGATTTTTTGACAATTTAAAGGTGGTTTGCCCTCTTAACGTGAAGTTATAAATAGATATATAGATGTTCTACGCTATTATTATTGTATTATTTTATATTTTATATATTTGAATTCCGTTGTATCTAGTTATACTTATAAGTATAATTGAAGTCGCACATTTTATAATAAAAAACTAAGAAATAATTCATTTAATTGAGGACTCAGATCGGATAACTCGTCAAGCACTCGAATTGGGCAAAGTATTGTCCAAGCGGGTGCGACTGAGGTACAAGCCACAATAAATCCAAATGAAGAATAAAAGATATAATGTTATACTACTTCTTACTTAAAGTCACTTAAATTTAAAAAAAAAATTCCGACTAATATTTTTTAAGATAAACGATGTTTGTGCAAAATAGTTTTTCTCAAAATCAATTACTTATCAAAATTGTATTGCGGTTTCTCAATTAAAAAGCAGAGAAGTTTTTTCATGTTGCTGCATACTCTGCAGACATTAGCAAATCAAATAATCAAAAGTCCCAATATGAAGCTTTAACAAAAAAAAGTCTACTGTAAATTTCATTAATAACATTTTAAAGTAGCTAATTTGCACTTAGAGGTATTAAACAAACTGATCAATCAACGAGCTTTTGGCTATAACTCCGTTAACTCTCTTCATTTCTGTATAGACTATTAATTCCTCAAAAAGGATGAACCGATCCGAAAAGCCCACACAGAGCATTCCCATTCACTTGGGCGAAAGCCCAAAAGCCCATGGCAAAGAGAGATCCGAGCAGCTTGAAAGCTCCAAAAAGCCTCCATCCACGTTGCTTTCGGACCTTCGCTAAACAGCGTAAAAAGTCCGTTATCGACTGCTCGGAAGAATTCGTGAATTATCGGTTATCGGAGGAAATTTCCGTTCGATGCAACCGCACGCACTGCAAAAAAAACAACTCGCGTCGACTCTCAGTGTACCCGGCGTGTATCAGTGCGCTATCGCATTCAGACGTCGGCGCAGCGAATGATGGCGGCAGGCGCAGCCGGGCGCATCGGATTTTTTCACGATCGTACACCGCGCCGTCGGTATGTGTGCACCGCGGTTTAGCTGCGGTGTGAAGAGGGGAAATCTCCAGCCATCGCTTGTTTCCGCCAGCAGCGGCAGCGGTGACAGCGAACCATTTGCGGGCCAAGTGAGCATGAGGATGAGGGGAGTGATCGTGGCAAAGGAGGGAGAGACAAAAAATCCGATATGTAAATGCGATGATTATACGCGTGATCTGAAGCTACGACCTATAGGTAATACACTGATGCATGTAGATGTTCGCTTGCGCGTGTTACATTGCGTCTGACGGCCGTATAATCAGGAAGCCCTCGCTTGAGTCATCGCATATACCTATACTTGCGGCTTCAGATTCAGTGGCGTTGATGCTGCTGCTGCTGTTGCTGAGCATAGTTCACGTGTATACGCGAGATTCTCCGCGCGCATTCACCAAGGGTTCTATTCCCTTCGCGCACTAATCACGGTAAAAGCCCCCTACACCTCGCTTTCTCTCTCCATCTCACTTCTTCTCCGTGCACCTTCTCTATTTGTTTTTCTCGTTTTATATTCTCTCCCCCCCCCCTCCTCTCCCTCTCTATCTCTCACTCTCCCTCTCTCTCTCTCTCTCTCTCTCTCTCCATCTCTCTCTCCCTCTCTCTCTCTCCATCTCTCTCTCTCCCTCTCTCTCTCTCTCTCTCTCTCTCCATCTTTCTCTCTCTCCCTCTCTCTCTCTCTCTCTTTCATTTTGCCTTCTTACCTTACGTAATGGAAATATGAGCGGCACTGCATACTTTTTTCTAGGCAGACCACGCGAAAGCGTTAATGCGTGGCTACCTGCAGTGTATATGTACAAATATATGGGTGATTGTCAAAGAAAAGGAGCTGTTGGTGTCTTGCTTTTAGCTATCCCTTTAAATATACTTCAGAACATATAACAATTCAAGAAAAAGTTTTTTCTCTAAATTTATAGACTGTAATTTATAAACTACGAAAAAATTTTTAAGAACAAAAAAGTCTTAAAATTGGTCAAGGAACACTCTCAAATTTTTTCAAAAATTCTTTAGGTATTTTTGAAAAATTGGATTTTTTAAAATTTTCGAAAATCAAAAATTGTCTCCAAAAATTCTGAAAAAATTTGAGAGTATTCTTTGACCATAAAACATTTTTGTTCTTAGAAATTTTTTTCTAAAGTTTATAGTTTTCAAGAAAACAATAGATTAAGATTTTTATAAATTTTTTTCAATCTCGCCGCCATTTTGAAAAAACGCGTCGATGAATTTTTCTGAAAAAAAATTCCTCTTAATGTTTGAGTGCCATGATCACCTCTGATCATAGTAAAAAGTTGATACCTTTGCGGTATCAGTGTAAAAAAAAATGCAAAAAAAGTCTTTTTTCGAAAATTTTCACGTTTTTCACGTTTAAATCGGCCAGATTTTTTTTTCTCGGTGTCTAATCGAAATTTTGAGCTCAGATTCTGAAAGAGCATCAAATTTTGCGTAGGAATAGAGGTATTGCATTATTTTTTTGGTCCGATAACATAATAAATAAACACGTTGAAAAGTTAGTAAAAATTCTGATCCCCTCGGCGTTAATGGGTTAAAGTTAATAACTCGTAATCGAAAGCACTGCTTTCAGAGAAAATGCTTTTAAAAAGAACTTCCAATACAACAATCTTCTTTAAATGATAGTCATCGGCTAAACTATCACATATAATTCAAATAATGCTGTTACAATTGTAACTGCTGGCGCGAGCTTTTATGTATTATCCCCGGGATAATCTTAATGTGCTTAGGCCATCGCCACCTAGCGGTGGTACGCAAACTACGCTATCAAACAATTAGTCAAGAATAAGATTCCCAATGAAACAAAAACAGGTGACGGTATATGTCAATTTGTAATTCTGTGCCGACTTCGAGAACGTTTTTGTGAATTATTTCTCACTTTTTAGTGCATTTTTTTCACACTTTTTAGTTCATTTTTATTTCATATTTTTTAGTTGTAAGGGCTGAGTTTCATTCAATTTATTTTGTAACATAGGCCGACCAACAAAGGATGCGTCTGAAATTTTTTTTTTCTGTTCTAAAAATGTACAAAGTATCAGAAAACGAAATAAAAATAATCGAGTTTTTCATCTAATTTTACTATAGGACCACATTAAATCAACATTAATTTATTTAATATTGCTTCCTCCGAAAGGAAGCTTTGTAATCCTAGAAAAAAACATCCTTTGTGAAGCATAAAATGAAAACGCCATTACTGACGTAGTACAGGCTCCATACTGGCCCAGTTATATAATGGAACCACCATGGGATAATTCTCTTTTATTAAAAAAATAGTTTATCCAAATCGGTTCAGTAGTTTCCGAATAATTGACAGAAGAACATAACAAATCGCCAGTACTGACATAGTACTGGCTCCATACTGGCCCAGGAATATAGTGGGACCAACATGAGATCATTTTCTTATATTAAAAAAATATTATCAAAATCGGTTCAGTAGTTTCCGAATAATCGGCAGAAGAACATACAAAATTACCAGTACTTACGTAGTACTGGCTCCATACTGGCCCAGTAATATAATGGGACCACAATGGGATCATTCTCTTTCATTAAAAAAATATTATCAAAATCGGTTCAGTAGTTTCCGAATAATCGGCGGAAAAACATAATATCTTACCAGTACTGACGTAGTACTGATTCAATACTGGCCCAGTAATACAATGAGACCAACATGAGATCATTCTCTTTCATTAAAAACAAATATTATCCACATCGGTTCAATAGTTTCCGAATAACCGGCGGACAGAGTCCGCAGAGGCCGACATGTACAGAAAAAATATTCATAAAAAAGTAAATTTCTGGCGAGATACTGGACCAACAATCTCAAAATTTGAATGGGACCACCGGAGAATAATTACCTTTCATATAAAAGAATTTCATCCGAATCGGTCGAGTATTTTCGGAATAATTGCTGGACAAACATAAAAAAGCCATATTAAATTGAGAACCTCCTCCTTTTTCGAAGTCGGTTATACAGTGGGTGCACATGATTTTCTGTGATATAGAAAACCTTTTTCCTCAACTTGATGAACATTAGCTTTAAATCTTTGAGATTTCTACAAATTAACACATTAAATTTGATCAAACATTTCCTTCACATGCAAAAATACATCTATGAACACGGAGAAAAAATCCTAACTATTTTAGTATAAAAGTTCATACTTTCGAGGCACCAGACCTCATATGCAATGAAAGTACATGCTCATACATACTATTTTATTACAAATACATGCATTTAAAGCACTACAGTTAGTCATACTAAAAGAGTATGACAGGGATGATAATATTTCATAAGTTTCGTACCTTGAAAGCGTCGTCATGCGAAAAAAAGCATGAGCACCCATCATACTCTGATTGCACAAATATACATCCTATCGATTGATGACGTTCACACCATTTGGTATAAAATTACTCAAGTGATTCATAGTTTGCATGCGTAGCTTACCCCCTCCACTAGTCGACGTCGCCTATTGAGGTGTAGATCTCAATTGCTCAAAGACTTTCATACAGAAATAGTGTGAGCGTCATGAAAGGTTGGATAACTGTCATTATGTCTTAGTACGAGTAGCTTTCGACCTTTGAATGTTAACAGAATGTATGAATCTACAGTCTGGTGTTTTTAGTTCCGAGCTTATACGTTTTGGATTCATGGGTTTTAGATTCATGGGCTTATAGGTTATGGATTTATAGAGTTACGGGTTTTGGATTTAATGGTTTGGAGTTTATGTATTTGGGGCTTATGAGTTGGGAGTTTTTAAGTTTTGGATATGGGTCTGAGGTTAATGGGTTTGAGGCTTATGGGTTTAGGATTCATAGGCTCATGGGTTTATGGATTTTGGATTAATGGGATTCAGGTTTATGGGTTTCGTGTATATCGGTTTGAGGTTTATGGGTTTCATGTATATCGGTTTGAGGTTTATGGGTTTCATGTATATCGGTTTGAGGTTTATGGGTTTAAGATTTATGGGTTTGGGGTTTAAGGGTTTGAGGTTTATGGGTTTGGGGTTTCTGGATTTTAGGTTTATGGGTTTGGAGTTTATAGATTTAGGGTTTATGGATTAGGGGTATATAGATTTAAGATTTATAAATTTAGTACTTTCCTGTTGGGACGCGGCGCCCCTATCAATGGAGGCGTAGGCAGTCACCTGCACTGCCTGCACCTTCCAGCCCTGTGAATATATGAATTTACAGTAAAAAGTCAAGAAAAGTTCTTGCTTTTAGAGCGAGTGATGCTTGAATATTTTAATAGTTAGAATATTTCTCCGTTAATATATCAATTTATATAAATAGCACAAGTTTCAGACCTCTTAAAAGTGTATGATTTGATCAGGATTCGATCTGTGCAGCATAGTTACTTCTCAGCGACAAAAAGAAAATGCCAGCATATGTTAAAGTTTAAAAGATGGTGTTTGTTTGGAAATAAAATGCAAATATTCTACTGTATCAACAAAAGCAATAATTTCTCAATTTTAATTTTATAATGACAACAATAAGAAATAGAAAAATGCATGTTTTGGGGAAAAATAATTTTCTAAATTTTATTGTTAATACTACAAAATTATAAGCGAGAAATAATATTAGTCGAATAAACTTTTCTTCACGCCATTTTTGAGTTATCCCATTCTTCAAGCGCAAACTAAGTTGGCTCCTTCATCAATCGTTTTCTGGGATAGCCTCATCTTCCACTCAATTGTCGAGATCATATACGCTACTAGACGCAAATTAAAACAATAAGTTAATGCAAAGAGTTTTAATGAATTTAATAAAAAATGCGAATTAACGCAAGAAACGGAAGAGACAACAAACAATCGTACGTTATTTAATGCACAGCATACGTTATTATTCCAGAATATGAAATCTTCGCCAACCATTTTACGATGCAGCCGTCGCTCGATCCTCTCGTCTACTTGCCGACAACGCTAGCATACATTTTACACCGAAAGTCGCAAAGATGAGCACACCGCGTCAACCTGGCGCACCCTGCGCCATGGCAGTCGTGATATTTGACGCGCTTAAAATCTCTCGCAACGAGCTTTCCAGATTTCGCGGATTTACCTACCATTTCTCCAATCGTACTGCTGAGGGACCCTTGGAATAACAAAATAAGACGACTAATGGACTGCATAATTTACTACTAGCATTAGAAAATAAGAGACGGAATATTTGATTAAGCCTGAAGTATACGGATAAACAGAATAATGTGACAAAGTAAAAATTAAGATAAACCTATTATTCTATAAAAAAAAAAACTGCTGCCAATTCATTGGCACTTAGCTTCCTGAAACTAAATTAATTGTTATAATATAAAAGTCTTTGTTCTAATAAATTAATTTTAAATTTCTATATCTCTTTTTAATTAATAGCTCAAAAAAGGTGTGTTTTTCTATCATTGGTGGTTTGACAAAAGATAATTTTTTACTAAAATTACACAACAATTGGTAATAATTCTTATCACAGCTAATTTTTCTCTGTACGTAATCTAATAAAATTATTTCAATATTTAAATTAAATGTAATTAGACGTTAGTATATAGATTCACTGAAATCCTAATCATCTAAAATTCTGTGAACGATTTGCAATCATAGATTTTCGAGATATAACCGTTTAAACTAAAATTGACTTTTTTCGTGTATAACAAAAGAAGGGAAAGAGCATGTCCAAAATTCTCGATTGTTAAAGATACGTAATTTTATGCTCTTTTTAATAAATTTACGCTTAATTAATCATAATATTCCTAACATACCAAAAAACTCGAAATACTAAAACTCAAAAATCAAAAATAGAAAAATTGTTATAAATAGATGAGTCGATGAATCTTTAAATTTCTGTTTAATCTCGAATCTTCATTAACAAGCAAAAATATTGAGCCCCGTTTGGACAAAATGACCGTGCCATTCTCGAAGTATAAGCGATAAAAAAAATGTCAAAAAATACATAACCTCAAATATCTCAAAACATAAAGGTCGTTATAATCTGGGCAAAGAACTTAACCAAGAGATAGTAAAAAGCTAACCGTTTGGAAAGTGTCAAAAGCTTTCCTTCTTATATTTCACAGATATAACAGTTGGAAAGAAATGACAATTTCGTGTATAACATAACAAGGGAAACAGATCATTCAAAATTTCGCATCGGAATAGATAGGTAATTTTGTGCTTTTTCAAATGCATTATCACTCAATCGATGATATTATTTCTAAGGTATCAAAAAACCGGAAAAACTAAAACTCAAATATCAAAAAACCGATATAAAAAATTTTGTTTTGACTCTCCTTTTGACTGTCGCTGCCCTTACAAATAAAAGAAAAATCTGAGCCCTGAAAAAGCGCTCGCCGCCATCTTGCAGCTCCAGAACCTATTTCGAATAGTCATAGTCATAGTCGTGGTTGTGGAGGTGACGGTGACGGCCCCTGCTCGGACATGCCAGTCCAGCACTCAGGCAACGCCCATTCTGCTTCTTCTCCTGTCCTAGAAAAATGGAGCCTACTGTTGTATTAGCCTTCTGTCGATTGCCCGTGTTACCTGGCCTATAAATTCCAGATTGAGTGACCTTAGCGCAGTCGGTTCCATAAAAGGGACGCCCCAGGCCCTCTGTCTAGTCCCCACGAAGGCGGGGCATTTACACATTAGGTGTAGAGTTGACTCCTCTCTGTAACCGCACCATCTGCACTGGCCTACCTCACAGAGCTTCATCTTATGAAGATGATATCCCACCTTCCAGTGCCCAGTCAGCCAGCCAATAATAGACCTAAGCTTGGTTCTGCCTAGGCCTTTTATATCTGTTATCCAGTCTTCCGGAGGGTTGTCTCCCAACAGCGCCTTTGCTTGCCTAATACCAGATGTATTTCTCCTTCTGTCGCGCAGTTTCTCCCTCAGCCAGGCCCCCGCAGCCTTTCTGACTTCTTAGGGTGAGACTGCTGTCTCGAAGTGTTTTGCCCTTATCTATTTGGTGCCTGTGGTCGCCAGCCTATCAGCCTTCTCATTATCTCGGATACCCGAGTGTCCTGGTACCCACACCAGTCTCACTAGGTTACGTGCCAAGTGAGTGACCAGGGCCTTCCTGCAGTTTATCACCTCCTTAGAGGACGTGCTAATATTAGCTAACGCGAGCAGAGCCGCATTGTTGTGCGAACAGATAGTTATTGTCCTCTGCCCGATACCCCTGGCCGAGAGGCCTTCCGCACATTCCGTAATGGCTCTAACCTCGGTCCGGAACGCCGCCGCGTGGGGGTCCAGTGAGCACACTATCTTTTCCGTGCTACCCGATCCCCGCGCGTCTGCTCACACGCCTGCTTCGGCCTTAGAGCCATCCGCGTACCAGACGATACCTACTTTTATAAGTTCATGTCCCCCTTCACTCCATTCTGCCCTGTCCGGGAGAAAGTCCTTCTAAGGGTTGGAGAATTGTATCCTTTCTATGATTCTATCATAGCCTACATTGTCATGACCGACAGCGTTTCTGAGACAACCTCGTTGTCTCTGAAGTTGTCGGTGCTCGGTATTTCCTTCAGCCTGCAGTAAGTTTTAAAGGCATTTACCCTTAGTACCTTATTTAGTAGTGGGAGGTTTATTAGGGTTTTCAGTGCGACTGTGGGTGTCGTTCTCATGCACCCTGTCATGCCTCCCAGCACTAGTCTTTGAACCCTATCCAGTGCCTTTTCATGTACCTTAAGTTCTGTCCTGTGACCCCCACAAGGGCTCCATGAGCCAGTTTCGGTCTGACGTTGGACTCGTAGAGCCACCTTACCTTCTCCGGTTGCAGCCCCTAGGTGTTGCCAAAGGCCCTTCTACAGGCCCAGAACGTGCTAATCGCCTTCTCGCATTTACCTTTAATGTGTCTGCCCCAATTTAGTTTGCCGTCTAGAGTAACGCCCAGGTATTGGGCTTCTTTGACGAGGCTAAGAGTCACACCCCCCAGGTGCAGTCCATCGATCGTTTTCACCTTATACCTGGTGGTGCACAGCATAACACCGACCATTATTGGGGTTGACCCCGAGCTTCACCGACTTGCACCAGGCCTCCACTATTCCCAGTGCGTGCTGCATGAGACCCGTGAGCACGACGTCAGGCTGATTGATCTAAAGTAAAAACGACGTCAGGCTGATTGATCTAAAGTTCTTTGGTACCGAGTGTTGTGCCTTGCCTGCTTTCGGTAGGAACACTACCTTGGCCTATGTCCAAGTTCTAGGTACGTGTCCCAGAATCAGGCATGCCCTGAACAACTTTTTTAGGGCGGGCAGTAGGACCTCGTGTCCTTTCTGCAGCAGCGTCGGGAACTTGTATGGCTTGAAGGTGCTTATTGCCCCCGGCCCCGCAGACTTGTATGGCTTGAAGGTGCTTATTGCCCACGCTATTCTTTTTTTATCCGTTATGAGGCGTGCCAGCTTCCAGTCCCCGCTTCTCTCGTATAGCCGGAAGCTTACCTCTTCCTCCGGAGCTTTGAAATCCGGGAAGTGGGCATCAAGTATCCCACCTAATGCCTCCTGCCCGTCCTCCACCCATGCACCTAACTTCAGTCGGATTGTATCCGCGAGTGGGTTTTTGGGGTTCTGTAGGACTCTGCACAATCTGGCAGTGTCTGTCAGATGCTTCATACTCTCGCAGAGTCCTCTCCACCACGGTACCTTAGCTAATTCTATTAACCTCTTATACTCCTTTTGTGCCGTTCTAAAGAGGAGCAGGTCCCGATCCTCCTTAGTTCGCCTGGATCTATTATACAGCCATCTTACCTTTTTGCGTTCTTTTTCCAAGGAGTGGTTCCACCATGGTTCCACCATGGGGTGCATACTCCCAGGACGTAAATCAGAGCTTTGACCAGCTTTTCGAGGTCACCTGTCTCAATAATTTTCAGTTGGGTGCCCTTCCCACATGTCCACTTCCTAGCGTTTTTCGCCAGCCATGCATTATCGTCTTGGTCCTTGCAGTGGAAAATCTGCACGCCTCTCTGAAACCAATCCTCCAAGAAATTCGGAAAAAAGGCTCCATCGGGCGCGTTGTCGATTTCCCCCTCAAGAATCGCCAGCACCTGCTTGCCTTCCGACTCGCTGAGGCATACCTCAGGGTACCCAACAGGGACGACCGCCACCTTGAGACCCGTGGCTACCGCCCTGCTGTAGCTCTCGGAGGCATCCCCAACGAGACGTTTTCTGAAATCCCTCGGGGTGGAATCGTCCGAACGCGTTCTTTTGGGTGTGTCGGTGTGGCGAGCCCTCTCCGCGCTCCATCCAGAACGCTTCTTACGTATCCCCGACCCCGTGGAGCGTTTCCTATACCTATGCTTATTTCTTACCTTTTTACCTTGAGAGCCTCCGGTACTGGCCATCAGGGTTTCCCCCACAGCCGCCCGAGGACCCTCAGCCTCAACGTTTCCTTGGAGGACTCCGGTGTTGGCCGTCAGGGTTGCCCCCGCAGCCACCCGAAGACCCTCCATCTCTGCCTTACCTCGAGGGACTTCAGTATTGGCCATCAGGGTCGCCCCCGCAGCCGCCTGAAGTTCCTCTGCCGCCTGCGTCCCGAAGTTGGGGCTAGGGAGTCCCGGTGTTGCTGGCGCTTTTGCAACCATTTCTTTCTCACCTAGCATTTTATTCATTTTAAGTGAAAAGCGGATGTATTGGTGTTCGTAGCAGGTAGCACCTCTCCCCCTGCTCGTTTTTGACCCCGGAGGCACTCCTCGGGAGAGACCAGACCAGACCCGATCCCGGTTGCCTGAGTGCCCCCCCCCCCCCCCCCCCCACCCCCTCAGCCCATCATGGCTCTATCCGCTCACCAACCGGCACTGTCTAGGTCGAGGGGGATTTTTCGCCGGCTGATAGGGCATCCAGGTCGTGCTGGTTATATTTCACGGATCGACCAGAGGAGCCCCTCCACCGTCCCTATAGGGCCCACGTCAAGGTAGCAATCATCGGAAGGGGATATCTCGAATAAATCACAGTAAAATTTAATGTTCCAGGGCTTATTTATTTGTTGGTACTCACACACACACTTACACACACACACACTTACACACACACTTACACACACACACTTATACACACACACTTACCCACTCACACTTACACACACACACTTACACACACACACACACTTACACACACACACTTACACACACACAATTACACACACACACACACTTACACACCCACACATACACACATATACACACACACGTACACACATACACACATACACACCCACACACACAGGCAGATACATAGACATCCATACACACACACACACACACACATACACACGGGTGTAAGATTGGACGGGTGTGTATGTATGTATGTGTGTGTGTGTGTGTGTATATGTGCATGTGCATTTGTGTGTGTGTACATCGATAGCTCGAGTAAGTCACAGTAAAATGTAATGTTCAAGGGCTTATTTTTGTGTTTCTTTTATACAAAGAGCGCATAATATTAATTTTTTTTGTTTTTTCGGATTAATTTGTATTGTTTAGCGATGTTTCGATTTTTTGGTATTAGTTTTTCGGGTTTCTTCGTACACTATAAATAATATCATCAACCCAGTGAAAATGCATTTGAAAGAGCATACAATTTTGTTATACACGGAAACATCATTTTTTGTTTGTACGGTGATTTCTCTGAAATATATGATGAAAAATTTTTGATAAATATTGAGGTGAGTAAGACAATGGAGAAGATTATTCTGTAAAATTTTTGAGTCATTTTATTTTTTTATACTTGAGAAAAGAATCATTTTGTAAAAAACGATCGTTGTTCTATGGTAAACGATAACTTGAGTAAAACGGCATTATTCCTTCTGAAAATTTAAAAAAAGGTAGCTCTTGCTATCTCTTGGCTAAGTTCTTTGCCCAGATCACGAGGACTTTCATTTTTTAGAGAAGATATTCGAGGTTATATTTTTTTTTTAATTTTGATTGCTTATTTCTTAGGTATCCCAGGGTAATTTATAACCAATAAACGCTTCTCTTTTTCGTATTTTAATCAATAATTTAAATCAAAAAGAATGTTCAAGATTCATTGAATCGATTTTGTTTTATAACGATTTTTCATTTTATATGATATTTAATTTTTCAAAGATTTTTTGATCGCTTATTTCTTGCGTATTACGCGATAATTTTTTAGCAACTATAGCTCATATTTTACGTTTTTCAACGAAGATTTAAAATGAAGAAGAATTTTTAAGATTTATCAATTCGTTTTTGTTTTATACCATTTTATCATTATTATGATATTTTTGTAATTAACGAATACATCCGTTGTTCATAAACTCGAACAAAGTTACAAAAAAAAGAATATATTTTATTTGTAATAGTAGTATACATTATATAATAAATAATAAATAAAATTTAATCAATAATTTATTATACTGTTGCCAATTTATTATTGACAATTGAAAAGAATGTAACTTGATATGAAAAACTTTTTAAGTTTTTACACAATTTAATATGTGTTTATAATCTATGCTATACTTTTGCATAGGCTCAAAATATCTTTTTATTGATTTCAGATCATAAATTGAGTTTAAAAATATTCAAAAATATTAACTATTATTTATTCATAGTTAAAAATTTTCATGAATTATTTAAAATAGATTTTGCCTAATATGTGTGCGTATAAACATTTGTTAAACACCACTGTTTTTATCACAAAAATACGATTTACTCCAACAACTTAAAAAAAAAATTTATTTAATAGATTCAAAATAAGAGAAAACAGTAGAGCATTTTTAAGTTAGTCGATATATTTTTTATATTTTCTTTTCAATCAAATTTGTAAGGAATAACATTTAATTGTTTTGAATAACTAACTCGAATTATTCTACTTAATGAACATTTTTAAGATTTTCTTAGTTATATATGTTATAACCTTATCTTAAATTTATTCGTAAAAATAGTATGCATTATATACATTAAAAAATATTTTAATCAACAATATTGTTTCATAAAATATCCATTTGCATAAGTTACATACAATCATACATTTGTCCCTCATCTGGGCTCAAACACCAGTGGATATAACTTAATCAATCTGTGTGCCAAAACTTCATTTTCAGTTAACATTTAAACTTAAAGTATTTGTAATGCTTATGAACGTCTCAGTCAAATTTCCTTTATAATATATAAAATATTTTGTCAAATCCATCAACAGATATTGACCTATGCATAATAATATAATATACTATATGCCATGACTGATGCCTCTTTGATAAAGCTGAGAGCCAAACCAGTTGGCAGCGTTTTTAAGTTCATAATTAGGAACGAATATAGCAATGTAAAATTAGTGTATGTATGTAAAAGCGCCTTACAATATTAAACTTCCCTGGTAGAAATTTATCCCGTCCACTTTATAGATATATGTAGAATAATCTCGCGCTATATAAATCTACGTAGGCAAACTAGATAGTTACTAGAAAGGCGTGTAACGGTCGACCCTTCTAGTTTCCCATATTATTTGCCCCGATAAAACTAGATAAGCAAAATTATGACAATAACAACCACTTAAAGGTTATGTTTTAAGAAATAGAAGCATAATCTATTATGCTTATTATGTATTATTTTGATTTAAAGGTATTTACATGTTATTCATTAAAACAATTGTTCACCTATTACCAATATAAGTATATGTAAATAACCTCTAAAGTGTAAGGTTATCAAATTCTAGATGCATCGAGTTATTGTATTTAAGAACTCAATAACAATATTATGTTACACATATATATATTAAACAATCAAAATAAGAAAATAATCTGAATATCCAAATAACTATATGAAGTATTAGTGCATATATTTATTTTGCTTATGAAAAATTAGTTTCCTTACATTTGATTATGTTCTATCCTAAGTACACGCTTGGATTTAAAACCTGTATGGTTTATGTAAGAAAAACTATTTTCACACACATTTATTATCAACTGATTAATTTTCTATTTTTAAAAAGAAATAATGTATTTGAGTTATTATATATATGTTCTATTTTTGTATTTCCTACTGTGATTAATTTATAATCAAACACTTTCATTTGACATCTATGGCCAGTTAAAACATAGTAATTTGTTACTTATAAAGAAAATTATCGTCTACATGTGTTAAACTAATGTGTTTGTCTTTGAAAATGTTGTCACGGATGAGCAGTTTATGTATTATAAGAACTCACATTGGATACAAAATTATTTGTAGTTCTGAAATTAAAATTCTAGTTTTTAAATAAAGCATGTCATAAAGAACATATGATATTATTATTATTTATATATTACTTTTCAAGAAACAACTACATCAATCAATAACATTAGTTTGTGATCACTGTTTTTCATATGCAAGGAACATTATTTCTAAATTTTCATTTCTTAGGTTAGATATGCTTTTTGACTACTTTTATATGTAAATAGTATGAATAGAACTATAGATCTTATTATTATAATTGAAAACTTGTATGTTAAACTTTTTTTAACATTAATTTTTACAATAAAAGTTCTGTTCAATAAATAATATATAACCTCACAGATTTTATGCGTACATATTATTATTGAGAGAACTATGTAGATCTGTGTGGATTTATCGAGTTTTGTACAGTCTAGTACTATCTAGTTTGCCTATAAAGGCCGTTATAGCGAATGTGGGCGCCACGATAAGATTTCTACGAGGGTTGTATATTATTTATAAGATTTCTTTAACGTGGCCACAGTACCAACTAAAGCTAGTAAATTTATAACTCACAATACTTTCGTTTCAACTATAGTCTCAACAAATTCTAAATATTTATTTCATTTTGAAGCTACAACTTTTTATACTAAATTTTTTTTAACAAAATCAAAGTTTTAATAGCTTATTTTTAAATTACATTAGTCTCATAGTATAATACTAAAAAATTAAATCTAAAATCGGTTTCGTAGGTAAAAAAGTTAGTGTTCTTTAAAAAGAACATGGTGACCGAAAGGGTTAGTAAAATATTTTTTTTTTATAACAATTTTTTGATTTTTATCGGCTTCTATCCGGTCAAAAATGTTTCAAATTATCACATGAAAATTTAAATTTAAATTTATTAGTTACGTATGCTTGGAAGCACACTTGGTAAAGATAGGGCTAATTTTATATAGCATACTGTTTAGATACAAGAATGAAATAAGTTTGCAATACAGATTTCATGATGCTCAACACATATGTCCCATTATTTAATTTATAAAAGTTAGGTCTTAACATCTGCGATAACCATTTTCAATGCGATTGTTGTTACAAAAAATAAATTGTTTTAAACTTCAAAAATGTCTTTACATATAGACAGTAGAAGTAACTATGTATGGTCAGACAACAATATACCTACAAGTAGACTTTCTAAGTTCTAATATACTCAACAAGTACACCCACTTTTTCTTTATAAGTAGAGTATTTACACTAAAAAAACAGTACGTCTGTATGCCGGTTAGGGATAAATGCCAATTGAGATTATTCAAGTGACGAAGGCTCTTTCATTCATATACTTAAAGACAGGAAGACAAAATTCATCTAATTTTTGGATTTTGAATTCATACGAGCTATATTGAAAGAAAATATGATATTTAGGGTATTACATACTTTATATTATTGCTAGTAGTATGAAATATAAAATAATTTAATTTTTTATGAAAAACTAATTTTAAATTTAAACATGAATTAGAAGTTTCAAACATTTTATCAGTAATAATAATTATTTACACAACACTTCGTGTAAATAATAATTTGTAAGGAAAAAATTGATTACAAAATAGATCGCAAACGGTTTCATGAGTTATAAAAAAAATGCTTAAAAAATGATATTATAATGATTCACTAATTGATTAGAACGGATATGAAGCTCAAGTATCCGTGGCATAACAACGAAGACGGTCACAATATCAAAGTCTGGCGATAAGTGGCGGACAAACTAATTTTACGCTCGACGGAAGCTACGTCTAAAATAGCGCGATCGTGGCTTGCGGCGGGGGAGGGCATTTATTATGATGAGCGCAATTGCGCTCTAGCTCTGCAACTGCGTGGGCTGTGCGCATACATATATCCTGCCTCGCTGCGCCTACGCTCGTTCAGCGCACGCACACGCAGCGCTCTTTCCTTCTCTCTCTCTCCCTCTCTCCCTCTTTCTCTCTCTCTCTCTCTCTCTCTCCCTCTCTCTCTCTTTCTCTCTCTCTCTCTCTCTCTCTCTCTCTCCCTCTCTCCCTCTTTCTCTCTCTCTCTCTCTCTCTGTCTCCCACTCTCTCTCTTTCTCTCTCTCTTTCTCTCTCTCTCTCCCCCTCTCTCTCTCTCTCCCTCTCTCTCACTCGCTCGCTCTCTCACTCGCTCTCTCTCTCTCACTTGCTCGTGCACTTTTGGGGTAGCTCTTGGCTCTCTTTCGCTCACGCTCACTGCAGCCTCGAGTGGCCGCCGAGACGCGTGGGGTGCAGACGCGCCGCAGCGCACCCGTCGACCACTCAACCCTTGCAACTCTCACTCGCTGCTCGCTCGACCCCTTGCTTCTCTCCCGCTCCTCTCTCTCTCTCTCTCTCTCTCTCTCTCTCTCTCTCTCTCTCTCTCTCTCTCTCTCTCTCTCTCTCTCTCTCTTTCACTCTCGCTATCGCCTTTTTCGCCCCTTTCTTGAACTGCGACTCACGGTGCGGCGCAGATGCGAGCGATGACGACGCCAACGATGGCGGCAAAAATATTCTATTTCTTTTCACCTTGTATATAATCTTATCCTGTTGCTGTAACGTCGGATTTAACGCTCCGATGCCGCCTTTTATTCCCTCTCGACCAAGAGGACGCGTTATATAGGTGCAAGAACAGCTTAGTTGGAAGCTGTGGACAGGAATATAGTTTTATTATTTTCTCGTCATGCTGCTTCTTAGATACTTTTTCAGATGGGACTGTTAGTGTTGCACATTTTTCATTCAGTGACGTGGAATTTACAACACTTTATACAAAATTTAACGAGTAAACTTTCTTGTTTCTTTTCTAAAAGTCTCATAATAACCTTAGCGTTTTAATCATGCGGTACTATGACATTTTTCCATATATTCCATATTTAAAAAATACATTTTGATATGCTAATTAAAAAATAGTAGAAAACATAACGTCAACGATTATGTGATTGTTTAATTATAATACAATTAATAAAAATTAACAATTGCATTGTTCGCGAAACTTAAGCTTTTATAAAATGAACAATATTATTAAAAATTATTGTTATAATATTATGAAAATTATTTTCGCTTGCTGCGGCGTTAATTATTTTTATAAGAAGCAGAAATAACACTGAAGAGATTATTAGAAAACAATTAAAAAGGATCAACGTTCAGGGTTAGTGAGTACTAAACTTCACAAAAATTCACGCGTAAACATACAAGCAATAATTTATCCATATATTTAACGATCTACTTGATTCTGCTACTATGAAATTAAACTTATACTAGAAACCTTCCCTTATCACATTTGTAGCTGCATGCATTTTACGATTATTATATTTACTTTACCGTTTTCCAATATAAACCTACGACTTTATTAATTCCCCACTCTCGTTTTTATTGAATTCTACATCGAAGAACTTGATATCAGGTGAAATATCAGGAGATTTTTGACCTGATGTTTTGCCATGATTTGTCACCTGTTGGAGTCACCTGATAGGAATCACCTGATATGATCACCTGATTTATCATTCAAATGCTTTTTTACAAATAAAATGTTTAACATCTGTTAAAAACATCTAGTTATGTGCATCTAAAGTTCCAATTTGGAAGTATCATCCGGATGATAGTACTACATGGGTAGTTAGACCTACAAGTTTTAACATTTAACGTATTTCGAAAAAAAATTTCGGTAACAAAATTTTGGCTGCTAAATTAGGTGATATATTTGGTGATTACATCAGGCAAATTAATCAGCTTATAAAATCAGGTGACAAACCAGATGATCAGTTCAGGTGATTTCATTATAGGAGGTAAATAATCGATATAATCAGGTGTTACATCAGGTGACATGATCAGGTGATATATCATGTCAAATCATCAAGTGAAATATCAGGTTATATTTCACTTAATATATTACCTGATTTTTTCAGTGCGGATACCTTTGGAAAATGGACTTTGATGAGGCTTTGAGAGATGTTTTCTGGTATTTCGAAATAAAGCCTATAGGATCTGCAGTTTGTGCCAATGGGCCCTTATATTTGAGATATATATCTTCCTATATTATATAGTTATTACCATGATTTTCGGTACTCAGCCCCGCCACCCCCCTCCACCCCCCCCTACCTCTGCCTCTCCACTGCCTCTCCACTACCTCTCCATAACCGCTCCATTAAATAACGTGAAATTCGTTCAAAATTTACGTTATTTTATAATGTATTTAACAAAGTTTATTATAAAATACAGATTATTTATTTTAATAATTATATAATATTTTAAAATTGTTAAAGAGACTGATACAGCTTTAATTTTTAAATTAAATAATAATATATTTTAAGGAGAAAATAAATCACTCATAATATATTACTTGATTCCTTTCGGTAAATTTGAACATTTCATCAAAATATAACTAAAAAAATTTTTTTATTTTTTTCTATTGAAGGTCATTTGATTGGTTTTAATGAATACCTCTATATTTTTGAGCTACCGCAAGGTTTAAAGAGCCAATGTGATCGATTGATGCTTTCATGGTTTTATTATGTTCAAAATATATGTAATTATGATATGAGTGTGGGAATTTGTATATAAAAATTATGGACTAAAGTTATAGTCTATTTAAGAGAAAATTCTTCGATTTTTTAAAATTATATTATGAAATATGGCTTAAATAGACAATAACTTAGGTCTATAATTTGTATATACAAATTCCCACACTCATAGCATAACTCCATCTATTTTTAACATAATAAAACCTTGAAAGCGTAAATCTGATCAGATTAACTTTTTAAACCTTGCGGTAGCTCAAGGACTATATAGGTTTTCAATCTAGCCAATCAATGAGACCTAATTACCTACAAAAAAAATAAAAAAAATGTTTACTTATATCTTGAAAGAAAGTTCAAATTTACCGAAAAAAAACAGGCAATATATGATGAATGACTTATTGTAAGTACAGAATTATGTGTTTGTATGCGTAATTTTTTGCTGTATTTGTACGACTATCGAAAAAGTCGTGTAACACAATAAATCGGAAAAGTATATTATAGGGAGAAAAGGGGGGAAAGGGACAGGTAGGGGGGGGGGTAAGGTGATGCAATTAAAGAAGACGCACTTATGTATAGTATACATATCTAAATACATGTTTATATATTTAGACATGTATGTGTAGTTATTATGCTTGATTTGTATATATTACCTGATTCCTTTCGGTAAATTTGAATATTTTATCAGAATATAACAAAAATATTTTTTTTTCTTTTCTTCTTTTGAAGGTCATTGGTCCCTTTGATTGGTTTTAATGAATACTCGAGTAAAAAAATATAACATACAATCATATATAATCATATATAAGTAATTTATATACAATTATATATAGAATATCGTTATATATAATCATATATGATTATATATTATTATATATATTTGTATATAAATTTAAAAATAGTTTTTTTTGAAGATTAGCAATGCTTTATGTATTTCTTATTACAAAGAATTATTAAAAAGAAAAAAAAATTGCTCCACGTGGGATACGTGCAATATACATGCAAATAGTACATGCAAAAATACGTAATAAATGCATAATTTAAAAATTTCATAATTGTTACTGAAATTAAATAATATGTGATTAGGCTGTGGTACATACAATATGCCATTCAATAAATATTTAATTATTTATTATTATAATAATTTTTGTATATTAATGATCTTCCGAAGGGAAGCATAATCCGAAAACGAGAGTCACACCTCGTTACCAATGAGCTATACAAGGAGATATACATTATAAAAGAAAAATATCTAAAGAAATAATTCTTCTTTCGTACTGATCAAAAGCAAAACTGAGCTACTTGTCTGACTATAAAATTCAAAGGGACATCACAATCCTTAATCAACTTGAGAATAGATGTATACAAGTATCAAGAAAACCAAATTTGTCTTAGTGTAAGCATCTGAGAAAATAGAACTAATTTTATAAAATCAAACAGTCTTTTATCAAAAGATAAAAATTGTATTTTCAAACATATGTTATACTTTCATAAAGGTTGTGAACCCTTTTTATCAAATCCAGTGCTAATTATTTTCAAACCTTATTCTAGTTATTTTGTTAAACAGCTTAATATTTAGACAACAATAAATCAAAATCTATAAATAATTTATAAGCAATTAGTTAAAACAGTTACGTTTCTACAATAAAGCACAATATTTTTCAAGTGACATATTAAGTCATTGATCAAAATGTTAATTGGATTAATTTCATGTTTAAAGTTTGCACACCGATAACATCATACAATAGTTCTTCTATAATACTGATTAAATATATGAGATATTCATCTGGCTTCGTAATTCTTGAACAATTTAGACTTCATAACCCTTTAGTATACAAGTAGGAAAAAGTAAAATTTGTCTTGGCGTAAACATTTGAAACCAAATGAAAACAATTTTTTTAAAATCAAATTCTTTCGATTAGCATTATTATACTTTATCATTAAAAAATTGGAGAAATTGAACTGTTTATGTAAAGCTTGGCTCTACACATGAACAGCTCTTTAGCAGTCTTGAGGTTCTTGGGCTCATCGTTGCAGCCCGAGTTGGTATATTCAGTTAAAAGCATAACACACAGAACAGTGCTGCCCTTGTTGTTGCATATGTTTACGTCCATAGCAAAAGTTAGTACTAAACATTGTAAGTACATTTTTCAGTTTCAGCGTAGCAGCCAAGTGCAGGAGTATCTGCTGAAGTCCATTCTCACAGATGACCGAAGCCTCCTGCAGTAGCAGCTCTTTTACTATGTCAGGATGCACTGTCTCGCTGCTACTTCCATGCTCGTACGCTGTTGGATCAAAGGTTATTTGTAGTACTGTTCCGCCCTTGATTTCTTCGTCCTCCTGATTCATTGCTAGGTGAAGTGCAGTAGAGTGGGAGTATCTGTTCACTGTGGGATTGCATCCAGCTTAGAGAAGCAGTTTAACAAAGTCTTTCTTTTTGTAATGAAGAGCTAACATGACATTGTAATCGGTCGTCTTTATGTCATTGGCTGGTAATCTATATGTCAACAGACAGTTACGTATTGGTTCCATATTGCCATGTCACACAGCAATAAATAATCTTGTAATTGATAGCTTGATTAAGTTGTAAGTTGGAATAGAAGCTGCGTTGGATGCCGTATCGGTTAAATTATTAAACAACGAATTGTTCCAAACAAGTAACCAACAAATTACAGTAACATTGTTTTGAAAATTAATCACCTACAAGAATTTAGGTATTAACAATTTTTAGTATTTTTAAATTGTTTTCTAACTACAAATATCTTCTTCAATAGATTCACGGATAATATGATTTCTTACTAAAAATACTTGTGTTAATAAATCAAGTGAGAAAATGTGTTAAAATTACATGTGATTTTTTACATTATTTTACCATTAAAAATCATTATTATTTTTTAAGTGAGGACCTTTTGATTCACCTATTTGGTTATGATATCATCTTTTCTTCTTAAGCATATTGTTTAATACTTAAGTTAAAACTAAATAACATGATTAGCAATCATCTGCTTTATATTATAAGAAATGTGTATAAAAATATTGTGAACAAACAATATAGTAATATCCATTTCTTGTAATTCATATGGATGAAGGGAGTGGTGACATAAAATTGTGGCGCACGTAGCGCGCCTGACAAGGCTAGTACCTACCCGAAAAGAGCCCTATTTGTCGACTTTTAATGGCTATATCTTGGCTTCTAGGGACTTACCGGGGCTAAAAATTGAGCTACGTTCATATTTCGTATAGTACTATAGTATATCTCGGAGCGAGCCAATTTAAACCATACTGAAAAGCAATATATTTGTCATTTTTATTTTTTACCCCAGTATTAAATAGAATAAATCATTTCAATTGGAACAATTTTTAAAGTTTGAGGAAGCTAAGTGCCAATGAATTGGCAGTGGTTTTTTTGTATATAATAATACGTAATAAAAAATTTTTAATAAAAAAACCAACTTGAAAAAAACACACTAAAAAGTATCAAATAATCTATAAAAAGTATGAATAATCGATAAAAACCTTTTCGAAGTCGGCGCCGAATTTCACCAAGTTACGACGGTCTGACTTTAGAGGCATTATAAGTATATGTGTTTAGACCTAATCCAGTGTAAGTTCAAATCATATCCATAAGAAAGATACTATAAGTGAGTTTGAAATTCGGCGCCGACTTCGAAAAGGTTTTTATCGATTATTCATACTTTTTATCGATTATTCATACTTTTTATCGATTATTTCATACTTTTTAGTGCGCTTTTTACAAAGTCGTTTTTTTTTTAAAAATTTTATTTTATATTTTTTAGTTGTACCCGCCAAATTTAATTTTATTTATCCAAATCGGTTCAGTAGTTTCGGAATAATCGGCGGACAAACATAACAATACGCCAGTACTGACCGAGTACTGGCTCGATAATGGCCCATAAACGTAATGGGACCACCATGGGATCATCCTCTTTCATTAAAAAAAAAAAGTTTATCTAAATTGGTTCAGTAGTTTCCGAATAATCGGCGGACAGAACTAACAAAGGACGAAATGTACGGGACAAATATCTAGCAATAAATTAAATTACTATACAGATACTGGACCAATCCTTACAAAATTGGAATGGAACCACCATGGGATCATCCTCTTTCAGTAAAAAAGAAGTTCATTCAAAATGGTCCAGTAATTTCGGAGTAACGCACGAACAAACATAAAAAAATACAGGTCGAATTGAGAATATCCTCCTTTATTGAAGTCGGTTAGAAACTAGCTCGCCGAGTGGTACGCAAGAAGCATAATTTTTTGCATGTAAGGCACGACTCGCGCTCGTCATATTAAAAAGGAAAGGAAATATTAATCTATGTAGTTAAATGATAAAAGACACTTTAAAATCGTGATATATAAAACGGGTAAATTATCAATAACTTGGAATAATGAAAGATTAATCGGCAAGAATGTCAATTCCGTTATCTTGTTGTCATCTTATATCTCTGCTTTAGAACCGAGTGAAAAAATGCTTTTACAATGTAAAGTCTAACCTGGTCCGCCACTGATGCAACAAACATCTTTCTACTTTGTCCAAAAACTTCGGTAACTGGTTTTGTCATGATTAAAGAAGGCAACAAATTTTAAACATTTTTAAAACTAATATTGCTTGTTTTTTTCTAGTGATCTCGATTTAGTGACATTATTGTGAAAAGTGCAAAAAGGGTTTGGTTTCGTAGAAATCTGTAAATATATAGTGGAATATTTAGTAAAAATATGAAATTTATTAAAGATACAGTTAAAATTCGATTTTTCAATATTTTTAAATTTGTATAAACTTGATTACATACATACATCCATACTCTAGTCTACTATACTAATGGATGTGGGACAAAATCGGGACGCCAATGTGGCATTATACATCGTACATCCATGCATACCATCCGGTCGTGCTTAAAAAGGGGCCGCAGTAGAAAATACTGAGTGCATTCTCAATTGCAGTTTAAGATATTAATCCGTATATTCTAGTGACAGAAAAAGATAAAAGAAAAAGAAAAATTTTTTTTTATTAAGGGTGAATAAAGTTCCTTCCTTCGCTTCGTTAAGTGAGAAGCATCCAATACAAAATATAAATATATATTTTTAGATATAATCACTGGATCACCCCTCAATATCATGGATAAATAATTATACTTACAGTTATTACATAATTATCGCAAGAACGCATGTTTTAACTTATTTAAATGTACGGTTTTGTTTCGCCTACTTCCTATTCTATTCTAAGTCTATTTTTGTGGCATTATTATTATAAATTTCCATTATTTGGGATCGTCCCGCATATTGGTCATCCATTTTATCTTGACAGGGTTCCTTTAATAAATATACTTCTTTTCCGACTTTAAATGTTTGGTCATTTAATTTCTGATTGTAAAGGTGTTTAGATTTTTCTTTTGCTAATAATAATTTATCTTTAGCTTCTGATTGGGTGTTATTGAGTTTTGTTATAAGCTCGTCTGAATACATAGCGTATGTTTTTTCTACTCGTTTTTCTGCAAAAGGTTTCTGCGAATTCTGAGGGTAATCTGGCTTAACGTCCGAAGACTAGCTCGTGGGATGTGAACTCGTGGGCCGAATGCGTAGATGTTTTATATAGCACATTTGACCCATTCATCCCAATCAATATTTTCTTGGTAAATTTTTAAATACTCTACTAATGACGCGTGGCTCTATTCGAGGAAATCTATTACTTGTGGTCTAAACTTCAGTTGACCTATATTGATTAATTTTAAATATTTTTGCAAATTTCTTAAACAATTCAGACTGACAATTGTTAGCACGATCAGTTTTTATGGCTTGAGGATAACCAAATTTACAAATAAATTCGCGGGTGAGAGCTATTACTACAGTTTCAGCTGTTATATTTGAAAGAGATATGGCATCGGAGAATTTAATAAGCTTACACTGTAAGGTGAGTAAATATCTATTCCCGTTGCTGTTATGGGACGTATGCCTACTATATCCATTTCTAAAACTTCAAATACTTCAGACGGAGTAGTGGTTATTCTCATGGGTAATTTAGTTTTTATTCTGACTAATTTCTTTCTGTGACCAGTTTAACATGCCTTTATATAATTAGTGACATCTACTTTCACTCCAGACCAAAAGTATCTTTCGCAGAGGCTTCTATAGATTCTAAAAATTGCCTTATGACCCCCGACCGTGGAATCATGGGCTTCTGAAAGAATTTGTAAACGATCTTCGATTGGCGGCACAATTACTTCTCCCGTACAAGTCGTGACCTTTAGATTACCGACGTTCCATTGGGTACGTATCGAACATTCTATGGGAAGCCAGGGTAAGTTTTACAGTCCTTCCCTGAACTTTGCTATACTTACAGATTCTACTTCTTCACTTATAAGATTATTACGTAATGATTCTAAAATATTTTCAATACTTTCTATTCGTATTAGATCATCGTGCTTTTCTTTAACAAACATTGAATAAATAATTTTTTCGTTAGACAATTTCGCTCTAACAATGACCTCCCAGACCATTGTTTTCATTTTTCAATTAATCACAAGACAAAATGGGCTAAATTATCGTTTCGTGCGATTAATTGATTTCTAGAAAAATGTAAGTGATTGATTACCAAAACGCGACATTCATCTTCTATGAGCAAGACATCCATATCGGGTTTACAAACTTCAACCCTTATTTTTTTTTTTTTTTTATTATTTTAACGTCGCCATGTTTGTGCTTCCATGTGGTGCTAATCGACGACGGGGGTCTGCTGTGTGTTTGTAAACAAAGCACATGTAATTTTTACAGAGGTGCTTGTATCAATCGGCAGAGACTAGGATTCGAACCCGGGTCACCGGCGTGGGAATCCGACACTCTACCGACTGAGCCGCCGCAGGCCCCTCAACCCTTATTATTTTTAATTCATTATTATCATCAACCCTTATTATTTTTAATTCATTATTATCATCAACCCTTATTATTTTTAATTCATTATTATCATCAAAATAGATTATGATGTTGCAATTTAATTAAAGAGTCTGCCCTTACAACGATGACTATTATTTTATTTCGTGAAATAATGCTATTCGATTTAAACTTACAACCTCCACCTCAGACTCCTCGAATCTCATGAGGAGGTTCGCTGAACACCGTCTGGACACTGACGAAACCAACGAAATCAGGTATTAACTACGTAAATGAATAGTATTACCTATAAATTTTAACTAATCAAATACAAATAATTCTAGATGTAAATAACTGATTCGTAGTTCGTAATAAAGAACTAAATGTTAATATTAATAAATACCGCCGTGAACGCAATAACTCAATTTAATTTGTCAATTACTACTCGTAATTTACATAGTTTTCACGTTAATTTTATTTATGATAAAATTAATTAATCACCACGAAAATTAAACAATGTTCACCAAATTATACTATAATTATTTGCAACCGCACTTATAATATGTTCTCAAAGTTCACTCAATTCGCAATTAATTCAATACGCAATTGATTAAACTGGAAAATTCGTACGCGGTCAGAAAACCCAAGATGGCCTCACGTAGCCCTTTTCGCACGCACTTTGAGCTGAATGCTAGCTAGAAAGTAAAATAAAAGGTTAACTGCCTCTGGAACCCTATCCTATAAAATAAAATAAATAAAAAACTCGCGAAAAAGGCTAAAAACGAACAACACACTTCGCCAACCCTATTCCACCACAATCTCTAATATTACAAGTAGCAATCCTCTCCAGTTGAAAATAAAGTAGTAACGAGAGAAATCACCAAATAATTTTGAAGTACATAACTATTTAATCGGATATTAAATTGGGATAATAAATGCTGAGCGCTTTGTTGATTATCAATCAGTCCAATAGTCCTCCAAAATCAAATATCTAAATCCTCGTTAGATCTAGCTAAATCTAAATAGCTACCTTCATAAAAATCTTCTCGACTCTCCCTCTCTCTCTCTCTCTCTCTCTCTCTTTCCCAGTGCTTCTCGAAAACCTACTCGAAACATCTGCTGATAAACACCTCCTACTGCGATGAGAGCTCAAAGCGGAATGGGCAGGGCGGAAATCCTCTCGTTTTCTCTCTCTCCCTTTCTCTCTCTCTCTCTCTCTCTCTCTCTCTCTTTCTCTGTCCCTCTCTCGCGCGCGCTCTCGTATTGTAGACATACATCATATCTCGCTCTCGCTTTGTGCTGTTTTCTGCCGCAGCCGTACCCGTCGGGTGCTTTGTAACAGGACTAGTGAAGTCACCGTTCTGCAAGCGAGCACAATTGCAGTTTTCAATATCAGGTGGATTGTGCTTGCAGAATAATTAACCTATTTAACCGGTGCTTCGAATTTGAGGTTAGGCGATCAACATCTTCCACACGCCAGTATAAATAGGTCCTGCGCATGCCCGGAGTCACAAGAGCGACAGGTACGTGCGAATATTAACACCGCGGCAAGCGAGACGACGTGTCTCAGCGAGAGCGTTGCGCTATGGAAGCCAGCACTCAAAGCTGTGCTGAATGTAGTTTGCTTCCTAGTAAAGGCAAAGCATACAAGTACCGCTGCGTTAAATGTAGCAATTCATGTCACGTTAGATGCAAGATCTTGCAAAACAACGTAGCGGAAAAATGTTATATGTGCAAAACTTGCACCAGTAGAGGCGTGAAAGCAACGCCAGTGAAGCGTACGAGCAAGTCGGCACACACACAATATGTGACGTCACGCCGTACAATAAGTGTGCGTGTCCCCACCGCGCTGTCTACATCTTCGCTGCCTGCTAATAATCAGAAAATTACAAGCACGGCGCATACACGGGCAGCTCCCACTTCCACAAGGACTCTCTCCGGTACCAACATCAGCGCAGAAGCAAGTATTGGCGCTGCTTCGCTTTGCCAGAAAGAGTCGAGTGGAAACGGCACACTCAATAATGAGCAAAGTAGTTACGCGCAACTGTTTAAACACGCCACTACTCCGTCCAACTCAGGAGTAAAACGGGCTGCAGGCGAGCAGGGCAGTGGACTACGTAGCATCTTCCGCTGCACGCCTCTACTCCGTCTATCCTAGGAGTACGACGGGCTGCGGACGAGCAGGGGCAGCAGACTACAGCACATCAGCAGGTTGCAGACCTAAAGCCGCTGTCCACTACACGTAAAGCCAGCATGCGTAAATCCATCATCGCCGACGACGAACCGGAAAACTCGCAGTACGTCGACATCAGCACAGAAGAAAGCAGGTTGAAAATTTCCAAAATTGAAAATTGTGCAAGCAATATTTCGGTTATTACAGCTAAGGTTTCTTCCATGACAGCTGAGTTTAATAAAAACCTCTCTATTTTAAAATCAGTGCCAGGGCTGACAAAAGAAGTAGGGTTATTAAAGATGAACTTGAAAGTCATGGAAAGAAAACTGTCTGATCAGAACTCTTTATTGGATGAGTTCCAAAGAAGACAGGCCTTACTAGAAAACGAGAACAAAGAATTAACCGAGAGATTGCTAACTCTAGAGAATAAAATAAATTATAAGCAAAAAGTAAATAATAACCCTCCGGCGGTTCCAGAGATTGACTCACTGGGCTCTGAAAAGCCCTGCGTACCTCTCTCCGGAAGGAATCGAACGCGGGCTCATTTACGTAGGCCGCAGGGATGTCATGATAATATTAAATACTTAGATATTATATTAGATTCAGTTAATGAGCCCGCGTCGAGACGAGGTTCAACATCTGCCTCTGGAGGAAGCAGTAATAGCCAAGATAGGAGGGGATGCAGTAGCAGTGCAGAGAATGCTGAGCTAATAGTCTCTGGAATAGTCAACTGATCTAAAGCAAAGGCTGATCCAGTAGACGTTGCTTACATCGTGCTCAGTACTGTTCTGCCTTCTTTTCTCAAATATGAAATTCTTAACGCTAGGCCACTTAATCCCCCTACGATGAGGGGTTGAACCTTCAAAACAGATGTTGAAGACAAAAGAATGAGTGAAAAAACATGTACGAATGCTAGAAAGTCCATTAGACCGCCACCTTTAATTGTTCGTCTCGCGAGCAATAGTCTAAGGAAATTATGCAGGCAAAAACTACATTGACACGAATTAACACCACCGATATTGATCTCTCTCGTTTGAGCGAGGAGGTGTCTAAAAACTTGTTCCATACGAATATCTTTATTAATGAAGTCTTGAGTTCAAAGCCTCAAGTTAATAGCTAAAAGTCTCGGATTTAAGTTCGTGTGGCACAGGCACGGCAAATTCCTCGTTCGAATGGGAGAGGGAGAGAAAGTTCACACTTTCACCTCTGCGTCCGATTTGTCAACAATAGCTAATCTTCATTAATCAAACTGCAACCAAGCATCGCCACGTACAGAACTTAGTAATAGTAACAATAACAACAATAACTTTAATAATATTAACGATGTTATTAATAGTAATGGTAGCAACATTCACTCAAATAATAATACTAAATCGAATTGACTAGGTAAAAACGCTGCTCGTGAGACGAACGAGGGAATGAACATGAGAGCGGGTTTTTTCAATGTAAATTCTATTAGACATTGCATTGAACAAATCCGTTAACTTCTTTGTAAGAACTCCTATCACCTATTCGGAGTAGCTGAAACGTGGCTGGAAGATGAGATGGTTACTCACTTGTGCTGTAGGATAGAAATGTACATGGGGGGGGGGGAGTTGCACTGTATGTCCGCGACGGATACAGGGTTAGAACACTAGCTGAATCAAACACTGATGAACTGGACAAACCAAAAATGTCAGAGTACATTATGTGCGAGATACAGTATGGAGAAATGGAGCTTGTCTTCGTCGCGGTCATTTACAGGGCCCCTGCCATTGCATTTCTAAAACATTCGGATGTTGTCGACAAGTTGAAAGAATATTGTGACTCTTACAGTCACAAGATTATAATGGGTGATTTGAATGCAGATTTGTTGGCCGATGGTGATGATGCAAAGTTTGTTCGCAAGATTGCAGCTGAACTGTCACTTCAAATCGTCCAGCACGGAGCGACTCATCATACCGACACGTCACACACATGGCTTGACACCATACTAGTGGATATTAACGACACAGTAGTAGACTACAATAACTTTGCACCAACCTGGCCAAGCAAACATAACATCATTGACTTGGCCATAAACGTGCAAGCTCCTACTCTGTGCAATCATCCCTTTACATATAGGGACTACAAAGGAATAGATCCTTTAGAATTGCAGTCCCTTTTGTCAGGTTATGATTGTTCAGTCTTTAACGAACATCACATTGACCTAAATACAGCGTTGGACAGACTTAACTCCAACCTATTAGATGCGATTAACAACTTAGCACCATTAAAGCGAGTTACGCCTCGCATGGGCAGTCCACCCTGGATAAATGATGAATTTGATCAGTTGAATAAAAAAGGAGACGCAACTTATAGACGGTACAAAAGAACTGGTAATGAGCAATTTCATAGTGAGTTCATAGAATTTCGCAATAAATCTTTATCAATTACCGAACTGGTCAGGATATCATATTACCAAGGAAAGCTGCTAGGCAAACAGCAGAGTGATATCTGGAAGGAATTGCACAATCTGGGTCTCCTACCTAAATCCAGGGGAGGTTTGCACGGATTCACGGCGGAGAAACTTAATACCCACTTTGCGGGAGGTTCAATATCAACTGATGAGGATAGTACCGAAATTGAGAACTTAGTGACATCAGTCAGTGATGAGGGTTTTAAATTTGAACCTATAGGGCTGGCGGGTGTTATACTTGCGGTGGCGCATTTCTTCTCGCAAGCGAGGGGCAAGGATGACTTCCCGCAGAGTGTGGTAGCGAAGTTATTGCCGGTCATTGGGCAATACGTAGTGAACTTGTTCAATTCTTCCCTGGAAACTGGTATATTCCCGGATCTATGGAAGAGAGCAAGAGTGGTGCCGTCAGGCAAGTGTACTACACCATCCTCGACGTCGGACTTTCGTCCTATTGCACTACTGTGCTTTCTTTCTTAAGTCCTGGAAAAAATTCCTCATGACCAGATTCTAAAGCACATGACTGAAACCAATCAACTTGACCCTATGCAGTCCGGCTACAAGAAGAACAACTCGACGCAGACTGCTTTACTAAAACTGACGGAAGATGTGAGGACAAGAATTGACAAGAGACTTGTGACTTTACTGTTACTGTTTGACTACAGCAAGGCTTTTGACACGATCTCGCCAGCTAAGCTCTTAGCTAAGCTGCGAGCTCTGGGGTTCTCCAGGCATGCATTAATTTGGATTAAATCATACATTTTGGGTAGAAAGCAAGCTGTTATTGAACGCTCTGACACCAAGTCACCTTGGTTGTCAACAAACTTTGGAGTGCCCCAGGGGTCCGTGTTAGGGCCTTTGCTTTTCTGTTTTTACATCAACGACATAAAAGAACTGTTTCTTGAGCTTAAGGCCAGGTTACTCCAAAAAACGTGATTTTTTTCAATAAATTTTATTCATAGTACAAAACATGTTGAGTAATCAATTTTTTACATATGATGGGATTGATGGGATTCAACCCTTGGGCCATTAACTTTTATTTTGTTATCATCAATAAACAGATTGCCCGCCGAGGCATCTTGATAGGATTCAACATCTGGACCAGCGATGGGTACTTTATCAAGACAGACATCACATTATCAATATTTTCCTCAACTAATTCAAATATAGACAGTTGGCCATATTCATCAGTCAATCTGTTATTAAATCTGACAAGTTCATTGGATTAAGAGGGATCAGGATCGATCAATCCACCCTCGACAGCTTTAGGGCCCCGAAGGACGTGGGCAGAATCTACTGAATCATAATCAGGGTATTCGTTCTGTAATTCGGAAATTATAAAAACTATTTCTATTTATATTTCATAAATCTCTTCATTCTCCTCTGTCAAAGTGTCATTAGACTGGTCTTCAATTAAATCTTGATTTATAACTAAAACTGGGACAGGATTTTGGGATAGTGCGTCGGCATTAGCATTTTTTCTGCCTGGTTTGTGTACGATTTCATAATCGTATTCCATTAATTTGAACCTCCAACGCGCTAGTCTCAAAATTGGGTCTCTTAGATTATGGAGCCAAATTAAATAAAGCTTCAGTGGTTGTATAATTTATCACAGCATCAACAACTGTTCGTGATGAATAAGCAATTGGTAAATTCGGTCCTATGACTGTACCCTGACTCAAAATGGCTTCCAAAGAGAAATCAGAAGCATCCGTGGTTACTATAAAACGCTCTTCAAAATTTGGATATTGGAGTAAGGGTTTAGTACATAAAATTCGTTTTAAAATTCAAAACGCCTTTTCTTGTTCGTCTACCCATGAAAAGGTCTGGTCTTCCTGTAGTAAAAGAGTAAGTAGCTTAGCAATCTTTGCACAGTTAAAAATGAAACTCCAATAGTATTTTACTAATGTCCCAGAAATTGTTTTATATTTTTACGATTTTTAGGTCTCGGAAGTTCAGATACGGATTGTATCTTTGGATGATCTGGTCTAACTGCTGCCTCGGATATCACGTGCCCTAAATAAGTTACTTCTCTGGTTGCAAGGTTAACCCGGCGTTTTTTAATGGTCGGAATAGTTATTTAATTTTAATTGTGTGTTCTTCAAGAGTTTTTGCATATACTACTATATCGTCCATGTATACGAACAACTCAATTCCTTGCAAACGACATAATATTTTATTTACCATATATTGGAAAGTGCTTGGTGAGCCTTTTATGCCCATAGCCATGCATTTGAATTGTAGGTGTCCATATGGCGTCGAGAAGGCTGTTTAGGTGCATCTTTTGGTCAATAGGTATTTGGTGGAACCAGTGTGCAAGGTCTAGGGTAGAAAAATACGCCGTTTGCCCTAATTGATCCAATATGTCCGTTATGTTCGGTAACGGATATGCGGGAGCAATAGTTTTTTTCTTCATTTGTTGTGGTTGTGTATACTGACGCATGAAAATGGGAGCGTCGTCGGTGGTAGGAATGCGATGTTTAATGACGTTAGTTTCGCTCAATTTATCTCCCGGAAAGTGGAATTGGTATGGAAATTTAGTAATAATAATTTCGAATATGCTCTCTTTTTCGATTTGATTTAATTCCTCTAGATTTATGCTTTGGAGTAAGGTACTTATTCGCTTTCGTGTTTCTTCCTCTGCGTTTGGGCCGCTTAAGAACCCCATTGGTGTTAGTGTACGATCGAAGGATTCTAAGGTAATAGACAGTACAGTTACGTTCACATCTTCTGTGGTAGTATTAATCATTAACAGGTAAGCGTAACCATCCGTATTAGTAACTAGACATTCTCCAGCAAATATCACAGATCCGATGTCCATGTTATGTAAGTATCCCGAGGATTTATTTATATTTGCTGTGCGTATTTTAATCAAATTCTTTGTTTGAATAGGTAACTAAAAGGTATCGTGATTAATAAATGGTATAGGTTGGGGTTGCTGGTATTCCCAAAGCATTTGTCTGCTTGGAAAAGAAAGCACCGCATTTTTGGTTCTGAGAAACTCAACCCCTAGTATTCCGTCCCATTCTATTGGAAAATTATCTGATAATGCATTTTACACGCTAGGTTCTCCAAATTTATCTCGGTACGTCCTAGTGTTTTCATAATTCCGTCGCTTATTCCAATTAACAGATACACCTTTAAATTTTAAATTAATTGATAATACATTTTATGGTAAAAATAAGACACTCATCATATATTATCTGATTTTTTTTCTGTAAATTTGAACATTTTATTTATAAAAAAGTTTTTTTGAAGTTCGTTAGGTCCCTTTGATAGGCTATAATGAAAACTTCTATATTTTTTTTTGCAATATCTGTCAATAGACCGTTTCGTTAAATAGTTATTAATTATTAATTAATTTTCAACCTTTGTTCAAGATCATTAGTTTTTACTTATTAATCTATTTTAATTTAACCTCATACTCCTAAAGATAATTGTAATTATTATTATTTTATCATAACTATTTAGATTATTTACGAATACATACGTATAAAACTATTTGCATCTAAAATACAACGAAATAACGGATAATTATGATTATTTATAAAATTTAAACTAACTATTGATTAAGTAGATATTGATAATCACGCAATACGAAAAGTACTTGTGTTAATTATGCACACTTTCAAAATTGCTGCTACGTGAATATAGTTTAAAGACTTACTGTACTTTCGATAATGCCAATCAGTTTGTTTGTATTCCCTGGATTGTCTCTGTACTGGTCGATTAGTTTGGAAATTTTCTGGATAATATTCAACAGATGAGGCCCAGCCAGCAGATTTAGGCCAGCTATATCCAATCGATGAAGTCCAGCCAGCAGATTCAAGCCAGCTATATCCAATCGATGTCCAGCCAGTTACCCAGCACTATCTCGAAGAATTCTGTCCGCAGCGCCAAAATGTTGCGACCCCAGTTGAGATAAACAAGGATGATGATGTAGAACTGCAGCCCGATGCTCTCTGCCTTCAGTCATGTTGTAGAGTGGACGGAAGGTCTCGTTGCTTTCGATTGTTAATTTGATTTTAAATTATTAAATTCCAATTTGCAAAAATATTCTGACTTGTAAGTTAATTTAAATATTTCTTTAACTTTTAATTTGAAATTCAAACTCAGATCTTTAATAAAATTTACTTATTTTGACTTACAAGCACACCCTCCGGGAAACGAAGTTCGGTCATACTAGGATATGCTTTTTGGCATCCAAAAATGAAGCTTAGTTCCCGTAATTTATTCTAAAGAGCCCTTGTTCTCGAGATATGAGGTAATTTACTCGAAATATTCGTTATTTATAAAAGAAAATACACCTCTTCTAACCCTAACTCTAACCGAAATTGCATGAATATTCAAAGAAATTTAACTCTTGTAAATTCGTTGATTTTCCATATATTTTCAGTGACCATCTTCAATTGTTAATAACTTATGATCAGATTAATATTTTTATACGTAACAGAACTTAAATTGAAGCTCTTTCTGTCTGATTTTTATTATCTTTTTGGTAATTTTTCCAAAATAAAATTTGTTGAGTTATGGTTAGAAGAAGAGGTATCTTTTTCCTTTAAAATAACGAATATTTCGAGTAAATTACTTCATATCTAGAGAACAAGGGCCCATTAGAATGAATTACGGGTACTAGGCTTCATTTTTGGGTACCAGAAAACACCTCCCAAAGTCTGACCTAATTTCGTTTCCCGGAGGGTGTGCCCTCTCCTTGTTAGTATAAATCGAAAGGAATTTAAGAATGAAGACTAGTTTATTTAAGTAAATAAATTTCTTTCATTCTTCTCTGATGAAATCAAAGATTATTAACAAAGTCAAAGTATAATTTCGGATATCGAATGTTCTACTTTGGCTCTTGTTTGGAGGTTCTTTTATACTCTGAGTGCGGACTTAATTCTGTTAGAGGTTGATCTGGCTCTCTGGTGGCGAGGGGGAGAATTATTCTTTCTGTCTGGTTAGAGTGTTGTAGGACTCTGAATTTTACTGGCGTCTCTGGTGGCGAGGGGGAGAATTATTCTTTCTGTCTGCTTAGAGTGTTGTAGGACTCTGAATTTTACTGGCGTCTCCGCCACTTTAATCCGGTAGCTCCACCTCCAGATCTGTGCGTTTGTGATTGGTCCTTTTCTGTGATGCATCATAGTGCGCAGTTACATTATATTCTGGAAATTGTTTACTTGTATCTAGTCATGTAGGCATCCAGGTATTGTCTATTTGTGCCCGGGCATGAAACTTCTAGAACAATCTTGCAATCGCATTTGCATAAAATTATGAATTGTTTATAAGTTTTCATTAATAAAATAATCTTTAATTATTAATGGTCAATTTGGATTATTAGTTAGTAACCTGTTAATCATCGCTAATCGTTATTCTTATTGCAATTTATTATGTATTTGTTAGGTATACTACAAAAGTCACGTGTGACGGGAACACGTCTACTACACCTACTACTACAGTTACAGTGGAAAATACGCATCAAATACAACTTAAATGTTTTCAACCCGGAGTTACAAATTGGGAGAGATGGATACAGCGTTTTGAAGGTGCCTGCCGAGTGATGAAAGTCAAAGACGACGAGAAAACTGCCTACCTTCTACATTACGTTGGAGAAGAAGCGTTCGAATCGTTGTGCGATAGCTATGGAACCGTCGACCACTACAGCAAGGACTTCGAGACCTTGAAGGCGAAGTTGAAGGAGCAACAGGCGCCGCCCGAGTTGGAAATCGCTCAATGTTACACCTTCAATTGCAGACAGCAGCTCCCTGGAGAGTCGGTACAAACCTTTGCTAATGTGCTCATTAAGTTAAGTATTAAATGTAATTTCGGTACGTACAGAAATAATGCTCTTCGAAATAAATTAGTTAGAGTATTGATACAATACAATACATTTCAAAAACGTTGAATAAAACACAAAGAAAATACAGCCAAATCGATCGTGAAGCTTACGCAATTACATACGCAGTCAAACGTCTTCACCAATACCTTTACGGTAACAAATTTATATTGGTCACGGACCACAGGCAGTTGACGCAAATTTTCGGCAAAAATAAAGCCCTACCAATCTTCAGCGCACTTCGGATGCAGCATTACGCGATATTCTTATGCGGATTTAATTAGGAAATAGAATACAGACGTTCCGAGCAAAACAGCAACGCGGATCTTTTATCTAGACTACCGATTCCCGATAAAGATGATGAAAACACAGTCGACGTCGTCGAAGTATTTTATGCGGACGTAATCGACTCTTTGCCTTTGACTAGTAAAGATATCGTAATAGAAACGCAAAATGATCCGGAAATATGTACAGTAATCGAAAAACTAAATAGCAAACGCCGATTAACGGCCAAAGATACATGGAACGTGGATCCTAGTGAGTTCAGCATCGAAAAAAGTGTGCTAGTCAGGTGGCACCAAATAGTCATTCCTAGTACACTTCGTAGAACAGTATTAAAAGAACTACACCTAGGTCATTTTGGCGTGGTTAAAATGAAAGGTTTGGCGCGTGGACACTGTTGGTGGCCGAACATTAGCGACGATATCGAAAATCTAGTAGGTAAGTGCGAAAAATGTCAAGTACAGCGCAATGAACGTAAAAACGCGGAAGCCCACGTATGGGAAACGCCAAACGAGCCATTCGAACGAATACATGTCGATTTTGCGGGCAGATACTTAGACAATATTTTTTTTATTATTGTAGATGCATTCTCGAAATGGCCAGAAGTGTATATTGTACCGAATATGTTAAGCGAAACGACCATTGATGTGTGCACAGAAATTTTTGCGAGATTCGGTTTGCCAAAAATACTTGTTTCGGATAACGCTAGTACATTTCGTGCTGAATTATTTCAAAACTTTTTGAAATCTTACGGAGTTATTCACAAAACAATCGCCCCATATAAACCCGCAACGAATGGACAAGCGGAATGATGCGTACAAACGATCAAACAAGCTCTCGCAAAAATTTCGCAAAATAGCAATATTAAGTTAGAATTACAAACGATATTAGCTCAATATCGAAATATGCCACACGTAAAAACTGGACTTGCTCCAGCAGATGTACTTTTTAATAGAAAAATTAGAACTAGATTAGATATCATGAGAACGAGTAACAAAAACGACAATAAATATGTAAATGAAAATGAAGATAAGAAATGTATTAAATTTTGCGTGGGAGATAACGTATATGCGCGAAATTACACTAATAAAGTTAAATGGATCAAAGGTACAGTCGTCGACGTTTTAGGAAAATTACATTACCGTGTCAAATTGCCAGATGGTAGTTTGTGGAAGAGACATGTAGATCAACTATTTAAAGCGCTAGACACGAATCTAGAACACGAACTGGACTACTATGTACCGCCCGAACAACAAATTGTATGGCACGACAAAAAGGATAATACGACTGAAACAGGGGACCATAGTGCCCAATACGCGTCCTTCGCTCCAGCAAATGTAAGTGCTAGTTCCCCAATACACCCGGCTAAGGAAAACGAAAAGGTAGAAATACAACGCCCTGTGCGCTATACTGCGAAACCAGCTTATCTAAATTATTCTGTATTAGGTGGTAGAACTTAGTAGTATTATTAGTATTCATTGTACAAGGGGAAGTGTTAGGTATACACATAGTTAAGTGTATACAGGGCGCGCGAGCGACATATAAAACCATCGATGCGTGCGCCGGTTGTCAGCGCGAACGCGGTGGGGGAGCAGAGCCAGAGGTGAGGCGACGAGAGCGGCTCCGCGACCCTCATTCTTCTTTGTACGATACCGAGCAATAAACGCTAAATAGAGGATACAATTATTGGCTGAACATTTATGCCTAACCACTCCCGTCCTACACTCCTACATACACAACAGTATTAATTGATGATTAATTGTTAACTATTCAGTAATGTACTTGGAAAACCACATTTTGTGTGTGTTACAGAAATTACCAGTCTGTCGAACGAGCTGCTCAGTGCAAGTCCGATGCTCGACAAAACTTGCCTATAAAAGACTTAATTGCAGACTACTCTTCCACTACACTCACTATACACATACACACACTATTTACACTTTCTCCTCGACAACACAGAGCAAGCGAGCTCTTCAATGCCCTGAAGCAGCTGAAGAAGACGCACAGCTGCCATCCCATAGAGTCTCACATAGGCTGGAGTCGGCTGGTCTTGGCTGGGGTCCGCTGAGCGTGTCCTGGTGTCTCCTCTCCTTGTTCCCTTCCGCTTAAACCAACCTAAGAGCACATACAAAGGGGATTAATATTCCAGAAGATAAGCAAAATGGTATTAGAATTATACCCACCTGGTTTTATACCTTGAAAGGCATGAATGGGTCCACCTTGGGCGGACCTGCTGCTTCTCTGGATACTCCGGAGGCCTGCAGCGTACACCCTAGAAAATATAAAGCTGAGTTACCCTACAGCAGATACGGACATCAAACTGAAACTCTCTTACCTGCTTTGGAGGGTTTGTAGATGCAGTGTGGTCTCTCAGACGCAGTATCGTAGCTAAGCTCATGGCCCGCTTCTCCATAACAGCAGCAGCAGCAGTCACCGAAGCACTCGCCAGTCACCTAGAGGCAACTTAGTATTAAGGAGAGTAGACTACAGTGGTATACAAAATACTGATCTCACCTGGTAGCAGTGGCAGTTGAAGAATGCAGTGTAGCAAACTGCAGAGTAAATATAACCTCTTCGGGGTTAACCGCGTCCACTGCTTCTGCTGCAAGTACACAGTCCTGGGACTTGCAGCTCTCGTCTTCGTGCCCCTTCGTCGGAACAGTTGTCCAGGTGCACCTCCTGCTGCATCCCTCGTCGTACTTTCTCGTCCTGGCCCCGAAAACCTCGTCTGCAAACTATCGACTGCGTGCCACGCAGCGTGACGTCACCGCGAGCAGACGCTCCCCTTTCCTCCTTTTTACTCCTCTTTCCTTCTCACCAGGCGCATGCGCTGCGACCTCAACCGGGGTCGGTCGGCGCTAGCGAAATCCGAGTGCAGCACTGCGGGTACGAAGCGAGAGCCTCGCTCACTTCGTACTGAGCTGCGCTCGTAGACATTTCGCGTTTTCTGCCTGCTCCTTTGAGAAAACGTTAGACCTAACTTGCTCCGATATATATATATTGAAAATCTAGCGTCGCGTGCGTGTCGAGCTCGCGCAGCTGGCACTCAACACCTTGTAAATAAATTGAATAAACCTCAAGTGTTCATACTTTTATCCTAAATTCCTGTGTCGTAATTTATTTAAAGCCTCGTATAAATATAATGTTAAAGCCAGCATGTGCGGCGCAATCATCTTGGCTTATGTAGCTAAATTTATTGCCATAGACTGTAATATTAATCGAAATCAGTCTCATTATTTATTGCATTAATAGTATGCCAAATAAACAATTAGTAATAACGTCTTCTAATAATAATCATTCGTTAGTAATTATGCTTTATTTAAGACCATTATAATGATTCTATTTAATTATTTACTTATATTGTTAACATTTTGATTGCATCATTCTATAATTTTTCCTATTATTGTAAACGGGCACTAAGGTTTGCCCATCTATGTTAGTTTTATTTTCCGTGGCGGCCATAGTTCATAACAGTATATATCTAGTTGAGCGTGCACCCACGTGCAACTCACATAACTATTTTCAAGCTGAAGAGAATGCAGCGTGCATCGTCAGAAACGCGGTAAGTATTTGACTTGCAACTTCATGTGAATACTTTTTATATAAAGACGCACTATTTTTCAACTTGAATTGGCGCATCTGATTTTCATGTAAGGAATTTCTACAAGCTAAAGAAATGTTTTTAATGTGTAAAAGTCATCCGACTTTCGTAATGCCAATTTTGAATATTTTTTTTTAACATTCGGGTATTCCAAAATTATTTGAAGAATACTTTTTTCGAATAACCGGTTATTCGAAAATTTATTCGACGAATAATTTTTTCGATGACCCGAATATTTCGAATAAATTTTAGAATGAACGCTTACTCAAAAAATGTATTCGTCGAATAAATTTTTGAATATTGGTTATTCGAAAAAATTATTCGACGAATAAATTTTCGAATGCTTTTTGGAACCACTTCTACGGGCCTTACTGCTTCCTCCAAAAGGAAGCTTTGTAATAGTAAAACCGCTGCCAATTCATTGACACTTAGTTTCATCAAATTAAATTCGTTGTTGCATTATAAAATTCTTTGTTCTAATAAATTAATTTTAAATTGCTACGTCTCTTTCTAATTAATAGCTCAACAAAGGTGTGCTTTTATATCATTGTAGGTTTGTCAAAAGATAATTTTTTAGTATATTACACACCGGTAGGTAATCATCATTATCAAAGCAATTTTTTCTCTGTATTTTCTCGAAAATTTTCAAAGTTTTCAAAAATTTTCTAAATTTTCAAAAATTTTCTAAATTTTCAAAAATTTTCTAAATTTTCAAAAATTTTCTAAATTTTCAAAAATTTTCTAAATTTTCAAAAATTTTCTAAATTTTCAAAAATTTTCTAAATTTTCAAAAATTTTCTAAATTTTCAAAAATTTTCTAAATTTTCAAAAATTTTCTAAATTTTCAAAAATTTTCTAAATTTTCAAAAATTTTCTAAATTTTCAAAAATTTTCTAAATTTTCAAAAATTTTCTAAATTTTCAAAAATTTTCTAAATTTTCAAAAATTTTCTAAATTTTCAATAATTTTCTAAATTTTCAAAAATTTTCTAAATTTTCAAAAATTTTCAAAATTTTCATTACCATGTGAGAAATATGTTTTGGGCCATTTGGAAGCACAATACCCTATTTTTAAGAAAGTGTCCCTATAGATGTGTGTGTGTGTGTGCGTGCGTGTGTGTGTGTGTGTGCGTGTGTGTGTGTGTGTGTGCGTGTGTGTGTGCGTGTGTGTGTGTCATGTGTGTGTGTGTGTGTGTGTGTGTGTGTGTGTAAATGTAATGTTTCAGGGTTCTTTTTTTTTAAAGAAGGCGGTTTAAAAATAGTTTTTTTTTTTAATGCATTTTAATTTTTTTATCGGTTTTTCGATTTTTGAGTTATAGTTTTTCGATTCTTTAATATCTTAGAAATAATGTCATCGATTTAGTGATAATGCATTTTAAATAGCTTAACTTTCTTTTCCGACCCGAAATTTTTTATAAGATATTTTTCTCTTTTTTTGTTTTACATGGAAATAACTTGTTTTTTTTTTAAACGGTTCTATGTCAAAAATATATAATGGAAATATTTTGAAAAAAATTTAGATGTTCAATAACGTAGAGTGCAATATGCAGTAAAATGTTTAAGATATTTAATTTTTCTCACAGAAAAATTATTTTGTAAAAAAATCAATTTTCTATGTCGAACGATAAATTGAGTAAATCGACATTACTCTTTTTCAAAATTGCCAGAAACGTAGCTTTTATCTATCTCTTGGCTGAGTTATTTGCCCAGATCCTGAGGACTTTTATTTTTCGAGATATTCGGGGTGATATTTTTATCAATAAATGTTTGATTGCTTATTTCTTGGGTATTACATGGTAATTTTTTACCAGTGAACTCTTATCTTTTTCGTCTTTTAATGAAGATTTTAATGAAGATTTAAATAGAATAGAATTTTCAAGTTTCATCGAATCATTTTTGTTAACATTTTATGATTCTTTTTCGTTCCAAAAATTTTTGATCGTAGATTTCTTGCGTATTACGCGTTAATGTTTGACCAAACAAAGCTCAGTTTATACGTTTTTTGATGAAGATTTGAAATCTTGAAGCATTTTTAAGATTTATCAATTCGTTTATGTTTTATAATTTATTTTCATTTATATATTAATTTTTTGTTTCAAAAAATTTTTAATAGTCTTTTTCTTGAGTATTATGCGATAATTTTTTGCTATTTGAAAATCATTAACTAACATGGATCTTGCCGTCGTAAATTTGTCTGTTGTCACGTGTTTATATCTCTTGCATATAATATTCTTTCTATGGTATTGAGCATAGCCGGGCAAGTAAGTCCAATAGCACAAGGTAACTCTGTAATGTGGGAACATCTCTTTGTGTTGGTTAGCTGAATCACATTTGCAGTTTGATATAAAAACGATATCGTCAATAACTACAATATCATTATAAGATGATTGTTGTTTAAGTGGATACATTGAGATTGTGAAAATTTGTTTTCCTCTTAGTCCTCTGTCAAAGTAAAAAATCGCCTTGTTCGATCCTAGGTAGTTGATATCTCCGTATGTCATTCTGTAACTTGCTGATTTCTTAATCTTCTGTCCAGGTGCAACCGTTGCTTCCATTTTTCTAGCTTTCTTGTTGTTCTTTTCAGCCATTTCATCAATCTTGGCGAAGACCGATTCTACTGGTTTATATTTTTCTATATTTGGATCTTTATTAACATCTAAATCATTATCTGCTCCTTTAACAAATTTTATGTATTTGATATTCGCTTTTCCGTTTTCTGTTTTGTGTGTCCATATATTTATTATTTCGTTTGTTATATTATATAGACTATTGCTGATTTTTGGGTATGAGTTTATCATTTTATTGTAATTATAGTTGGAGATACGCCGATGTTTGCGACTATTGTATGACTTACATTTGCCCTTAACACAAATGTATGTTCTAATATCAAGCATTATACTATTAGCCAATATTGGGTCTTCTCTGGATCCATACATACTAATGTCAAGTTCGTTTTCAATGAGTGCTGCTTTTCTCTGCTGCAGTAAAAACCGTAATTTAGAGGATATTTGGCACTGTTATTCACATTCATCTTGTTTGCACAGCGATAAAAGCCATAATTTAAATTGTTGGCAATCTGTTGTCGTTGCAGTATTTGTTTCATTCATTATTTCTCAACCAAACCTGTATCTTTTTTATATTGTTTTTTTTTTTGTATATCTAAAATTTTTAGTTCATTTGGCAATTTATTAAAGATACTAATTGCTTTAATATAACTATTTTTAGTACTAACAGTTTTGTAATATTTTGGTAAAATTAATAGTTTGTTTCTTGTTTAACTCGTCGAGTTGATATACTGATCTTTAAAATTATCATAGTTATACCGAAGACTCTCATTTGTAAATAATTGCTGCAGATTAAATGGAATTACTTTTTGAAAAGTATTATTTATAATTTTTTAAATTTTTGTTTGAACTGTTTGCAATAAGTGTAGTTTGTTTTGATACGCACCACCCCATGCATTTATGCCATAACGAATAAGGCTGTGGAAGAAAGCATAGTATATAATTTTTAAACTATTAGTTTCCATGAATTTAGAAATTTTACTACAGATGAAAATCTTAAAGGTATCTTGTCTTATTTATAAGATATTCAATATGTTTGATCCATCTCATATTCTCATCGAAAATTATACCCAAATATTTTGCTTCATTCACTTTCTTTAGTATTTCATTATTGATTTTAATTTCAATTTTCTGTGGTACACTGTCACAATAGTTTCCAAAAGTTATATAAACTGTTTTTTGTATATTTAATGTTAATTTATTTAGTCTAAGCCATGTTGAGACATCTTCTAAGTATTTGTTCATTTTGTTTTCAACTTCTGACCAAGTTTTTCCATTTGCTATTACAGCAGTGTCATCTTCATAGGACAGAATGAAATTGTCTGGTATGTTTGTTAGCAAGTCATTCACATAAAGTATAAAAAGTAGAGGCCCAAGTATCGTCCCTTGAGGGACACCAGTATTAACGTTTTCAAATTCACTTACATGTGAACCTATTCTTACTTTTTGTTTTCTATTGGTTAAATAACTTGTAATTAGTTTATGCGCCTTTCCTCTTATATTATACGAGTAAAGCTTATCTAACAGTATTTTATGATTTACTGTGTCAAAAGCTTTTGCCAAATCTAGGAATGTAATAGCTATGGGTTTATTTTGATCTAAATTTTCATAAATTGTTTTAGATATAAAGCTTAATGCATCTTTAGTGCCAATATTGTTGATAAATCCAAATGGTTTTTTACTTAATATATTACTATGGCTGTAATTCTATTGTGTATGATTTTTTAAAAAATTTTTGCTATTTTTGATATTAACGATATAGGTCTATAGTTTCTCATATCATTTTTTTCCCCTTCTTTGTATATTGGTATCACTTCAGCCTCCTTCCGCATATCTGGCCTTTGCAATTAATATTATCTACACCACCTTTCTTCAGTTTTAAATTGTTTATTATTTCAAATTCATTTGTAGGTTTTATAAAGATTGTTTTGGATTACTTTTAAGTAGTTCTAATTTTTTATATTTTGGTATTTTTATTTTCTTACTCAGTGTTTCTCCAAGTTTGCAACAGTACTTATTCATTTTGTTCGCAATTTCTTTCCTACTTTTAATTATTCTATTATATTCAGTTTTCAACTGAGTAATAGTAGTATCGTTTCTGATTTTACATTTCTCAATTTTATTATTTTATACAAGCCCAGAGTTTTCTTGGCTCATTTCTATTAATATCTATTGTTTTCTTATCATACCGTCACGGACCCAGTTTCTAATCAGCTAAGGCACTATGTCAGGATATTTGATGCAATACAATTTGAAAATGAACTGTTTACTCAAAAGAAACATTTCTGATGATAAATATAACTCTTAATCTTTCATATGAAATTTGAAAAATACATAAAGAATCAGAAATTAATTAATTATAAAGCTTTAAAGAAAAAAGTAATAGGGAGTAATTTCTCATCACCTAAATGATACATGGGAGCAATTTCTGTTCAGATAAAGACCCTATTTCTAATCAAATTTTGTTAACGCGCAATTATCTTATACAACAAGCAAAAACACATTAAACAATATTATAAGAGTAACATTGATAATTAATTAACATTTTTTGTTTAGGTAGTGGTGATTAATGAAATAAATATTCGATTATTTGTGCTCAGTTAACCGCACGACAGTCAATCAGCTGAAATGCGCGTTTGATCGCTCGGTCGGTAACTATTATAACCTACAAAGTAAACCTATAAAACATGCGATGTATCAATGGATTTTATGAGACTTTGAACTAAGAAAGATGTTTGGGTGTGTTATAAAACAACTTTCATTGCTGTTGTTTAATGAGATTAGAACAATTAAAGAGCTTTAATATTTAAAATAGTTGTAATAAAACTGGTAAGAAATTGCAGAAATTATAAAAATCCAGAACCTATTTCTAATCACCCTTTTTTTTTTAAAAAAAGTAAGATTTATTATTAATATTTTGATTGTTTTATACAAAAATGGTATGAAGTAGCTCAGATATAAAAGATTTGCTACGATACATTCCATAATAATATAGAAACGATCCGAAAATCTTAGCGTGCTCGCTTGCAGCCGGCAGTAGTGAAATGGCGAAAACGTGATATATTTGAAAACACTGAACTAAAATATTGTTTTTCTTAAAAAAGTATGACATTAATATCATGTGAAGTTTCAAATGTGCTTGTGAGGTAGTTAGTTATTAAATGTTATTTTTTTCAATCAATTTCAGGGTGAATTAAATTTTATATCGTAATATATGTGACAAACTGATTAGAAATTGGGTACTGATTAGAAACTGGGTCCGTGGCGGTATTCTATCTTTGCTGATTTGCCTTATCTAGAGTTTTAACAATTTTTTTGTAATTGTCTTTGAGTTCATCATTATCTGGATTATGTTTTAGTCTTTTGTATAGTATTTATTTTATATTGCACGAGTTCAATATTGCTCTTGTTATCCAGGCTTTCCTGGGGGGTTTCTTGGAGTTGCGCAAATTTGGTTTTTTGTATTTTGATTTTTAAATGCAAATTTTAATTTCTTTTATTATTTCCTTAATAGTTTCATTTGGATCTTTTGTATTTTTAATTTTGACCAATTTATTTTCATAGCATTTTTTAATAATTTTTTGTAATTATAATAATACCTGTCAATGTTTGTCTCTATATTTGAGTTAGGTCTACCATTTTTTATTTCTAAAAATAATGGATAATGATCAGTTATGGGCATCATAAGTGTTAGTGATTTTGTGATGAGGAAGTCTGTTTTGATAAAAATGTTATCAATACACGTTCCTTTATTCGTACTTATACTTGATGGTCTTGTGGTATTTGTAAATCCTGGGAGAAAATCTTTTTCCAATAGGTTGTTTAGGAAATTTACGCTGATAGCATTATAATCCTGTATATTTATATTAAAATCGCCAATTATAATATGATTTTTTGCTTTTTTTTTTGTTCTAAATAAGTTTTGAAATTCAGATTGAATTCAGTACAATTCAGTCCGTGTGATCTATATACAGATGAAATTTCTAGTTGTTTATTATCATTTAATGTAACTATAGTGTTTGATATTTTTAGTTTGCCTATTTCTATGGTTTCATTAGTGTGTATAATATTTTCTTTTACGTATACCACTACACCATAATTTTTATTAATTTTCCCGTAGTTATAATATAATTTGTAGTCCTTAATTCTATAATACTGATAATGAGTTAAATTCCATACCTCTGTACATGCAATAACATATGGTTATATCTTAAGACTTTTAATAAAGATTTGAAGCTTTTCAAAATTGGCATTTAGGCTTCTAATATTTAAGTATAAAATCAAACTACTGTTATTATTTCTTTCTTTGTTAAAAGTCTCAAGATCCCTATATAATCTCTCCTGTTTGTGAATGCTATTTTAAATTTCTTCAATTAAGTTTATTTGTGCTTCCATTATGTAGTTGCTGTTGATTCTGTATAGGGGAATTGGTTGCGCTTAGTTTATTTACTATACTCTTCACTGATTTACTTTCCTTTAGTAAAGTAGTTTATTAGTTTGTATATTACGTATTTATTGTAGTGCACTTGATTCATCCCATGTCGGTAATGTAGGCGCGACCGGGTAATCAATAGAGTTAATATATTTTATTTTATTTTTAAGTATACTACACTTGAGTCTGTCTATTGGTAAGTGATTCGTTTGTAAGCTTGTTCTGTATTTAGTATTGTTATAATTACAGTTAACACATTCCGTTTTGGTATTCTTACATTGACTCACATTGTGTTTGTCAGAGCACTTAATACATGCAGAATCATTTCTACATTTGGATGCATTATGTCCATATCTTCCACAGTTAAAGCAAGGAGTGACGTTTATCAGATCATAAGCTTTGTACAATTGATAACCTACAAAGATCTTGTTATTGTTTTCACGTATAAACTTGTAAATTTCTGGTGATACTTCCATTAGAACTGTACTGGTTTTGTTTCTTTTATTAAAAGTACATGTGCAGTACTGAGCCATTGTTATTAAATTGTTTGAAATTTCTTTCATTGATATCATTTTCTATATCCTGTTCTTCCATATTTGTAGTATTGTTTACACCGATAATTTTTATTTTTGGATTACCTTGTTGTTCTATCTTGATTTCACAATTTATTAGGTTATTGTTTAGAACAGTCTCCGCTGTTTCTAGACTTTTCATATTCATACAACTAATTTCTATTTCTTTATCATTCTTCTTGCGAATGAACTTAGTTTCGATATTCTTCTCTGAAATTAAGCAGTTCGTGAGTAATTCCATTGTATTTTCCTGGTTGGGGTCATTCGCCTTAATCGTTATTCTAGGAACTCGCTTTGGTTTCGTCCTAATACCACTTATCACTTCTGCATATGTTTTATTACTTATCGGTATCTCAGTATTTTTTGTTTTTGCAGTTCTATAAAGTCTTTCTGCAATTGGTTTTTATCTTGCAATTCTGTCACTAGTTGCTTGAGAAAGGTATTCTCAGCTATTAAATTCTCCATTTCACTTTCATCTTCTTTGATTGTTGCATTATGATTTTCCACTGTTTTGTTGTGTTTCTTGCAACAATTCTTTTCTGATTACATCACATTTTTCAGTTTTATTGGTGCAATAATTGTTTATGCCACATCACTTAGCATACTTTCATCAGATGTATAGGTTATGTCTCTTAGAATATGGTCTGGGCAAATTATCAGATGTTCACCTACGTATTTGGGATGTTATGTTTTATCGAAATCACTCTTATGGTATACGTTTTCACAGAGTATGCAAATCACTGTTTTAACTGATTTAGTAGGATGACACTTATAACATTTACGATCAGACTTATCGGGAGGATCTTTCGCGTTCGACGCCATGATTTGGTATGTAGAAATAATATGATCGCTTCAGTGTAAATGCATTTGAAGAAGAATAAAATTATGTAACTTCCCCGACACCAAATTTTTATCAGCTATTTTCCTTCTGTTGTTATACACGAAAAGGACATTTTTTTTAAACAGCGATATTTTGGAAACATATGATGAAAAATCTTCAGAAATTAATTAAGATGGTAAATGTTTCCACTATCTCTTGGCAGTCTTGGCTGAGCTCTTTAACCAGAATATGAAATGTTTTATTTTTCAAAATGTTTGATATTATATTGTTTTTATTAATTTTTTATTGCTTATTTCTTGGATATTAATCGGTAATTTTTTACGAAACGATCATTTTTTTTAGCTTTTTGATGAAATTAAATATTTTTTTTGAGATTCATAGTCTCGTTTTCGTTTTATAATAATTTGTCATTATTATGATTTTTTATTTAATTTGGTGGCAGTTTTTTAAAAGTGAAAGGTTATGCAGAATATTCCATATATATATCTACCTATATATAGTTATTTCGCTAACTCTACTACCCAGCCCCCCCCCCTCATCCCCCTCGCCCTCCCTCGACCCCCCTCAGTCCCTCTTCTTACGATATCTCCTCAGAATAGCGTTAAATTTTACTTTTTTTACGTTATTTTTCACTTTTGTAGACTTCCACATGGACCCCCCTCATCCCCCCTCATCCCCTCATTTGACCCCCCTCATCCCGTCCTCCACCCTCTTTCCCATCGTCATGCCCCCCTCCGCCCCCCTCATTGTATTTAGTTTTATATAATGTTTTTAAAAAATCTCTCATAATGATTAAAAGGAAAATATCCAGACTTATAAATAGATAGAAACGATCTTTCAGGTAAATAGAGAAATTGATAAATAGATAGCTGCGTTTTTTGTGTTATATGGAGTGGTTACATTATTTGAAAAACATTTAAAAACTTAAATTAAATTCAGTTAAATTATTTAAAGTTTTCAAGACAATTTTTTATTGATAAAGTTTTCAATTATCAATCCAATTTTTTTGTAAAATAACATTTAAATAAAAGGGTCTTCTATTTTTTCCACACAACCCAGGAGATAAATATATGTGTGCGTTGATTTTTTTGTTTTGTTTAATTTAATATGTTGATTAGAAATTTAAGTATTAATGATGGTTTATGTAACGGTACAAGACAAACCTCGTCGTCTCACAGAGCTCGGCTCTGGGGCCTCTTCTGTTCAGTCTCTATATTAACGATCTTCGCGTAGTATTGTCCGGTTATATGGGCCCAAAAAACACACTATCAGATATTCTGGAGCACTTACTATACGCTGACGATTGGCAAACCTATACTCTTGCTACTAGAGATAATCTTCGTGAAGGCGTGGATCGCTTGTCAGCTGTGGCGGGTACAGTATCATCTTGGACTTCCGAGAATGCCTTGGATCTCAATGTCGGTAAGACTAAAGATATTATTATTGGTTCCAAATACAGCATTAATAGATTACAGGAATTGTATCTACCAGGCATTGAGGTGCAGAATAACGTGTCCATCCCTTTTGATGATACTGTAACCAATCTCGGTATTGTAATGAATTCTAAATTGACATAGAAACAGCAAGTGGATGCGATTAGCGGCAATGTTAACAAAGTTCTTTACGGACTCAGATCATTTAGGTCCTGCACCACCGAGGCGTTGCATAAACAGTTCGTAAATGCTCCCGTTATTTATCACCTAGATTACTGCTCTGTTATGTACCTCGATGTGTCTGGGGAGCTTCAGACCCGACTACAAAGATTACAAAATTATTGTGCAAGTCATTCAGTGCTCAGGGGGCGCGCCTTTGGAATTCACTCTTCCTAAGCATTAGATCCTTGCCATCGCTATCTAGTTTTAAGCCTGCTATTCGCAGACACTTTCACCAAATGCGTGGTGAACAAAAGGACTGAAGAAGTTAAAATAAATAAATTTGACTAAGTTATGCTTTATACCTTATGTGATTGTTTTTGTCTACGTTGAATTTTATACACGTTGCGATAAGATAAGTAATGGTGTAATTTATGACGAGTACCTGATATATGTACGAACTAATAATTTAATTAATACCATGTACTAACTGGGTTTCATTGTTACCTAGCTCTAAATGATTTATGTACACATTTTATTTGTTTTTTACTTGTTTAAAATAAAGCTTATTCTATTCTATTATCATTTGGGTCTTCTTTTCTCGTGTTCATACATGCATAGTTATTATCACGAGATGAGGTGCCATTTTTCAATAAAATAACGTGTATTCGAAGTAAAATAGCTTTTATATATATAGAAGGGAGTCCCCCCTGCTCACTTCGCTCGCCAACCCTTATTTTTTTCACTTCTAATAAGATAAGTAAAGAAAAATATTATAACATTTAACTGTAAAGCGAAATCTTTGTATAAACCTCAATTTTTTTAACGTATTTTTAACATATAGAAAAAAGGGTAGTTTTGCCGGTTGATAATAAGTAAAATAAAATAAAATATTGATGCTAATAAAATGTATTTATAAGTTATCAACGATCAAAGAAGGTTAAGATAATGTAAAAACACAATTTTACTATTGTATGTAAAGAAAGAGTTTTCTTTTGTATCTTCGCAAGAATCTATAACCTTACGTATACATTATCAATTGCATCCAAATTTTGTCTGATTTATACACCATAGTCTATAGTTTTTGTACAGTTAGTACAGTAGCATGATTTATTGTACAACCATATTATTATAACAGACAAATTTTGCTTGCGTGTGTATGATTTACGGCAAGGAAGATCGTTAGTTAGAAAAACGTATATTGTATATCTATATATGTCATGCATACTATGTTATATACATACTATGTAATCAAGGGGCAGTGTAAGCGGTACGATACTGTGGGGTGCATATACTATACCATATATTTACCTAACTATAACCCTCTTCCTATTCGCTCCGAGCGTCCGCTTTGGTGGCGAATAAAGAGTCGAAGCTCATGGAAAATACATATCACTTCAGATGGTACCATCTTTCAAATAAACACTTGTTCCAACAAAGAATTACCTTTTCTAAACATACTTCGAGAGGTAAGAGCTCGTTTAGTAAAAGTCCACATAAGCGCAATCCCGTGTTGTGTTGTGCTGTGCTATGCTGTGTTGTGCGGTCCGATTTTAGAACAAGTATATCTACGTCTATATCTGTGGTCTTTGAATTATTATTTTAAAAGTATTATTTAGATTTTTTAATAAAATATTAAAGATTTTAATAAAATATTAAAGATTTTAATAAAATATTAAAGATTTTAATAAAATATTAAAGATTTTAATAAAATATTAAAGATTTTAATAAAATATTAAAGATTTTAATAAAATATTAAAGATTTTAATAAAATATTAAAGATTTTAATAAAATATTAAAGATTTTAATAAAATATTAAAGATTTTAATAAAATATTAAAGATTTTAATAAAATATTAAAGATTTTAATAAAATATTAAAGATTTTAATAAAATATTAAAGATTTTAATAAAATATTAAAGATTTTAATAAAATATTAAAGATTTTAATAAAATATTAAAGATTTTAATAAAATATTAAAGATTTTAATAAAATATTAAAGATTTTAATAAAATATTAAAGATTTTAATAAAATATTAAAGATTTTAATAAAATATTAAAGATTTTAATAAAATATTAAAGATTTTAATAAAATATTAAAGATTTTAATAAAATATTAAAGATTTTAATAAAATATTAAAAATTTTAATAAAATAGTAAAGATCATCGTCATCGTCATAGTCGTCGTCGTCATCGTCCTCATTGTCGTTGTCGTCGTCCTCATCGTCGTCGTCGTCGTGATAAAGAAATTCAGTTGTCAGAAAAATTTAAACAGATATTAATAAATGCTACAAATGACTATAATGATGCAGACATGATTATTGAAGAGTCGTTGGATTTTTATGAAGAATATAAAGACTATGATGCTAAGATAGTCAAGGATGAAATACAACATCACTTCCCTGATCCTGTCGTAGTACCGACAAATCAGTGTACAGAAGATAATGAAGAAATTAGTTTCGAATATAAACAAAAAGCCGTAGAATTTTGGAGAAGTGGCAAAAAGTAAAACTTAAGTATTGAAAGTGTACAAAAAATATTCAGAAAAGTCTCATATATCAGTCACTTAAATCATTCGGCTCATACGATTAATAAAGGTGGAACATATAAAGAAAAGATCGCACGAATTTGTCAATATACACTAGATAATTTTAAAGCTACTGTTGAAAGTGGTTTGATAATTCATGATCGCGATATACGTAGATGGGCGTTACGAGCTGAAGAAGAAATTGACTCTGAAAATTTAAGATTCAAAGCTTCTAAAAATTGGTTATTAGAGCTTAAAAGGCTCATAGAATAATATCTAGAAAAGTAAATAAGTTTATCACTAGGAAAACATTGGAAAGTGGTTCAGAGCTTCAAACTAAAGCAGATGCATTTGTGGCTGACGTTAAGTCGTGTATACCAACAATTGGATTGCAGAATTTGTACAATTCAGATCAGAGTGGATTCCAATTAGAAATGCGTTCTGGAAGAACATTAGCAGTTGAAGGAGAAAAACAAGTGCAATGCCTGGTATAGTTAGTTTCATCGACAACGCACAGTTACACCATACAACCACTTATATCAGCTACAAGACAACTACTATCACCACTTTTTATAGTGTTAAAGGAGCAAAGTGATCAATTTCGTCCGATTGTAGAAGCTAGTTTAATTAGACCTGAAAACGTGTATGTGGATGCATCCAAATCTGGAAAACTAACTACAAGTGAGCACATTTTTGTTTATTTTTATGCTATAATATAGAAAATGAGTTGATGAATAAATTTTCTAATTACAGATCTCTTAAAAGTTTGGTTATAAAAAATATTTTATCCAAATGTAGGTCGTCAGTCTGTACTATTACTCGATTCTAGGAGTGGATACTGTGATAAAGTTATAGAGGAAACAATGCCAGAAAATAAAATTGTTAACATAAAAAAAATACCAACAGGAACAACAGGAAAGATTCACCAACTTGATGTTTATGGATTCCGCGTATGGAAAAACTTCATTCGACAATTCTCAGATGAAGTGATTTTCATGGACTATGATTTAAATTTACATTTAAGAAATAACATCATAAGAATTCAATCTCTAGTCCACAACCAGCTTTCTTCGCCGAGATATACGAATATTTTTAAATATTGTACAAAAGTTGTTATATCGATAAAAATCCAGATAAAATTGAAAATACTGTTCATTTTAGTTTTGGAGATTCTTGCAATATACGGTACGAAGTAAAAGGATGCACAAATATTGCTATTATACGATGTGGTTGGTGTAATAAATGATTATGTTTCAAACACTTTTACGAAGATTATCATTACTGTCGAAACTTTGTAGAATAATATACTGTAACTCAAACATGGAAAGCATAGGAAAATTTTGTAATTAAATAACGGAAAAATTGCAATCGAAAAATTCTCTTTTACAATTTAAAAAGAACGTCATGTATTATACACAAAATGAGTAATATCTTATTACTATTAGCTTTGTACTATTTTTATTTGTATCAACATTTATATAAAATTTTGAAATGCATTCCTATGTAGGTATAGTTAACGTTTGCTAATTCAAAAACGAAAATTAATTTTAATAAGAATATCAAAACTATCAAGTCGCAGGGACTGAGAACTCGGGGACTGAAATTACGTAGGAACTACAATGCTCTTATACATGGGAATGTCTCGGGGACTGAAAGGCTTCTATACTAAATACACATTACAGTCCCCGATAATTTCAGTCCCAAGCTTTTTCAGTCCCTGCGACTGACTGTAATGTACAAATAAAGGTATAGAATAAACACTTCATTGCTCACGTAGCATAACTCTTGAAAACAATAAAGTACATAATTAACGTATTTTGCAACTTAATTTTGTTATTGTTTTTTATGATAAATATTTTCCATTTCTTAATTGGATAATCCATTTTTGGGGGTGACTTTTTCTCATCTCTTTAATACTACTATTGCGGAAAAAATTGTAATATATTTGCATTTGTTATAAATCCCATTCTGATTACAGGTAGAATACTTTTTAAGAAAAAAAGATATATTTTACTTATCACATGTGGCCCATCGCTGTAAGGGGTAGTTAACGGTACTTGAGCATGGCTATTTGAAAAATCCTGCAACACGTCACCTTAAAGATTCGATATTGTTAACAAAAATGGTTTTCTAATTTTTTTGAGTTCATACCCTGATTTTCAAGATAGCAATATTGATAAGAAATGTAGTTTTTTTTTAAATATAATATAAGGGTTGCAATACCATGAGTCATGAGTAAATTTAATATCTGGGGTTTCTTATAAGAAATATTTTTCATTTTGTTTCATTGAAAAATATTAATTGGAACTCGAGTTACATTGAATAAGACATTTCTGGGGGTGACTTTTTCTAACCCCTTCAATACTACTATTGCAGAAAATTTGTATGCTTCACTATTTATGGGTGGTTATTTGAAAAATCCTGAAAAACGTCAACTTAAATATTCGATATTGTTAACAACAATGCTTTTTTAATTTTTTTGAGTTTATACCCTGATTTCAATCCGTTGGATCATAAGTACGCCTAATATCTCGGTCTTCTTATGAGAAATATTTTTCAATTTGTTTCATTAAAAAACATCCATTATATGCCGCGATTTGTGAAAAAAGTGAATTTTAAGGGTAAACTTTTGGGGTGGTTTTCACCCCTTAAAAGTTGATGTTGACACATAAAAAGAAACACGTGTGTCTTACTTTGTCATGTACTACAACATATCCAAAAATTATCAAAATCGGTGAGTTCGGGTTGGGGGGATTTCCTTGTTAGACATGTGTACTAAACATAAGTGACACCTACTTTAATTTTTTCATCTCAACCCCCTCCACGTCCATATTACCCCCTTTTTTTCTAATTTTGTACTATTCTGATTTATTGCGTTACGCGACTTTTTCGATAATCGTACAAATCAAGCATAATAACTACAAATACAAACTCATAATTATGTATTTAGACACGTATACTATACATAAGCCCCGGCTTCTTTAAATTTATCACCCTAAACTCCCTTCCGACTCCTTACCTTTCTATACATAAGCCCCGGCTTCTTTAAATTTATCACCCTAAACTTCCTTCCGACTCCTTACCTTTCTTTATTTTTCCCATTTTATACTTTTCCGGTTTATTGAGTTACACGACTTTTTCGATAGTCGTACAAATCAAACTTAATAACTACACATACAAACACAGACATATGCATTTAGTCATGTGTACTATACATAAGGGCCGCCTACATTAATTTTATCACTTCAAACCCCTTTTCGCCTCCTTATTTCCCTTCTTTTTCCCATTTTACGCTTTTCCGATTTATTGCGTTACACGACTTTTTTGATAGTCGTAGAAATCAAGTATAATAACTACACATACAAACACATAATTATGTATTTAAACATGCGTACTATAAATAAGTGACGCCTGCTTTAATTTTATCACTTCATCCCCCTCCCCCTCCTCATTTATCTAATTTCACACTATTCCGATTTATTGCGTTACAAACAGCCATCACTTTTTTATATAGGATATTTGATACATTTTAAAACAGCTGTCAAAATTCGAAATTGACATCTGCTTTAATTTTGCAGATCAAATTATCTTTGTTTATGCAATAACGTAAGGTGAATGTTCAGTTCGATAGGATTTGAGTCATAGAAGTTCGTATACAGCTCCGAAAGTACAAGACAAATTTTTCTAAATTTTTTGCATTTTTATTTATGTTTGTCTTGCTGTAAAATTACTTGGCTTTCAAATTTTCGTAAATCTAACTACAAGATCGTATTCTACATAAAAAAAACTTTAATTTTCGTTTTTGATACATCCATATAGATGTAAAATGCTCAAGATATGGAGGTTCTAAGTTTGTCTATTATCGAAAAACACGGTTTTTCGCAAATTTCGAAACCTAGTCACGTTCTAGAAAAAAAAATTTAGTTTAACCTATGAGAGTTTCCTTCAGTCATGTACAAATACATAACTGGAGTAGTTCAGCAGATATTGTTTTTTTACGCTAATTGATGGTTGAATTCCATGACAGTTTTTTAATTTTTAGTATTTTTAAATGACTTTTGACGTTCTATCTGGCCTATTTGTGCATGCTTCCATGTATTCGTTGAAAAGTTGACCATCAGCATTCGAAAGCTGACATAAAAACCTTTAATTTGACCTCTCGTAAAATGTCCCGGGGCCCTTGGATCACTCGCTGTAGCCACTTTAACGTTTTTTAAGTGCAAGTATCAATTCTGTGAACCGCTGCCTCATGGAAATCGGATATCACTCATATAAACAGCCATACCTTCGCTTCCTGTGGTCCTACGAAGCTCAGTAAGGGCTTAAATTGAAGGATTTGATGTCAGCTACTCAAATATATGATCAGTAAAGGTCAAGCACGAAGAAAATGTACTGGAAAGAAGAAGATTCTTTGAAGTATCTAGATAGATTTCACGCGTATTCGAGGAAAAAATATTCATCAGATGACACCCCAATATTTTTATGTTTTTGGGGTCGCTGAATCCGAATCTGCGGTCTGGTTAGTCAATGTATCTTAAATATTCCACTAAATAATATTACATATTACAATAAAAAATATATTTAAAGGGTTTATTTAAACTTTTTGAAACAATTAAGGGGCAACTTCACTGATTTTTAAAAAAGCTCTCCCTTTTGACCAATAATATTAAAACTTCGGTAACTTTTTTTATCATAATTATAGAAAGTTGTAAAAAACTTTTTAGAATTTTTTACTAAAATTTATCTAATATATCAGTACCTAATATATATATATATATATATATATATATATATATATATATATATATATATATATATATATATATATATATATATATATATATATATATATATATATATATATATATATATATATATATATATATATATATATATATATATATATATATATATATATATATATATATATATATTGTTCCGAAAACTGCCTAGTTGCCTCTACCGCCGTTGGATTCAGACATACAAACACACACACACACTCTCACACCTTCCAACGACACATTTTCTTTCCGATTACAGATCGACCGCGACAGTAATTAGCGAGACCCGAACGCGACCACACCTAATACATACACGACACTATAATTTTATTTGCCTACTTAGGCCTTTGTATATTTGTAAGGTTAGAATATAATTTAAAGAGAAAATCAGTGCCTTATGATTTATTTAAACCTCCTTCCACAAGACAGAAAAATACTCGCTCATTTTCTGGTCCTTTGAGCTGCATTTCAACCATTCACGGCAAATCTCGAGCAACAGCTAGTGGAGTTACTGCCTACTTGTGACATCTCAGTTAAAATTCACGTGCAGCTAAAAAACACTAGTGCCTCAACCAGTGAAGTGCATTCTGGTGTCTTCAATTGCCGTTTGCTGCATATAATTCAACGCAGGAAAATTAAACACGTCGAAAATCAGGCATCATCTTTAAGTTTAGGCAAAAGAAGCATAAAAAATTGTAATTGAAAGGTGCAAGTAAAAAATCATAAATCGTGCGTGATTTTAGAGCACCTCTAAATCACCGAAATTCAAAACGAATTTCAACGACCTAAAGTCTTAGTGTGTATGTGTATAGGTCGCACCGAGCGAGTTTGTTTACATGCGCTCGCTCGACGCTTTGTCCAATTCGGTCTTTCTCGCGCGCTCGTAAGTTCACCTAAGCTCGACGCCTCGAGCCGAGCCGTGCTGCCTAAACATTCGGCACCCGGCCGAAGCAACGCTCTCGCTTCCCTCAACTCTCTCCGCTTACGCGGCAGTCTATCTACCGCTCTCTCTCTCTCTCTCTCTCTCTCTCTCTCTCATTTTCTCGCCTCTCACTGAATAGTGCAAGTAGCTAGCCGCGCGTCGTTCTCACGCAGGTAGTAAGCTTGCGAAAAATCTTCTCTCTCGCTCTCCTGCTCGCGGAGCAGCTGATCATTCGGTGCTTTTAGCATCTTTTCTCTCGCTCTTCCATGCGAGGAGCAGCATAGATATTAGCGTATTTACGCATTTTCTCTCTCGCTCTCCCGTGGAGCAGCATATCAAGCCGTACACTCTTGTACTACCGTTTGCAATAGACTAAATCACCGCCATGGATCAACTTGTCGAAAAACAAGTGAAGGACGCGGACTTAATGTCTCGTGCATTTATTAACCTAAAAAAGAAAGGTCAACAAACATCTAAAGGATCCATCCGTGCCAGATTGGAAACCCTTGAGGCAAAATGGGCTACCATTCAAAAAAGGCATAACCTCATCTTGTAGACAGCGACTGTTGACGATGAAAGCAAGAATTATTTCAAGGAGGGACTCGTGGAAAGCGCTGAGGAAACCTTTTTAGAACAAAAGGGACAATTCTTAGACGCCTTCGATGCATTGGACGTCAAAGCACCTAGTGCCACTCTCTCTGCTACACCTGCTGAATCAAAGCCTGCGTTCCGTAAGATGCCTCCCATCAGTCTACCTCAATTTTCAGGCAATCAGTCTGATTGGCCGTCGTTCAAAGATATGTTCACGGCATTTATGAAACGTGACTCAAATATTGAAGACGTTGAGCGTCTTTACTATCTAAAAAGCAGACGCGATTAAAAACGCATTATGACAACAAGCGTACGTTAATTGACCTGTGTCTTGAGTCATTGTTTCAGCTTAGCCCGGTAACATCAGAATCCGCTAGTGCTTTAAAAGCCCTTAGAGATGGAACAACAGAAGTAGTTGAAACGCTGCAAGAACTACAAAGGCCAGTTGACAAGATGGATGACATCCTAGTCCACATTACCGTCAGACTTTAAGAACAAGAGGTTATGCAACCTTGTTGCACCTAATTAACTGATTGAAGCAGTCAATTTAGATTCTCTGTATCGCATAGTTCGAGAGGAATTCAGAAAATTTTGAAAACGATAGATTTATTGAGAGATGAGCTAAAAAACTTAGATGAAATCATAGACGTACATAGAGACGAACTCGATAATAAATTGAAAAATCAAAATTCCCAAATCCTGGCTATAAAAGAGGTGATATTCCAAATCTCTCAAAACATTCCGTCAATAGATGTCAGCCTGTTAATATCGAACGATGGAACATCAGAGTAGTTGAGGAACTTCATAAACCTGCTCGACGTAATTGCCCACGACAAAACTTTCATGTACGAGGTTTGGATAAAACTTGGCTAGCTGATTTGGTTAAAATGCAACCTTATGTTTGAGAGAACAAAGGTTATAGGTACATGCTTACAATCATACATGTATTTTCCAAGTATACTTGGGCCGTTCCAGTCAAACGAAAAACTGGAGAAGAAGTTTCAACACCTATAAAATCCGTACTGCATCAAGGTCGAGTGCCAAAAAATTTACATAGATAGATAGATAGATAGATATAATATTTATTTGTAAATATTTACAAAAGTTTTTACATATAATTTTACATTTTAATGTCACACGTTGTCAGTTTCTTAAAATTACATATCACGTCGTTACTTAACTAAAATTAATTGCACATATGTGAAGTCAGGTATATAAAGTATTGCACTTTGTTGTCAGTTATAAAATTTGTTTTTTTCTAAATCGTACTTATTATACCTATCAGTCGCTTGAATAAAATTATATACATACATTAACAATCGTTTCCATTCATACTAATAAATACATGCATACTTTTTAAAATTGTTTTGTCAAATTAATAATTAAATACATTCACACTTAATTAACACTAAAAATATTTAATAAATAAATAAATAAAATAATAAATAAATACGTCGAATACATAAATAAACAAGATAAATAATTAAATTAAATAAATAAATAAATAAATTTAAATAAATAAATAAATAAATTTAAATAAATAAATAAGTTAAATAAATAAATAAATAAGTTTTAATAAATAAATAAATTAAATAAATAAGTTTTAATAAATAAATAAATTAAATAAATAAATAATTTAAATAAATAAAAAGCCTAAATATATAATCGACTCATTTTTATCTCTAAACATACTCCTCACCATGTAATTGTTTAAGGTGCCTGCTAAACGCCGTTTTAAATTTACAAAAAGATGGCAGGCACCTCACACTGCTCGGGAGCGAATTCCAGAGGTGCGCACCTTGAACTCTGAATGAAAAAAGGCCCTTATCGGTGCGCGACCCCGGAACCGAGAGCTCTTTCATACCACCCCTACTTGAAGTCCTGGCCTGGTTTTTTTCAAAGAGGGCAGTAAGATACGGTGGCTGCCGCATGACAACCGCTTTGTAAAGCAGCAGCCCCATAAAATACTCCCTCCTCACCTTCAATTCTAACCAGTCCAGTTTTTTCCTGTAGGCGGTGATATGCTCATCCCGCCTAACACCACATATGTATCTCACACATGCATTCTGCAGACGTTGTAGTCGTGTCTGGAGCTCCCCTGACACATCAAGAAGAACCACTGAGCAATAATCTAAGTGAGGTAGTACCAGTGCACATGCCAGCTGCTTCCTCAGTATCTCTGTGGTGCTTGAACGGAAAAGTTTTAAGCTATACAGAGCCCTATTTACCTTTCTACTGACCGCATTCAGTTGCGGCTTCCATGTCAACCCTCCGTCCATCACCACGCCGAGGTTGGTGACTGTATCGACAAAGGGAACGTGTACGCCGGTCTGTATCTCAATGCCTTGCAAGTCGAGGCTCTGAACCTGTTTGATGTTGTGATCAGATCCAAAAATGATCGCCTTTGTCTTGCCGACATTGAGGCGCAGGCCAGCTGACGTTGCCCAGTTCGACACTGCTTGTGCTACAGCCGACATGCGACCGATACCATCACGAAGACCTTTCAGGGTCACTTGTGTGTAGGTTTGCAAGTCGTCAGCGTAAAGTATGTGTTCGACACCATCTAAGTCGAGTGCGTCTTGTAAGTCGTTTATGTACAGGCTGAAAAGCAGGGGTCCCAGGACTGAGCCCTGTGGAACGCCAAGATTGGTGGTTAGCCAACCTGAATCCCCGTTTGTGATTGTGACGACTTTCTGTCGTCTCCCCGTGATATATGACTTAAGCCACAGGAGAACACTCCTGGAGAATCCCATGCGCATCAGCTTACGCAGCAGTTTAGTGTGTGAGATGGTGTCGAATGCTTTGCTAAAATCAAACATTAACAAAATAGTCAATAGTTTTTTGTTGTTGTCAATGCCTGATCTTATGTCCTCCGTCAGTTTAAGTAGTGCTGTCTGTGTACTGTGATTCTGTCGAAAACCAGTCTGCATCGGGTCCAAAGTATTATTTTCTCGTAAGAAGTTGGTTATTTGGTCGTGTACGATTTTTTCAAGGACCTTAGAAAGGAAACTCAGCAGGGCAATTGGTCGGAAATCTGACACCGTAGATGGGACAGGTTTCTTCTTCAAAGGCACCAACCGAGCTCCCCTCCAAGCTCCCGGAAAAATGCTTTGAAAAACATACTGACAGAAGTAAAGAGTTTTATAATACGACTTTTCAGAACCTAATGAAATGCTACAAAATAAATTTCTACTCAACGTACAGCAATCTTAAAGCATCAATGTGTGAACACTTCAATCGCACTCTCAAAAACAAGATGTGGGTACAGTTTAACCTTCAAGGAAACTACAAATGGCTTGCTATCTTATCTGAGTTGTTCAACTCTTATAATAATAGAAAACATCGATCTACTGCAATGAAGCCTAACGATATCACTGCTGCCAATCAAACTCAAGTTTTAAAACGATTTAAACAAAATAATAAATTGTTAAAAAAGTCTTAATTTAAAATTAGTGACAAAATACGAGTGAGTAAGGTTAAACAAGTATTCGAGAAGGGATACGCATCAAACTGGTCGATAGAGATATTCACGGTTAGTCGAATAGCTGCAACGAATCCTGTAACATATCATTTAAAAGACTATAAAGATGAGTCCATTTCTGGTGGATTTTACGAACAGGAAACTTTGAAAGCTAAATATCCAGATGTATATCTTTTTTCTAGTAGAAAAAAATACTCAAGAAACGAGGGAAGCAAGTATATGTTAAGTGGTTAGGATTTGATAATTCACATAATAGTTGGATTGACAAGTTTAAACTCCTGTAAATAAAAACAAAAAAAAATTTTAGGATTGGTGAGGGCCCCAACCTTTGCCCTCAACCTGTGAGATACACCCGTAGGATCGTCACTTACGAGCCTCATAATTTGAACGAATTCAAAGTAAGTAAGTTTTTTGTTGTTTATTAATAAATTTACAACGTAAAATCTGTTTATATCTTCATATTTATTAATAAATTAAAACATGTAGAAAATAAATTTTTATTCATTTTATATACTCTTAAATTCAATCTTATTATATCCTAAATACTTGAGAAATAATTCATATTTATTGGCTTTGGACGCCATATTGTTGAACATATATTCATCCTGCTCAAGTGCAGTTGATACATGATTCGACAGTAACACCTGCATTTCAGAATCGAGTTTTGCAACGACTCGTAGACCAAATCGTGTTTTCACTTGTCTCAGCGACGTCACCGTGTACTGTTTGTCTTTTTCCAAATCATACAACGATTTCTTCGGTAAAGAAACATTTCCGCAAGCAATTTTGTTCAGTGATGCTAAGTCCATTGTCTAAAGATAAAATAAGTTAATATTATTATTTTTTAAATAGTAAGAGTTGAATTATGAATAATGTTGTAATGCGTACCTTGATTTCATAGATAAATGCTGGTTTCACTATTGAATTCTTAACCTCTTACTCTGAGGCTCTTCAGTTGAACTGCTCTCTGACTGTAAGTCTGTTGGAATGACGTTAGCTGCCTGGAACACTTCATTATGTAGCCTGATTCCCTCCACTATAGCTATCCGTTCCACTGGATTTACTCTCTCTACTATAGCTTGAGTCTGTGCAGCAGCGTCTTTTTCAGTTGAACTGCTCTCTAACTGTAAGTCTGTTGGAATAACGTTAGCTGCCTGGAACACCTCGTTATGTAGCCTGATTTCATCCACTATGGCTACCCTATCCACTGGATCTTCCCTCTCCACTGTAACTTCTTCTCCCACCTTGTTTCTTGCGGTTTCATCTTCGGTAATGCTATAGTGTCCCCAAGGTAAAGTATCCGTCTGACCGGGAACTAAATATCGCTTATTGTCCTGAGGGTTAAGAGCTAATTTAATCTCTTTCTCAGTTCGAATGATGTGAAGTCTTGCTCAGATATTGTGCTGTTCACGCGATACTGTGACATTGTCTCGAAGACATCGAATATCGTCATCAAAAGTAATTGTTGTTTTAACAACCGAGGTCTTCACGCCTTTTGCCTTTTTTATTGGTTTCTGACCAGCGAGCGACCTTGATGCTATAAGCTTTACTACGGAAGACCCACAAACTCCAGCATGATGTTACCATTGCATTCATCTTTCATCAGACCAACAATCTTCTTATTGGCTTGTGGAATGTGGAACTGGTTATTCTCTGGATAGTCTGATGTATCAAAATCATCCCACGTGAAAAGTCCCACATGGTATCTTATGGGAACCACGTAGGAACCACGTGGACTTTTGGAAAGATTTCTCAGTGGGATTCCAGTTGAAAACACATGGTTTCCGTATATATTTTACATGGTTCCCATATAATACCCATATAGTCTAATAAAGCTAATATTTTTTTTTTTAATAGAATTTGTAAAAATAGGAATTCTTATGTTAGTCCCCCAGTTTTAGTGTTATTATCCGCATGGTAACACCTATATAGGTACTCATTTTATGCATTTTATAGCTTTTAAGAACTTTCTGAAACGTAAAGTTTTTTTCATAAGTGCATATTTACAATATCTGTAGACCCATGTGAAACTTATATAGGAACCTCATGGAATACTCACAGGGACCACGTAGTTACCACATGGTTTCCACGTAAATATCATCTAGCTTATTTGATTAAATATTTATATTTTTTAGTTGATCATGTGGGAACCATATAAAATTCATATGGGAACCATGTGTTTTCAACTGGGATCCCACTGGAAAATCTTTCTAAAAGCCCACGTGGTTCCTACGTGGTTCCCATAAGATACCATATGGGAAAAATGTGGGAATCTTGTGGAATCCATATGATTTCCATGTGGTGACCATGTGGGACTTTTCACGTGGGATGTATATCTCTCTTCATAATTTCATACATATTTACATCACGAAGTCGAACAAGTGTAGAAATCTGTCGAAATATGTTGAAAATGTGACGAAAAAGTGTTGAAATGTGTCGAAATCTGTCGAAATGTGTCGAAAAAATGTCGAAATGGGTCGAAGCGTGTCGAAAAGTATTGATTCTATAACACAAATATGTCGGTCAAATGTCGGTCAAGCGTCGGTCAAATGTCAGTCAAGTGTCGATCAAATGTCGATCAAATGTCGAATAAATTTGATTCTGTGACGTAAATCGCACCTCTCTATCGCACATTTTGCGGTTCTATTCTAATTTAAAATATATACCAGGCTTCTCGTAGCTCTTCTATGATAGAGTGGATCTCGTTATCGTAACTGGGGTTTTCGGGCGATAGTTCAGCCAAGAGTAATCGGAGGCGATCTACGAGTTCATTTGAATTGTCCCAGTACACATAATCCATCCTTGTATCTCTTCTAACAATTTTGTAGCGTGGTAGTGATCCACCTTCTTTTTCGGAAAATATTGCAGCGATAATATCAGTAAATTTCTTGCTGTTGTGAGTTCGAATGGATTCATCACTTCTATACTTTTTCTTGTGAGCATTTGTTATTTCGAGAATCTTGCGATAGTTTTGCAAATCGTTTGAATTCACAACACTTTGATCAGGATGTTTTGCAAAGAGCAGCTCCAATAATCCCAAAGTTTTCGGATATCACACATCCTTCACTTTCACGTTATTATCTTCAAAATATATAAATGAGTCACCGATCATAAAACTAGCACCTTCTTTACACACTCCATAAATTCTATATAGATTCTCTGTTTGATTGAACATGAGAATGTGCTCATTAGTAGATAAATTATCATCTTCATCAGCTGTTTCGAACGAGGTATCGTGAACCACTGCAAAGTTTCATCGAGACTCTCATCAGACACATCACTCTTATTTAATGTTATACTTCTATCTGATTCGTCACTCTCATCAAGCTTGTCAATCTTTTGAAAGTCGTTTTCAGATAATGTAGGCTTAATATTTAATTTTTTTATTTCAGATAATGTTACAAGCTGAGAAAAAAATCCTCGATCTGCTCCCACCGGGAATCGAACCCAGGCCGCTCAGGCGAGCGCCTTAACCAACTGAGGTAGTGAAGCCTTTTTAACTAATTTTTATTAATAAGGTTACATTACATTTGTTAGGAAACCATTTAATTTAATTATTTATTAAAATATAATAATACATCAAATATGACAAGACATTTGTTTATTAATGTATAATAAATAAATTTGACATAATATTTGAATTAATGCAACGAGCAATCGCACTTTTAACAATAGAACTTAAATAATAATAATTGTTACATTTAGATGTAATACAAGGTCTGTGAAGTGTAGAATAGTTTATACATTGAATATCATAAGAATGGAGTGAACATATCTTTAAATTAAGTACGTCTTTTAGATCGCTACCTGTTACGATGGAAACAGGTAGAAGTTTTAACAATTTGAAAAATACAAATACATCATACTTATCATCATATTTTATAAGATACATAGAAGTAATAATCCCAAATCTATTATCTTTAGTCTCAAATACTGAATCATTAGTCTTTTTGCCTTTTGAATACAAACAAGAAGTAAATCTACAACTTTGATATATGATTTTCTTATAATTTTTACATTCAGTTATACTAGCAACATTAATGAATGGACGAAGACATAAAATTTCTTTTTCGGTTAGTATGTGACGTTTTGCACTTCCTACTAATGTACATTTGCCAACTTGAAACACTTTTTTTAATCGCTTACTATTTAGTTGGTCACAAAAATCTTTTATCCGTTGAGAAATTAAATTTTCTGTCTCCAATTGAGGAATCTGTTGGTATGTTAATAATTTAATAACTACATGTTTCGCCATGTGATAATTACTATTTTTCATCTTTAATGTGTTTTTATTTTCATTTTCGGAGGGAATGGTATTGCTGGTCCATAACGGTCCCCAATTCTTAACAGTATCTGAGAGATGTAATAATAAATGAACGTTATAGTTCATATACTTATCTCCAAAAAATCTGTGAAAGTAAAAACCAAATTTTGCCAATAACTTATTTGCTGTTTTGAATTCATCGATTGATATACTGTCTTATAGAAGAATATTGAGAGCTGTAACAAACAATGCCAGATGATTCAAATACATAATATGCAAAAGTCCACTTAGGTTTGGTAAAGCGCCAACTAAAATCCAAATGAGATAATCAGAAGCCTTCCAATTATTCCGGTGATATATACTTCTAGGTACTTTTGCAACGCATGTTGGGGGTTTGATCGATAGCAAACGTTTATCTATTATTTGAATGGCAGCAGGAGATCCAACATAATAGTCAGCCCTTGTGGTTGTCATGATGATATTGGTGTATAATTCAGCAACTCCAAGCAAACATGAATGCATGAAGTCAACAATCATTCCCTTCGAAAGATTAAAGTGATGTAAATTCACCAGACAAGAAGTTCCCCATACTCCCATAGTGTCTTTTTTACTTTGAGTAGTCTTAATCATCTGAAGACTTATACTTTCGTCGGTTCTTTTTTTAGGAATATTTTGTAACATGGGGTACTTTCTCACTCTGTCAATTATAACAGTTGGATGTTCGCAGAAAGTACATCCATTAGTGCCATTAAACCTCTTCATATTTAATATGGCACATCTTGCAACTGAATCCATGCAACATCCCAAAGAAAACAATTTGCTAATTTTCTTCACACCATCTTTAAACCACTCAAATCCTATTGATGATAGATGATTGGCGCTATCCACAAATGGTTGTAGAAAAATGTTCATGGTTGGCTCAACTTTGGCAACCCACAAACCTGTAAGCAGCATGAATTTTTTTCTAGTCGGGAAGCTCATGCAACATCAAAAATATGGGCCACGCCGTGATTCTTGATTTTTCTACGGGTTGACAACCGTCGGTGTTAAAAGTATACAAAAAATTAAATTTGACTTGTAAAATATTTTTCAAAGTTTTTTAATAATGAAATTCATCATAAATGTCTTCAAAATTATTAATATTTTTCTTCTGTCGATTGAATCTTTCATCAAGACTGTTTGTTATAATTGGATTCGAAAACAAATTATTTAATTGATGTATTATGTCTATCTCAATAAAAAATGAGCCCATTGACACAGGTGATACTGTATTGCCAGTATTACCAACACGATACTTATTTAGAAGCCACAACAACTCGTCCTTCTTATTTTGATCCAGAGACGGCGCTACAATAATATCGTTTCCCATTATCGGTTCTCGTCTCGGTTCCATTCTCGGAACGTTGCCTTTGATCAAAAGTGCGTACCTTCCTAAATATTCGCCCTCTCTCAGTTTAAACACTTTATCGCTCGAATTTACAAAAGGTAATACTAAATTATTATCGCCGGCTTTTATTTGAATAAAATTCATAGAAGCTGTCGGTATTTTAACTGACTCCGAAACCTTTAGCTTTTCCTGATCGGATTTCGGTGTGTCCATCTCGGGTTTCACATTAAAAATAAACTCGTCGCGATTCTTAAAATCTAGCTTATCGCCTACTTTGTAATCCGTAATTTCCGGCAGCTCCGTAAAATTCCTACCAATTATAACGTCACATGGCTGCACATCGTCTGGGACAACGCGAAAACTAATATTCTTCGCGGTGCAGTCAACAACAGTTAAACTTTCGCGTATAAGCCCGCTTGATTTAACTTCATTTCCCGGTTTGCCGAAACCTACAAGGACATTTGGAATACGAATAAAATTAAAATTATTTTCTAAAACGATAGACGCCTTTATTGTACAATCCGAACTACCGGCATCTACTACACCATCCAAATCGCTTACATTTCCGATCGTTACTTTCTTGCAGTATTTTGACGCACTCGATTGAGTTCTCGGCTCTACAATTTGTATTTCCGCGTTTGATAATCTTTTTGGCTTCGTGCAATTTTTCGAGCTGTGTCCGATTTCATTACAACTGAAACATTTAATTTCGCGTTTTTGTTTACAGTCTTTCGCGATATGCCCTTTTGAGTGACATCGATAACACTCTCTATCTTTCGCGTTAAAAACCTTAAAATTACCGCTACTCTGTTGACTACTGCTGGCCGTAGAACTAGATGTCGACTTGAAATCTGTCGTCTCCTTACGCTTTTCGTCCGTTGAAGTCCGCGGCGTATCTCGCTTCTGCACGAACAGCTGTTTTCTCGCCTCATTGACAGCTTCGTGTGAATCAATACTACGTAGAACGTCATCAAGGTCGAAGTGATCCCTGTTTAATATAGCATTACTCGTATCCCTTGACAACAAACCAACGGTAATCTGTTTCTTTGTTTCATCAAGCCCAAATCCCAATAACTTACACAATCGTACTTTATCAAAAAAATACTCTCTCGTACTTTCTCCTAGTTTCTGATGCCTTCTTTTCATGTCATCCCATTTTTCTGTCAAAGTCTTTTCCATCATAAACGTATTTGTGAATGCTTTTCGACTACCAATTCACAACTTCTGTCATATTTGCCAGATACCAATTCTTTGCTGCTTTGGTTAAATGGCTCCTCGTCGTCTCGAATGCAACAGCCTCGGTCTAACGATGTAAAGTCGCTGTCCACTCTGGTTGGTTGAGCCATACTTTTGCGCTCGTTGCTCCTGTTAAACCATCGAAGTCCGTGATGTTATGCGAGAGATCGGGTAGCACGTTATAGTGATAAGTCCCTGTTTCCCTGGTGGGAACAGCTACCTTCTCTATCAACGCTACATTCTGCTGCATCAGTACTGTCATCGCCGAAAGCAACTGCGACATATCTCCCGGTTGGGCTGACAGACCACTATTATTCACCGCCTGTTCCGAGTTCGAATTAAACCCTCCTTCTGACATTTTGATCAAAATATCTGCAACAGACTTTTCGGTATCCATTTACATTGCCCCGATTACGCGAAAACACAATAGCACTGCGCGGACGTTTTTCGTGAACTTCGCGTCTGCCGATAAAGCAGTTACCGACTTGTTAGTGAATTCGATAATTCGTAATTATTCACTTATTTTCCACTTATGGACACTCAGAATAACTATTCAATTATTAATCACGGAATCGACTCTTTGTTATTTTCAACTTCGCGCATCCACAACGTCCTTGCACAACACGTGTACACGCTTCAACACGTTTTCGCGCAAACAAAACTAGACCGGTATGTCCGCCATGTTGAAAGTCTTGCCGCACAATTTTTTTCTTTTTCTTATTTCCAAGTTCTAGAGCAATTTCGAAAATCACTCAATCACAAAACAAAGACGTCGACCTTTTCTTTGTGGAAGCTTCGGATTGTTAATCCCACTTCTGATTTATTATATTTTTACCAGTAACTATAATTATTTCCTTCAAGGGGTTAGAAATAATCAACAGTCTTTTAATGTTGAAAAGTATTACATTTATTAATATAAGATAAATAATTAGAAGAAGGTACAATTGTCTTTCGCAATGTTTTTGGCCACACGCAGTCACTTTACACTTCTCGGAATTTACCGACGACGTCGCTTACGACGCTATTACAAACCCGCGATTACTCGACTCTTTCGACCACAATCGTTTCTTATCGTCTATGCGAATCCACGAACTAGACTCTCGACCCGATGGCCCTACCCAGGACGTCGCCCTCGTACCCGACGGCGCCCGGATACAATTCTATGTCCAATTCGTTTGGACTCGCTCTCGCTCTCACCATCGACGCGCGCGGCTTGAACTTCTCTGCCTTCGCGTGACTCTCGCGCTTCCTTTCCACACTCTCTTCCACGCGCTGTTGCCAACCTACGCAATACAAATGTACAACGAATATTCGCGATTTGTCGCTGTTTCAAATAAATATTGTTCCGTCCTCACACGTCTGTAACGCGCGTGCGCATGAGCGGGTGGAATGTGTGGTGCGAGTATGCATGAAAACAGCGAGAGATGGCGGCACGGGTCGCCGAGCTCTCGCCCGCGATCGTGGACTTACGCGAATAGGGATGAAGGGCGCGCACTTTTCTCAACGACCACGGCAGCGGGCAGATCTGCGTCGCGACTAAAACCGTGCAGCTGAGCGAATACCGAACGGGAATCAACGATTCTCTGTCACAACGTGACTCGAACGCCTTCTTGGCATTAACATTAACATTAACGCCTTAGTGGCAATTAACGTAGAAATTATTTCCGTGCGTGTGTGTTCAGTGCTTTGTGTGTGCGTGCCGCGTCACTCGCTCTTACCGTTCTTTATAAATCTAGAATTTGTTCAATGTAGTAGTTTTTTTGTGAAGTAATAAATCAGGGTTTTTTATGCCGATACGGCTTTTTCCCACAACCACGTGTTTTATTCTTAATTTTCCCATTCTTAGTGCTTTATTCTTAATCTTTCAAATGTTAGTGTTAAAAAACATAAATATTAAATTCGATTAAAATGAACGTTAAAATCAATTGACACATTCTTTAATATTGATTAAATTATAATAGCTTTCTTGCCACCTAGGGCAAGTTAGCCCGTCACGTCAAAACATGGTGCCTCCTGTGAGGTTTTTTCTCACAAAACATTGCGAGTGACGTCACGCGCACACAGGAATCGGCCTGCTGAGCATCGCGCGTGTCGCGGCGACGGCGAGCGCGCCTAAACATCACGCAAAATTCGACCGATCATCGTGTCGTCAATTGCATCATTCGACAGCTTCAGCCTCGTGTCGTCGCTCCCACTCAAGGACACCTCACCACCCAGTTGCCAGCCACATCGAGGAGACTAGGACATCGTATTAAGATAAGTGTTGTTTGTGTCATATCTAGCAATTTCACATCTTTGGTTTCGTTGTTTCGGGCCGACGCAGTGCGTCGATTCCAAGAATTGGGGGGAGAGCGAAACAAAATCGTGCGAGTACTTGACGCTGCGCGCGGCCGTATTTTCGCAACTTTAGGTCTAGCTACAGTTGAACTTTGCAGTGCGGTGTTTGCTGTTCGAGCACACTGACCCGCATTTATTTTGCGTTATTTGATTTTCATCATTGTTTCGAAACTTCACTTATCATTGTTAATTTTAAAATTTTATTTTTTCTCTTTTCTTAACAATTTAAATTTATAACTTTAGCGTTCAACTTTGCAATCTAGAGTAACGTAAATTTTTTAATTCAATAAGTAAGAATTCATTTTCAATTTGCATAACCTTTTCATTGGCATAGCATTAGTTTATTTTAATTAATTAAAGTCTATTAAAATCTATTGTTTCGTCTCTATTTATAATTAAAATAGTTTAATTATTTTTTTTTTTCTTTCTTTTTTTTTCTTTCTCAATTGGTTTAACCTTCGTTTTTCAAAATGGTTCTCACCGGAGAGCAAAAGGCTCGCCTTGCGTATATTCTGCAGAAGGGAAAATCTCTCGAATCGCAAGTGGCAAAACTAGAAGAGTATCTGAAAGGTTCTGATCCTGATCCTGTCAACGCAAAAATGCGGCATGATAGTATCGCGGTGTTGTATAAAGAGTACTTTAAGTACAACGACGAATTAGTTCAATTAGATCCCGAAAATCCTCAGTTAACAAAATTTCTAGATGTCGAGTCCCGCTATTTTGATGCTGCTAGTGCAGTAACTAAATTACAAAGAGTTGAACCCATTGCAAATTCTACATTCAACACTAGTAGCATTACGGTGACGGAACGCCAAACCTTGCCTCGACTTCCTGAAATAAAGCTACCTTTGTTCAGTGGCAAACGTGAGGAATGGGCGGTGTATAAAAATAAATTCATCACTCTTGTACACAATCGCACTGATCTCAGCGATGCAGTAAAATGTAGTCACTTATTTGCTTCCCTAACTGATAAGGCTCTAGAGACGGTGGCCCATTATGATCCCAGCGAGAATGATTATAAAGCAGCTTGGCAATCTCTTCTCGAATTCTTCGATCAAAAGCGCATAGTCGCTGTTCAACACTTGAATGCCATACTTGACCTTCCAAAACTTTCCAAGGCAACCGCTGATGGTCTTGCATCTTTGCTTCATCAGACTCGTCAACATCTTAAAATTCTAGACCGCCTTGGTATTAAGCCCAGTGACGAACTTGTCGTTCGAATCGTAGAGCGGTGTTTGCCTCCAGCAACGTCGAACAGATGGCAAGACAAATTGGACATGGACAAACTTCCAAAATTGGAGGATCTTTTCCAGTTTATTCAAAGTACGATTTTCAAATTACAAGCAATTGATTCTGAGTCGGATACTCGCACAGGCAATAACACCAGGAAGCGAGCTGGAGAAGCAATTTCTCAATCTCAAGCAAAAAATCCCAAAACAAACGCTCGATCTCTGGTGACAACTTCTACTTCTTCTTCGACGTTTTCTAATTCTTCCGCTTGTCCCAAATGCAAAGAAGAACACCGTTTGTTCAAATGTCCCGCATTTAACAAGCTCGCTATTCAAGAGAGATGGGATTTTGTAAAAACCAACAAGATCTGTCGTAATTGTCTTTGGACTCATCAACTCCCTTGCAAGAGCGATAAACGCTGCAAGAAGTGTAATAAGAATCATCACACTTTGCTCCACAATGAGAAGGGATCAGGTTCGCAATCGTCAAAGAATCAGGGGAGCAAACCAAAAGAAGAAGATTCTTCGTCCACTGATTCAAAGACATGACTATCTCATTTTTCATACACTTCTCTCGCATTTCCCTCAGAATCTCAATTGATGCCTACAGCAGTGGTTAAAATTCAAAACAAACGTGGAAATTTGGTCGTAGCACGTGCTTTATTAGATTCTTGTTCCACCGTCAATCTCATTACTGAAAAATTTGCAAAATTTTTAGATTTACCTAAACGAACATGTTCAGTTAACATTGGAGCAGTTAACGGTTTGTGCACTGTTTCGAGATATCAGATTCAAGCTACTTTTCATTCAGTTTATAATAATTTAAAAGGTCAGTTAAACTTTTTGCTTGTACCAAATATTGCCAACGCCGTGCCTAACGACACTTTTCCACGTGAGCATTTTAACATTCCTAAATATCTTCAATTAGCTGATCCACAATTTCACTTACCAAAATCTGTCGATCTATTATTAGCCTCTAACACCACATTATCTATTTTAGCTGTCGGTCAGATTAAACTTCGTCATGAGGAATCGGAAATCATTTTGCAGAAAACTCGTCTGGGATGGATAATTGCCGGGGGGGCTCGAACACTTATTCCTTCGAAAAAGGCCTCTTGTAATGTCGTTAAATTGGATAGACTTCTAGAACGTTTTTAGGCTATCAACGATTTCAATCACGAGCCGGTTAGATCTAAAGAGGACGTAGCTTGCGAAAAACATTACGTTGACAACACTCAGCGTGATGCAACTGCTAGGTACATCGTACGTCTCCCATTCCGTGATGGCAAATTCCTGTTAGGTAAATCTAGGGGAATAGCTTTGAAACGTTTCTATTCATTTGAAAGAAAGGCTAAATCACAGCCTAAGTCCGTGTTCGAGTACAAAAGGGTAATGGAAGAGTATATTTCGTTGGGTCACATGACATTATGTGACGACACTGAGGATGGTTATTATCTTCCGCATCACTCTGTCATGAAAGAATCTAGTGAAACCACTAAGTGTAGAGTAGTATATGACGCGTCAGCCAAAACGTCTACGGGCATATCTCTCAATGACGTACTTCTAGTTGGTCCCACTCTTCAGAATACACTTTTCGAGCAAATTCTCCGTTTTCGCATCCATCGCTATGTCATCACAGCTGACATTGAGAAAATGTACAGGCAGATCCTAATTCATCCAGATGATAGGAAATTTCAAAAAACGCTGTGGTATCATGAAGGCAAAATTAGGACATTCCAGTTGAATACGGTTACGTTCGGTACCGCATGCGCGCCTTTCCTGGCGATTCGTACCCTTCATCAGCTCGCTCGAGACGAGGCTGAGGATTTCCCACGTGCCAGCAAACTTCTTTTATGCGATTTTTATGTTGACGATTTCATTTCTGGAGCTGACTCGATTGAGGAGATCCTTAGTATTCGTGATGAGATGATCGAGTTGCTAAAACGTGGCGGATTCGTAATTAGACAATGGGCATCTAATCATAAATCTGCTTTGAATAACATAGACAAGAAAATTTTCAATCTTGACTGCGTGACAAAAGATGATCCCATTCAAAAGACGCTCGGAATCATTTGGGAGTCACAACAAGACTTTTTCACTTACAAGGTACAACCATTAGATCCTCTTGCCACTTCAACCAAAAGAATGCTATTGTCCGAAATTTCAAAAATTTTCGATCCTCTTGGTCTTTTGGGGCCAGTAATTCTCTACGCTAAGATCTTGATTCAAGATTGTTGGAAAGCGAAAATTTCTTGGGACGAATCTCTTCCACAGGATATCCATACCAAGTGGAGATCGCTCGCAACTCAGTTGCCACTCTTGGAAGGAGTGTCGTTTCCTCGTCAACTTCTGATTCCAAATTCAGTCAAAATCGATCTTCATGGGTTTTGCGATGCGTGTCTTCACGGATACGGAGCTTGTATTTTTATTCGATCAGTCGATTCGCATGGTCAAGTTTCAATTAAATTGATTTGTAGTAAATCTAGAGTCGCGCCATTGAGTGGAATCACCATTCCACGATTAGAACTTTGCGCCGCCTCTATTCTTAAAAAACTTTATGTAGAGGTTAGCACTCAGTTCGAGTTCTCGATAGATCAGGTAACATTGTGGTCAGATTCTACCATTGTTCTCTGTTGGTTAAAAAAGGCTCCTCATCTTTTGAGAACCTTTGAATCTAATAGAGTCGCAGACATCCAGTCCTTAGGAAACGAAGTCACATGGAAACACGTTCGATCTGAGGATAATCCAGCTGATGCTCTTTCTAGAGGACAGTTACCATCTGACTTCGTCAATAACACTCTTTGGACTTCCGGTCCTAAATGGTTAGCTCTCGCTGAAAACGAATGGCCCCAATCAATTGAAAATTCACTTTCTGAATTACCTGGTTTAAAGAAAGGTATTTGTCTTCTCACAATTCCGTCTTGTGACGAGATTTATTCACGTTTTTCGAACTTTGAGCGTTTCACTAGAGTAATCGCTTATATATTGCGTTGGAAAAATTCAAAGTCTAAAGAAAGTCGCTCAGAGGTCCTTCCAGAAGTCTTAAACGTCGAAGATAGGATAAAGCAACTAATTAATTTGATACCTCCATTGAAATGTTCAGAAGTTGTAAACGCAGAAAGTCAAATCTTGAATATGATCCAACGCGAAAGATTTGCTTTAGAACTTCGACGTTTGACTAAAACTTCTGGCGACGGCTCGGTTCGTTTTAGAAAAGGTACTCGTTTTGACGATCTGCATCCTTTTGTAGATGAAAAAGGGCTTATCCGTGTAGGGGGACGTTTAAAGAAATCCAGTCTTCCCTACGATCAGAAACATCCTCTACTATTACCAAGCAAATACCCTGTCACTGATATGATCATTCGACAAATCCATCAATCGAATTTACATTCTGGAATTCAATCTACTCTTTATGCTATTCGAACTAGGTTTTGGATTTTAAATGGAAAGGATCAAATTAGAAATATCGTTCGCCATTGCGTGGAATGTATTCGTCAAAAACCCAGAGTAGTTCACGCTCAAATGGCTGATTTGCCCACGACACGAGTAAATGAGTCGCCGGCCTTCTGTCACACGGGTGTGGATTTCTTCGGTCCGATTTCTATCAAGGAAAAATTACATCGAAACAAAGTTTTTCTCAAAACCTATGGTTGTGTTTTCGTGTGTATGGTCTCAAAGGCTGTTCACATTGAACTTGCTACTGATCTCTCTGCTGAAGGTTTCTTGGCCGCTTTTCGCAGGTTTGTCAGCCGTAGAGGAGTTCCCAAATATGTCTTCTCCGATAATGGTACAAATTTCGTAGGGGCAAACAAAGAACTTCAGGAACTTTATAATCTCTTCAACACACCAGAGTTAAAAAATTCGATAGGAAACTATGCTTTATCTAAAAGGATTGAATGGCATTTCAATCCACCCTTGTCCCCCCATTTCGGAGGTATTTGGGAAGCCGCAGTCAAGAGCTTTAAGCACCATTTAAAACGCGTTTCGAAAGGCAGAACTCTCACATATGAACAACTCAATACTTTTTTGATTGAAATCGAAGCGATTTTAAATTCTCGACCATTATATTCTGTTTCATCCGATCCTAACGACCCTTTAGCCATAACACCAGCTCATTTATTGATAGGACGTCCGTTTCATATTTTACCCGAAAAATCATTGCTTTCAGTTCCAGACAATCGACTATCGACTTCCAACTTCGTTACTAAAGCCAGACAGGACTTTTGGAGTAAATGGCACAAAGAGTACCTTCACGAACTTCAAACGCGCCATTAGTGGCATGAATCCACTGCAGAGCTGACACCTGGTTCAGTTGTGATTCTTATGGACGATATTACAACTTGTTCAAGATGGCCACTGGGTGTGATCCTCGAGGTGTTTCCTGGAAGCGACGGCATCGCACGAGTCGCATCAGTGAAGACAGCCAACGGCGTTTATAAACGCAACATTACGCGTCTTTGTATGCTTCCTAGTACTTAGATTTAAAACAAAACCTCTCTGTACATAGTTTGTTCTTATTCCAAGAGTTTAATTGTTTTAAGTCTAGGTCAATTTACTGTTTGTGATAAACCATGCTAATCAACGGAACAGTCCCTCCAAAGGAAACTGATTCCATTTATTTATCTGGTCTTCCTGATGTCAGATAAACCAAAGATTCTCGTTAACGTAAATTAAGGGATGTAAATAGGTTATTTTTCTAAAAAAACGTCTAGCCAATCGTAGCTTTACTCTATTATTTGTTCTATTTCAATCATAATTCAGTTGTGTAAATTATATCGTTCATTTGTATTTAGTGATCATTTCATCTGCGCCATATCGTTACTATAAGTTACTCTAATCCGCAGCTTGCGCCCGGAGTATGTTCCGTCCTCACACGTCTGTAACGCGCGTGCGCATGAGCGGGTGGAATGTGTGGTGCGAGTATGCATGAAAACAGCGAGAGATGGCGGCACGGGTCGCCGAGCTCTCGCCCGCGATCGTGGACTTACGCGAATAGGGATGAAGGGCGCGCACTTTTCTCAACGACCACGGCAGCGGGCAGATCTGCGTCGCGACTAAAACCGTGCAGCTGAGCGAATACCGAACGGGAATCAACGATTCTCTGTCACAACGTGACTCGAACGCCTTCTTGGCATTAACATTAACATTAACGCCTTAGTGGCAATTAACGTAGAAATTATTTCCGTGCGTGTGTGTTCAGTGCTTTGTGTGTGCGTGCCGCGTCACTCGCTCTTACCGTTCTTTATAAATCTAGAATTTGTTCAATGTAGTAGTTTTTTTGTGAAGTAATAAATCAGGGTTTTTTATGCCGATACGGCTTTTTCCCACAACCACGTGTTTTATTCTTAATTTTCCCATTCTTAGTGCTTTATTCTTAATCTTTCAAATGTTAGTGTTAAAAAACATAAATATTAAATTCGATTAAAATGAACGTTAAAATCAATTGACACATTCTTTAATATTGATTAAATTATAATAGCTTTCTTGCCACCTAGGGCAAGTTAGCCCGTCACGTCAAAACAAATATAAATGGTAGTGATTAATTCTAGTAAATAAGTTGCTTACATTATGTTCTTTCAAATGCATTTTCACTGGATCGATGATATTATTTCTAACGTACCAAGAAACCCGAAAAACTAAAAGCCAAAAATCGAAAAACTGATAAAAGATAATAATATCCGAAAAACTATAAAAATTAATAAATTGCACGCACGCACGAACGCACACACACACGCACACACGCACACATACACACACACATACACACACACACATATACATACACACACACACACATCCATATGGATATTTTCTATAAATAGTGTACTTTGATTCCTTATATCTCAAAACATGTTTCTAGCAAAACTTCTTTTTTTACTATCACAAAGCTTCCTCTTTGAAGAAGCAAAAGAAAAATATTTTCGACAAAGCTTAACAGATTTTGTTTCTTTCTGTAGTTTCTTCCCTTAAGGGGAAACTACACTGATTTTTAAAAAAATTCTCTCTTTTGTCCAATAATATTAAAACTTCGGTAACTTTATTTGTCATAATTGAATACAGTTGCGAAAAAATTTTGAAAATTCTTCTCTTAAAGTTTGCTACAAGTTATTGGAGAAAATACATATTTTTGTGATAAAACAGGGGATTTCATAATAACAGTTTCAAAAATTGAAGAATTTCCTCTTAAGTAGACTATAACTTTTGTCAATAATTTTTATATACAAATTCCCACACTCATATCATAACTACATGTATTTTGAACATAATAAAACCTTGAAAGCGTCAATTCGATCACATTGGCTCTCTAAGCCTTGTGGTAACCCAAGAAATATAGAGGTATTCATTAAAACCAATCAAACGAACCTAGTAACCTTAAAAAAAATTGTAAATATTTTAGTTATATGTTGATAAAATGTTCAAATTTATCGAAAATATCAGGTAATATATGATAAGTGACTTATTTTTACCTTAAAATATATTATCATTTAATTTGAAAATTAAAGGTGTATCTGTCCCCTTAAAAGGGTTTAGAACCATTTTTTATGAAAAATTCAGAAATTTGCTAAAAGTTTCTATGTTGCATTTTTTTTAACAGATTTAGTTTTGTTGGATATATGGAGGTTGAAATTTACTAAGAAATGTAAAAAACGCTGTCAACTGCTTTGGCCCTATGCTTCCTCAAAGAGAATTTAATTAGAATTATTATGCAATTAATGAAGAGCTGCACAGTACCATCCATCACGATTATTATCCTGTCTAACTATTTTCATTTAGTGATCTGTGCCCTACTGAAAAATGAATATTTTTTAATAAAAATATTATCGTATATATCGTATATCAGGGTGTCTTTGGTCAGCGATGTGTCATTGATTCGAAAACCTATTTTTATCTATAAAATCAAATGAAATATAAACCTTTAAAAGATTGAATTATTTTTTTTTTTTTTTTCATTGCAAAAAATGCATAAGATACCCCTGGTAGAAACGTTCCCCATATGTTCGCCAGATTTTACTCTATTTTATAGGGAATGGCCAATTTCTGCTTAAAAGTCTGGCCAGAAACCCCGCTACCTGTCGACGTTTTCTCGTCAGAAACCTGACCAACTTATGGTTAATGAATAAATAAATAAAAAATAACGTTTAACGAATTTTTATAAGTTAATAATGATTATTATGTCATGGATTTAATAGCTTATTGTTAATAGAATGCTAAGATATATTTGGGATAGATTCGAAATAAAAACAAAAAACTTATTTCATTAAAAGTTTTTTTAAGGTTAGAGTTTTATAATTAAATAAAACATAAAAAAATCAAATAAATAATCGAATGAAAATTCGCAAGCTGTTTTAACGCAGAAGTACTATAATGGGATTTACATTTTCAATAATTTTTTAGGGTTATGTAAGCTATTTAGATTTTCTATAAATTTCTGGTCAGCTGCTGGTTTATTTCTGGCGAACTATTAGGAAACGGATCTGCCCAATAGATCGTGAACCGACCATCTAATATGCTCAATTTTCTACCAGGGACAAAAACGCACCTTTTCTAAAGTCACTTATTTAAAAATTTTATTTCTATTTATATACAATTTCCACCATTAAAATAGTATAAAAATTGTGATTTTTCTATGCTATATTATATATAGATACAGATTCAGTATTACAAAAATAAATTATGTCATTATTAAATCATTTTTAAAACATCACAAAATAATAATATTTTGAATGTAGCATTATCTTTGGAGTTTTTCCGTGCAATATAATTCATAAAGTTGGCTAAAAGTTTAGAATAGTAAATCTCATATATATAATAATACTTATAATACTCAATATCTACAAAAAAAAGCGCACCGATAAATACCATTGTTCGATGTATTCAATGCTAGTACATTTTCAAACCTGTTTCAAACGTTTCAAAAACGGTTTTACAACGTCTTATGTGGAACGAATCTCCGAATATTGAGACGTTTTACCAACGTTTTTCAGATGTATTTAAAACTTTGCTTTTCAACGTTTGAAGGTTTGAACTCTAACGTTTTTAAAACCCCAGGCGGAAATAAAACTTAACAAACAATTATTAATAAGAAAAATAATTTTTTATAATTTTTAAAAAAAGTTTATAACTATTGATAACTGTTTATAAAGATAGGATTTTAGACTATAATAACAGTTTATAAAAGTTATCAATAGTTTTTTTCTGTTATGCACAGCCAAAAGAAGTTTATAACAGTTATGAACTTTTATTTACTTTTTTGGACCGCAGTGCATAACCAGAAAAACGATCTGTAAAAAATTATTATCAGTTCTAAACTTTTTCTATCTAATAATAACAGTTATTAATAGTTTTAAATATTTTTAATAGTATTATCATTATTCACTTTTTGTTCAAAAAAAATTTTATTAATATGAATATTCCAAAATACAAATAATTATTAATTTCAATTGGTATACAAATTACTAAAAACTAGTAAAAATTTATAATAGTTATTAACAGTTATTTATTTTATTTACTGATCAAAGAATCAAATTTTTTACGAAAATCCAAAAAACTTATAAAAGTAAATAAATATTTATATTTATTTATAACAGTTTTAAACTATTATAAAAGTCTCAAATCTTGACTTTATAATCTGCTAATATCAGTTATAAACTTTTTTAAACTTTTATTATAGAAGATCATTTCTGCTTGGGACGTTCAAAGAACGTTATGTGTTATCAGGGATATTACTCAGTCATGCATATTTTTAATTTTTATATTCCTAGCAAACAGTAGACAATAGTACATTCTGCAACTAGGGGGAAAATTGTTTTTTTCTAAGCGAGGATGATGATTGGCCACGAGTGGAAGTCGAGGTCGCCGAAGGCACCCGAGGTGAACACGACCAGTGCTCAAATCATCATTCGAGTCTGAAAAAACCCTTTCCATCTGTGTTACACATCGTATTTTTTAATAAGTGTGTGAATAGGGTTTTTTTCATGCATGCAAAGGGAATGGGGAAATGGGGATTACTAGTCTCCACTACAGACCTAAGAAATACAGAAGCGGGAGACAATGTACGCTCGACGTAGGAAATTTCTGGTCGAATGCGTTTGAAATCCTCTAGGTAATGAGCTTAGAGAAAACGTGCGTTCAATTCAATGAGATCCAATGAAATTGCAGTATTTCAAAAAAATTCAAACGCATTCGACCAGAAATTTCCCACGTCAAGTATACATTACCTCCGCTCAGGCGAAGACGCTCGGAATGCAGAGTTTTCTATTCGCTTTGCAAGCATGGAATGAGGCCTTTTTCATGCACGTGTTGAGAAAAATTATTTTCTACTTTTTCATGTATTGTAAACAAAAGAATGGTAAATTGAAAAAAATGTTGCATACGTATGTATGAGTATTATCTATTTCAAAAGTTAATAAAAGCCATAAAAACTATCGTCAAAGCAGGATTTGCAAGAAGCTATTAATAATTTATCAGAGTATAAGTATAATTCGATGGATGCTGCTAGATCCGACATCCGAGAATTCCGAGAATCGTTTGCTGGTAATAGCGAAACTCTGTCTTACCAAGCGATTCTACAGGGATTGATCGATAAAGCAGGTTCCTAGTGATTGTTGCCATTATTTGCTTATATGCAATTGTTATCATCTATCGCGAATAAGTTGAGGACTTCTCATTCAAGTCAGCCTATAGGTAAGTATGCACTGATCGCCAGTACCTACAATTTGTTGCCAGGCAGTCGCTGTATACATAAACAGAAGCAAGTAACAACAATAGGATTTTGCAAACGTTTAAAGTCTTTTTGGCGGGAAATGTTATTCGTTGTTTAGGCAAAGTTTGCGTTGTCAAGTGATAAAAAATGAGCAAATCATTAGTTTTCTTGCAGAAAAGCATTTGACAAATTACAATGCCTCACTCGTAGATGAGGAATTTGATGAAAAAAGCAGTTTAAGCAGTGGCGATACACGTAGAAGCTAGGCTCCCTCGGCCGGTGGTCGGTGGAAGGCCAGAGTGCAATATATAAGTAGCTGGCACGCAACGGCAACAGAGCAGAGCGAAGCTCACTCGAGACTCTCGCGAGAGAGCAAGAGAGACAGAAGCAGTGTCCGTGTATACAAGTGCCGCCTAGCTTGTGTGCGTACGACGTGCGTGTGATACGCGTTCTGTAATGCGGCTTGAATGCGATCGCACGCGCGACGACGTCGTACCCGAGCTACTGGGAAGAACTGCTGCTGCTGCTGCTGTTGATGATCGGCGACGAGGTGATGCCGTTGGTCCGTCGCGGCTGATTTCGGCGCGCTCGCCGCCGTCGCCGCCACAGCAGCCCCGCGATCAAACAAAGCGCTGAGCCAAGCCGCGACTCGCCACCCTCGGCCCTCGTCCTTCCGATTCTTAAGGCCCCGCAGACTGCACCCCCCAGGCAAAAACGTACGCGTCCGAGCCGACTTTGCCCGTGCCACAGCCGCCGCCACCGAAGCCCGCTCGGCGTACCCATATAACATGGCAGCCCACAAGACAGGTGGCCAAAGCGCCCGCAAAAAAGTCCAGGTACGTGCTGCTAGTCGTCGATCCCGCCTCCTGCACCGGCACTTGCTACTCGGAACTTTTATCCTCTTCCTTTGCCGTGATTTTATGCGCTAGTTTTATCTATTCTTACTCCGCTGCGTTCAGTATTTACTCTTTACTCTTTACTTTAGCTTTACGTTAGCATATACCTAAGTAATAGTAACAAGCTTTCACTTTTTCTCAAGGTGTCCATGGTTATAAGGGATGAAAAAGAAAAGAAGCATCGAGCCGGAGTGAATTCCCTGCAGTACGATGCTGCACTTCACAGACTCTATTCCGCTGGAAGGGACAGTATCATTAGGATATGGAATTGCAAAAACATGAAGGATCCTTACATGGACTCGATGGAACACCACACTGACTGGGTGAACGATATTGTTTTGTGTTGTGGTGGCAAAAATTGTAAGTATTCACCACATTGTTTGGCAAATCTATAAGCTACAGCATGTATCAAAAATCAATTTTCTATGCGTACTCTATATTTTCATTTAGTGATATCGGCCAGTTCAGATACAACAGTCAAAGTATGGAATGCACACAAAGGTTTCTGCATGTCAACATTAAGAACGCATAAAGACTATGTAAAAGCATTAGCATATGCAAAGGACAGGGAACAAGTTGCAAGTGCAGGATTAGACAAAGCAATTTTCTTGTGGGATGTCAATACATTGACAGCATTGACAGCAAGCAACAATACTGTAACAAGTAAAGTTACTTTACTTAATATATATAAAGACTAAAATCTATAAATGTGTGGATTCTTAAAATTATACAACACAGAAAACATCAAAGTTATTTGAACCATTTAAATCAATGGAAGAAAATTATAGCGTTTACTTACATTTTTTCATTAAGAATAAAAACTGTAAACCAAAAATTTATGAATAATTTAAATTTTAAAATATTTTTTTCTAATTTTAATACTGTTTGATAATATTTTTAATACATTCAACATAAAAAACTTGCTATTTACTACAGATTTTCAAGTATACCAAAACAAATTTTTTATGTACCATATGTTATATATAATTTTCTTAAATTATAAATGTATATAATAAAATATAAATTTTAATAAAAATGCTTTTCAGCATCTTCCCTTACTGGAAATAAGGATTCTATATACAGTTTGGCAATGAACCCACCAGGAACAATTATCGTGAGTGGCAGTACAGAAAAAGTTCTTCGAATATGGGATCCTAGAACTTGCAGTAAGCTTATGAAACTAAGAGGTCATCAAGATAATATTAAAGCTTTAGTTTTAAATAGAGACGGTAGTCAATGCTTATCAGCAAGTTCCGATGGCACAATCAAACTATGGTCTCTTGGTCAACAACAATGTGTGCAGACCTATAGAGTTCATACTGAAGGTGTTTGGGCACTACTGGTAAATATTTAAATAATATTTAAATACAAAAAATAAAAAAGTATGATTTTACATATTTAAATCAATACCTGTATATGTACATATGTATATATATATATATATATATATAATTATTTTAGGCAACTGAAAACTTTAGTCATGTAATTTCTGGAGGTAGAGATAAGCGTGTTGTAATGACCGAATTAAGAAATCCTGAAAAGTTTACTGTGATTTGCGAAGAGAAGGCTCCGATTCTAAAAATGGTTATGACACCTGATCAATCTAGTATTTGGGTAGCTACTAGTGATTCTACAATAAATAATTGGGTACATAGCCTTTTCATAAGAGTAAAAAATATTTAATAAAAAATGGTTTCTACATCAGTCTTATTTTTCAGAACATAAGTCAAAAAGATTGGCAGTGTGGGGATTATAATGCTGATACAGTAAGTTTAACAGGATTATTGACTCCTCGAAACACTGAACCAGCACAGAAAATTCTAGGAGGCCCAGCTATTAGACATTGCTATATACTCAATGATAGAAGATACGTTTTAACAAAAGATACTGAAGAAAATGTAGCATTATATGATGTATTAAAAGCTTGCAAAGTAGAAGACTTAGGTCGCGTCGATTTTGATCAAGAAGTAAAAAAACGATATAAAATGGTTTATGTTCCAAATTGGTTTAATATTGATCTTAAAACTGGGGTTTGTATATTTAGTTGGATTCAATTTTTAACTAATATTCATTTTTACAAGTCATAATGTGCTTATTTTAGATGCTAACAATACATTTAGGACAAGATGAAAATGATTGCTTGTCAGCATGGGTTTCTGCAAAAGAAACTGGTTTAGTAGAAGATGATAGTGTAGATCCAAAAGGTAATTTTATTTTCAAAAATATAGCAAAAATTTAAATTTCTTTGAATTTATGTAATTATTTTTTCTGTTTTAGTAAATTATGGAAACTTACTTTTACAAGCTCTATTGGAGCATTGGTGGAGACCTCTTCAAGCTGATGATGAGATTGATAGTAATAGTAATGATGGAAATGGTCCAAGACATACAAGAGGAGGGAATCCGTATTTTTCTGTGCCTGGGCATACGCCTGTTATTTTTAGGTAATCATTTAAATTATGCAAATTATAAAACAAAAACATAATATTAATTTTCTTTAAATTTACAGTGAAGTTGGAGGTAGAACACTGTACAGATTGTTAGTTCGAGATGCTGCAGGGGAGACTGAGGGTGTACTTTTAAATGAGACTGTGCCATCATGGGTTAGAGATATTGTAGTAGACAAAAATTTACCAAAATTCATCAAAATAACTTTCCATCTTCTTCAACATTCCAGTTCTGGTGCCAAAAATTTAAAAAAGTAATATTTTTAAATGTGCATTATTTATTACATCTGTTTCAAATATTAAAAATAATATGTGATTTTTTTCTTGATAGGGATCGACTTGTTGCCAATGATTTTATTCAAGTTCGAAAAGTTGCTGAACATGTCTACGATAAGGTTTTGGGTGCTGGCAGTGACTCAGGTTCAGTTGCGGGTGGTGGAAATACTGTATCTGGTGGTTCACCTGCAGGCGATCGTGCAAATACTGATTCTAATGCTGATAATTCATCACTAGCGGAAGAAAAAGTGGAACTACTTTGTAATGACCAAGTTCTAGACCCTTCAATGGACTTAAGAACAGTAAGTAAATTTATAAATGTAACATTATAAAATTCTAAAAATATTTTCAAAAATATTTTAATTAATTATGGCTAAATATACTTAGTTTAAAAATAATTTGTTTAAACTTTAGGTAAGACATTTTATATGGAAAAGTTCTGCTGATTTAACTTTACATTATCGACCAGTTAAATAGTCAGAATTGAGGATAAAAAATCATGTTCCTCTAGATTATTCCTGGCTTTGTTGGTGGCCATGGCAAAGTAGGAAATTTAATTATGATAAGTAGGGAGAATAAATCGACTTCCAAATTGCTTATCTAAAAAAAAAATTGCCAAACAGATACAAATTTCGTTATTAGGAAGACAGAAAGGTGAGAACTTGATATTGAAAATACAAATTCGTACTAATAGTATGAGAATTTTATTGAATAAAAATTCAAAACTAATATCTCATTCAATGTTGCATGGCAATATTTATACCGAGAAAACATACAAATGAACTTATTTCTTGATATGAGCCTAATTTTTACACAGAAAATACAGTCGATTAAATTCCTTGACAATTGATTTTCTCTGAATGTAAATAGTGAGTTGTTTGTTGCCATCGTACAATTGTTGTCTTCCAAAGTGAGTGAAGATAAAGCACAAATATAAGAGAATTGGTAAACTGGAAACAGCGCGCAAAAACGATGTTTCTCTTCAAAATAAATGAAATGTTTCGGTTTCTTAAGTTATTTCAAATGTCAAAATATTTCTTTTATAAATTTATTAAAAATGTTCAATAAGTGCAAAAAGTACTCGTCAAAGCCTAAAACACAAACTTGAAGATTTCACAATTGCCTTTTCTTGCCGTGAAAATTATTATAGATTGTTTAATTATTATCATAAAAGTAGAAAAACATGTCAATTTACCATTAATCAAATCAAGTTTCGACAGCCAAACTATCAATTGCATTAGGTTTCTATCATAAGAAGTTAGGAAAATAAAAGTATACCCAACTCCCTTGATATAAATAAAATAAAATTGTAGTAACACAAGGCAAAAAGTATTTAAAAAATTGTATGTAACAATATTATCTTACTCTCTATAATGTGTAACATGTAAATAAGGTAATCTTTATTACTCTGATATAAACAAATTCGTTTAAACTTATTTGGATTTTATTTAATACCTAAAAGAAAATGTTTGCTAAAATTTGTTAATGCTTTTTGCCAAAGTATTGTTGCAGCGTTGAGAACAAAGAAAGCTTTTACCAGTTCTCAAATCTATCAATTAAGACGAAAAATATCGCTACGAAAAGTAATAATATTTATTGTTAGTTAAGTTTGACTCTTAGCATTGTATATCACAGTTATTAAATATGAACATTTGTTGCAAAAAAAACAGGTCGAACAACATAAATACTTTGTACTCATGTATGTAGTTATCGCAAGCATTGTTTCCTTTCACCTCTTACTAAGAATGTCATTGTGCCTAATTTATAGAATTATTTGCTTAGAACTATTCTAATAAGCCATTTAGTTAGTATAATTATATAACTATTAATTACCGGTAAAACATTTAAAATCTGATACATTTTTAGGAATCATATTGATAGAATAATTAATTTGTATTATTGTTGTGATTGTTTTGGCATGCCCCTACATCTAGATTTAATTTTTTGTGTAAGGTGAAAGAGTAATGCACATAATACAGTATTTAATGCTGACATGGCGTTAAAACATGGCTTATATTTAACGTTTGATAATTTCAATCCTGTTATCGATTGCTATTTATTAAATTATCAAGTAAACTTTAAGAGAAGTAAATAATGACAATTTATAAAATTTGTAGATGTCATGTATTATTAGACGACAGTGCCAAATTTAAAATCGACATTATTCGTACTTGCACTTTTGACTAGAAAATCTCACTTTGTATGTGATGCACTATTACAAGCAGGTGTAACTATAATGATGTAATAAGCTCTAAACAAATTTTGAGCAAAATAATAGTTTTTTTTTTGTTAAATCCAAAATGTAAATTTAAGAAACATCTTGTTCTTTAACTTTAAACCATACATATTATGTATTTTGAACAGAAGTTAAGAAAATGTTACAATTGTACATTCATAAACTATTTTGTATGAAAAAAGGTAAAAATTAAAAAAAAACATCAATCTAGTCGAATTTAAAAAAAAAAAAATTTCATTTGTCTATAAGTGAAGGTTAAAAAAGATGTTTCTTATTTTTACTTGGATAATATTTTTAAAATATAGAATGAATAAACCTTTTTTTAACAAAAAATTGTCATTCATAAAAATTGTAACTCATTATTACTCATCGCTGTATATGTACACTGTCATTATATCACTTTGGGATATGTACATTATTATTACTATTAAACAACAATTATTTAAGTAAATCTAGTTTTTTAAATTTTATTCCTATTTAAACAAACTCTTTCAAAATAATATCTACAGCTTCTGTAAAAGAATCACACACTTTTGTAGGAGTTGGATTAATTGTCTTTTCGTCTCCTGTACGATACTTTCCGGTTTTTACTAAAAATCCTTTTATACCAACAGCTTGCGCACCAGCTACATCATCTTTTATATCCTAAAAATTATAATTCTTGTATTAACATTTAAAGGGTTTAATTTTATAACTAAATTTTTTTATCTTCAAAAACTTTCAAAAATAAACTTTTATACATTATACATGGTTTAATATAAAGTTTATATTAATATTTATTTTAATATTATGTATTAGCATAGAAAGCACTACTGGATCAAAGACGTGAAAAGGTATCTTTTGATCCCATTTTTCTCCGACAAACTCTAGTGAAACAGATTCTATAAAACAGCGTTTTTTTCTAAATTCGTAAACATTCAAAATCTATCTTACTTCTTTCTGATTATTTAAAAATATTTGTGTTTAATCTTTTTCTAAAAAAAAGAAACTCTGGTAGATTCTTTAAGATATGATAAGAACTTCTGGTTAAAAATGGTTTGGAAAATTTTTTAACATAACGTAACATGGAGGCTAATGCTTCCATATTTCTATATTTCTATATTATTTCTTATATTAAAATAAAAATGATAATTTAAAAAAGATTTACGTCGCCAATCATTATTGCTTCTTCTGGAAGAATATTGCCAAGCGCTGCTTTGAAAAATCCAGATGTTGGTTTACCAACAACCTCAGCCTTGACGTTAGAAGCATATTCTAATCCTTTGACAAATGCACCTGGTCCTAAAGCTAATCCATCTGGTCTTTTGTAATATCGACCTTCGTGAATGGCTATTAATGGAGCCCCATCCAATAATAGTCTGCAAATTTAAATTGTGTAGTTATATACTAGTTATCTAGCAAATGTAAAGTTACTGTAATATTTGTAATTTATTTGATCAAGTAATCAATACCTAAATGCCTCGTTCAAAGATTTATAGTTAAATTTATCTGGTGCTAGTCCAACAAGAACAGCATTAGGTGAAGCTTTTAAATCAACCAAATCATCAAAATCTTCCATTGCAGCATTATCAATTAAAAGCAATGGATTCAGTTCGCGGCTTTTCACCACTTCCCTTGCTGCAGCTAGTGAACTGAATATTTCTTCTTTTTTTATATCAAATCCAAGCCTTGTCAATCGATTATGAAGTATATTCTTTGATTCTTTAGTAGTGTTGGTAACAAATTTTATAGATGCATTGGAATGTCTAAGCCTGTATAAATAAATTATTTAATTTAATTAAAAGAGTTTGAAAGTACAACTAAAAATTCAAATTGCCAATCGAGAATTAAATAATTATTTATATTTATAAAAATACTTAACATTAGACAAAACTTAAACTCGCTTGCCCTTCATTGAGTATAGTAATATGGTCTGTTTTCATGCGGCGAATGCTATATGCTAATATATAGATGCGAGAGAAAGAGTATAATCATACTTTCTCTTTCGCACCTATATATGTTAGCATAGCATTCGCCGCGAATAATTCGCAGCATGAAATCGGACCTATAGACCTCTATACGAAGTTTCAGACCTCAAAATCAACGGCATCCTAAAAAATTGTTAGAATAAAATGTAAAAATTTCATCTCAATAATTGTTTAGGGTGCAATTGATTTTGAGGTTTGAAACTTCGTTCCGAGGTCTACTGCTACTCAATGAAGGGCAAACGAGTTTGGGTTTTGTCTAAAGATAAGTATTTTTATAAATATAAATAATTATTTACATTTCGGTCAGTAAAATTCAAGGCGGGAAATTTGAATTTTCAATTGACTTTCGGATTCCCTTAAAGTCAATTAAATTGCGCTTTATAATAATAATTAAGGAAGTTCGGGTGCTTTAAATCGATCAATTATTTTTTTCTACATAAATTAAAACATATCAGTGCCGATATTTATATATACGTAAAAAGTGTACATTATGAATATTAAAAATTGTTTTTATCAACAACTGTGATATTGCAAACATAATTATTGCCAATTGAAAAAAAATGACTAAAAATGAAAAAATTTAAGAAACAAAATAAGATCTCAAATATTAAAATTATATCAATAGCGAAAAAATTTTTGCATTCTTAGTCAATTTTTTTCAATTGGCAATAATTATGTTTGCAAGATCACAATTGTTGCTAACATTTTTTTAATGTTCCTAATGTACACTTTTTTTCACATATATAAGTATCGACACTTATAAGTTTTATCTACGTAGAAAAAAATGCATCGATATAAAGCACCCTAACTTCATGCTCTCATGCAAAAAATTTAAACAGCTAGGGAGCGTAACCCCTATTTTTTTATTTTATGGGAAAAAGGGAACATTTTCAATGATTAGTGGGGAAAAACAGGGGAAATTTTGATAAAAATAAATGAATTATACAAATAATAGACTTAAAAACTTTTTAAAGATTTTTATACCACTCTAGCATGAAAATCACAACTTTGATATGATTTTTCGTCGCTCGTGGTATAAAATACGGTTCTAAACTGGTGCGTAAGTTGATTATTTACCTCATGTGACGTTTTTCGCTCGAGCGAAGCGAAAGCATGCACTATTAGTGTGAATAGACAAATTAAATTAGTGTTATTGGCTTATTGTTGAATATTAGACCTTTATTTCCACGCATTTTGAAGCGCTGCGAGCCGTCGCGTGCAGAACTGCCCGTGCGCGCGTGTCGCAAAACGCATGGAAATAAAGGCCTAATATTCAACTAATAGGCCAATAACGCTAATTTAATTTTCCTATTGCACACTAATAGTGTATGATTAGATTAACAATTTAAGCCATGTAGAGATAAAATTAAGTTAGTGGTCTCCGTGTAATAAGCCTGTTATAAGTGAGTGTTGTGTGTAAGGAGAAGGGGGGAGGAGAGGGGAGATGCTCCGCTCAATCCGTCCGTACGTTTTGAATTATTATGGTGGCCCTGAAAAGGGCCGGTTGTTTTCACCGGAGAGAGTTTCTACGGTTTCTTAGCCTCGCGCTCGTGACTTTTTAATGGTCTCGGCTGGAGGCGTCGAAGAGCCCGTCGGCGGCTGATACTGCGACTCCTTGGAGCCTCGTGTACGTCAAAAAGACGCACCCTGGGCGTCAACCGCTTTGTAATCGGGCCGAGCCTCCGCTTTACCGCTGCCAGCGTCCGCGGATCCCTCAGTGCCGCGATGCCTCTGGGCTCTCGACGAGCTGACCGAGGTGTCTCGGCTACTGGAGGTCGTACTGGAAATCGTGGCAAGACGGGCTGCGTTAGCTTTCGAAAAAGCGCCTCGTCTTCGTCCGGCAGCTCGTCTTCCGGAGAGGGAAAGAGGCAAAGAACGTCCTCTTGTTCCTCTTCCTTCTCCAGGCCAAGAGCTGCCTGGATTTCAGCCGCAGTGGGCAGCGGTATTGCGGGTCGTGTCACCACGAACACCAAACTGCGCACTTGTGGTGAGGGAAAACCCTCACTTGACTGAGCGGAGGCGGTGGTGTCGGAGGCCGATTCTCCTTCTGTCGTCGGGGTCGGGGCCGGGGACGACGGGTTTTTCGCCGTTACCGCTGGCGCTCGGACTGACGACGAGGCTTCCTACTGGTCTTCGGCGTTTGCAGCCACCTGGTGCTTAATGAGGGGTCGGCTCCGTTGCTGGGAGTCGAATGACTCTAATCTATAGATATCGTTTCCCCTCTTCCCCCACTACTCGACTACTCGCTCGCGGACAGCGGCTTCAGCGCAAGTTCGCATAGATTTTTCGACCGTTAGCAATCATCTTTTTAAAAAAAGCGAGATGAGGTGTTCAAGTATTTTATCTATATTTTCCAAATTTTCAAAGAACGGGAGAATCGGATAAATAAACGAGCATACAGCCCTCCGCAAAAAAAGGGTTAAAAATTTCAAATCGCTTATAACTCCGAAAGTATTCGTCGGACATAGTCCAGGTTTTGCACTCTCAAAGGACATGTTAATACCCACTTAAATCCAGAAGAACAGCGCTACATATTAAAAATTAACAAAGTTATGGATTTTTGAAAAATCGTCATTATTTATAGTTTTTTTTTATTTTCTCGGAATCTATTTATCCGATCGGGACGTTCGAGGTCGCATTTTATTCGTCTTTTTATTCTCTACAAATCGTCTGTTGACAGTATTACTATCGGATAAATAGTTTTGAAATTATATGCAAATGACGCGAAAAATGGCTTTTTTTGATAAATAATCGCTAATTACAAAAAAACGAATTGAAATTGGAGTATCAAACTATGCACCCACTATCAGCAACTATTTCCAGACATAATGAGATTGGTCCGATCCTGCTATTAATTTTGTCATGAAACATGTACTTTCTGATCTCTGTTGCTTGGCCTAGAGTGTAAGCCTTTGCGAATGATTCTGCCTATGTGCATTGCATTTGAACTTCCATGAGGGTTAATTAAGAATTAACTCCCGGAGCGGTTCAATCGTTCGACACGGGAAGATTATAGCCGTTAAAAGGCGCTTATGGCTCTCGTTCAGAGAACAACGCCTTAGAACAGCTCTTCCGGTAGGACTTGCGTTCGACTTCCCCGCGCGTTCGTCAAGAGCCGTGATTAACGGAGAGATACTGCCTTCTTAATAAGACTTCCGTGGGAGCTAAGCCCGCCAGAAAGTCGGTTCGGCGCGACAGTACCCGGGTTAATCACCACGGGGAAAGTGTGGCGTTTACCGAGCACCACAGGCTGACTACCTCAGGGGGATTATTCTCAACCGAGGAGGTCCGGCCAGTGTGGTGCGTGGTGGCCGACTGATAGAGAGGCATGCGCTCCCTTTTTCTTATATACCCGGCACGAGAGCTCTGCCGAGCGCGGAACGATCCGGCGGTGCGGCGCGAGTGGTTGCGCGAGTGAAACGCGTATAGAAAGGTCCGAGGAAGAAACAATAGGGGAAGTGCGTCAATACACTCTCTAGGAGCCTGTCCCTGCGTAACCACAACTGAACTTCCAAGAGTTAAATTAATAACTCCCGGCTCCAGGTTGTGGGATACGAGGAGATTAACGCTGCTAAAAGACGCTATCGGCTCTCGTTAGAGAACGACGTCCTTAAGCAGCTCTCCTATCAGGGACTGCGTTCGACTGCCCCCGATCTCTTGACGCGCGTTCGTCAAGAGCCGTGATTAACGGAGGGATACTGCCTTCCTAATAAGGCTTCCTTGGGAGCTAAGCCCGCCAGAATGCCCGTTCGGCGCGACAATACCCGGGTTAACCACCACGAGGCGAGTATGGCACTTACCGTGCACCGCACGCTACCTACTTCGGGGGATTACTCTCAACCGAGGAGGTCCGGCCGGTGCGGCGCGCCGAGGCCGACTCCCTCAGGAGGCGCGCGCCCCCATACTTATAGCCGGCGCGAGAGCTGCTCCGACCGCTCTGTAGTGAGCGCGACGGCTCGGCGCTAGCAGCGGTTCGGCAGCTGCGGCATGCGCGCGCAGCGTATTGTTTTACTCGCGCTGTTTAACTCGCGCTCCCGTCTCTCTTTCTCTCTCTTTTCTCTCCTGCTGCGCCCTTTTAAGTATGGATACAGGTTGGGAAATGATAAGGGCGTCGATAACTTTTGGAAGCTGTATTTATTCTTTGGTCCTGCGCCGGGGTCGAGGACTTGTCTCTGGCCTGGTCGGCCGAGAACTCAGGCGGAGTCTCGAAACTCGATTTCTTATATACTACCCGGCTGCGCCGTGATTAGCTGCAGTTCGGGTAGAAGGGGAATATTACCGTGCGCAAGGCGCTATAGATATACTAAGTGTATATATATATATATATATATATATATATATATATATATAACGCTATATATATAACAAGCCATCTGATTATTTGAAAATCGCATTCTTTAAAACTTTGGGTATTTTTACTCAAAAACTAAGCGGTTTAGAAAATAATTCATAATAACGTTTTTTGTTTAGAATTCTGCAAAGAATCCAAACAAATATTTTTCCAGATCGAAAGTGTCGATTTTTTAGATTGTATATTAAAGTGTTAATTAACGATTAAAAGCACCACTTTCAGGTTTCAGCAATCAGAATCTGTCCACGACTATCACTCCAGATATGAAATCATGAAGCTAGAAGTTATGAATTTCTTGAGAAAAATGGTCGTCGTTGATGTATCGCGCTCCATACCGACTCCGGCACCGGTGGAAAATTCCAAGAAATTGAAATTCCCGAAAATAGAGCTCAAAAGATTCAACGGAGATCCTAAGGAGTGGTTACAGTTCTGGAGTATTTTCAAAAAGATAGACGATGACGAAAGCATTTCCAAAGAAGAAAAGTTTCAGTATTTGACGCGGTCAGTGGTGGAAGCTTCGAGAACCAGCGAACTAGTAAATAGCTACCCAACTACTGCTGACAACTACTCGAAAGGTATATAGAAAGCCTTAGAAGCAGATTTGGACAGAACGACTTGATAGTTGAAGTATACGTTCGAGAATTATTGAAACTAGTACTGAGCAAATCAAAAGGGTCATTCTTCAGTGTTTATGATAAACTGGAAACACAATTACGCTCGTTGGAATCGCGTGGGGTGACACCCTCAATGTGCGCCGCTATGTTATTTCCACTTGTTGAATCCTCTTTGCCACATGAGATTTTGCGTGCTTGGCAACGGCAAAACAACGGTGGTAAATTCTTCGAAGATGAAGTCCAGAACGAAGAAAGGATCTCAATGGCAAATATAGGATTTGAATTACCGACAGAGCCGGGGTCGTCTGTTCTTAAAAATGATAAAAGAGCCAACGCTACTTCCAATAATTTTCACAGTGTCCTTTCTTCTTCTATTCCGGTCAACCAGACTATTGATTTAAAAATCTGTACGGTATATACCCATTACCACTCGTGTTATCATCAATATCAAAAAGAAAATTGATTTTTAAAACCGAAGACAAGAGTGATTTGTCAACATAGTCTTACACCTTAATTACCGACGTGAAAAGTCCCACACGGTTACCACATGGAAATCATATGGATTCCACAAGATTCCTACATGGTTCACATATGGTATCTTATGGGAAACACGTAGGCTATTGGAAAGATTTCCCAGTGGGATCCCAGTTGAAAACACATGGTTTCCATATATATTTTACATGGTTCCCACATGTTACCCATATAGTCTACTAAAACTAATGTTTTTTATTTTTTTTTTTAAATAGAATTTTTAAAAATAGGAATTCTTTAGCTTAGCCCCCCAGTTTAGTTATAACACTTGGATAAATTAAATTAATTAGAACACTTGATATGAAAGACTTGATGTGAAAAATGAAAAGATCCTGGCGAATTCCGCCCTCTAACTTTCGTTCAAGCAGCAAGGTAGAGCAAGGTAGAGAAGATAGGTAGAGAGAGAGGTGAGACACAACCGCTTCGGTGAAAGTCAGAATGGCGAATCCCTCACAGTGTCCTTACTGCCGCGGGTTTACTGGCAGCTAAAGAAACAAAGATTAATCTCTGCATTTTTTGCCACGACCAACACGAAAGTGCAAGTTATCAAAAAGCAAAACAAATGTCATTAAGCTCTAGACAAGCTATTGCAAAAGATAAGAGAGCGTGTTACAGATGTTTCAAATTGAATCACAGCTACCAGAAATTTAAATACAAAAATAATTGCTCATGGTGCGGCCAGCGGCACGTGATACTCATATGCAGAGAAGATTCAAAAAATGACTCGTTAGTAGAAAAGAATGATGATTCATCTAAACCCGTTATCGAGAATCTCAGCGCTTTGTGCAAAAATGTTTCATCCGATACCAACATATACTTGCTAATACTGTGTGTTAGGCTAAAGGGACCGAGCGGAGAGTGCGTTGTTCGAGCGCTGATTGACCCTGGTACGCACCGATCTTATGTAACCGTAGCAGAAAGGTCTTCCAACCGTAACAGAAAGGTTAAAATTACCCGTCATCAACCGATAAACCATGGTGCACTTGTTGTTCGGCGGAGGAAAAACCTATCCTCAGATTCACAACCAATTCGATAAAGACGTGATTTGTGAAAATCTACCGAACGTGCCAATGGGCGAGTGGATGCAGGACTTACAGAGTTTAAAGATATCTCTCATCGATACAGAAAATAGTCAGGAACCTATTACACTGTTCGGAGCGGATGTATCTGGAAAACTATATACAGGTAAAAACCAGCAATTATGTAACGAACCTACTGCGTTCGAGACCAATTTGTCTGGATGCTCATATCTGACAATTGGACGTACTAGGCATTACTGATCCAGTCACGACACTTTCTGAAAAAGAGCACTTGACTGAGATCAAGTTGCAGTTCCAGCAGACCATTTGTTACAACGAAGAAGAAAGATATGAAATCTATCTCCCTTGGAAAGACAATCATCGTCCTCTGAAAAGCAACTGTTCAGCAGCGGCGAAAAGACTACATGGTCTAACCAAAAAATTAAAAGAAGGAAGTTTATATGACGAGTATGACAATGTTTTTAATAATTGGCAAATATTATAGAAAAGGTTCCCAGTACTGATATGCTTAGCAATGATTATTTTTTACCACACCGACACGTTGTAAAGCCCACCAGCAGCACTACTCGTGTCAGGTCAGTGTTTGATGGCTCGGCCACCACTAAAGACAGTCTTTCACTTAACCAGTGCCCAGAAACTGGACCCAATCTGATTGAACTTTTATACCCAGTATTTTGCTGAGATTTAGGGAGAACAAGATTGAAGTGATAGCTGACGTGGCTAAGGCCTTTCTTCAAATATCTGTGTCTAGATCTGATCGTGATTACTTGAAGTTCCTCTGGTGGGATAAGAAGACTCAAGAGTTGATCACTTACCGTCATAGACGAGTTGTTTTTAGAGTTAATAGCAGTCCTTTCCTACTCAGTGCCACTATCAACTGCCACCTTGATGAAGCTCTAAATTCTGCAGAGTCCCAGAGCCAACGAAGTGTAATTGAAAAGCTGAAGAGATCATTTTATATGGATAATTGTGTAGCCAGTGTGGAAAATGAAGCTGAGAGAATCTGCTTTCAGGAGGAAGCAATCAGCCTCACGCGCAAATGTGGTTTCAATCTAAGAGTATGGAAGTTGTTCAACGCTTATAATTAATTAAATAAGTAAATAAATAATTTAGAATAATGGGATGAGTGAGGAGAGGTTTGATAAATAAAACACAATTTATTTCGCGGGAAATAGACAACTTGCCTAGGCATAAAACTCTCACGGACTAGAGAGGAAATGAGGAAATTATACAATAAAAAGAGATTTTAATAGGCTAAAAGGAGAAAGAGAAGTTAAAAGCGCTTAATCTTAGAAGACGCCGCGAGGATCCTGTATACACACGCTTGAGAGCTCGATTACCTTAATCACGAGCACGAGTAACGACGTGGACGGCGCGACGCAAGGCCCTGGCCGCACGCTGACTGGGATCACCTTCCTAAGCCGCAGGGCACCTCGACGTCTCGAGGGAACCAACACCTGGGCCACGAGCAGAAGAGCGTTGATGAGCGCCCTGGGAGAGGGCACGTTGAGAAAGCTCGCGCGTGACCAAACTCCTCAAATCACACTAAACAAACTCACGCTTCGCACACACACCCACTCACACACACACACAACCCGACGCAATAATCACGCTCGCTAGCGACTTATAATAACGCGAGACGACCGTTCTGATAAGAACGTACGTGTCGTCTCGATATCGCAACGTAAATTCGTTTTAGAGAAAACGTCGAACGATAACGGGTGCAAGCACTAAAACTCGACCGGTCCTTTCGAGCGCGCTATCAAAACTACTTCATCCGTGCGAGAGGCCCGCGAGGGCGTGCGCGAACTTCGGCCCTAGTGGCGCGCGCATCCGTTCAGTTTATATAGCGTCGCGGCAGCCTGCGAATTACGGCGCGAGAATTCAAATTCACTTTAGAAGTTCTGATAATCTGAACAGAAGTATACGCACGCAAATGATCCACCATATATCAGTTCTATTTTAGGTATTTTATGGGATAAAAAGGAAGACACATTATTATTAAATTTAAGTGTTTTAGGCGTTGTTGAAAAACCTTTTACAAAGAGAAAAATTCTAACTGCTGCACACAAAGTTTTCGATCCGCTAGGCTCGGCTTGCCCGAAGCTACTCCAGCCTAAATTAACATTACAAAAATTATGGAGAGTAAATATCGGGTAGGATTCAGAAATTCCAGAAGATATATCAAAAGAATTCGAGCGCTGGCTGGGACAGATTTCTAAGCTTCAAAATTTAAAGGTACCATGCTGGATTTTTGCAAAGAAAGAAAATCTGACCTCGTTTCACGTGTTTGTGGATGCCAGCAAACAGACACATGCAGCAGTGGTATTTATGAGTAGAAAACTCTCAAGCGACACAAGTACACCTTGTACAGGCTAAGTCGAGAGTGGGACCAGCAGATTTCCATCCCTAGAATGGAATTGCTTGCTGACACATTGGGTCCTCGTCTAACGAGATCTATTTTAAAAATTACAAATTTTTCGCAGATCTACATAACGTTTTGGACCGACTCATCTACAGTATTGGCATGGCTTCGTCAAGGCCAGAAATGGATACGGCTTGTTTGGAATCGAGTGGAGGAAATAAAGAGGCTCAGTAACATTCGTGCGTGGAAATATATCCCAGGTAATTTAAATCCAGCCGATCTTCCTTCTCGGGGGTGTACGGTAGAGCAGCTTGTACAATCGAGATGGTAGGAGGAGCCTGATTGGCTGAAACGTGCACCGTCCGAATGCCCGCTTGAAAATCTTACCACGGATCCCGAACTCGTGAACACTGAAGTTTGTAAAAGTAGTCAGAAACTGTCCTCGAGAAACACTAAACCACCTGCTTCCAATTTTTCCGAAACATTAACCTGTGTATGTGTCATTTCGAAAGAGAATGGAATCCTAGAAAATATGAACAAGTTCTCTAAATATCAGAAAATTGTACAGATAGTAGCATGAATTTTGAGATTCATAAAAAATGTTCGTGCTGCGACTATCTTGCGTAAAAAAGATGAACTCGAAGCCAATGAATTCGAAAGGCCGAAAAGTGGATTATGAAGCTGTCGCAGAAGGAATCATTTACCGGTATAGCTCATAAACGTTTAAGAGAATTAAACGTATATTTGGATGAAGAGGGACTTATTAGGACGAAGATGTTGATAGCAAATCGAATAGATGAGCTTGAATTCAGGCGTCCCGTTGTCTTAGATCCGAGCCACAAACTTACACAATTATTTATAAAATATACACACAGGCGATTAAATCATGCGGGCATAAGCACCACGATGAATTCACTGAGAAAGCAGGTATGGACAATACACAGCCGAAGATCTGTTCGTTCAGTTGTAAACAGATGTACAACATGTAGAAGATTTATAGCCCAATTACATTTTTCTGATGTTTACACTTGTCTACATTTACTCTAGTATGATGACAATTTACCTACCTGACCGATTACCCCCCCCCCCCTTCCTCATGATTTGATATATTGAATTCATATTTGATATATTCATTTATTGAATTTTTATCCCTAGAGTACATAGATTTAAAAATCTATGATTTGATAAAAAGTATTTATTTGGAGGGGTTAGTTAAACTTTTATGTCTAGGGTATGTGTATTTGAAGGTCTTGGTTTAAAAATAAATATTTATTACTTAACTTTTATGCGGGTCGTCAGTAGTTTTGAAATTGGATTTTAACATAAATTTTCTTTCTTCGGCGGTCTACCATACGGGTAAAGAATCGACGCCGATTTGCAATTCTGTTTGAATTTTTTCAAAAAAGCTTAAATACAAATAAGTTATAGTTTATTTACGTTCCTTTGAATGACGTCAGACTGTAGTTACTTCAAAGGTGCCGCGTCTACGGTCTGACATCACGAGGATTTTCAAAGCGCTATATATTTTTTAATTTTGGATATTTTGCAAAAATTCAAACAGTTCACGAAGAAAGTATACTATAATCTGTCAAATTATGATATAAAAAAAATCACGTTAAAACCGAATTCTATGGTTTGATATAGTAAATAAAAAACATGTAGTAATCCAAAGAATCTAAATATTTTGATTTTAAAAATTTTCTTAAAGAAACAAATTACATATGTAATACTTCGGCTAGACCTACGCTTTAACAGAGTCTCTATTTAACTTTGAAAGTTCAATAAGACTAATACAAGCACAGTTAGATAAATTTGGAAAAGTTTAATGGATAGAGAATAATTTTCAGTATTTTTACATACTACACAATATTTATTTACAGAAATTGGCTCGATGTTATTCAATGTTTAAAGTTAAATAGAAACTCTGTTGCAGCAACAGTTTGCAATCTTGATATATCACATTACCAAAACAAGTTTATGGCAACTCAAAAACCTATGTTTCTGTAAAGTATGCAGCGTAAATTATTCATTAAATAACATTTTTTTACTTCAATTTTATTGTCACTTCAGTTTCAAGTGTATTGGGCGATTTTATTTTCATATGAGCTTTTTTTTGTAGAGAAACCGAGTTGAATGTATGTTTTATCAAACGGTCATTTTTTATCGAACCGGGCTCATTTTTTCATATTTTAATGAAGATTCGAAATTGAAAAGAAATTATATATAATAGGTATGCAGCCTCTTGGCATAACAAGTGTCTCTGTAAAGATTATTACTTAAAGTTTTGTAATTTTAGTAAAAAAATATCTTGGGACAAACCATCAATGGTAAGTAAAGCAGACCTTTTTTGAGATATTAATTAGAAAGAGATATAGTTAATTTATTAGATCACCAATATTAAACCAAATTTTATATTGGAACAATTTATAAATTTTGAGGAAGTTAAGTGCCAATGAATTGGCAGCGGTTTCTTTATTGAAAGGAACAAAATAACGAGTATATAGGGTAGCTTTTCCATAAAAGTGAAAATCATAGGAATCGTGTGAAATTGAAATATATTGTTTATGGGATCGTTCATCAAATATCGAAGATATTTTGATAGTCAAGTTTTTTGGACGCTCCGGGAAAATTGATATTTTATTTTGTTAATTTGAATAATAAAACTCAAAATAAAAGAAATCGACTTACGCAGATTTTGCACGCAACTCCTTGAATATAATATATTTCTGCCCAACATATAATTAAATAAACATAGTGGATGTACATTCTAATCATCAGAAGAAACTTAAATTTACTTTGAAAATTGTAAATCATTCAAGATTTAGATGAATTAATTGACCTTAAAACCGAAAATTAACATAAAAACGCAAATGTGAAAAATTTTAGCAGACTTAAGGGAAGAATTGCTACAGAAAAATACGAAATCTGTTAAGCATTGACAAATATATTTTTTCTATTTGTACTATGTACATAGTAATACGTAAATCCCCCTTCATCGCCCTTAAAATATCAGTGCAGTTAGAAAGCCAGAAAACCTCCAAAAAAGGATATTATTTTGATTATCGTTTTGTGCAACAGGCATCGGTGAATTTTGATCAGCTTGAATTTATGTATTTTTTTTAAGTAAAACTTAGATATCTATGTAACAATATTATTTTGTTTGCTTCTAAAAAAAATCTATAGCTAAATTAAGTTTTTAATTTTTTATTTCCACAAAAATCACGTATTTTATTTTAATTATTGCCGAGCCTTGTACTTAAAATTTTATCAATAGGTCTCAACATAGATTTATAAAAAATATATTTAAAAAGTAAATTACCATATATTTAAAAAATAAAAATAAAATCTGGTACGCAAAACACAACTGGGAGTTATGAAAACCAAAAATTAGCTGCTATAATTCGTAATTATTTATGATTCCTTTTTTGTTTTATGGGATAATTTTGTTTTAGTCTACCACTGACATAGGGTTTTGACTTTTACTGACATTTAGCATGGGTTAGGGTGTACTTATTTAACTTTTTTTGTCACGCAAATATTAAAAGACATTGAATTTTAGATAAAAACGAAAATATTTAAAAAAATTGAACAGCTTAAAGAAGTCAAATTTTCTTGTGAAACCTCTTTCATTACTAATAAAATGGCTTAAGAATTTGTATAAAACATAAAAAATAAATTTAAGGTTTATTTATTAAAACCTGTATCTTGTTCACTTAAAAGTTTTTAAATTGTTCGTAAATCTTAATTTTATGTGATAATTTGTATGAAAATTCATAAATAAACTTTCCATTTATTTCATTTATACACTTTGTGATTTGAAAATCGATAAAAAATTAATATGCCCAAACATTATATATGTACACTCGATAAACACTTATTCGGATCGAACGTTTTTAAAATGCTACAATGAGATTGACAGGAATTAACCAATAAGGTGACACGATTCCAACACATTTTATTCGAAAATGTGTCCGTCAAGTGTACCTGCGAGCTAAAACTACCTTAGTAATAAATAAAAAATCTAATTTTTTTCAATTAATATAATTTATCCTAGTTTAGGCGATAACAATCCTTATGCTGATTAAGATCATTTACTTTTTTTTTTATTTTAGGCAAGTCTAGGAGGAGATATCCATTCCCATCAGCGTATCCCTTTCAAGATGAATTATTTAAGTCGCGTATTAGGTATTATAAATAAAATAAATAAAAATCACTTTAGAAATGTGTTTATAGTTTTTAACTGTATTTATTAATAGACTGCGAAAAAGTTTAATTTCAACACATAATTTATTTTATTTAGAAATAAATTTCGGACTTTCGGCAAAGTCTTTCAACAACGAAGTAAAATATTCAATTTTCTTTTAACTTGTCCTGGTCACCCTCGAATCAAGCCGAGAGTACACTCTCATCTCGCACAATAAGTTAATAATGATATGATCGATTATAGAGGAAATAGAGGAATATGTTTGAAAATAGGGGAAAATAGGAGACGAGAACAAAAGAAAGGGAATAGGAGACAATGTACATACGCACCCTGTTTAAATATCGCGGTAAGATATAGCTATATCTGTAGACATGCGCAGTTCGGATTCGAAGAACATTATTTCCATGTTTAATAATACCTCTGAAGAGCTTCCACTGCACCAGGAATTACAGTATCATCGATGTGTAAAGTGCCACTGAGATCAATTAAAACTGATTTTATATTTCTGGTCATATTATATTATTTTTATGACAATTGTGATTAACAAAAACAAGATCAACTCTTTAGACAGTCACAGAAGTCTGCCATTATGGCGGCTATAGGTCTATTCGTTTTAAATGAAATATCGTGAAGTGATGACACTTTCTTACGCATTGACGAATGACAACAAGCACAATAACCATGGTCAATGCAAATCACAAATAATATATTCCTTTGCTTGATAGGATATACTTAGATGTCTTAGGTATATATTGTAAAATGAATCGACATATCTGGTAATAAATGCCATTTAAACTTAAATTCTAAGCGTATATTGAACATCTTATACCTATTCTATAATTTTAATATATTATAACTCAAATATTACATTTCCAAATATATATTTTAAATTTAGTGCCGTTCTATCAAATAATAGTGCTCCAGTTTCTGCTTTCCTGATGGCTGCAGAGCTGATGCACTGACAGCTGATCTTTGTTGATGTGCATCGATTTTTGAACGCGTGCGAGTGAAACTTCATACTTATGCCGTGACACTCCATAAAAGAGAACGCCGAGCAGAGTGTGCGTACTGCGTATTCGACTGATTCGACACCATTCGACACTTTTTCCTCTCCCTCTGCTCACTGCAGTCGGAATTATGTCTTTGTGTGTTCGAGAGAGAGAGGAGAGGCAATATATAGGCAATACTGGTGGTGGTGGGTGGTGAGTGGTGACTAACCTATTACGTGCAACAAAGCCAGATGTGCAGCAGACTGTTGATCTATCGTCAGCATTGTCAGATAGCGAAGATCGCACGCGGAGCAGCGCGTGCACGCTGCACTTCGTCGGAAGCAAAATGCAACTTTGCCACGGCGCCGTGACGACTGTCGAGGATTGTCCGGGCTATGCATCCAATCACCAGCGTGACAACTCTCCCGACTGCAGCTCCTGAGAGGAAGTCAACGGGCTTGGGTACTTACCTTTGAGGAATCGTCAAGGCCTATTGCGTTTTAGCAATAATCGACAAGGAACAAAGCGCAAAAGACCGTAAGTCTTTATCTGCATGTATCATTTATTCTATTGCTAATGCTAATTACTAATTTTACTTTGCCAGGCTCTATGAAGCGCAGTCAGGAAGTTGTTTTTTTTTACACTCCTCTCTCAAGGTAGAGAGAAACAATTACATTTTTATTATTTCAAATTCTATCGTAGTTTTATGCAAAGTACACATACATAAGAGTACCTAGAATAATAATTATGTTGAAAAACAGTTTTTAAATTATTATTTCATGAGCTCTTATGTTACATTTGGTGTACAAATTTTAAATATTTATAGACTGATAATTTGGTCTGATAACTTTAAAAACATTTTTTGCAATAAAATTTTGCTTAATCACCTAAAAAAGTATTATTCTAGTAATTACAGTATTTTCAGAAACTTAAACACTATATGAACCTCTGCACTTTTCTCTTACTTTTCAGTTTTTAAATAGTAATTTTTAGGATTTTTTAAAATAATAATAAAATATTACATGTTATTCTTTATAACTTGTTATAAATATTTTTCAGCAATATGGCTCATTCTGTCAATACTGAACCCTTATTAAAGGAAGAGAATAATAGTGATTCTGAAAATGATATAGATACAGAACCAGATGATCCAACTATTGTTTATTCTCACAACCAACCCTTTATAAAACATCATGTCCCTTATGACAGGTAATACTCATATACAGGACAAAAATTTTGTCAGTAACAGCTTATGTACATTCTGATAATGAGCTATGGATTCACATTATTGTCTGTAGATAAAATTTACCTACTTGCATATATTTTTTTCAGATATAATTTAGCATACATAGTTTTTTATCTACTAGGAATAAATACTTTAATACCATGGAATTTTTTTATCACTGCTGACGATGTAAGTAATGTTAACTGAATAAAATATTTATAAGAATATCAAATACTTGAGTTCACATAGTGATTTTTTTCTTGCAGTATTGGATGTATAAATTTAGAGAAATTAATCCAAATGAATCTCAAAGTGTAAATTTTAGTCATATAGAAAATTTAGAAAGAAGAACAGATCTACAAGCCAGCTATACTTCTTATATAAGTATATCAAGTGCAATTCCAAATACAATATTTTTAATAATTAACACATTCATTAGTAAAAAGTAAGTAATTTTGATTTATCTAACACTATAGCTTTTGATAAATATTATATATACCTACATTTTTTATATTTTATTTTACAGAATATCTTTAAGCACAAGGATGATTGGATCTCAGTGTATAATTTTAGTAGTATTTATTTTGACTACATCCTTTGCTAGAGTTAATACAGATAATTGTAAGTGTATCCTGATACCTAATACTGATTTTTTTTATTTTGATATAAAAAAACAACTTAATTTTTTAGATCAAAATGCTTTTCTCATTATCACATTGACAAGTGTAGCAATTGTAAATGGTTAGTACAATTTTAAATTTTTATCTTTGCATACTAACAAAAAAAATTTCATATAAATTTGTTTTTAGCTGCTTGTGCAATATTTGGAGGAAGTTTGATGGGTATCGTAGGACGATTTTCCACAAAATATATAACTGCAATGTGTGCTGGTCAAGCATTGGGTGGAATTTTTACTGCTTTGACTGAAATATTATCACTATGGGTTGGTGCTAGTCCTGTCATTTCAGGATTATTATACTTTATTATTGGCGATATAGTACTTTTTTTATCACTGATTGCTTATGTAATATTAGAAAGAGAGGTGAGTAACAATTAATATTTCTCATTGCATTAAATTAGTAAATAAAATAAGTTATTCGTCACTATTAGCTTAACATGACCAATAACAAATTAAAAAATCAAACTTTACTTTGCTTATTAGGTATTCTTTAAACATCATGTCGTAATCAAAACTCGAGATCCAAATGAACCAGAGTTCACAATAAATGATGAGATAAACTTTTCTGGAGAACATGTTTCTTATTCGCACATTTTTAAAAGAATGTGGCAATATGGACTGAGTATGTTTCTTATATTTTTTATAACAATGACAGTCTATCCATCTGTAACAGTTTTAGTAGAAAGCCAAGGAAAGGGTAAAGGACACTTGTGGAATGGTAAGTTTGTGGTGCTTCTAATATATATATATATATATATATATATATATATATATATATATATATATATATACTAAAGTAATTACGTTTGTACTTAAATGATTTCAATTATTCCAGATGTTTACTTTGTACCTGTTGTTAATTATTTGATATTCAGTTGTGCAGATTACACAGGTAGAATTTTATCAGGATATTTTATGTGGGTATGTAAAGAAAGTTAATTTTTTATGATATTGAGCGTAAGTTCTAATTTTTTTCTTAAAAAGACAAATGTATATATATACATTCTTTTTAGCCAAATAAAAAGCCATGGTTGGTGGTGCTTTTAAGTTTTCTAAGAGTACTGTTTATACCTGCATTTTTGTTTTGTAATGCTCAACCTCGCCATCATTTACCTGTCTACTTGCATGATGATATATATTATATCATATTGACAATTTTATTTGCATTTAGTAATGGATACCTTTGCAACATTGTGTTTATGCTTGCACCTACGTAAGTAATACAATTATCAGCTTAGAAACATTTATGTAATAATGCAAATTTTATTGAATGATTATTTATTTTTTATTTTTTTAGAGTTGTTGATTCAAAAGAAAAGGAAGTAGCATCTGCTATGCTAGGTGCTTTTCTAGGAATCGGAGTTTCTGTAGGATCATCTTTAAGTCTTTTGATGGTTAAAATTTTATAATCATTGTCATGTTATTGAATCCAGTTACACTGCCAGAAAATAAATTTCATTAAGGTGGTTCTTCTTACATGAAACCAAAGTTTATAAATTCACTGTAAAATTTCAGGATGGGTAACAAACTCTGAAATTTTGAAAAAATCCTGTGATCTGACATTTTAAGAATTAAGGGAGAACACCTTGAACGGGCTAAAACAATATGTATCTTCCGCAATTTTTTTTCTAAATTTATTGACTTAAAAGAAAATTTGTAGTATGGAACTTCAATGTCTAAATATTCTGTCTAAAAATTCTAAATATTGAAAATTTTTTACTTATGTCTTTTAAAACGGTTTGACCTGAAACGAACAAAAAGAATAAAAATATTAATTAAAGAACGCTGGAGGTAAAACAACATGTTACCAGGTTACCAGCTTTCTACAGCCAATCAAATGTCAAGAACGCTGAAGGTATAACAAATACGTCGTTAGACATGAAAAAGCCTAATAACAAAGTGTACCTACAAATTTTTTAAAATATTACTAAAATGGAACATTTGAAAAAAATTACGATTTTAACTAACAAATTTTTGTTGAAAAATGTTTGTAGATAAAATTATTTTTGTTCAATCAAAAAATTCGTATGTGCAGTTTGTTAGATTTTATCTTGTAGAAGATAACAGTTTTTAATTTTGTATCCAAATCAATCCGTTTGAAGATAGCCCCGTGGTGCCGCTGAAAAATGGGTTACTTTTTTGTTGAAAAAATAAAATTAAATTTTTTTTCACTCATAATATTTAGGCAAGAATGTCTTGTATACAAATCGTTTAATAATTTAACTAATTGAGAAAAAAATAACTGAACAATACATATCAATTTACTCCATTCTGAGGAGACACGCTTAGGTCAAAACCAAAAAAAAGAATTTACTGGAGTCTAAAAACTTTTGATATTTAAAAGCAGTTATTCTGAAATTTGTTTAACTATATATACGTGTCATATTTTAAAATTTACTATTGTAAAACTTCAAAATCTTGATCCTCCTACACATCACGATAAATCACTATTATCAATTCGCCTGGATAAGACCTACCAGTGGCGTCGCCCGTGCGGCCAGTTTGAGAAGCTTAGGTAGTGGGTTAAGAGCATAAAAATACATATTGGAAGTGAAAAACAACGCAAAAAATAGATTTAAGACAAAAAGAACTACATATTGTATTATTATTTAATCTATTTAAGAATTGTCATTACATAAATTACCAGAAAAAATACTAATTAAAATTTCTTTTCGTTTTTTGGTTATTTGTATAGCCAAAATCCTTAAATAACTTTAATAATAGTTCAATGGCTAAGTTTTATGTCTGAAACCTCTCTTTTGGTAATATTCTCAATTTTTACTATACGTGTTCTCATACTTTTAACCCACTACCTAAGCTTCCCAAAGTGGCCGCCACCGGTAGGTCTGATCCAGGCGAATACCATGTTTATTGGAGGAACTTTGCGGCGTGCATGGTTCTAGGTAACATGATAAGCGAAATTTCTTTTGACATGTACTAAAAATTAAGTGAAGCCATTTTTAATTACATTTTTTTTCGTAGATCATATATACTATTTTTGTATTATTTTATTATTAATAAACATTTTTTTAATTGGTTGGATCACCTAAAAAGATAAATAAAAAATTTCAACGAAAAGGGACTTCACTTAATTTTTAGTACATTTCAAAAGGAGTCGAATAACCGTCGCAAAAATAATTTCGCTTACCATGTCACCAAGAAGCATATACGTTGCAAAGTTCCTTCAATAAATAGGGTATTGACAACAGTAATATTATATCATAACGTGTAGGATCAAGATTCTAAGGTTTTACAAGTATTTATAGTAAAAATTTTCGAAATGATTGCTTTTAAACATACAAAGTTTTATGGACATAAACAATTATTTTTTAGTTCTTCCACCTTAAGGGGGTCGAATAATTTTCGTACTTCTATTTTTAAATATTTGTACATTTGTAACGCACGGAAGTTGTTGAAAAACTAAGCATACATTTTACAAGTTATGAGGAAACTGTATGTGTAAAGATAATAAGATAATATTAGGATACAAAAGTTCAAAAAAGTTATTGTATAATATATGTGAAAGTAAAGAGTATATGTGTACTATACATTTGAATTACAAATAAAGCAGTACAAATTGTTTTGTATTAATTTTTTAGTTTTAATTTTTACACAAAAGTTATTATAATGATACGTTTCTCAAACTTTTAACAAATTTTTCCAAATAGTCTATTTCTTCTTGGAAGGACCACCTTGAATATTGCATCAAAATTTTGTTAACTATGATATCAGTGATCAAGTTAGCAATTTAGTAGTTATTAATAATTAGAATTTATTACACAATGTTATGCAAATAAAAGAGAAATACTATCAAGATATGACAACGTTTATTTACAATGAACGCACAAACATTAGTCTTATTTTTACACTTTACCGAAAACGTTCATGTATGAATACTATGTATTTAAAAAAAATTTTAATCTGTAAATAGTTATTTTAGTTTAGATCTATATGTAAGAATGTAAGTGTTATTTATGACTTTTATATTACATTGTAAATGATACCACACAATTATTCTATGTATATATATGACTGTGTAAAATGTTACGTATGCATTCATACAAGTATAATTATAAAACTCTGTTTATTAAAAAAAAAAGATTTACTAAAAAACTTATTAAATAATGAGAAGGTTATTAAAAATAGATAATTGCAAAAAAATATATACTATTTTAACATGGTTTTTTATTTTCTAACATACAATATCAGTAAATAATAGTACATTGTGCAACAAGAGGAGAAAATAAGCTATTTCTAGCGTGGGTGAGGTGTTCAGCACGAGTCGACGCCCTCGACTCCGACTCGTGCTGAAAACACCTTATAGTCCAGTGGAATTAGCAGGAAAAAGTGCAAAATTCAACATCAAAAGGTACCCAGAATTTTATTGCAGGAACTTATAGAAAGCATGTCTAAAAAGATAATACGTATACGTGCCCACTCCTAATTTTTTGACTGGAGCTCGTGAAAATCAGTAAAGTTGGCCAAAACAGGTTTTTGACTTCTAGCAGTGAATACGAAGCTAGAATCGGAAAAAGTTCAGAATAAAACTTGTAGGTATTGGAGATACCTACAAAATGAGACGGGGTGCGTTAATTTTCATTAAATTGTTGATTAACAGAAGCTAAAAAAACGTTATAAACCGCCTTTTCTTGAATTATTTTTCAATCAGAGAAAAACAATGCTTGGGCTTTGAAACTTTGGTATAATAAAGTCTTTATGATGCTTAACCCCAATAACCAAAGTTGCTGTAGCAAAATAGCAGCAATAGTTGCTCTGTCAGAATTGCTATCAATTTGCCGTAAAGTTGTTATCAAGTAATGATCGATGTCACGACTTGACGCAAAATTGCTGGCAAATTCGTAGCAAGTACTTGTCGCAAATTTGTTGTCAAATGAGGACTCAGATTGCCTGCAAATTGGTATCATTATATGCTACACAAATTGACGGCAATTTGATGTGTAGTTGCATTCATAATAAATGCATTAGTTTTCAAAAAATTGATAACAAAACACAAACAAATTTTGTTATTAATGAAAAGTCGTATACAGAACGTACATCTGTTTAAAATTAGTTTGCCACAATTAGTAGAAATAAAATTAAAAAATTATAAAAACCTTATCAATATTCGTCAAAGTAAACTTCAGCCAACATAAAAATTACTAATGTTTCATCATGAAAGGAAACCCAATTCTTTATTCCAGTTTTTACAAAAGTCTACACAAAAAGAAGATTGTGCCTGTAAAATTGATATTATGAGTATGCCCGGTCTTTCACAAACCTAAAATCGCGTTTTACAATACTGGTCGGGGGTTTTACGCTACCAAACGCCAAATTTTGCTTATACTTTCTCCCCCGGCTCGCTTGGTTCGCATATCTTTTGTTTCTGTTTGCACCATAGTAATGGGAAGAACGTCGACAAAAGTCCCTCTTGATCGACGAAAAACCGCTGCCACTCTGACTATGTATTAAATTTTTCCGCACAAACCCCTTTCCGTGTAGATATGCAAAATTAATTTCTATACGTAAGAATATAGACATCAAAATAATTAATTACTAAAATATATTTACAGATTTATTACTAAAAATAATGTTTACCTAATTTTATAGCAAAGAAATAAATATACTGCTTCAAGTTTATAATTTAAAAAGTCATAGGAGCATAATAGGCCAGGAGAATTAAGCCCGAAACGTACCGTAGCAAATATGACTCTAACGTACAGGAAATTAGTTATTAGTGGAATTCGCTCACAAATAATATATATAATGAAAATAAAATGTTCCTCCGGCTTAAAAAGGTGTGCTAGCTACAGGAAAAATCGAGAAGTGAAAAAATACGCAAAAAACGCACTTATTTTTGCATATTTTCCTATATAACTTTGTAAATATGCAATTTAGGGAAAAAAATAATACTAATAAATTTGTTTGTTATAAAATTCTATACAAGATAGAAGTGGTTTAAAATGCGTACATATGAAATTTTCGTTGCAAAATAGTCATCAAAGTCGAAAAAAATAGGTAAAAAGCAAGGTCATTTTCAAGCGTTCGTCTCACAGTTAAGAAATTATCCAAATCTACTGTCATTGCGAATTTTAGTACTTTAAAATAGTACAAAATGAAATCCCGAAACCCGATCCAAATCGGTCTGATAGTTTTAACATGAGACATTTGTTAAGTAATTATCGTGTAAAATATCATAATTTGTTTGCGTCAATTCTGGGGTTAAAGTTTGGCACTCTGATTAGCGTTAATTTTTTTACACATACTTGGACCTCTTAACTATCACGTAGAATCGTTATAATACCAATTTTCTTTTTTTAACGACTTCTGGAGCGATTTTAACAGTTGGTAAAATTTTGACTTTATAAATAAATTATTTTTCGAAGCGGTATTTCCCGTCGAAAAATATAATGAAAGCACCTAAAAAAAGTACTCGGAAAGACGCTTAATTTGAAAGAAAAAACGTTGAAATCGAACATATAAGTTCTGAGATATCAACTGCCAAAGACGGTAAGCGTTAGCTGCAAAACTATGTACAACGTAACAATAAAAAAAAATGATTTTGGTAGGTTTTTTCAAGAATTTTTCGAAGGCGTTTTTATAAATATTATCGCACGGGTGCTTTTTGTAGGAAAATTCAATGAATATCACCAAGCCGACCATCTGAGCGGCAAAACAGGAGGGGAGGGGATGAACTGCGGAACTTGAAATCGCGCGTTCAAAACGAGCGAGCGCGCTTCAGCTAGCAATATCTCGGCTTCTATGGCATTAATTTTGATGATTCTTTTTTTAAATCGATATACCGAATCGAGAGGAGCTTAATTTTCCGGGTCTCGTTGATTAATTATGGACTGCTGTCATGTTATAGATGGAGGGTTTTTATTGCACAAAATTGTATGGCCACAAAAGGAAATTTTTTATGTGATTCTTGATCGTTATGTAGCTTACGTTACGAAATACTATGCAGCGAATAGCTTTATTATATTCGACGGATATCCTGAAAACTTAAAAAATAGTACAAAAGGCGCAGAAAGACAGCGTAGACAAGCTAGGCAATTGTGTACAGAAATTCAATTTGATTTGTCGATGACAGCAACAGTAGCTCAGGAAAAATTTTTATCAAACGAACGTAATAAAAATCGGTTTATTTCATGTTTGCGTGAAAAATTGCAAGTGGCTGGTTTCCGCACTGAACAAGCTTACGAAGATACTAATCCTCTTATTGTTGAAACAGCTATATAGTATCCACTGATGAGAAGCCAGCCGTGATCGTAGCAGAAGATATAGATGTATTAGTAATTTTAGCACAAAGAGCGACTATAGATAAAAAAGTATATTTTTTAAAACCAAGTAAAGGAAAAACAGCTGAAAGATTGTATGAATCTACAGCTTTCATCAACTCATCTTTGAGAAATTTGATTGATTTCATTCATGCTTTTACTGGATGTGACACGACCTCGGCTTTGTATGACGGAAAAAATGTAGTAATTTAAAATTAAATGAATTAAGATATTTATGTTTTAAAAATAGTTCTACAAAAAAACGTTCAATTTAGCGATACTGCCACCCACCGAATTGGCGGCAACACAGTACTCATTTAGAGCATATTTTTAAGTACAGCAGTGGCTCGGCAATTCTTTAGATGCAGCGCACTGGGGTTGGGCCGTTAAAGATGATAAGCTACAGCCAATATTTACAAATGATTTACTAGTACCTGAAAATATTTTAAGAGATATTAGTTGTAAGTGTACGAAGGGCTGTACCAAATCTTGTAGTTGCGTCAAACATGGATTAAAATGTTCTGATTATTGCGCAGGGTGTCACGGGCAGTCTTGCAGAAATAGCGAACAAAATGTTACCAATTCTGATATAGATTTAGATGAAACTGAAAGCGAAACTGCCACCGATAATGATGTAGAATTAAATAGAAAAAACGAGCTATTAACGACGATTTTAGATGATTTAATTTCCGAAAGCGAAAACGGTGACGATGACATTGAACAAATTCCATGTAAAAAAGCGAAATATGTTGATTAATGTAAAAAATATAGATATATATTAAATACATATTATAACATTAAAATATTTATTGTTTTTATTCTTTTTCAAGACCTTATACCCATATAATCTAATATATCAAGGATGAAAGATAAGTTTTGTTTATTTATAACAATCTTACTACGTAATTATTTAAACTAATACATATTTGTAGTGAACACTAGGTACCTAGTATGGAAATTATTATTAGCATAAATTATTAGCAACATATAAAAACGTCAAATTACGAGTACTTGCAAAAGATTGGTAGGGATCCATAATTAATCAACGAGACCCGGAAAATTAAGCTCCTCTCGATTCGGTATATCGATTTAAAAAAAGAATCATCAAAATTAATGCCATAGAAGCCGAGATATTGCTAGCTGAAGCGCGCTCGCTCGTTTTGAACGCGCGATTTCAAGTTCCGCAGTTCATCCCCTCCCCTCCTGTTTTGCCGCTCAGATGGTCGGCTTGGTGATATTCATTGAATTTTCCTACAAAAAGCACCCGTGCGATAATATTTATAAAAACGCCTTCGAAAAATTCTTGAAAAAACCTACCAAAATCATTTTTTTTATTGTTACGTTGTACATAGTTTTGCAGCTAACGCTTACCGTCTTTGGCAGTTGATATCTCAGAACTTATATGTTCGATTTCAACGTTTTTTCTTTCAAATTAAGCGTCTTTCCGAGTAATTTTTTTAGGTGCTTTCATTATATTTTTCGACGGGAAATACCGCTTCGAAAAATAATTTATTTATAAAGTCAAAATTTTACCAACTGTTAAAATCGCTCCAGAAGTCGTTAAAAAAAGAAAATTGGTATTATAACGATTCTACGTGATAGTTAAGAGGTCCAAGTATGTGTAAAAAAATTAACGCTAATCAGAGTGCCAAACTTTAACCCCAGAATTGACGCAAACAAATTATGATATTTTACACGATAATTACTTAACAAATGTCTCATGTTAAAACTATCAGACCGATTTGGATCGGGTTTCGGGATTTCATTTTGTACTATTTTAAAGTACTAAAATTCGCAATGACAGTAGATTTGGATAATTTCTTAGCTGTGAGACGAACGCTTGAAAATGACCTTGCTTTTTACCTATTTTTTTCGACTTTGATGACTATTTTGCAACGAAAATTTCATATGTACGCATTTTAAACCACTTCTATCTTGTATAGAATTTTATAACAAACAAATTTATTAGTATTATTTTTTTCCCTAAATTGCATATTTACAAAGTTATATAGGAAAATATGCAAAAATAAGTGCGATTTTTGCGTATTTTTTCACTTCTCGATTTTTCCTGAAGCTAGCACACCTTTTTAAGCCAGAGGAACATTTTATTTTCATTATATATATTATTTGTGAGCGAATTCCACTAATAACTAATTTAATTATTAGGTTATTGATATTTTGATATAAATAATCTTCTAAAAAAATATAGTTTCATTTATTAACATAGTTAAAGCAATAAATGAATTAATTTTTATGTATGACTTATCATATCAATTTTAATATTAAAAAAATTCATTGAAATAACCTATAAATCGTTTTATTCTTCAAAATAAATTGAAACGTAATTAATAAATTATAAAAACTGAAGAAAAATTCTTAATGAAGTTTAAGCAGTATTTAGACTGATCATCATATGCGAGTTTTTGTCATTTCTTAACAATTCAGTTGGTGGTCGAGTGGGCTAAAGCGTTGATCAACTATTTATATTTTTGCTTTCATATAGTTCTTGGAGTCGTGGGTTCAAGTCCCAGCAGATATGTAGATTTTTTTTCATCTTTTTTTCGATTTATTTATGAAGACATTTGTATTTAATAACTAACTAGACATTTCTTTTTTGTTACACTACATAAAAATACATTTAAAATATTTATTTTCACCGAGCCTCATTAATTTGCATCAAATTTAAGCCTCCCATGATTGAAGGCAAAGTGATGGCAAAATGACAGCAACTTTTGTTATGCTCTTCTCAGCAAGAATTGTTGTCATTTTGCCTTCAGTTTGCTGCCATAAATTGAGTTCAATTCTTGATGCAAAATTTGCAGCAAATGAGGACTCAGATTGCCGTTAAATTTGCGTAAATCCATGACAAATCATATCCAGCAAGTTGCTGGCAAATTGTTGTACACTTGGTTATTGGGGAATATGAATACATTGTTTTAGCCCAAAATATTCTATTGTTATTGGAAAATTAATTTTGCAATTAAAACAGTCTCCGTAGAATTTAATTTCTACAAAGTTCGGGTCGTTCCGATCAGTGTTTGAGGTCTCATTTTCTTCCTAAAGACTTATACTATTATATGCAACTTGAATTTAAGAGATTTTCAACTTGAAACTTTTACAAAATGGCATCCAAAAAGGGTCATATATACTATAGCTATTAACTTCGCAGCGAATTGGCGTATTTTTTTTCTTCCTAGAGGTATCAGGTCCAAGGTACGGTATTGGCGTATAAATAATGAAAATGCTGGTAATGTACTATGAATTTTAAAAAAAAAAATTTGGCTCCTTGACTTTCCTGGAGCGAGATAGCTTTTTTCTTTGTTTATATTGTTATGGCCGTAATTTGCAGTAATAACTGCTGAGAAAAATACACGATATAGGAGAGTTCAAGAATCGATTTAAAAAAATTCAGATTCAATTACCGATGTAATGTTCTATACAAAAATCAATGAAGTACATAGAGGCATGTGCGTGACGGTCGCGACGTAGTGGTGGTAAGCAGCGGCAGTGGCGGTGTCGGTAGCTGCGGCGGTAGTAGTCCAGGGGCCCTTTGTGGAAAAGACGACGAGGACCTTAATCATCTTTTCTGGGCCTGCTCACGCTTTAATTCCCAACGCTCTCGTCTTCTCCGCTATCTCGCTAAACTCAAACTATTTCCCTCCTTCATTACTAATTCCTTTTTATGCAAATCACGCAATGACCGAAATTTTCCTTGGCTTCATATATCTGACTGCGATCTCCACATCTAACTTCCGCCTCCTTACACTCTCCGCTTATTCGGTCCGCTTCCCTGTTAGGCTGGTTCTGTAACAGCGTGTTTATGCGTGTTCGAGGATGTTCAAGCGTGTTTGTGGTAGATGGAATATCTAGTACTTTTCTAAAATACCAACTATAGAAAGAAAAAAAGAGCCAAAAAGAAGCAAATTCATCATTCTGTTCTGGTTCTTTTTTCTTTTTATAGTTAGTATTTTAAAAAATTACTAGATATTCCATCCCGCCCAAACACGCTCGAACATCCTCAAATATGCATAAGCACGCTGTTGTAGAACAAGCGTTAACACTCCTCAAGTAGGTACCTCTATTATTTATTCCACGGCACGTCTCCCTCACAGGAGACCGGAGTTCACGGTGAACCGTTCACCTCTAGCTGTTCACCTCTCCCTACTGCCCTTCTCCTAGGCCCGGGGTTTCCCCGTACCTGAGGGGAGGTCCTCGGAGACGCCCCTTTTCTTTTTTCTGTTTCAGGTCGTGAGCTTTCCGGATTTCACAGTCTTCTCATATTCATCTCTCCTGCTTTTATCCTATACGCATGTGCAGCATGCCAACCACTACCCATACGGCACGTAATGTTTCTAAAAGCTTTCGGTAATATTTCACTTGAAACATTACACCTTTCAGAAATATTTATACAATGTTTCATGGACCTTTCTGTAATGTTTCAGAAACATGAAATATCCGCTAACATGTCAAATGTAACATTTCAGATAGATTATAGAAACATTACTGTGACATTTGTGTAATTTTTCTGTAATTTTTAGATAGCGTGATTACTTTAATGTAATAATACCGAAATGTATCAGCAACATATCAGGTATGTTACTTTAATGTTATCGAAAGCTTTCAGTAACATTTTAGTAATGTTACTTTAACATTACTGAAAGGTTTTAAGTAATGTTACTGTAACATCACTGAAAGGTTTTAAGTAATGTTACTGTAACATTACTGAAAGGTTTTAAGTAATATTACTGTACCATTACTGAAAGGCTTCAATAACACCTCAGTAATATTGCTTTACAATCCTGTTAAAAATATGATATTGAAATAGATAAAAAAATGCATTTTCTTTTGGTGCTAATCTTAATCTTTAATCTTGATTATCGTTCTACTTATTAGATATTTAATCGGTTTCAATCTAATCTACTCATTTATTGACATTTATTTATGGATTTCTACGATAATTTTAGATTTTAAATTTTTTATATATTATTTATATACCTAGGTATTTATTAATCTGAAACAAATATTTTGCTTAAAATTATTTAATAAATGTGTCTGAAAGAATAAATCAATTAAAAAATTTTGACGGGGCTGGGAATCGATCCGAAGACATCTGCGTGAAACTCCAACGCTCTAACCGTTCCACTACAGAAGAACTTTGAAATCGATAAAAATAATCAGACTTATAATCTATAATTACTGGTCATGAAAATACTTTTATATTTCGTAAAAATAAACACCCACAAAGATGGCTGAAAATTACATTATCCTAAAATCGATAACATATTTTTACACTAGAATTCAAAGTAGAGTGTCGGTAAAACAGAGTTCTTTACTATATTTAGCTGATCATTTTTCTATTACTCATGAAACCTTTCTGGAATATTTCTGACATATAACACTTGCAACATTACGTGGGGAATGTTTCGGAAACATGTTACGTGCAATGGAATTGAAATATTATAACTGGTACGTCAGGGAAATAATTCTGAAACCTTTCTATCGTAACATCACATGTGGGATATCACATAAATATTAGGGGTGAAAGCTCATTTTTCTATTATTTATGAAACCTGTCTGAAATATTTCTGACATATAACACTTGCAACATTACGTGGGGAATGTTTCGGAAACATGTTACGTGCAATGGAATTGAAATGTTATAACTGGTACGTCAGGGAAATATTTCTGAAACCTTTCTATCGTAACATCCCATGTGGGATATCACAGAAAAGTTAGGGGTGAAAGCTCATTTTTCTATTATTTATGAAACCTGTCTGAAATATTTCTGACATATAACACTTGCAACATTACGTGGGGAATGTTTCGGAAACATGTTACGTGCAATGGAATTGAAATGTTATAACTGGTACGTCAGGGAAATATTTCTGAAACCTTTCTATCGTAACATCCCATGTGGGATATCACAGAAATGTTAGGGCTGAAAGCTCATTTTTCTATTATTTATAAAACCTTTCTGAAATATTTCTGACATATAACACTTGTAACATTACGTAAGGAATGTTGCGAAAACATTTAACGTGCAACGGGAATGAAACATTATAACTGATACGTTAGGGAAATATTTCTGAGACCTTGCAAACGTATGATCTCATGTGAGATATTACAGAAATGTTAGGGATGAAAGCTCATTTTTCTATTATTTAGGAAACCTTTTTGCAATATTTCTGACATATAACACTTGCAACATTACGTAAGGAATGTTGCGAAAGCATTTAACGTGCAACGGGAATGAAACATTATAACTGATACGTTAGGGAAATATTTCTGAAACCTTGCAAACGTATGATCTCATGTGAGATATTACAGAAATGTTAGGGATGAAAGCTCATTTTTCTATTATTTAGGAAACCTTTTTGCAATATTTCTGACATATAACACTTGCAACATTACGTAAGGAATGTTGCGAAAGCATTTTACGTGCAATGGAATTGAAAAGTTATAACTGGTACGTGAGGGAAATATTTCTGAAACCTTGCTGTCGTAAACTTCCATGTGGTATATCGCAGAAATATTAGTGGTGAAAGCTCATTTTTCTATTATTCATCAAACCTTTCTGAAATATTTCTGATATCTAACACATGCAATATTTTATTGGTAATTTTTCAGAAACATTTCACATACAACGGGATGGAAACGTTATAACAGATACGTCAGGGAAACATTTCTGAAACCTTGCAAACGTAAGATCTCATGTGAGATATTACAGAAATTTTAGGGATGAAAGCTCATTTTTCTATTACTCGTGAAACCTTTCTGAAACATTTCTGACGTATAACACCTCCAACATTACATCGGAAATGATGCAGAAACGTTTTGCGTGCAACATGATTGATACATAACAATTGAAGGCATCGATTCTAAAACGTCCTTAGCGCTCGGCTCGGGTTGCCGCTATATACAAATTGACGTCATGGTGACCAATTTTTAAATTTGCGGAAATGAATTTTTAAAAATAGTATCGTGCAGAGGATCAAAAATGGCAACTTTTTATATATATATATATACTTTGTTTGTATAATGTTTAGTATTTGAAAAAAAAAATAAAAACGGCAAAATTTTAAATCTTATTTGCACCACGTTTTTTAAACTTAACTCGCTGCAGCTCCGACAAATATGAACGGATCTTGCTCATTTTTTGAATAATCTCGTAAAATAGTCTAGCGCTGCTGATAAACTCATAGATAGTTAAATATTAAATATTTTTCTTTCAACAATTTAATTGCAAACCAGTGAGTTACCTTTTATATGGTTAAGTATATTCAACGAAAAAAAGTATCAAGGGAAGTTTAAGACTCAGTGAACTTTCACCGAGACATTTGTTTGTTAACATTTCAAGAAGTTTCTCAGAAAATTACAGATCAATTGGATGAAAAGTGGCAAAGATAGAGCGATTTTGTCAAACTTGCACGCTCCGCGCGAACATTATCGGGTCTGCGCGATACATGACGCTCGCAGCGTATGTCAGTCATATAATGCCGTTTACTTGAAGATTTGCTGTCCTTTTTTTTAAAAAATACATACTTAATCAAATCATACTATTTAATACTGTCGATTTATAGTGTAGAAGTCAAGAAAAATAAGTATCTGATGAAACAATAAGAAATTAAATAAACAAAGCAAAGGCAAAATCAAACGGCAGTTATTCATAAAGTTGTTGAATTTTTAAATCTTTGTACGAAAGTTTTAGAAATTATTGTTAATTTTAAATGTTATATACACTAGATAATAAATGGTTGTAATAAAGCGTTCAAATGAAATTCACACACATTAAAAAGAATATTGCAGCGTAAATGAATTGAATAGTAAATTACAATCTTTAAAAATATAAATTTCTGGGAAACATATAAATTTCACAGATTTTTGACATTGTTCAGTAAATTAGAAACTTCAAATAACTAATACTTATATTTATTTATATTTCTACATTAAGATTTATTTACAATTTATTCGCAATACATACAACGCGTTTCAAAAACATATTACTTTTTTCTTCCTTTTATTGTTTTTGTTTTCTTTTCTTTTTTATTAATTTTTAATTCTAATTTTTGCTTTTGTTCGTCGCTTACTTTTCTTCTTTTTGTTGAGACAACTTCCGTTTTTCGAACTTTTTTGTTACCATGTTCTTCTTTCACATTCTTTGTTTTACTGACAACAGTTTTAATAGAAGTTGTTTTTAAAAATTTTTCACCAAAATGTTGCCCATTAGTAGTACAAAATTGCAATAAATGTTTAAAATCCTTTTCTTTTTCTTTCGTTATTCCTACCTTTTTAGCTAATGATACTTTCGACAAATCTACTTCACTGCTGTTTCTTAGTTTAATTGTAATTGGATTGCCATCATAATCGTAATACAAATCAATTTGTCCGTTAGGAAAATTTACAATTCTAACAACTTTGCTTATTTTAATTACATTTTTCTGCAAGTCTTCGTCTTTCGCAAACAGTTTTTCATAATCTTTTACTTCGCACTGTGAAATAGCAACCATTTCGAATGGAGGATTTCTAGAATTTTTTATTAGTTGCACATAATCATTTTCTGTTTCAATTCTTTCTTGCTTTTTTTTCTTACTACCATAAAAAACGGAATTTCGGTCACACTGGCAGTAGGAATGCCCTCTAACAGGAAATAAATGTTGGATTTCTAATTGCAATTTGTAAGATAAAAATGAAAAGAATTTCAAATTAATGTAATTTCGATTTTGACCTCCTACAGCATCAGAAAATAAAAATATTTTATCGAAAACGTTTAGTTGTAGTTCTTTCCTTATCGCATACTCAACCATATTACATACGCTGTTGGCGCCCTTTTTTAAAATCCCTTCAAGGAAATGGAACATGTAACTTCGATCACTATCGAAAATGTGTAGATTAAACAAATACATCCAAACTAAACGACGAAAAAATTGAGAATTAACTGGTAGTTTTGGCAATGGCAAGTTTTGACCAAAGTCAAATGCACATTTTAGTACATTTACAGTGGACAACATTGAATTTTTTAAGTTTTTATACTTTTCAACTTGCACGATATGTTCAAATTACTCATTTTCTCGTCCTTTGTTAGTTTCATAAGTAAAACAAAGATCACATACATCAGTACGTGGCAGACCAATAGAGAAATTCACAAAATGATTAAAATAATTAAAATATGTTGTTTTATCAATAGGAATAGCTTCACTCCCTGTTACAGCTGCATAAAAATCCAAAAAGGAAAAATAGAGTGAATGTAATGTTAACGATGTATCAAGAAAATAGTAAAGCTTTGAGCTTTCTCTAGTATAATGTGACTCAGAATGCGGAAGGCTTTTACAATGTTCCAGAATTAAAGTTTTGACATCTTCAGTTAGCTTTACCTTGTGATTATCTTGCTTTCCTCTATTATCAGACATCGGTTTGCCACTTACTATTTTTTCTTGAACCGTTTTTATTCTTCGTTCTCCAATTTGGAAAATACTGCAAACAAACTTTCGACAAATACGATACTAGTGCTTTTGTAGTAACAATGAAATTGCCACTGTAAACGTTTTAATTCTTGTGTCGATTCTTTTCTTCCAATCATATTTTCTAATATTGTATTCTGTACTTGAAAATCTCCACTGCGCCAAAATTTATGAAACATACTTTTTTGCCATTCATGATCTACTTTTAAAAAACACTTTTTAGGACAACAATTTTTTATTTCTGTGAACGTCTTTTCAAGCACTTTCTTTCCACTAACTGATTCATATTCTAATCCCTATATAAAAGACGTTTGGAAATCATCATTTTATATATACGTATTAATGAAAAAATTTATTTTACAAAATTGATTACAGCTTCATTTTAAATGATTTGAAAATAGTGTATTTTGACACGGGTGTGGAAGTTGATTAACGCATGGGATGCATAAGTAATTAAATTAATTAGCCTCAAATTGTTTATTTACATAATATTTCACAACAGCATAAAACTTTAGAGAGTTCTTCGTTTTAATTAATTTCGAGTTTTATATACATGTCATTCAATCATATTTGCAACAGAAATTCTTTTTTATAACACGTCTTACGATATTTTACTTACCTTATTTTTACAACTTTTATTAATAGTTTTTTTCCATGCATGCTCATTTCTAATTCTTTTACGTCCTATATTGATCGACATTATGCTTATAATTTATTTAGCAAATAAAACGTTTTTTAAAAAGATTAAAGAAATTAACAAATTTGTTAATAAATGCAGCTTGTAAACGAACAAGAAAATCAGTGTGATTTCAATGCGAAACGAGTTCGACTTTGTTTTGTTTATTTCAGGATAACTTTTATCATGTTTCTTAAATTATTTCTTATTCTATGAGTGACATACACTGAGCGTCATGTATCGCGCAGACCCGCTAATGTTCGCGCGCCTCGTGCAAGTTTGGCAAAATCGCTCTATCTTTGCCACTTTTCATCCAATTCATCTGAAATTTTCTGAGAAACTTCTTCAAATGTTAACAAACAAATGTCTCGTTGAAAGTTAGTTGAGTCTTAAACTTCCCTCGATACTTTTTTTCGTTGAACATACTTAACCATATAAAAGGTAGCTCACTGGTTTGCAATTAAATTGTTGAATGAAAAATATTTAATATTTAACTATCTATCAGTTTATTAGCAGCGCTAGACTATTTTACGAGTCTATGTAAAAAATAAGCAAGATCCGTTCATATTTGTCGGAGCTGCAGCGAGCAAGTTTACAAAAACGTGGTGCAAATAAGATTTAAAATTTTGCCGTTTTTATTATTTTTTTTCAAATACTAAACATTGTACAAACAAAGTATATATATAAAAAGTTGCCATTTTTGATCCTCTGCACGATACTATTTTTTTTAATTTATTTCCGTAAAATTGCAAATTTTGGTCACCATGACGTCAATTTTGATATAACGGCAGCCGGGCCGAGCGCTAAGGACGTTTTAGAATCGATGCCTTCAATTAGTACATTTCCGTAACATTACTGCAATGTTTCTATGGATGAAATTCATATGAAACCTTTTTGAAAGGTTTCTGAAAGATATCAGTTGAAACAATTCGATTGAACAATACCTGAAACATTACTGAAACATTACCAATGAGCGCATACCTTTCGGTAACATTACGTGCCGTGTGGGTAACCACAAGTAGAATAGAATAGTCCAGGGGCTGGGTATTTTCTCGTATGCACCAAAAGCGGAGAGGATATAAAGTATGTATCCTTATGTATCTTTTATCGTAGAATCTAAATAAACTGGACAGAATATGCCAGTAGTGGCACAGTTTGTTAAAATGCAATTGTTTTAAACAAATAAAAAATAAAACAAACAAATTTAAACAAATAAAAAAAAAATATAATTTTGGATCGAAAGATTTTTTTTCATAAATATACGTCATTTACCAAAAGTGTAATATAACGGAGTTATGATTTTTTGAAGTTTTATTGTTATCATTTTTCATCAACTTTGAGCATTATTTTATGAAAACTTAAGGTACTATGTTAAATATTCTAACGGCCTTTTTGCTCAAAATAAGTAAAAAAATCAAATAAATTTTTTTTTAACTTACCCTAATGGGAATTTTTAAATGTGAAAAACTGTGACAAATGTGTGAAAAACTGTGACAAATGTGTGAAAACTGTGTTAAAACATGAGCATTCCGTGAAAAACTGTGAAATTGTGGTTACATTTGAAACGGGATTTTAAATTATTTCATAAATTTTGTCACAGTTTCTCATAGTTTTTCACAGTCTTTCACAGTTTCTAACATTTTATCACAGTTTATCACAGTTCCTCACATTTTATCACAATTTCTCACAGTTGTAATTTCCTTTATATGAGAGAATGTAATAAAAAGAAACGTGAGAAAATGTGAAAAACTGAAAAACTGTGAAAAAATGTAAAAAGTTGTGCATATTTGTTTGTAACAGATGTTCCAAAAGTATAGGTATTTTAACAGTTTTTCACACTTTCTCAAATTTTTTTCATAGTGTTTCATAGTTTATAACAGTTATCATTTCCACTAGGGTAGAAACTAAAATTTTTTTAATTTTATGAACCTGCGAAATGGTGCACCTTTCTGTCCTAATATACGCGGACAACCGCATGGTCGCCTTGAGGCCCTAGATTTAGAAGGGTCTTAGCAAGAAATATTGTCTACAGAACTTAAGTACTAAATCGTGTGGGATAATTTGTTTCTCAATAACAAACATTTGTTTAATGTTTTTTCAAATCCGTTAACATTTTTATTATTGTTATCTTGATAAAAAGTCGCTAGAAAAAAGTGTGATGTTTCAAAGACGCCACGCTCGAGATTGCGTATTAATTAAACTTTTATACAAGTAGAGCTTTATTGATCATTTTTCTTTAAGTTATGATTACCCCTTTCATTAAAGAATGATATAAAGTTTTTAAATTAATTCAAATTTTTAGATCTAAAATCGACCTATACGTCAACAATTTTCTATACACAGTATAACAAAAGCAATACATGTAAAAATAAATATAATAAAATATAATTGATTTATTTGATCTTATAAATGTAGATATTTATTTTGTTGTAAAATTAATAAATATGATCCTCCCTAAAAAGGTTTCGATTCTAAAATTAAGTGTAGTTAATTTTATAAATTCTACGTTGTACACTCTATCGTGGGAAATTTCTGGTCGAATGCGTTTGAAATCCTCCAATAAGTGAAACCGTGCGTTCGATCCAATGAGATCCAATGAAATTGCAGTATTTCATAAAAACTCAAACGCATTTGACCAGAAATTTCCCATGTCGAGTGTACAATAAATAAAGGCATAGTTATAACTTGACAAACATGTATCAATAAATTATTAATTGTTTAAAAGTTTTATTAACGCGCGAGCATACGCATGGCGGGTTTGAGACACCACACTTCTTTCAATAATAAAAAGGGTAATCATAATTTAAGGAAATAGAATCAATACAGTACTACTTGTATAAAAGTTTCATTAACCCCGCGTGTCATCTTTAAGACTCCATATTTATTTAATAATAAAAGGAGTAATCATAACTTAAAGAAAAATAATTAATAAATTTCTACTTCTATAAAAGTTTAATTAATACACGATTACGAGCTTGGCACGTCTTTGAGACACCACACATATTTCGGACCGCTTTTTATCAAGATAAAAATACTAATAGAACTATTAACGGATTCGAAAAAGCATTAAACAAATGTTTGTTATTAATAAACAAATTATCCCAAACAATTTTAGTGCTTAAGTTCTGATAATATTCCTTGCTAAGGCCCTTTATCTAAATCTAGCGCATCAAAGGCAAATTACAAAATGTTTAGTTTCTAGGTTAAAAAAAATTTTATGTGATTTTCTGACTTATTTTGAGCAAAAAGGCCGTTAGCACTTTAAGGAGGTATGGTAACCGACCGCGGAGGGAATGCAGTGCGAGGAGAAATTTTAAATCCTGAATGCTGTGAGAGTGTTGTGCGTGAAAATGTAGAAACTACTACCCACATCTAAAAACATTAGACCTACGCTTCTAAAACGAATATCGCAATATTCCGCGGACTTCATCTCGCCCATGGAGTAAGAGTACTCTTACTCCATGATCTCGTCATTACTCGAAAACACGTCGTTAAAAAGTTTTGAAAATTTGACACTATACCACTTAAGATATCTAATTCCGCACGGCTTAGCTACAAAATTTGAAATGCATTTCGTAAAATAATAAAAACTATAAAGTTAAAATATTATTTAAATCCGCGTATTTTTTCCTTCCATCGATAAAAGTCTGTTGGAAATTTTCTAAAAACTAAAAGTTTCAATTGCAGATACATTATAAAAGGTCTATTGAAGGTGTACGCAAAATTTTAGATCATGATTTTTTATGGAAAATTTTCTAGACGTATTTTTGTTACGGACACATCGGCGGGCGTTAACGCGTGTTTTGATTTCGCCATTCGTGTCTATTCCAGGCATTGTAGCGCTTAGAGTACTAGATTGATTTTATGTTTTCGCTTATATGTTTGAAAGTAATACGGTAACCTGGATCTTCTAAACGATAAATAATATGAAGAATATATGTACTTTAATTCGCAATGTTTTTTGTAAAATATTGGCTTAATTACAAAAAATGTAATAAACAAGTAAATTGTTAACAAGTGATTTGGACACTTAGGAAACTTCAGTTCGAGAAACTAATACCATATTCGTAAGTATCTCGATAAGCTACCCCAAATTTAAAAAAATGAAGCCTTAACCTCGTTCTGGAGCCGAGATACTGAAATCGAGGTATAATTTGAAGACACGAATCCAATTTTTCGCGCGCAGCGACCGCCGCTGTCGCTGCTATCCCCGCCACTACGTTATTTCTTATAAATGTGGGTAAAAATTATACATATGAACGATTTATTACGCGCTAAACCCGTTGGAGTGAAATAAATCACTCCAATTAGAGTGGATTTTTAACTGTAAATAAAGTGGAAATCTTGCACTTTTAAGTACAGTGAAATCTCACTCTACTTTAGCGTACATATTTTCCCTATGGACATCGACGAAGAACTAAAGTTTTTCAATGAAGATTCAAAATTAAAAAGAAATTTTAAAATTTATCTAATTATTTTTTTTGTTTTTATTTTATATCGATATTTCGATTTTTGAATTTTAGTTTTTCAAGTTTTTGGATATGTTAGAAATATTATTATAATTTTAGTATAATTGCATTTAAAAAAGCATAAAATTACTTATATTTTATAACCGCAAATTTTGAATCGACACTTTCTTTTCTTTTGATATAAACGAAAAAGTCATATTTAGTTTAAGCGGTTAAATCTCGGAAATGTATGATGTAGAAAAACAGCATTATATCTAAAACTTTCCGAAAAGGTAACTTTTTCCTATCGCTTATCTGATTTCTGTGTTTAGACGATGAAATTCTTTAAGTTTCAAGATATTTAAGTTTATATAAATTTTTTTTAATTTTCGTATTTTTATGAAAAATTGAAAATAAAAAGAAATTTAAAAATTAAAAGAAAAAATAAATTTAAATCATAATGAAAAAAGAACAGAAAGCTTCCTATTTAAAAACGGAAATAATAATACTTATAAACCCAACGCGCTTACAACAGTATCTTTAAGGAGACGTGGAAAAATGTAATTTAAACTAAATGTGCACTTTTAATAAAAAATTATCTTTTGATAAACCATCAATGATAAATCAGTACACATTTTTGTAGATTCTAATTAAAAAGAGATATAGCAATTTAAAATTAATTTATAAGAACAAAAAAAATTATATTAGAACGATTAATTTAGTTTGAGGAAGCTAAGTGCCGATGAATTGTCAGCGGTTTTTTTAAATTCGTAGAAAAATACCAGCTTTTTGACTATCTGTAAGCCAATACACCGAGAAGTTAATAGCATAAGTTATCGCAATAGTTTATACGGCCGTTTTTTGGTCGCCATTTGTTTTAAGTTTCAAGTTGAAAAATCGCGTAGATTCATGTTGTATATTATAATAGTATAAGTCTTTAAGAAGAAAATAAGACCTCAAACACTGATCGGCACGGTCCGAACTTTGTAGAAATTAGAATTTTCGAAGATCCCTTTTTTAATTGCAAAATGAATTTTGCAATAACAATAAAATATTTTGGGCTAAAAAGAATTTATTCATATTTAGCATCATAAAGACTGTATTATACCAAGATTGCAATGATCAAGGATTGTTTTTCTCTGGTTTAAAAATAATTCAAGAAAAGGCACCTTTTAATGGTTTTTAGCTTCTGTAATCAACAATTTAATGAAAATTAATGTACCCTGGCTCATTTTGTACGTATTTCTGATACCTACACAAAATTAGGAGTGGCACATATACGGATTATCGTTTTAGACATGCTTTCTATAAGGTTTCTGCAATAAAATTTCGGGTACCATTTGATGTTGAGTAAAATGCTAATTCCACTGGACTATTACCCGAGTCTGAAACACCTAGCTTTTCTTACGTGTTACACACCTTATTTTTTGTTAACGAAGATAGGGTCTTTATGCCTGGGACTTGTGAGTTAGGTAGAGGGTTGTACATTTTACAGTCGTGTACAACACAGTTGAAAATTTTTAATTAGTAAATAAACCAAATTAAAATTGGAAATAAAAATGTAATATATAAAATTTAAGAAGAAATTCAATGCTTACGTGTTTCTTTCTGAAAGGGGCAGAATTGCTTAAAAATACCAAAAACATTTGGTACGTACCGTCCAGATGGTCATGAACTCGGTTCATGAACTTATATTGTCTTTTTACTCGATTTTAACGAAGCGGAAAAAAGTCCATTATTTCCCGCTTCTAGCGGGAGATATATAATATTCATTATTTCCCACTCTGGTAGGAGATAATAAAATTGTCCCCACACCTACACCGAAAGTACCACTTTTCCTCCCAGACGCCTGGAGAGAAATGTGTATTTTCGGTGCTGGTGTGAGGAAAAATAGTATATTACGCATCTAGGGAGGTAAAATGGCGACCCCATAGCATGTGTAAAATGCCACCCGAGCCAAAGGCGAGGGTGGCATTTTACACGTGCTATGGACTCGCCAATTCTTTATCTCCCTAGATGCGTAATATACTATTCTTTATTTCCCGTTCTAGCGGAAGATAATAATTATCTCTTATTGCTATTTTTTTCACACTTTTGTCAAACTCGCTCGAAATGCACAATTTTCTGTCCATACTTTCAGGCATGAAAAAAGGCTGATTTCATGCCTGTGTTGAAAAAAAGCATATATAATTAATGGTCCAGTAATATTAGATTTATTCTAACAATTAATAAACAAAAATCGTTTTACCAAGGAGGATAACACAGGCCGACAAAATTTTCCTGAACCAATAACCCAGAGACCAGACCATACTTTTCCGAAGGTTTTTGGCACGCTGAATCCAAATCCGGCATCAGAATTGCTCTATCACCTCAGGTTTTCGAGATATCCTAACCTAAAAGTGCAAAAATCACCGTTTTTGGCTGTTTTTGAGGTTATGTTATGCCGCTAACTGATTTTTTAATACAAAACGATCAGCGGCATCTGAAAGTACTAGTCTTGCCCTTCAAAATTCATTTTTGCTTGTTTCGATTCGACTTTTCCTTCTCGAGATATATCGCTTTCAATCTGTAATGTATCAGTGTTTCTTATCTACTAGACATCCTATCCCATAGTTCCGTTTATACTCGGATAAACAAACTCTTCCTGATATTGCTGTCAAACCGCTTGCAAATGCATACCTGGTAGTTTTTGGGGTCACTGATCACAAATCTGGAGTCAGAATCTCCGAATTCAAAATGGCGGATCCAATATGGCGGCTATGATTACCACGATCCGTAGTAAGTCACAAAAAATCCCGGAAAAGCTCTGGAGATCGGTTACTCGGGGGTTTTCAGGGTCGCTGATCTGAAATCTGGAGTCAGAATTTCCGTATTCAAAATGCCGGATCCAAAATGGCGGTTATGATTACCACGATCCATAGTAAGTCACCCAAAACACTGGAAAAGCTCTGGAGATCGGTTACGCGGGGGTATTCGGGGTCGCTGATCTCAAATCTGGAGTCAGAATTTCCAAATTCAAAATGGAGGATCAAATATCGCGACTATCGTTGCCAAGGGCCATAGCCATAGTTGACCAAAATCTTGGAAATGGTCTTTTAAGTCGTCACTTGGAAGTTTCCCGATTCTCCGAGCTCGAATCTGCAGTCAAATATTCCAAGTACAGAATACCTACTGACCCACCCAATATGTTACAAAATGACGGATGTAATATAGCAGCTAGTCTTACATAAAGAACCTCACTTTGACTTCTTATGAAAACGTTGTCGTTTCTCCTGAAACGATCGTTTATATGACTTGCGCCTATAGACAGTCGATACGTTATGTCTATGCAGAGACCAGCAGTAGTCCGCCATCATCCGCTCATCCCACCTACCTTGAAAATGCCGCTCCTTTTGTTTGAAATCCTGATGAAAGCGTTCACCCATTTCTTCGCTGAATGCGCCATTATTCTCAGGAAAGTAGTCTAAATGAGAAAACAAAAAGTGCAATTTCATACTCATCAGGCACCCTAATTTTTGGAAATTCGTTAGCATCGTAGATACAATAGATTTGTACTTTGGATCTCGATAGTTTCCTAAAAAATTGTCTGTGACACTTTTGAAGCTCATCCAAGCATCTTTTTGTACGGGTGTCATGGTTTTTACAAAATCATCGTCTTTCATAAGTTTTCTAATATCAGGCCCAACAAATATGCCTTCTTTAAGTTTAGCATCCGACAAATGCTTAAACTTGGATGCAATGTACTGGAAACATTCGCCTTCTTTGTCTAAAGCTTTAGTAAATTGCTTCATAAAGCCAAGCTTGAGATGCAATGGAGGCAATAGGATTCGACGGGTGTCGACAAGACTCTCATGAATGACATTGTGTTCACCAACCTTCATCTGGATTCTTTGTGGCCAATTTTTCTTTACCCAGTGCTCCTGTCGGGAACGACTGTTCCAAAGGCAGAGAAAACACGGATGTCTCGTGTTTCCCGACTGCAAACCTACTAAAATATTTATCATTTTGAAGTCACCACAAATCAACCATTTGTGCTCATTATAATAATTGACTTTTTCAAGAAAAAATTGAAAGCTTTCGTACGATTCTTTCAATACGGTAGAATGGCCAATGGGAATTGCCGCATATTTATTTCCATTATGAAGCAGTACTGCTTTAAGACTATCTGTTGAAGAATCTATAAAGAGTCGCCAGTTCTCCGGCTTATAAACTTCTTCTATCTCATATAAACTAATCAAACCTTTAATATCGTTGCAATATACAAGGGAATTCTCTTTAGTAAAATACTTCACGAACTTATTATCTCTTTTCCTGTAGACGGAAATTTTTGTCCCAGGGGATAGAAGATTTCTTTCTTTGAGTCTGGAAGCGCATAGCTCTGCCAAATCTTTACTCAAATTCAATTCCCGCACAAAATCATCCAGAGCATTTTGATCAAAAAGTTGCGGTTTTCCGTCGTCAAAAGAAAATTCATCGTCACTGCTTTCGGCCTCGTCACTTTCAATCGTTTGCCTTTCTTGCTCCGCTTGTGGCTGAGGAACAGTATTTGTATTCCGTTCTATTTTTCCAATTTTTGGTGGTGTTACACTAAGCACCTTAGGATACACAAGCAAATGTTTATTTGTATGGTTTCTACCAGTTATATCACATCCACAAAAGTAGCAGTCATCATCATGATTTCTAGGTTCACGCCACACTACTGTTTCAATTACAACATCCTTTTTTATACTATTCCAGTTTTTCAAAGTTCGGCGACAATCTTCACAAATAGAATTAGGAACCCAGGGTTTATTTAGATTTCTCATAGGCGTTTGATAACATTCTTCGAACTGTGCTCTTATTGTATCACTGATGTTTCTACGGTAAGTTTCTGCCTCAAACTTTCCGCAAACATTGCAAAATTTATTAACTTTATTTGCGTACGGGATTCTCGACATTGTAGATGACTAATCCGTTAGCCTGTCGCTCAAACACGATCTCTAACACGGAAAGTCTTATGTTTCTTGAAAGCACTGAGTGATCTACACTGGATGTACATCAGATCCATACATGCACACTACGACGTTAATGTATCTAATACCGTATTGATTTATTTATGGGTTGATGACTAATCCGTTAGCCTGTCGCTCAAACGCGATCTCTAACACGGAAAGTCTTGTTTTTCTTGAAAGCACTGGCTGATCTACACTGGATGTACATCAGATTCATACATGCACACTACGACGTTAATGTATCTAATACCGTATTGATTTATTTATGGGTTGATGACTAATCCGTTAGCCTGTCGCTCAAACGCGATCTCTAACACGGAAAGTCTTGTTTTTCTTGAAAGCACTAGCTGATCTACACTGGATGTACATCAGATTCATACATGCACACTACGACGTTAATGTATCTAATACCGTATTAATTTATTTATGGGTTGATGACTAATCCGATAGCCTGTCGCTCAAACGCGATCTCTAACACGGAAAGTCTTGTTTTTCTTGAAAGCACTGGCTGATCTACACTGGCTGTACATCAGATTCATACATGCACACTACGACGATCATGTATCTAATACCGTATTGATTCAGATTTCAAACAAAAGGAGCGGCATTTTCAAGGTAGGTGGGATGAGCGGATGATGGCGGACTACTGCTGGTCTCTGCATAGACATAACGTATCGACTGTCTATAGGCGCAAGTCATATAAACGATCGTTTCAGGAGCAACGACAACGTTTTCATAAGAAGTCAAAGTGAGGTTCTTTATGTAAGACTAGCTGCTATATTACATCCGTCATTTTGTAACATATTGGGTGGGTCAGTAGGTATTCTGTACTTGGAATATTTGACTGCAGATTCGAGCTCGGAGAATCGGGAAACTTCCAAGTGACGACTTAAAAGACCATTTCCAAGATTTTGGTCAACTATGGCTATGGCCCTTGGCAACGATAGTCGCGATATTTGATCCTCCATTTTGAATTTGGAAATTCTGACTCCAGATTTGAGATCAGCGACCCCGAATACCCCCGTGTAACCGATCTCCAGAGCTTTTCCAGTGTTTTGGGTGACTTACTATGGATCGTGGTAATCATAACCGCCATTTTGGATCCGGCATTTTGAATACGGAAATTCTGACTCCAGATTTGAGATCATCGACCCTGAAAACCCCCGAGTAACCGATCTCCAGAGCTTTTCCGGGATTTTTTGTGACTTACTACGGATCGTGGTAATCATAGCCGCCATATTGGATCCGCCATTTTGAATTCGGAGATTCTGACTCCAGATTTGTGATCAGTGACCCCAAAAACTACCAGGTATGCATTTGCAAGCGGTTTGACAGCAATATCAGGAAGAGTTTGTTTATCCGAGTATAAACGGAACTATGGGATAGGATGTCTAGTAGATAAGAAACACTGATACATTACAGATTGAAAGCGATATATCTCGAGAAGGAAAAGTCGAATCGAAACAAGCAAAAATGAATTTTGAAGGGCAAGACTAGTACTTTCAGATGCCGCTGGTCGTTTTGTATTAAAAAATCAGTTGGCGGCATAACATAACCTCAAAAACAGCCAAAAACGGTGATTTTTGCACTTTTAGGTTAGGATATCTCGAAAACCTGAGGTGATAGAGCAATTCTGAGGCCGGATTTGGATTCAGCGTGCCAAAAACCTTCGGAAAAGTATGGTCTGGTCTCTGGGTTAAAAATCTTGTCGGCCTGTGTAATTAGATCAGAGAGCTTAAGAATAAACATTTATTATTTCAACAGTTTTTTAAGTTTTTCAATAAAACATGGTATACAAAACTTTTAAGGGTCACTGATATAATACCATGAAGTAAATAAATGTATTTATCTATGTGATTAATACGTTGTCCAAATTTCTAAATGGCCGATCCATAATGGCGGATTAATAGTATATTATGCACCTAGGGAGTAAAGTAGGCTATTGACGCCCGCGAGTGAGTTGCCGCCCGAGCGAAGCGAGGGTAACAAACTCGCAGGCGTCAATAGCCCTCATTACTGCCGAGTGCAGTATAGGATTTTTTATCATGCCCGGCGGAAAGTTGTTTGTGTTTAATCCTCGATTTCTGAGTCGAAAACGTCACATAACCTGTTTTATTCCCTGGCAACGGGGAATAAACACAATACTTTATGTCTGGGTATGAGAAAAAATACGTTTATAAACATATTAGGGCTGCATGAGGTATACGCATATAATATACTCAACCGTAATACATCCATAAGCGTATAAATAAACCCATCATTTTGGACCCATTATTTTAACTTTTTTAGATTTGGACAGCGAAGTTAGAACCAGTGACCCTTGAAATCCTTGTATACAATTTTTTTTTTGAAAACCTGCAAAATAGTTAAATTTATAAATGTTTATGCTTAAGGTCTCTGAGTTACCCTTGGTAAAGTACGTTGTAAAAATAGGCTTGGTAAAACGAGGGAAGCGAGAGTAACTATGACCTTATCTTTAGGTTTTTTTTTTTTTTTTTTTTTTTAACGTCGCCATGTTTGTGCTCTCATGTGGTGCTAATCGACGACGGGGATCTGCGGTGTGTTTGTAAACAAAGCACATGTAATTTTTACAGTGGTGCTTGTATCAATCGGCAGAGACTAGGATTCGAACCCGGGTCACCGGCGTGGGAATCCGACACTCTACCGACTGAGCCGCCGCAGGCCCCATCTTTAGGTTTTATTACAGTTTAGTTATCTTAAATTACAGCATATAAATAGATTTAATCATGGCACCAGCTAACTCCAGGGACAATTATATTCATATTAATTTTAATTGCTCTTTCCCCACACAATCATTTGCCATACTGTAATAAATATAAGATATTAAAAATTAATAAAGTTATAATGTAGCATATCTTTTATGATTCATTTTTTTAAATATATAATGAAAACAAATCACGTATTTTTAATTACAATACCTTCTAGAATATCCCTTAAATTTTTCAGCCTAATTCATTGAGATTCTTGACGCCAAATCATATTTGAGCAATTAAAAATAAGTTTTGAGAAAACATTATTCTTAAAAGGAAGATCATACGTTAAAATGTTATTATCTTTTTTTACATTAAAGATAAATAATTATCATTTTCTAGTACTAACAAGGAGAGTGTCACACCTCCGGGTCACAGAATTTGAGAATACTTTGGGAGGTGTTTACGGGTACCTAAAAATGAAGCGTAGCACCCGTAGTTTTTTCCAATGGTCCCTTTTTTTTATATATAAGTCATTATACACCAGCTGTGTATAATTGTAGTAAAGAGAAACACCTCTTCTTCACAATATAAGAGTGCATGTTTATACCTGAAAAAAATTACCCAAACAAACACCGAAACTAGATAAAAAAAGCTTTATTTAAGCTTTGCTACGTATAAAAATATTAATCTAAGTAAAAGTTATTAGCAATGGAAGATGGTGTCCGTAAAAACATGCAGAGTTATGTTGAGAAGAGGTGTTTATTTTGGAAAAAACTACGGGTGCTAGGCTTCATTCTTAGGTACCATAAAACACCCTCCAAAATATCATCAAAACCCGTAACCCGGATGTTTGTCACTCTCCTTGTAAGCTACCGACGTTCCATTCGTTTAAGCATGAAAAAAAAATATTTTATCAAAGTATACTGCAAATTTAATTGTTTCTTAAGAATGAAAATTTTGATTTTAAGTATGTAAAAAATTAAAGAAAGCAATTCCATAACACAAATCCGTTCATTAGGCATGGCGCAACAACTGGGGGTGCCCTGCCCTGCCCGGGCACCCACTCCTCAACAATTACCCAGTTACTGGGCGCCCAGTCGGACAAACCGCATAAGAAATAAATTATTAAATAGCATATGTTAAACTCAAATACCCCAGTGGCATCACTTTTCAATTCACAATAAATATCTAAAAACCAAATTCCCCAGAGAAAAGTAATTTTCAATTTACTATACATGTTTATACAACACAACCATAATCTTTAAACCTTAAGGCCCAAGGGGCAACACTTTTCAATTCACAATAAATATTTACACAATAAAACTATAATCTTTAAACCCCAATACCCCAGCGGCAGTATACTTTTTAATTTGCAATAAATATGTAACAGTGAAATTTCAAGTCATAAATCTTAAACCCAAGAAAAGTAAATTTTAATTCACAAAATAAAAAACAGAATTCCAAAAACCAAATACTCCAGGGAAGGGGATTACCAGAGAAAGTAATTTCTATGTTATAATGAATATTTACACAATAAAAACATAAGTATTAAATCCAAATACCCCACAGATAGCAATTTTCAACTTGTAATAAACGTTTAAATAATAGAACCATAAGCCGTAAACCGTAATAAATATAACCGCCTTAGGTGCATCAATAAATAATTTACAACACTGCAATTGAACGGTAAAAATTGATATACTGAAGGGTAACGAGTGCCTGGTATGATGGAGAACTCTTAATTGTATTTTTCAAATGGCAAAATTCGTATATAATGATTCATGGAATAGATTCCTCTAATAACGTTTACTTATTTAATTATTATTTGTAAAATATAATGTATATTACTGGTAATACCATTATGTTATTTTCCAAATTTATTTAAAAGTAATAATAAGAAGAATAGCTATAAGATATAAGAAATGAATATATAAATATTGTATAAATACCTATATAGTTTATTTAGTTCTCGATGCGTAGGGCGTTTAGGATTACAGTTGAGGATTTTGTTTTAGAGTTTTTAAGGGGAGCCCAAATGAAATTTCTGCCTACTTATTGCTAATCAGTGCGGGGTCAAATGCAATGGTTTCATATGTAGTTTTTCACAAGGAATTCGATAGCGCACTCAAAAATAATTCCGCCATTTTGAAAAACTTATCCTGATACATTTTTACTGCGCCCGCATTTGACGTGCCGCGGCTGCTTGGGCCGGCCCGGCCACGGAGTCGCATACGGCCAGGCGGCACGACATGGGCTCGCCGACTCAGGTTGGTATTGACTTGTTATTAGTATGAACAGCAAATTCCTCTCACGCGAACGACGATATTATTTTTACAAATGGACTTTTTATAACATACAAAATGCTACCCGTAATAGGAATACTGACATGCAACCTATAATATGCATTGTGTAAATTATTATTGAATGATTACTGTCGTTATATAGGTTTATTTACAGAGAGCCCCAATACATAAGTAATTATAGTTTTATATTCATCAATTCATTTCGGTGAAATGAAAATAACAAAAAAATTATACGTAAACCTTATCATATCTGATTGTTGTACTCTCATAAGCAGATATATTATTTACGATCATAACATACACAAAATATCATTACAACTGCAGTATTATTATTTACAGACACTATATACAACTATATACAACCATATACTATACAATAGAATGAAGAATGTGAAATGCATTACGTGAAGTCGAACTCAGAAACGATATAGATTTCAGAACATCCCTGCACCATACATAACACCTTCGTTCTCGAACAGATTCTTTTCCTGTCTACATTTAGCCAAAGCTACGATTCTCCGGGCCTTTTTGTATGTTTCAGATGTTTCTATTACGCCCCTATTGAGTTTACGCTCGTCGAAGCTTTGCGCTACCGACAGTCTGTATTCTCCGATTGACCCCACTTGCTTCATAAGTTCTGTGATGTTTTTTTTACTCCCAAATTGTTCTCACTGATGGCAATGGAAGCTGCGAATTTTACTCGCGCCTTGGACACAAACACCTCCTTCAAGCACTTATTCAAAATTACGCTGTGTTAACTTTCATTGGCATTTGGCGTCAAACATCTAGCACATCTTATAAGTAATGCTTCGTCAGTTAGCCGTTCATATAGAAGGAGAACTTTCTCAAAGCATAGATCATTCAATGGCGTCCTTACATTATTTATGTGAGGACTCGGCTGCTTCTTTGCTAGTGCAGATTGGTATAGAAACACCCAGACGAATAACCTTTAGGACATTTCGAATGTTGAGGATTCTCGTCAGAAGAGACTGCGTGGTATATTGAAGCGTAGATTGGATCTTTCATCGCCCGTTTTTATTATGAAGATTTATATGATTTCTGATACGTTCACACACATTAGAATCATAATGTTCATATACGATACAATTGAATGTCTTTTTACCTGAACCTCGCCTTTATTTCTGTATATAGCTTTCTTATAGTACTCGGCAAGCTTTCTAATGGTCGTTTCCTTTAATTCACCGTGTCTTCTCCCTTCCAAAGTGACTTTACGTGATTTCTCTTCTTTTACAATTTTTGTAAGACCATTGTATAATCTGAATAAATTAGGTAAATGATAATTGTTCATAAATGTTATATAATATTGTTCATTACATATTTTCCGTATTCTTTATCATTCAGTAAGTATACATTATTATTTATTATTATGAGTATTATTATTATTATCATTACTGTTACTGTTACTGTTACTGTTACTGTTACTTGTTGTTGCTGTTGCTGTTGCTGTTGATGTTGCTGTTACTGTTGCTGTTGCTGTTGCTGTTGTTGTTGTTGTTACTATTATTTTTATTCGTGTGGATTCAAATTTATAATTATAGATGTATTTCCGTATAATTTAATTACACGATTCTTTTTTTCCATACTCTATTATCTATTTAGTTTTCAAATCTCTATAAATTTTGTATAAATTATAGAAAAATGAATTTCACCTTTTTCCTACGTGGTTGATGCGCATAAAAAAAATTAAAAAAAACGTTTAAAGAACGTCTTTAAAGGCTTCTATAAAAAAATTTTTGGAAATATTCCACGGCCAAAATGACGTTTAAAGGACGTTTTTATAACGTCCTTTTGGACATTAAAAAAAGACGTTATGTCGTCTTTTTTAAGACGTCTTAATGACGTCTTAATAACGTTTTGTCTTATCAGGGCGCATTCTTCTTTTGTAAGCGGATATTCAGAGCCATAAATATTTAGACTGGAGAGGTGGTTGAACGTCGTAGCATCTCCGACTGAAAGCATCGTCGTCAATCGGAAACCATAATCCATTGAGCGTTTCCATATAATCTCAGCTGCCGACGTTTCCATAGCTCCAGAGGATCCTGAGTGATTTATTGGGCAAATTTTCGCATGTCCTTGGAATCAAAAAAAGAACTCAGGAGAATCTTCGCCCAAATCTTTTATGACATGAGCACACGCATCAGAATTTTGATACTAATTCGAAATCAATAATAAATCCTGACAACAAATCACATACATCTTTAACAATATCGGCTGGATTTTCAGGAACTGTTTTATCTGGATATGTCGAATTTTCCATCTCTGTATTATCACACTTACTGTTTTTTTCGGAATCTTTGTCAGTTAGATGGTATCTTTCCTCAGTACTTTCAATCCGACTCGATTCACCCTACAGATCCAGTCTAAAATTATTTGAGTCGATTTCTCGACGCTACTCTCAAGTAATTTCGAATATCCATGGAATGCTGTTTCCGAAAATGGCTGCATACCCATGATCGTGAAGAATTGTTCGATACCGGCATAGCCCTTGCCAATATAACTAAACGCGGTACTCAAACGTAAATTTATGTCGAATCCTGGTCTTGTCGATCTACCCTTTTCAACTCGCTTAGATGTATAGACCTCGGATTTCTGAATTTGTAAGCCTCTCATCTCGCAATGATCGCAATTTAGAACGATTTTATGTATGAAACCATGTCGCTCATCGGATAATGCAAATCTAAGAGCAGCCTCTTCGCAATCGGCACATTTTGCATTTGTCAGTAATGGCAGTAACTCTACGAAATCTAATAAGATCTACATTCATGTTTATATTATATACCGTCAGAACTCTTTTCAGACAGCCGATCGAATTTCTTGCGCCCCATTAGCCAGATGTATTGCGAATTGTTAGCAATTTGACATACCCGTTTTGCTATCGATTTCCTTAAGTTTGACGTAAAACTGCGCCCGTATATGCTGGAAATTTTGTATCAAGTATTGAAGTAAATTATGAGGGCAAAATGAAGGCAAAATTACAGCAACTATTGCTCATGATGTGCAGGCGTATCGTAGGTATAAATTGCTATCATATTGTCGTCACATTTCTCAATTTTTATGTTACACAAATTTCGATCAATATGCTGTTATTAATTTTCTCCATATCTCTCTTGCACTGTCGCATATACGAGTAATTTTATTGGATATTATGTGATTAATATTGAAAATAAAATAATGTAATATATTAATAATATTGAAAACAGGTTAAAAGCAAATTGATGTACAAAACTTGCAGCAACAGTTATACATCAAATGTAAGTAAATCTGCGTCAGTATATGGCAGCAATTTGGTGGCAAGCATTTGCAGTCAATTTTATGGTACATTGACATCAATCCTTGATATTCGTCATTTCTTGAGCGCAAGTTGGAAGCAAATTGCTAACAAACATTGCACAGCAACTATTGCCGATATTTTGCCACGGCGAGCCTGGCTAATGGGGCGGATACGCATCGTCTTTTCCACTAACGTATTTGAAATGTCTCCGCCATTTCCTACATTCTCCGGTATATTTGCCACCTTGTTGCCTTCTTGTTCTCGTCCAACTGATTCGCATCCCTCGACTTCTTCTGCTTTCCATCTTTTAGCGACAAGGTCACGAAAAAATTAGTTTTTTTATTTCAGAGGAGCCATTTGCAAAATTCAACACATTTCTCCACGAATAACCTAAACGACTGCTCACGAAAACGCGGAAGCTTCAGTAAATCAATATGCTCCTGGAATGTTTTTCTTTTTCATTTGTTTTACTTTGAAATACAATTTTTTCGCGTTTGAAATATTCACGTAGTATTGCATAATGAAGTTATGATGATGAGGGATGATGATAATAGTGACCACAATGATAATAATAATAATAGATATATTATTATTATTATTATTATTATTATCATTGCTTTCATCATTATATTTTATAAAATTCGAAACCCTGCACGAATCGACCGATAACTCGTTTCACAAATATAAAATTTGTCGATTCTTATTGCTTATACATTGGGTTTCTTAACAAATAAACCTATATAACGACAGTAATCATTCAATAATAATTTACACAATGCATATTATAGGTTGCATGTCAGTATTCCTATTACGAGTAGCATTTTCTATGTTTCGAAGGCAACATCGTTTACGTCGTATTCGAGTATTCTCTCTAGAATAAAGTTGTATATTATAAAAAGTCCAATTGTAAAAATGAAATCGTCGTCCGCATGAGAGGAATTTGCAGTTCATACTAATAATAGGTCAATACCAACCAGAGTCGGCGAGCCCGTGCCGCGCCGCCTGGCCGTATGCGACTCCGTGGCCGAACTGGCCCACGCAGCCGCGGCACGTCAAATGCGGTCGCAGTAAAAATGTATCAGGCCCCAAAGTTTTTCATCTTTCGGACTGAAAATTTTTTTATAGGTTCCTGGGATGATTTTGAACAACTTAACGTATAGATTAAGGCGACGATGCAATGGATCAAAAGTTAAAAATCAGAAACCAAAAAAATTTTCTCAAAATGGCGGAAAATTTTTTTTTTATTTTTTTTAGTGCGCTATCGACTTTTTTGCCAGAAACTACATATAAAACCATTGCATATGTCCCCGCACGGATTAACTATCACTAGGTTGAAATTTCACTTGGGTCTTCCCTTAAATAAGTAAAAATTGCTTAGCATGGGATGGGGCATTTGGGGTTTAGAGGTTAGGATTTGGTTCAAGCTTTTAAATAGATAGAATGTGCTTTGCGTTGGGCGTTTGGGTCTTAGAAATTAGGATCTTGTTTAAGCTTTTAAATTGATCTTAAATTTTACTGCCTCGTCCATGTCAGGCGCCGATGGCCGTTTTGAATGTACATACACTCGATGTGGAAAATGTGTGGTCGGTACACGGAGAAACTGTTAAACTGTAAAAGAGCGTGCATCACCGCGTGGCAAAAGACGGTGCTGAAATTTAAGTCGCGCACGTTCATAGTCTATGCATCTGTTGACCGCTGTTTTTTTGTTCATTATGCACGGCGTTTTGACGTGCAAAAATACACAATCTCCGATCACCGACTATTATAGTGGTTTTGTTTGACGCTATAATACGCCAGATCAGTTTTCGTGCAATCGCTGCAGTAAATTGGACGATTTCGTAAAGAATTTATTGAATGAGTAGAATTTCCCTGATCTGACGTATTTTTTTAAAGGTAAATATATGTTTGTTTATTTATTAATTACAATTTTGAGACTACAATTTAAACATTCAAATCCTATTTATAAATATTATATTAAAATCAATGTAATTTACATATAATTTCATTTTTATATTTTATAAATATATTTTTAATGAAAATATAAAATTTGTAGTTAAATCAATTAATGAAGAAAAATTTTACAATTTGTCTGAAGAACTAATCGACAATATTATACCTATTGATTATGGCTTAAGTGATCTATTCAAGATATGTTACAAAGTATTTTTAGTGTCGTCGCGAACGACGAGGCGAACGAAAGTTGATTCTTGCACGTCAAATCGCCGTGCATAATGAACAAAAAGACAGCAGTAATAAGATGCATTGACTATGAACGTTTGCGACTTAAAAAAAAACAATTTACGCACGTCGATATGTGGTGTATTTCAGCACGATCTTTTACCGCGCGGTGATGCATGCTCTTTTGCAGTTCGACAGTCTCTCCGTGTATGCGGTAAGTAACTTGCACGCGATGCGTGCGGCGCACGCCAGCAAGTCTCTTGCTTGATTATTAATTTTTTATTAACAAATTAAGCACCCCGTTACAAAGTAAAAGAGGAAAAAATTGTTTAAAATTAAATTTTCGACAAAATCCAATATTTAAAAAATCAACTTTTTTATTTTTTAATCTAGATATTTCAAACCAACAGCATTAAATTCGTCATAATAAGGCGTGTATTTAAAAAAAATTATTTATTTATTACACTCTGAAACTGCGATATAAATATTGAACGTTTTTTGCAATTATGACGATTGTTAATAACATTTTTGGATAAATCTTGGATGTAATTCTTGTTAAGCATGGTAGTTAACTATAACAATCATTAATTAAATTTTAGAAGTAATACTTTCACTGTAAATAAATAATAAACACGGCCGATCGCAGCAGCGCGCAGTAGATAATATGAAAAATATGTAATACCTTTTTTACGATGCATAACATTTTCCATTTTAATGAATGTTATTCAGATTTTTAGATAAAATCACGTCATTTGAGATACCAAATTAAAAACCTTTTAATAGATCATACAAGAAATAAAAGTAAAAAACATATACTTAATTACTGTAAGCAAATAAAATAAGATTATAACATAATAGAAAATTAAAGTATACGGCTCAATTTGTGGACGAATCTCTTTACAAATGCAATATTTGGATTATATGTAAAAAATAAGCAAATTTACAAAAAATCGTCTTTCTAGGTTTTTAAAAAGTCGAGAAAATTAAAAGTTAAGTATAAGCGATCTTCGGAGCCGCAGACTACAACGTTACCCCTGCACTGTAAAAAAATCCTCTTGTCGATTTAGTACTCTGAGAGTTGAAAATAAAAAGTCCCCAAGTGTAGTGTTTTTACTAGAAAACTATAAATTTACATGCGACGTTGTAAATTTACGTGCGTCGGTGTAAGCCGTGATGTTTGGGGTTATGATGGCTAATTCTTTCACACTTTATACTCGAATGAAACACTTTATTGGCTATACCTGTTTCTTTCAAGTGACTGTATAAATATTTTCGGGATTATCCCTTATTGCGGAAAAATCTAATACATAGTCAGAGTGGCAGACGTTCTCCCCATTACCATGGTGCAAACAGAAACAAAAGATACGCGAACCAATCGAGCCGGGGGAGAAAGTATAAACGAAATTTGGCGTTTGATGCATCAAATGCAAGTAAATCTGCGTCCGTATATGGCAGCAATTTGGTGGCTAGCATGTGCAGTCAATTTTACGGCACATTGACATCAATCCTTGATATTCGTCATTACTTGAGCGTAAGTTGGAAGCAAATTGCTAACAAACATTGCACAGCAACTCTTATTGCCGCGATTTTGCCGCGGCAAGCCTGGTTAATGGGGTCTGTTCTACGTGATATTGGGGGGGTCCGAGTTCAAGTGCTTTTCCGGGAACAAAAGCGTGTCGCTCGCACGACAACAACATGTGGCTGAAAGCAGCCTCTAGAATGCATATAGAAAAAAGAGACCGGAGGAGGAGAGTACCCTAGTGTGAGAAATCTATTAAATCCTATTAATTCCTTTTTCCAAATATGAAAAGATCCTATTTGCGAATAGGATGTATATGCAACTTTTGTATTGGTGAATAGGATTTAATAGATTTCTCACACTAGGGTAGCTCAACAGGGCTACAACGAATTTGTAGAGCACGAGTAAAGTCAGTCAGAGTCTAGGCATGCTAAAGGACACACGGGTTTTCTCGCTATATTCATCTATTTCATTCTCCTCGTTATTTCTCGTTTCAAACACTTTTAATGCGGCCGTAGCCGGTCTCATGCCCGGATTAGATGCAGAGAGAAAGTGTCGTTAATCAAAACATGCTTTTTTCAATCCGCGTTTATTATATTTCTATTAATTCATTTATTTCTAATTTATTTAAATAAACTGCTTTCGGTTCACTCGCTACCTAACCTAACCCCACCCTAGGCTATCACAGTGGTGTACATCGGTGTGATATTTTTCGACTCACAATTAAAATTGCACAAATAATTAATAATTGTGTATATTTTTATAATTAACCTCCGAAGTGCCGAAATTATCGTGATTTTAAATTTAAAGAAATGTTAAAATCCAAAATTGCAAACAAAATGTTATCGGACAGTGAAGTTACAACATTTGGATTGTAAAAGTGAAGTTATTGGACAGTGAATTTGAACGCGACAATTCTCTCGTTCGGGTATATTCATCAAAGTTGTCAAAAGGCCGGTACTGCAAACATTTTCAATACTGTGTGATGTCTATAATATAGCTTTTAAAGAGTAACCGAGTGATAAATCTTGAATAGTATTCAAAACAATAAAATTTATAAAGATTCAATAGTTAAAATTAGAGTAGGTATTAGGTATTATCGGAAGAAGCAGCTTATGTGGCGCGGCGGGTTAGTTGACGCACCTTTATTTTAAATATTTACCTTCAAATTAAATGCATCAAACTAATTTTATTTGATTATATATACTCCATTAACCAGGCTTGCCGCGGCAAAATCGCGGCAATAGTTGCTGTGCAATGTTTGTTAGCAATTTGCTTCCAACTTACGCTCAAGAAATGACGAATATCATGGATTGATGTCAATGTGCCGTAAAATTGACTGCACATGCTAGCCACCAAATTGCTGCCATATACGGACGCAGATTTACTTACATTTGATGTGTAACTGTTGCTGCAAGTTTTGTACATCAATTTGCTTTCAACTTGTTTTCAATATTATTAATATATTATATTATTTTATTTTCAATATTATTCACGTAATATTCAATAAAATTACTCATATATGCAACAGTGCAAGAGAGAAAGGGAAGAAATTAATAACAGCATATTGATGGAAATTTGTGTAACACAAAAATCGAGAAATGCGACGACAATATGATGTCAATGTATGCCTATATATGATACGCCTGCACATCATGATCAATAGTTGCTGTAATTTTGCCTTCACTTTGCACTCATAATTTACTTCAATACTTGATACAAAATTTCCAGCATATACGGACGCAGTTTTACGTCAAACTTTCGGAAATCGATAACAAAACGTGTATGTCAAATTGCTAACAATTTGCAATACATCTGGCTAATGGGGGACTTACTCTAGTGGTAGTATACCAAATACATGGGAGAATAACAATTATTTTTTTAACTAAAAATTGAAAAGGCTTAGGGAAATTTTCTTATTTATTATGATAATGGCAGTTCTGAAACTAGTTAAGGAGGCTCCTGCGTCTACCATACTAGACAAATTGAATCGAAAATTTGATGATAACTTTTATGCATATATTTATACTTAAAAATCTTAAATGTATTTATAATGTATATAAATGAAGTAAACTTTTAATAATATAAACATTAACAATTCAATAAATATTAATACAGATACTATTTTGGATTCGGCAGTGAATAACATATGCGAGTAGGACAGGTTCGTCTTCCGCGCATGCGCGCCGATGGATGGTAATAGCTATATCTATATATATTACTATAGCGTCGTGTCGTGCGCCGTGCGTGCTGCATGTAAAAAGTTCTAGTTGATAGGTATTATTCTAGTTGATAATATTTAGTGTATTATGTGAAAATGACGGGACCTAAAAAAGTTTGGGATGCTAGAGTTTTACGTGGGCCCATAGTTAAATTTTTATTGTTAATTTATATTTAAAATTATTAAAAAACTAAAAACTATAATTTCCAGAGTATTTTATTTACCCATAGACTTAATTAATTAAAATAAAAAATACAATTATGACGATTTATTCTTTATTGAATGTTTTTGTTTGAAATTGGAATCTCAAATTGCGCGCGCTTCTCCCGAACGCCGTAGCCAAGATGGCCGCTCAGCTGACTTCTCTACAGCTACCGGATATAACCCGAATTTATTCAAGCTTTCGCTAATATCTCTTTTTTTAGTTCGATAACCGATATTTTAAATAATGTTATTTGAAAGAGGAGATTTTTTCCTACAAAACTGATATAATGACATTACTGGACAAATCAAATTTGATTCGTAATTAACTGATTCAACTTTGTCTGACGTAAGAGTCCATGTTAAAATTGCCAACTTTGAGATCAAATTTCTTGAGTTTTTGGCCGATAAGCGGTATAAATAAGGGCACCGTTAGATTGAGCGTATTCTAAACTTTAAAAAATGATATGTCCGAGTTCGAGACATTACGCGCAGGAGCCTCCTTAATATAAATATGATCAATTTGGCGTCCAAGCAAAGTAGTCCCCACCTGGTGGTTAGATTTAGAACTACTAAAAGTTATAAGAAAACAGAGGTCTCATAACCCCAAATAAACGTTAGTAGAAAACTATTTTAAAGTTAAAGAGTTTGAGCTGATAAAATGGAATTATAATCAATTCAAATACTTCCAAAATGATATGAGACCCTTTATAACAGACTAGGTAACAACATATAATTAATTTATTCTTCGTGTTTAAACTTGCCTCCATGAATCACGTGACTTATTATAACTTTCAGCAGTGATTACAGCATGCTCTGACGGGAGTTGGACCCCCGAATAGCAAACACTAACGTTAAATTGATATTTGTAAATTTGGCCCATCTCGTTCAATGTATTTACCACCAAAATAGTTCAATTTTTTGCGGCATCATCTATTTTTACATGGGTCAAATTGCGTTATTACGGTTACTTAACAAGGCGAATAATATAGACACCACGCGTTTTTATTTTTTTAATAATTATGTAAATATTTTGTATTTTAAATCCGAACAGCCATGTATAGTCATAAAAAGATATGACGATTTTTTAGAGCATACACAAAATTAGAATCAGTCATTTTTTTAAAAATTTAGATTTTACGTCGCTATTAGACTATTACTTTATTAGACCTCGTGGATCATGAAAATGATTATTACTGATGTTAACACCGTAAAACTTGTCAATTCTAGTAAATTAAACCATACAAAATAAAGAAAAAAGTTCGCGATTAATATTTTTTGACATATATTTTAACATATAAGTTATTTCCTAACCTACAATTTTTTTCGATATTTCCTCTGCACAAAATAATTTTAATATTAATTTTTAATTATTATGTAGAGTAGTAAGTATAGTTCAAAATTATTATATTTTATAAAATACAATTTATTTTATTTTATAGTAAAATAAGCAATTTCATATTAAGGGGATGTCGGAGCCCCGCCCCCCTTTTTGCTGTCCGACCTATTTTGTAATTCCAATTGTTTGTAAAAACTACAAGTCCAACTGACTTTATCTTGTACAGATCAGTTCATTATAGTAAGCACTACAGCGGTCTGTTACGAATCTTAATGTAAAATAACATTATAAAAAGTTATTAGCAAAAGTTTGGTACGATTGAAATTTTGAGGTTAGGTTTCAATGCGTAAACACCCTATCGTATTTCCAATTAATTAGAAAAATAACTGATCAGATCAACTTTATCTTGCAAGCAAAAGTTTTATTATATAGATCACTACGGTGCTCTGCTCTTGATTTTTTCGTGCATTCTATTTTTCAAAAGTAATCACTAAAAGAAAAAACACGATTTCAGCTCCGATATCCCCTTAATTGAGAAAAAGTTTACTGCTGTCCATATGCCACCACGTCGGCGTATACATGATTTTATTTCACCTCGGTAGTTAAGTGTTAAAAATATACTAAGAAAAACAATAAAATTGCTCATCGTTGGTAATTATGGGAGTACGGCATCACCTTTAACAATGAATGACAAATTTCCTCATAGAGGAAAACAGAATAGTTTTTTTTATTAAGTACAGTGAAAAAATCTTCGTTTTTGTATAAAGCTTTTTAACTGAAACTATTAGATAAAAATAATAGCAATAATTCTAATTTTACAAAACAGAAAATGATATTAAATTAAATATAGTGACTCATAAGTTACTTATTTTAATTATATATGAAATTCATTGATATGAATAGTCTTCCTACAGTAAAAAGTGTAAATAGAAGAATTTGTATAAAATTATTGTTATATGATAAATTATACAATATTACCAACTATAAATACAATTAGATTTTTTAAAGTTTTTAAATTTATTCTTTTCAAACTAAAAATCTTTGTTTAATTTTCAGAAATAAATTTAAAATTTCAGGTCAAAACTTAATTTCAAGCTTGTACTGTCTGTCAAACCATATAAAACTTGTTGCTATCATTGCTATTGAACTATGCATAAATTTCATGATTTAATTTGTCGGTCCTTATCTGATGGTTGCTATTGAACTACACATAAATTTCATGATCTAATTTGTCGCTCCTTATCAGTCAATGGTACATACACAACCCCCATTAACGATTTTTGCTGAATTTTGCCATCCATAGTTTTGTCTATTTGAAATAACGTTTGGTCACAATTTTTCTTCCCAATTGGTATAATCATGCGGCCTCCAGGAGCCAACTGATTAATAAGCTGCAATTTGTCAGTAATGTGAAATAAAGTTTATTATTTACAATTAATTAACAATAATAATCAAATAGAAAAAACGCATTTATTAAAATATTTACATACTATTTCTGGTGTTTCTGCAGCTGCAGCTCCAACATGAATAGCATCATATGGTGCTTTTGGTGGATAACCCAATCTGCCATCACCAACTATAGTAAGGAATAATAAGCAATTAATTTTTAATTTTCAAAATCAATTTTAAAAATAAATTGAACTTTAAATATTTTTTAAATATATTATAAATATTACTATTACTAAAAAATTTTAATTGTTTTTTTGGACACATAATTAATATAAAATGTAAAATTATCTTTGTTTCTAGAGAATTATAGAATTCACATAATAATAATACTTCTCCACACAAAACTTTATTGAACAATAATGTTTAGCACATAGTAACTTATTTACTAAATTTATGATTATAAATTGATATTTTATCTCTAAAAAAATTGTAATACTACAAACCAACTAATTCAATTCGTCCAATGTTTAAAAGTTCTGGATGATCGCTTTCTATGTTTTTCCTGGCTGTCTCTTGAAGTTGTGACATATGTTCAATTCCAACTGCAACACCATTAGGACCAAGCATTAATGCCATGCATGTTGTCAAGTAACCAGAACCTGATCCAACGTCCAATGCTCTTCCTCCATCTTGTAGTTTATCTGCGAGAAATTCCAGTGCATATCCATGCTGTAAAAATACTGTCTTTCTTTTTGAAAAATTTTAGGAACACTTATATAATAATTATTACTTGGATTTGTTAAAATTTAATTATATTTTCTAGTTACTTTATCATTTAATCTTCAATAAACAATTTATAAATTAATTTTCCAAAGAACGGTTTCTAATAATATTGAATGATTAATTTGGTTAAAGCAATTTATTATTATTAAAATGTAAAAGAAAATTCATAAATTATTTACCATGTGTGGTGCACTTATAGTTGCACCATATCCAATACCTTGAGGTGAATCTACATAAGCATCATTAGGATGTGTATATTTTCCTCTGTCGACTTGACACAGTGTATCAAACACTTTATCTGATTTAATTATTCCTGACCCTTTAAGACAATGTCAAATGTAAATAAACTAAAAAGTATAAGTATATATATTTTTATTGAAAAAAATATGTTTCGGTAATACTTATAAAGATAACCTCAAACTTACGTTTAAGATGTTGGATTAATTCTAAATTTCCTCTACCATGAAAACGGCCAAGTGGATACATATCGAATGAGTAAACACTAAATATTAAACTGAAGATAAACAAGAAAATCAACTTTGCATTTTGTAACCCTACTTTTACTAATATTGTTTTGACAGAAATGATATTCGTGCCTAAGTTCGTGCCAATTCTCTAGGAACTTCTTTCGAGAAGTTTTATACAAGTATGATGAATATAGAAATACTGTTGTAAATCTATAATATTAAAAAATACTTTATAGGTAATTGGCAAATCATAAAGTATTAAATAAAAACATTTCTTCGAAACGTTTTCAAAGCACAAGTTTCTTTCTCTTCAGTGGGTCCCCAGGCCAGGCGGCACGCTGTTGTATCTTTGTTTCTTCCAAAGGAAGGTCTATCTTCCTTATTGGTATATTAGCCCCAGGTCAGGTTATGTCCTATACTTATTTAGGCTGTTGTGTCGCGATGAACGGATGAACGCAAACGCAACGAGATCCGCGAAAGTCTGTTCGTTCGTATTCGTCAAAGAAACTATAAGTTTGTTCGGGCGCGCGATTTAAAAAGATTATAATGTATAAGTAAATGGGCGATTGTCAAAATGTTGGCTCTTTTTAAAAGTATGATTTTCAAAAAAATAAAGTCTTTGAAAACGAAAATATAAAATTTAATGTAATAATATTAATCATATAAATAAAGAAAATTAAAATGGGCGAGATCAAAAAACACTTTTATGTAACTAAAAAAATATTACAATGTTCAAAGTTTCTTATAACCAATTCTTTTAAATTACGAATTAATAAAGTATAACTTTCATTTAATATTGTTTGATATGTATTACCTGACATGAAGTATCTCTTGTTTAGCACAAATTAAAAATTGCATCGCTTATTAAAAAATATGAACAATTATGATCTAAGCTTAAACAGGTTAAAATGTTATTTATTTACCTACTTGTCGTATTCGATGCCACCGCCTTCAATTGTTTTAGTACATTTAACGTAATCGTTGGACGGACAAAACATTTGTGCCGTACATATTTTTTTAGTAATTTATTTATTTAAATGCACCAAATACATGTGAAATTGAGCAAAAAATAATTCCTCTGTCTGTTTAACCCTTTCAGTCACAGAAGCCGATATATCGGCTCCCTATTGTTTTTAGTCACAAAATTTGATTTCTATTGTTATCGCAGTACAAATATACGTTTTCTATGTATTTTTGATCGTAGAATACGAATCTGATATCAATAATTTTATAAATATAAAAACAACCCTTCAAATGGGGTGAAAACCACCCTTTTAGTCATGAAATTGAATTCGTTTGGTTATGAAAGTAAAAAAACCCCCTCCTCATTAGAACACGGGCTTGGGACCGTCTGTGGCAGAGTTATGTTTTTTTCTTTTTTTTTTGTTTTTCTTTTTTTCTTTTTTTCTTTTTTTTTTCTTTTTCTCTTTTTTTCTTTTTTTCTTTTTTCTTTTTTTTTTCGTTTTTTTTTCTTTTTTTTTTTATAATTTTTTTGACACTTGATTTGGATTCTTCGTTCAAAAATACATTGGAAACATATATTTGCACTTCCATAACCAAATGAATTGAATTGCGTGACTGAAAGGGTTAAGGGAAGAAGATACAGAAAACACTAAAATCCTTTAATTTAAGAAGAAAAATATTTTATCTACAAAACATGTTATAATATAGAAAAAGATGACATTTTAGACTGGCTTTGTTCAAATTCACCACCCTTTGAAGTAGCCATTTTGAAAAAACCTGTAAAAACAGACATATGTTTGATTATCACTGTGCACAAGGGGTGGTTGGTATATATTTTTTTATTAACATTTCATGCTAAAATTAAAACATTTAAACAGCAATATTTTCAAATAATATTTTTGAACTATTCTGAGGTTATATTCTATATGAACAATTTCTTGTTTGCAATATAAGCAGTATTTTAATATTAACTTATATTTTTAAAAATTATATTTTAGGTAATAATAAAAAAAAACTTTTTAAATTTGTTCAAAAAATGTTAAACAGAAAGTACAAAAATTTTCAGCGTGATTCACGAAGAACCGTTGCGCAGGCTTACAAAGTAAGTTATGAAATTTAAGTTTTGAGAAAAACGAGTTTAAACATAAATATCAATAAAAATAGCATGATCAACCATTTACCTACAGCTTCAAATAAGTCGAAAAAACCTTTTACTTTCGAAAGAAAAAGGGTTAAATAAGTGCTTTACCACTTAAAAAAATCGATTTTTTGACCAAAAATCGGTAACTTTTTCCCTTAAACGACAAATTCGATTTAAACATTTATATTTCAAACTGAATGCTCCTTTAAAGAATTTTTCGCTGGACATACAAGACATATAATAAAGGTAGTAGAAGTGCAACATTAACTAATTATTTGTAGAAAATTATACTAATAAATAAGTAAATGTGAACTTTTTTTACAAAATGTATATAACAGTTACAAATAGGAATCAGTTGCATTTTAATTTGTGAATATTTTAATACAACTTTCTTTCAATAAAGCCCTTGGGACAGACAAGACATCAAAACTAGGGGACACCTTTCGAAGTAACCATGCATAAACCGAATACACGTATTAAAAGGTCGCGCATCATTTTTGGATTAACTAAAACTTACATTAACCCTCTGTGTAATTTTTGTTGGTTAAAATTTAGTGTATTACTAAATTTCTTGGTATATTGGAATGAAATTAAGGCTTAGGACATGGGACGGACAAGACATTTTGCATAGTTTTTTATTTTTTACTCAGAATAGAAAATACTTGATATTCAGAAAATTTTGCAGATTGTTGCTTACGATTTTTTTTAGATTTATATAATACCTGTTATCTTGTAAAACAGGAGGGACAAGAATTGTTCAACTTTTTGACAAACACCCAAATACACTTCCTCTCTCGGGAAAAATCAAACCAACTCTTATGCAAACAGTGCTCCAATTTATAGCTCAAATTGTACCTTCTATTGATAGGTACAAAAAATATTAATTAAATTATGATTATTGATTAAAATGATTATATTCAAGTTAACAACATATTTACAGTCAAATTATACCAATTATACATTTAAATTTTAAAATTGAATCATATATGTACACTCGACGTGGAAAATATCTGGTCGACTGAGTTTGAATTTTTTTTAAATACTGCAATTTCATTGGATTTCATTGGATCGAACGCGCGTATGGGACGCCGAATATCTCCTTGTCTAATTGAGTTTTCATTCATAATTTTAAGAGAAATCATTTCTTTGAAAAAATAATAGTTGTCCCCGCTTCGTTTTATAGTAATCTAAATATATGTCCAAGCTGGGTTCATATGATTGTTTTGTTTTCGGGAAAACTTTGACACACTATGAGGGCCAACTACAGGGAGATTAACCTTTACATACTAAGTTTATCAAAGTTTTCTCGAAAGCAAAACAATCATATGAAACTAGCTTGGACATATATTTAGATTACTATAAAACGAAGCGGGGACAACCATTATTTTTTCAGAAAAATGATTTCTCTTAAAGTTATGAATGAAAACTCAATTAGATAAGGACAGGGATATCCGGCGTCCCCTTAACCTCATAGGAGGATTTTAAAAAATTTCAAACGCATTCAACTAGATATTTTTCACATCGAGTGTACAGAAAGGCACTGTACTTAAATAATACAGACTAAATATCTTTAATACAAAATAATAAAAAACTATTTTCAATTTGATGAAATAACATTTTGAAAATTTTAAATTCACGTTTCTTTTCTGAAAAATAGCCTAGAGAACAGATTTAAAAGAGATAAATCTCTGTCATCTCAATCATCTCTTTTATTATATATATATAGATATATATACATATATAATTCTCTACATTCTATATATATATATATATATATATATATATATATATATATATATATATATATATATATATATATATATATATATATATATATATATATATATATATATATATATATATATATATATAATTCTCTGGGAAATCGAGAGGAAAAAAAAGGTTTTTTTCTTGAACTCCAGCAAAAAGGTTTTTTTTGGTGTGTAGAATGCTCGTGAATATCAGATTTTTTACACCTTTAGGTTTAAAGTTCCACCGTAACTTGCCCTGAGCTTTGCATCCAGACCTCTTAGACACTTATACATTCGGAAAAAGATTCTTTCCTGATTTTTACACATGTAGGGGAGAGTCCCCCGGTATGACCCCCCTCTCAGTGTGACCACCCATGGCTATACCGCTATTATTATTATTAAGCTCATACCGCTAGATGGCAGTACTTTATATGCTGGAATAAATGCATGTTATAGTTCTATTAAATATTATCAGAGATTTCCTAGTGGAAATTACAACTGTGAAAAACTGTAAAAAACTAGGAAAAAAATGTGAAAATACACATACTTTTGGAACATCTGTTACAAAAAAAATATGCACAGTTTTTCAGTTTTTTACAGTTTTTTCATAGTTTTTTACAGTTTCTCACACTCATAAACAACACGTATTTTATCTAATAAAACTTGCACAATTTTTCACATTTTCTCACAGTTTTTCACATTTTTTAATAGTTTTTCATAGTTTTTCACATTTTCTCACATTTTCTTTCGTTACATTGTCTTATATAAAGGAAATTACAACTGTGAGAAATTGTGATAAAATGTGAGAAACTGTGAAAAAACTGAAAAATCTATGATACTCTATAATTATTTTTTAAAATCCTGTTCCAAATGTAAGCCCAATTTCACAGTTTTTCACGAAATTCATGGTTTTACATATTTTTTCACACTTTTGTCACAGTTTTTCACATTTTGAAATTTCTACTAGAGTAGCTTATATTATACTGGGCATGTATTTAACCGTAGGAAAAAAATTTTGTATTCGGAAAATAACGACTTTTTCGTTATTCTCGAGAGAATCTTTGGAGTTGTGATTTAAATCAAGAATCCTAGTGGACATTTCAAAATATGAAAAACTGTGACAAATGTGTGAAAATGTGTGTAAAACCGTGAGAATTTCGTCAAAAACTGTGAAATTGGGCTTACATTTGGAACAGGATTTTAAAAAATATTATAGAATATTTCATAAATTTTGTCACAGTTTCTCATCGTTTTTCACAGTTTTTCATAGTTTCTCACATTTTATCACAATGTTTCACAGTTGTAATTTTCTTTACATCGACGGCCCTTACGAAGACTAGCACATTTCAGATTTTTCAAAAAATACTAGTTCTTACCAGGAATCTCCTACAAAAATTAGCAGTTTTCAAAGTTTTAGACAAATACTATAATTTTCTTAGTGGGTCAAAGAAAGCGTTAGTATTAATCAGAAATCTAAAAAGTGCTAGTTTTTTTATAAGAGGCCTCTGAAAAGAACTAAGGTAAATGTACCAGTACCTGCACGCTTTGTAACAGCCGAGCTAATTTATTAAATTCTAACACTAAAATTAACACTGCAACCCTGCTGGAAACGTTCACCAACGATTCGCCAATCGTTGGCCAATTTTACTAAGGTTGATCAGTAGTTTCACCAACCATTCGCCAACGAACCCGCTTATTTTGAAACGCTTTTCCGCCCGTCGTTGGCCAACGAATGCTGAAAATTTGCAAACGGCGAAAAGCACTAAATACTGCTTAAGAAAGCTATGTAAAGCGTTATGGTATATTATGCAATCAATAAAAAGTCATTATATGAGCATATAATTTACTTAAAAAAATCACATTTAAATATATACACTTAATTCAAATTTGAGGTTAGGTGTAGTAAATTGATGATTTAGTTTACTACCCTAGTGGAAAAAATCTTGTAGGGGAACGTGGGGTGGTATGGGCATCACATTTTTCAGCTAGATATATTTTTTTATTTATGATGCATTGGCAGTTCTATATTAGCTCATTTTGTTCAGCATTAACCCATGAACAAAACGCGCTAAAGTCTTGTCAGAAAAAATAATCTATTTTTTTGTAAAAATACATAATACGAAGGTACCTCAAAATACCCATACCGCCTCACGCGTGGGGTGATATGGGTTTTGCACGAGGGTACGTGGGTAAATCCTATTATTATTAAAAATGGTTAACAATGATAATTTATTTTTAATTTTATTTCATGGAAAGGTTAATTAAACGCATAGAAAATACTTTTGCAACATTTATTTAAAATATAAAATTTAAAAATGCATTTTAACATGCATATTTGATATTTATCAGAACACTTAAATTTATGAGTCTTTTCACATAGATAGTTTTCTTATTTATTAAGAACATTAAATAACTTTTCATTGCAACATCTAACTTATACTAAAAAAAGTTTACTGCTGTACACCTACATCGCAAGGACCTGCCGTCTGCTCTTGTTACTTCGCCTCACATGCCCATAGCGCCCCCGTCATTTTGCCCATACCGCCCCACAAGCTATATTTTTTAAATCGCTATATTAATTTAATTATAAAAGGAAAGTAAAATAAAACAAGTATGCAAATTAAAGAGAAAGAGTCAATTAGTTGAATGAAACCATTAAAAGTTGCCGAAATATTTGAAAAACTATCTTTTTAGTCGATCAAAGTTCGTTCAAAATTGACTTTGTTAGACCCATAACAATCCACATTTTCTAAAATTTGATTTAACTTGTAAAATCACTTTTTTTTGTTATAATTACGTTTATTATTCTTTTATACATTATTAAAAAAATTGCAGCTATTCAGTGCGTATTCTTTATACCTACTATTAAAGATACCCATATTACCCTGCTACCCATACCACCCCACGTCCCCCTATGCCAAAATTTGTCATATGTGTGCCAAAACGGCCAATTGGAAGACATTTGTCATACTCTGGCAAACTTTGTCTAACTCTAGTAAACTTTGGCAAACGTTGGCAAACTTTTGACATCAAATTATTTCCACTAGGGTAATACATTATAATTTAATATTATAATTAAGAATTAAGTATAAAATAAAAAATACTTTTTATCAATTCTATAGTATAATATGAAAACATGGAAAGTTGGATAGAAAAAATTATACCAAAACCAGTAGTTGCGAGAGATATTTGCATGCTCCGCAACTCAAGACGCGCTCTTAGTTTGCGCGAGAAGCGCGGGTAGGCATAATAGGTATACACATACACATTGAACCATTCATAACCATAACCCTACTTTAAATAAAAATGTAACTATATTTTACAACTTTATGACAGCACATGCGCTATTATTTTTATCACTCAGTGGTTTATTGTAAAATATATATTTAGTGATGTACATTTAATGATTCAATTTATAATTTGAAAATAAAATTTTAGAATGACAAATAGAGCAGTCGTTGATGAACCGTTGGTCAATTACAGCAGTAAGTATTGGCCAACGCCATTGGCGAACCGTCGTCGAACAAGCCATCTCGGTTGGTCTATTTTCTACCAGGAAATAAAAAGTCATATACCCATCCCAAAGAGAATTTAATTGTCTATCAAATCAAATTTTTAAACTATCGAAATATGTCTTGTAATCCGAGTAATTCATACAAATGCATTCTAGTCAAATGATCTAGTACCTGGCTAAGCCAAAAGCATACGTCCCGATACCTGGACACTGCTGTCCCAATACTTAGCTACCCTATTTTCACTTTTTTGTGATTTAAATTATAAATTTTTTTCAATAAAATCTTGTTTCTATGCATTAATAATACGGTTGTTATGTATTTTGAACGTAGAAGTATGTAAATAATTAATTTAAAGTATGTGATACTCACGTAACCTACGAGATCTTAACCTACGTGTGCGTCCGCGACTTGGAAAATTAAGACGCCGAGATACCAAACATCAACAGTAATCATTGTTGAATTTTCACTAATATGTCATCACAGTATGTTGATAAATTGACGATAGTTACTATAGAGAACCTTATTATACGAAGCAAAATATGTTTTATGCGAATATTTATTTATAATAATGTGATTCGTAGCTGGCCAGGAATCGGGCAAACACGGTTTTTCAAGTACGAATATCTGGCCACGTATTTATTACCGTAAAAACTATTTTTTTGCACACATTAGAATTTTATTTTTACTTAAAACACTAATAAATAACCATAGAAAACTTTTAAATGCATGAAATGATTAAAAAACAATTAATAAATCTTAAACTCGAAGTAAGATTTCTTAACAGTTGGTTTTAAGAAGACGTGAATGTTGTCATGCGAGCATCAGTTCCATTATTACATATTTTTTAAAAATATAAATAAAATAAATATTTGCCCAAAAATTAAAATATATTACGCATAATAGTTATAGAATGTGATGTCACAAGATTATTTTGATTAGGAGCTAACTAATAATCAATAGAAACTAATATGTAAGCGTTTGGCCAGGTACCGGGACGTGACCAGGTACTGATCATACATTTACCTTAGATGTTTTTGAGAAATCTTAAATGTACTAGTCTTTGTAATGGACGTCGATATAAGAGAATGCAACGTAAAAAAATGTGAGAAAATGTTAAAAACTGAAAAACTGTGAAAAAATGTAAAAAGTTGTGAAAAAATGTAAAAAGTTGTGAAAAAATTGTGCAAGTTTTATTAGATAAAATACGTGTTTTTTATAAGTGTGAGAAACTGTGAAAAACTATGAAAAAACGGTGACACATCACACTTTCTCACATTTTTTCATAGTTTTTCAGTTTTTCACAGTTGTCATTTCCGCTAGGGTATATAGCCATGTATGCCCATATATATATATATATATATATATATATATATATATATATATATATATATATATATATATATATATATATATATATATATATATATATATATATATATATATATATATATATATATATATATATATATATATATATATATGTATATCTATATATATATATATATATATATATATATATATCAATTTTGCGTCTATATGATCATATATGGCTATATAGAATCATATATTAACATATATGACCATAACTATACATGGTTATAATATGAAAATGTATTTGCAATTATTAACCATAAGAAAAATAGCCGGGAAGTCAGAAATAAAAAATATCGGTTTCACAGAAATACGTCGTACAACATAAATTTTCAACTTAATAACATTATATAATTTGGTTTTTGTGGTCGTTGAATATGAATCCATAATCCAAATTTCAAAATTCAAAGTGGCGGATTAACGAACAAAAATGTGTAATTTTTTCAGTTTAAACGAATCTTATTTTATATGGATTTTTGGAGTCACCTTATACGAATCCATAGTCAAAATTTCAAAATTCCAAATGGTAGATCCAATATGGTGGACAAAAAGTCAAATTTTGTTCAATTTGACCGAAACTCTTTTTTTAAGGAGTTTTTGAGTTTGATGATTACGTACAGGACTGGTGTTCTTCTTGTCAGTCAAATTGAATCAAATTTAAATTTCTTGTCCGACATATTGAATACGTCATTTTGAATGTTGAAATTTTTACTACGAATTTGTAATTAGTAACCTCAAAAACCACTAAGGAATGAGTTTAGATAAAATTGAATAAAATAAATAATCAGCATCCTCAAAAACTTATAGAAAAATTATTAATAACTGGTGTCACAGACACACACGTCTGCAACGCTTGCAGCGCGAGCATATGAGACGAGTCAGCGATAAGTGGAGCCGGACTACAATGCGCTTGGCCTGTATCGTAGACGTTAGCTCCGTGGTGTGAGCACGAGACCCGCACACTGGGGACCTGGATTCGAGTCCCGTCGTCTACTTTTTTCGCTGCCTACCTCGTCTCCCATTCATACGTAATACTGGCTATTTTAACACGTGAAAAAGAAAAATAATTTCCTTAAGTTTGATAAATTATGGAATAATTGCTTGGGAAGGTCCCAAGGTATAAAAATAACCTTGATTTATTGCAAAATCTGCAGAAAAGAATACTCAAAATTGTTAATAAAAACAGTTTCACCATCCATGATAATCCACTAAACTTGGCACAACTATTTGCTATTATATCCCTGGTAGAAAGTTAGCTAGAATGTCTGGTTAGCTTATTAATTATTAACCAGATTAATAAGCTATCAATAAGCCAAATTATAGTTAATATCTAGCTAGAATCTGCTTAAGAGTGTGCTTCAAGCATGAACGTATTTTGTCTGCAAATCTAACCTATGTATATTTTGTTTCTACAATTTATTAGATTTTAAAATATACATTATAATACTTTATTGAATGTTGAATATAGTATGACGTCAATAGGTATACATATTTTTATCAACAACTAACAACTTACGACCATATATAGACATACGAATATGCAATACTAAAAGTATTTGGTAACTATTATTTTCCGTTTCTAAAATTAATCAATCATAACTTAGTCGAAAATTTTTTTGTGATTTATGCCGATAATAAAATTATGTAAAAAAAGTTTATTGTAAAACTACAAATATTTGTTTGCCAATTATTATTTCTCCAAAAATTCTTCAAAACTTACATTATTCTGTTTAATTGTATTATTGTTTTAGAGTAACAATAATTATATGACTACATGGTTTACATTATTAATAATATAAATTGCTTTAATAAAGACACTTCAATTTTACTCGGGGCTTTGATACTTTTTGTGTAAATAATACTTTTTAAATGCACGTATCATTATGTAAACAAATAACCTAACCTCCAGTACTCCTAGACATTGAAGGTACATTTTAAACTTTAATTTAGTTAAATACTCAATGTAATATGATTAGAAGTGCCTATTACTTCGATTTTTATAAAACTGATATTATTTCCATTATAAATTAATATATAAATTATTTATTTTATAAACTTTATATTTAACTAGAATATTAAGTAGAATCTAGCTAGAGATTAACTAAAAAGCATGTCGTTTTTAACTGATTTCTAGCTAATTCTTTAACCAGAAATAAAGCAGATTTAGAAAATTTAGCTAATATCTGGCTAGAAACCAACTTAGATTTATAGCAGGGATCATACACTAATATATCATTACCCTAATCTAAAAAGTCAATTCCTTAAGTCAAGCAGTATCACTAGGAAAAAAACTTAGTGATTCCCAGAAACAAGAAAAAGGGCCAGCAATAAAAATAGTTACACAAAAGCAATAACAATTTCAATAAATTACCAAATGATCTAAAAACACTAGAACTTGATAAAAAGTCACAAAAAAATAAACTAAAAATCTGGATGAAAAATATCTGAATTATCTGAAGTACAATTATGTTAAATATATGTATGTACAAATACTATTTTTGATACTAGTTTAGTTTACAATTTATACTATACTAGTTTAGTTTTTAAGTTAGTTTTAAGTAAGAAAGTTAAGTTTTAAGTATTTCTGTTACTTTAGTTTATATGCCGGACCTGCGCATAGATAACTAGTTTACCTCTGTAGGGATTTGCATCATTTTGTCAAACTCTATGTATGTGAATCTTCTTTTGGTTAATACATTTGAAATTTGAAATGAAATTAACCCTTTCAGGGGCGGTGGGACGTTTTCGTCCCATTTTTTTAGTTTGGATTTCTTTTTTTATTGCTGATCGATGTTGGCATCGATTTGGGTGCAATAAAGTCTTTTATACTCGCAAGTACCCAAGGTATACAATCAAGGACGAATATTACAAAAACTTATTAATGTTTTAATTGTTAATAAACGAAGTATGTGTAAAAAATAGCATTTTTAACCTTAAATTGGCTGTACAGGTATCTTACAATGAAATTGAATGAAACTTTCAGCCTGAGGGGGGGAGAGTCTTCGAAGATGATAATTATGAAACCAAGATCAGAATTTAAAAATTCATAATGATGGATTCAATATGACGAATGTTTATTACAAGAACTTATCATATTTACTTCAATTGTTAAAAAGATACGGTTCATATCATCGTACAGTATTAGACATTTATGTTTTCTATGTCTCTGATTACAAATCCTGAGTAGAGATTCAAAATTCATAATAGTAGATCCAGACTAATGGCGACTATTATGTATAAAAATTTATTATTTTTGCTTAATTTCTTCAAAAATAATAAATTTAAGTTTTCGAACTGGCTGATTTCAAATTTAACATCCGAATTAAATAATTCAAAATGATGGATCCCGTATGGCGACCATGTGTTGAAAAATAAGACAATTATCTTTTTGAGCTCGATATTTATTTTGTCGAATAACGTACTTTTTTAGGTGATTTCAGCTATTACCATAAGTTTTCGTACTGAATAGTCACCATATTGGATCCACCATTATGAATTTTTTTATTCTGACCTCAGATTCGAAATCAGCAACCTCAAAAACTTAAGTGAACTCATTCTTATACCAATCAAGCAAGAATAATAGGTTTTCCTGTATCGTAATCGCCATACTGGACCCGTCATTTTAAATTTCTTGATTCAAACCTCGAAATCATAATCAGTGACCCAAAGAACCTATATTTATCCTAAAACGGTGAACAACAGCTTAACAGAAAAAAGTGCACCTGAAAGGATTAAACATACAAAAATCTAGCGACGTAGCTATAAATTATAATATTTTTCGGTAAATTTTGATACTAATATTAATACTGATAAAATATATTATTTCTGTAATATGAATTGCATTCCATAATATTTCTTACTTTAAACTTCGTATTATGCATTTCCTGCGAAATCGAGATTTGTGAATTTTTAACTTTGAGACCATTTTTTTCTTGGTTACCGTCGTTTAATTAAAAAAATGTTTACTGACTCGAATTCAGCATACGCAAAAACATACAAAATTATTAAAATTAGCGAATTTCGGGATCTTTTGCTCGCCTATAACTTCCTTGAATACAAAACAGTCATCACTGGCTGATGCCAAAATCAGCGTCGCTTTCCCTTTGGGACATCGACACCCCCGCAAAGTGGGTGCTAAGCTCACCTGACATGAAACAGTGCAGCTTTTCTTGTACTTTAGGATAGGAGTATGAGTATGTGAGAGTCAATGTATCTGGGTTTGATACGTGCACATCACTAATGCCACCACGAATTTGTGGTAACTCGGGTCCAATGTAAGACTCACGACTAATAAATAAAAACAGAAACAGAACCGGAGTGTAAATGTGGGGGTATGTGGGTTTGATTGTGTATAAGAGTGTTGGATGGATATGTCGTTCATACATTGCATGTTTTATTAAAAATAACTATTATTTAATTAAATAGTTCTAGCAATTTTATTGCAATTAACATCATTTAGTTTAATTACAGTTACACGCCAATTATCGAATACTTTTTATCACATCAAATGTATTTTTTTATATTGCGAATTAATATCGCGAAGGAATGTCAGCACGTTAAAAATTATTGACCTAAATCATATAGTTTTTATGATATATATTCATTTACACAATTTGTAAATTATGACAGCTTTTTAAAAAAAATAAATGCTGCATGAAACATAATAATCATTGGGAACACAAAATTATAATATATTGATAATTTTTCTGATTCCAGCTTTGTTTCTTTTTCTGTTAATTTTCTGTTTAATATTTGTATCTCATTTTCAAAAGACATAATTTTATTTTTCACGCTATCCCAGTGTTTTTGTTCTCTCTCTTCTAATGTTGTATTCAATTGTATATAAATATTTGCTTTTTCTTTTGCTATTTTTTCTTCAAAACTTACTGTTAATATGTTTATTTCTTGTGTGAATAACATAATTTTATTTTTTAGTTTATACAATTGTTTGCTTAATTCATCTACTTCATTATTTATTTTATATTCTATCATCCCTTTGACTTTTGATATTTTTTTATTTGATTTTCTTTCTACAATTTTATTATCCTTTTCAACAGCTTCAACTTTACTCTCAACTTTACTATTTAATTTTTCTATTTTTGACTTTATTTCTTCATCAATTGCACATAACAATATTTTTTGTTCAGCTATTTCCTGTTTTAAAATATATTCAAATTTTTTCATTTCTTTTTGTAATTGAAGAATTCTTTGTTCACTTTGATATTGTTTAACATTTAACTTCTCATCTATTTTCATATTTAATTTCGTATCTAATATTGGTGTTAATATGCTATCCAAATCTGTATATTGTACATATTGCAGCTTAGAATCGTAATTTAAGCATTCTACTTGTTGAGTATCTTGATGACATCTTTCTTCTGTTATATTTTTTAATATATTATTTACGTAATTATTTTTATGAGCTGAAGATGCAGCGTGTCGGTTTAAGAAACTCTCTCTACTGATGCTCGTTTTATGTTTTTCCTGTATATTTGCTTCGTAAATATTCAAAAAGTCATATCTAACTGTCATTAATGATTTTGTCTCAATTTTTCCATCTACAGTTTTTTCTATTTGCATTAATTTTTGGTTACCGTCTGTTGATCCTACAGGTATTATTAAACGCCCATCGATAGCAAGCTGATCAATAAACTAAAAATATTTATTTTATTTTATTTATCATTATTTGGGTATTGTTTTGTTGCCTTTTACTTTGATATCACAACGAGACAAACATTTATTTATTTTCGCTATCAATAAATCCGGATCGATAAGTTACTTGAGTCGCTGAAGAAACCTTACCGACGGAAATTCAAATCTGCGCCTTCTAAACGGCCTCACCTTTCGAAACAAGCGACATGTCTTACACCGTCTGAGCTGCTCTTATTTTGATTAAAACTACGTTTCGTATATAAAATGAATTATTTTTCTGAGTTTATAATATTAAATAAACTAAACATTATTAAATAATTTAAGGTCCTATAATTTAGAAATAATCATGTGAAGAGTGTTAACATGTTACACGTGCCATTCTCTGTTAGTTGTTATTCGAAGGATTTTTCCAATCAACTATTTAAAGAAAGAAGGCTCAATTTCTTTTATATTAAACCTGGGTATCTTTGAATAACATGTGCGACTTTGAACCAAATACAAAAAGAAAAAATTATTTTTCTAATAACATTGTTTAATATTGTTTTATTAGCTTTTAAATTTAACTTTGTAAGGAATTATTTTATTAATGTTGCGACCAATTTTACATAACATATTTTATTGAGTTACAACTTTTTCAAAATTAAAATTTAGCTATAGAAGCAATATAAAAACCAAAAATTGGGAGAAAAGGGGAATTGTAGTTACTTTAGCGGCAATACGTATATTTTTAATTTGGTACAGTTTTTGTTGATTTTACAAAGTTATCGCTGGTAAAAAAGAGTCATATATAATCATATATAATTGTGTATAACTTTATACATAATTATATATAATCATATATAATCCTGTATAATCGTGTATGATTATATCTAACCATAATATATAATTATATGTAACTTTTGACTTTATATAACTGTATTTAAATATATATAGTTTAAATGTAACTTTACCTACTTCTTCATGATAATTAATGACAAAGTATAATTATATATGGCAATATTTAATTAGATATGATAATATATCATCATATATGACGATATAGAATTTTATAAGATTATATATACTATAATATATATTTGATTACAATATATATATATATATATATATATATATATATATATATATATATATATATACAAAACTAACACACGCATTAGCAAACATACAATACACCTAACATAACATCACACAGACCACGTGCGTGTTTACAAAATGCGTGTGCATACACTCATCAGCATACATACCCACATCCACATACACATCAAAACACACGTAGGTACACATATTCCCATTCACTACAGACACCTACATGCACCCACATCTGAACACATACACATATCCATATTCATACACACTCATCAGAACATACACACACATAAAATTATGTACTCGTACACATACCCATCTACATACACAGTAATACTCGCCAAAAACATGTGCATATATTTATCCACACACACGCACACATGAAAACACACATGAATACACATTAATGCATATGAAGACAACTGCACACCTAATCATATGACGAAATCCCAAAAAATTGCCCTTATTTGGGTCCAGAAATCGCAAAAGAAAATTTGATTGCTCGGGTTTCCAAACCTTTTCTATCTTGTTTTAGGGGCCAGATTATGAAGAAAAACGCATTTGAACAATGAAAATTGGCCATGTGACTATGTTTTTCTGGAAAATTAGGTGTTTTTTACGGTTTTCTACACGCTAAACCCGTTAGAGCGAAATTTCACTCATACGGAGAGAAATTCCACTCGAAGAATGAATGAAATAAATCACTCTAATTAGAGTGGATTTTTCACTCTAAAAACAGAGTGGGATCTCACTCTATTTAAGAGTGAATATTTTCCCGATAAACATCGACGAAAAACTAACCTATTTTTTACTTTATAAGTTTATAATATTGCAAGCGTGATATTAGATACACTTTTCCAGTAATAATAGGTTTACCAAAATACAGAAAATAAAGTCTCAGTAGTTTATATAAATAAAATTAATTCTTCTGTATGTTTCATTATATAAATATTTGAAAAGGCTTTTACGTTCCAACATGAACTTTCAAAGAATTCTAAGCTATAATAATAGAAACTTAAAGTATCTTCAAAATAAATAATACAATTAAATAAAACTTTCAGAACATTATTTTTTTAATTTTTGTTTGAAATTTTCAGTTTTTGTCTATTTTTATATAGCTTTTTCAGTATTTGATTAAGAATAGTGGTAAAAAACTTAATAGGATTACAATTTTTGGAGGAAAATTTTTCTAGGTTAGTACCAATCGTAATGGTATCAACCTAACTTCAAAATATCGTGAAAATACTGTTTTCTTGGCAAAATTCGTGGTTACAATATATATTTTCTTGTATTCTGTTTCGTAATGATGGTTTTTGCATTATAGAGTGTAGTGTAACCGTAATAGTGTCCATAGATAACTGCTTATTGTAATAGTGTCAACCTAACCTCAAAATATTGAAAACCATATCTTTGAAAATTACATAGTCAAAGTATGTAGGTACTTTTGGTATTTTCTTTTTTTATAATTAATGTTTCTGCATCAAAGAATGTTACTAGATGAGAACCAACCGTAATAGTGTCAACCTAACTTCAAAATATTGCTAAAACTTATTTTTGTTTCAAATTTCATGATCAAAATATTATTTCTTTGGCATTTTTCGGGTTGTAACTATTTTTTTTTGCATGAATGAATGTTACTAGATGAGTTCTAATGGTAATAGTATGCATATAATCTCAAAATATCGCAAAAACACGATTTTTGTTACTAATTTCGTAGTAACAATATAACTTTTTTGTGTTTTATGTGCTACACTTATTGATTTATTAGCTGCTTATCGCTACTCACCTACACATATGCACACGCATACGCACACACACACACGCACACATATCACATACACACACATACACACACACACACATACACACACACAAAATTTTAAGAATAATTATATTGCGATATACTGAGGTTAAGTTGAAAGTCGTAGTTCGATTGGTTCTCATCTAGTACCATTCTTTGATGTATACATAATAACTACAACACGAAAAATACTAAAAAATCATATTTTGACCACGAATTTCGAAAAAAAATACAGTGTCTTTGCGATATTTTGAGTTAGGTTCACACTATTGCAGTTGGTTCTTATCTAGTAACATTCTTTAATGCAGAAACAATATATATATATATCACAGAAAATACAAAAATATATATTTTGACCGCGAAATTTGCAAAAAGGACATTGTTTGGTAATATTATGAGGTTAGGTTGACACTATGACAATGATAGTAACATATTCTATAATAAAAATACAATCATTATTACATACGAAAATTAAATATAAAAAGCGTTTTTATGATATTTAGAAGTTAGGTTGACACCATTAAAATTGATACTCTCTATTCATCGTCAAAAAATTCAAGATTAATCATCAGTTTTTTTCCGACTCACAACTCACATTAGCGAATACGTGCGAATTCGCGGGATTGACGCGAACGATGCGACTGTTAGCACCGTTATGTGCCATGCAACTATTTATTCGCGTGTCTTTCGAAATTCATTTTGATTAATGAGGTTCCAATTTGCGATAAATAAAACAAAATTAGTTAGCGTTGTCATTTCACTCTAACTACTAGAGTGAAAATTAGAGCGAATAAATATCACTCTATTTTCTGAAGTGAAATCTCACTCTAAAATCGGTTCACTCATTTCTCTACCAGGTTTAGCGTGTATATATAACAAAAAGAAGAGTTTTACTGCACAGTTAATAACTGTGCACACAAAGGTGGACATTTCTTTGTCATAAAATATATGAAAGTAGAAGAAAATACCTTTAATTTGTGGTTTTGTTCGTTGAAAATGGATGTTCCGGTGCAAAGTTATGACCAATTGAAAATAGGGTAATAATTCGTGAAAATAGGGTAAAAACGGACACAAACGCGGGAAAAAAAGTAGATTTGCGGGAAAAAAGTGGATTTGCGGGGAAGAAGTAGATTTGCGGGAATTATATGCTACTTTTGTCCTACTTTTCAGGTAAATAAAGTGGCTATTACGGTTGAGTAGCGAATAAAATAATAAATAATAGATTAAGCTGGGTCCTAGAATCATCGAATATATTTTCACGCTTCCAAAGTGAATTTCGTCGGTATCATTCCACAAGAGACCATCTTGTTAACTTAGAAATGTATGTATGCGAAGCTTTTGCTAATAATGAAAGAGCAATAGTCATATGTATTGATATCGAAAAAGCCTACAATATGGTCTGGCCAACAAGAATGTTACTAGTTCTCATATAACTTAATATTAATTAATTAATTAATTAATGGCAATATGTATGAATTTATTAATAACTTCCACAAAGATAGAAAAATTCAAGTTAGAGTCAACGACATTTTGTCTGAACCTACTACCATACAAAATGGTATACCTCAAGGTTCTATGTTACGTGTTACCTCCATGCTTCCTTAAAGAGGATTTTTGACTTTTAGTTTTTCGGTTTTTTGGTACATTGGAAATAATATCATCGATTCAGTGAGAACGCATTTGAAAGAATATAAAATTACCTATCTTTGACCACCCGAAATTTCGGAGTGTGTTTCCTGGAATGTATTTCCTTTCTTTCGTTATACACGGAAAATACAGTTTTTGTTTAAACGGTGATTTCTCTGAAATATATATGACGGAAAGTTTTCGAAAAAAATTTAGGTAATTAGGACAATGGAGAAGATTATTCTGTACAAATTTTGAGACATTTTATTTTTCTATGATTCAGAAAAAATCACTTTGTAAAAAAAATCGATTATTTCTTCTGAAAATTTCCAATAAGGTAGATTTTTACTATCTCTCGACTAAGTTCTTTGCTCAGATCATGAGGACGTTTATTTTTTGAGATATTCGGGGTTATATTTTTCTTAAAAGATTCTTTGATTGCTTATTTCTTGGGTATTACACGGTAATTTTTTTACCGATGAACGCTTATCTATTTCTTCTTTTGACCAAGAATTTAAATCAAAAAGAATTATCATGATTCATCGTTAAAAGTTTTATAATGTTTTTTCATTTGTTATATTTACTTTTTCACCTTTTTAAGATCATTGTTTACGTTTTTTGATGAAGATTTAAAATAAAGAAAAATTATTAAGATTTCTCGATTCATTTTTTTTATAACCTATTTTTCATTTTGATGATATTAATTTGTTTCAAAATATTTTTAATAGCTTTTTCCTTGAGTATTATACTGTAATATTTAGCCATCCGAAGCTCTGTCTTTATTTTTATATGAAGATTTATATAAAAAAAATTAAAATTCTTCGATTTGTCTTTGTTTTATACAGCTTTTTCATTTTTATGATATTTCTGTAATAAATTAGTCTGCTGTCTATAAACTCGAACAAAACTACGAAAAAAATTTTATTTTTAAAAATAGAATGCATTTACTATATTCATAAATAAAATTTAATCAACCATTATAGTGTTGCAAAATTTATTATTGTCAATTGAAAAAAATGTAACTTGTTATGCAAAACTTTTTAAATTACAAAAATATGCTTTTACTCCAATAAGTTGTAAAAAAAAAAATTTATTTGGTTAATTTCAAAATAAAAGAAGACGTTAATCAATATATTTTTGATGTTCCAATACAATTTGTTAGGTATAAAATTGAATAGAGTTCAAATTTAGGTTCACAGTTAAAATGAGTTTGAATAAACTATTTTGAATAATTAATTTGAATTATTACACTTCTGGTAGAAATTTATCCCATCCACTTTATAGATCTATGTAGAATAATCTCGCGCTATGTAGATCTATGTAGGCAAACTAGATAGTTACTATAAAGGCGTGTAACGGTCGTCCCTTCTAGTTTCCCATATTATTTGCCCCGATAAAACTAGATGAGCTAAATTATGACAATAACAGCCACTTCAAGGTTATGTTTTAAGAAACATAAGCATAATCTATTATGATTATTATGTATTATTTTGATTTAAAGGTATTTACATGCTATTGTTCACCTATTACCAATGTAAGTAAATGTAAATAACCTCTAAAATATAAGGTTATCAAATTTTAGATGCATCGAGTTTTTGTATTTAAGAACTCAATAATAATATTATGTTACACATATATATTAAACAATCAAAATAAGAAAATAATCTGAATATCCAAATAACTATATGAAGTATTCGTGCATATATTTATTTTGTTAATGTAAAATTAGTTTCCTTACATTTGATTATGTTCCATCCTAAATACAGGCTTGGTTTCAAAACCTATATGGTTTATGTAAGGAAAACTATTTACACACACATTTATTATCAACCGATTAATTTTCTATTTAAAAAAAAAAATAATGTATTTGAGTTATTATATGTATGTTTTATTTTTGTATTTCCTACTGTGATTAATTTATAATCAAACACTTTAATTTGACATATATGGCCAGTTAAAACATAGTAATTTGTTACTTATAAAGAAAATTATCGTCTATATGTGTTCCACTATTGTGTTTGTCTTTGAAAATGTTATCACGGATGAGCAGTTTATGTATTATAAGAACTCACATATGGATACAAAATTATTTGCAATTCTGAAATTAAAATTCTAGTTTTTAAATAAAGCATGTCGTAAAGTACATATTTGTACATATGATATTATTATTATTTATATATTACTTTTCATGAAACTACTACATCAATCAATAACATTATTTTGTGATCATTGTTTTTCATATGCAAGGAACATTATTTCTAAATTTTCATTCTTACGTTAGATATGCTTTCTGACTACTTTTATATGTAAATAGTATGAATAGAAATATAGATCTTATTATTATAATTGCAAACTTGCATGTTAAACTTTTTTTAACATTAATTTTTACAATAAAAGTTCTGTTCAATAAATAATATATAAGCTCACAGATTTTATACGTACATATTATTATTGAGAAAACTATGTAGATCTGTGTGGATTTATCGAGTTTAGTACAGTCTAGTATTATCTAGTTTGCCTATAAAGGCCTATATAGCGAATGTGGGCGCCACGATAAGATTTCTACCAGGGTAATGAACATTTTAAAGATATTATTAGTAACATATTATTATCTGCAGGATTGCACTCGAATTAATGACGAAGTATGACGATTGCGGCATACGAGTGCGGCAGGATTGCAGAAGACGTGCAGCTGACAAGTGTTATTAAGGGGGGTGATGTAACGCATTTGCGAGTGCGTTAAGATATACTTCAAAAACGATCACACACCTCGTAGCGAAAATCCTCAGAACACCGAGAATGGTAACAAAAAAAAAGAGCTCCAAAGAGTTTTATCTCCCAGACGGCTTGTGCGCAGTCTCTTATAGTATCTACCACGCCAATCTAGTTGAGTGAGCCCAAAACTGATGCGCTCGCCGCCTGGCGGCGGCGACGTATGTCCTATGCGCTTTGCTTCCACCGGCTCTGTGGACTGCACGTCTGCTGCAATCTTGCCGCACTCGTCTGTCGCAATCGTCGTACGGAATTCGGGTGCAATTCTGCTGCACTCGCGAGTGCATTATTTCACCCCCCTTAGTTGCACTTGTCGGCTGCACGTCTGCTGCAATCCTGCCGCACTCGTCTGTCGCAATCGTCGTGCAGCAGAAACCAAGTCGAATTGTGAAGTAGACTGCACGTCGGCTGCTGCAATTTTTCCTATACGCTTTGCTTCCATCGGCTCTGTGGACTGCACGTCTGGTGCAATCTTGCCGCACTTGTCTGTCGCAATCGTCGTACGGAATTCGGGTGCAATTCTGCTGCACTCGCGAGTGCATTATTTCACCCCACTTAGTTGCACTTGTCGGCTGCACGTCTGTTGCAATCCTGACGCATTCGTCAGCCGCAATTGTCGTACACAATTAGGGTGCAATTCTGCTGCACTCGCGAGTGCACTATTTCACCCCCTTAGTTGCACTTGTCGGCTGCACGTCTGCTGCAATCCTGCCGCAATCGTCGTGCAGCAGAAACCAAGCCGAATTGCAGCATAATTGCGGCGAAATTGTGATGCTTTTGTTACCAGGACAGTAATCACTCGTCTAACGATCGGTCACACTAAAATATCACATGGGCGCCTGAGCCTTAAATCCCAGCCCATATAATGCAGCAAATGTAATACATCAATAAAAGTCAAACATTTTTTAACAGAATGTGAAAACATTGATAAATATAAACCAGGCTTCCCATCAGATTTAAAATCCATCTTGACGGATCCAAACAACTATAACGAAATATTGTGCTTCCTTAAGGGGAGGTCGGAGCGAACTTTACCATTGTGACCTCCACCTCGCGCCGTATTTTTCATTATACGTCTAAAATTCACATAGTAACATCAAAATCGAGGTTGATAATAGTTTGTTATTATGTAAAGAACACCGGACAACAGCAATTTTGTTTATTAGTATCCTGAAAAGTTTTTTATTATGAAATATTGTTACAATTGACGAATGGAAAACGGTGAAAGTGATGATCATCTTACCGTTTCTTAGCCTTACTGATAGCTTCACCTCGCGCCGTATTTTTCATTATGTTACGAAATTGTACGCAATTATGTACGCTTGAAGCTTTATAAACATTTATCATTATGACAAGAACACCGGACAACCGCATTTTTGTACCATAAATGACTACAAATTTTTATTTTTATGATATTAATTTTTGAGGTTAGGTAAAATTTGCACCAATCAGGATAGCTCCGACCTGCCGTTAAAACTATACAATTATTTAAGGGGTCAAGCCTGAGTTAAAATCTGTAAAAATCATTGTCCATTTTATAAACGACAAAAATATTTTGACACAATCTAAGTTGATGCAAGTTTTTATATCTTACATATGTATATTATATGTGATTTTGCCACGAATTAGACCCCACCAAGTGGTCTTTATAGACCCTTAAATATTCCCTAATCGACATTATTGAATTTAAGCCTTTTTAACCACTTACCAAGTGTTTTTTTAATCAGGTGGTGCTATTTGCATGGTCACCGAGGCTTTAAAGTATTCTTCAGAAGTGTATTCATGGACTTAAGGAGCTATACTTTTAAAAAAAATTATTTCCAATTTTTAGAGACGCACATATAATAATAATACTATAAAAATACTACTATTATTGATATATGTGTGTCTAACAATTGAAAATAATCTTATTTTAAAAATGTAGCTCATTAACGAGGAGAGTATCCTACCTGTGGGAAACGATTTTCGATTAGCCCCGTAATTTGTTCCAATGGGACCTTGTTCTCGCGATGAGAGCTATTTTACTACAAATATACGTTATTTTAATAAAAAATTGTTACGATATAAAATTTAATTAACCCTGAAATTGTTTGAAAAAAATAACATTTAATAGCTAACTATCTCACAAGTACGTTTGAAAACTTCACATGCTATTAATGTCGTACACTTTTAAGAAAAAAGATATTTTATTGCACTGTTGTCAAATACATCACGTTTTCGCCATTTCACTTCTGCCGACTGCAAGCGAGCACACTAAGATTTTCGGATCGTTTCTTTATTATTATTGAATGTATCGTATCAAAGCTTTTATATCTGAGTTACTTAATACCTTTTTTGTTTAAAACAATCAAAATATTAATAATAAATGTAACTTTTTTAGAAAATAAAGGGTGATTAGAAATAGGTTCCGAATTTTTAGAATAATTAAGAACCAAAAAAGTGGATCCCTTGAAAATTAAAACTTTATGGTTTCAATAATAATTCTTAAATTTTCTAGTGCACAAAATTCTTACAGGAATTAATTAGCAATTTTTTAATGAACATCTAACTGTTTAATTAGAATCTATAAGAATTCTATATTTCAGATTTTTCATGATTATATTGAAAATTTATATCAATTTAATCTTTTTGAGAATTTAATTTAAGTATGTATATGTGAATTATACTATTTTTTGGAGATTTATGAAATCGGAAAGTCATATATCCGGTAATCAGCATCCTGTACGATCCAGAAAATGTAAAAATAGAAGAGAGCTTCAAAAAATTGTTTCTTGCAGAATGTTATATCGCGGCGCTTTTTATTTCCTTTATCCGCCAATTTGGTCACGTGACTGGAAAACTCAGACATTCGCCACCTAGCGGCCACTCGTGAACTACGAGATGATAAATGATTTATCAGTAAATACTTATATGATTTTCTATTAGGATCCCATATTCTTGTCATTTAACATTTAAGTAAAATTCATATAAATACTTATATTTTTACATCCATTAATATGTGTATTTGCACCCGAAATGTCTTAAAAAATACGATTAAATAAAATCTTATAAACATCTTTCTATATTGGGCAATGCAAATAAATACATATATCTTTAATATAGCAAAATACATATTGAACCATTTAAACTTATTATATTGTAAATTTTTTCTTTAGGCAGTAATTCCTTTAAAAACCATAAAATAATTCAATAGGAATTATTCATTAATTTGAAATAAACACTTTTCTTATAAACTCCTATAACTTTTTTGTCAGAAAAATCATATAAAATGTTTATATATTTGTAAAAACTCCGTTGTAGTACGTATTTTCCAATTAAAACCAATATAAAAATAGTATACTTTCAAGCTCTCATAGAAACATATTAAATGTTTACTAGGTATTTTTTCCCCATTAGATCGCTAGATATTTTATAGGATTTTATGAGGTTTTATTGGATACTTTTAACAGGGATGTTACAAAAGTTTAAAATGCAAGTTTTTATATATAATGATAAGAACTATAGTTCTATGCATACTATTTATATATAAAAGTAGTCAGAAAGCATAACCTGAATAGTGGAAATTTAGAAATAATGTTCCTTGCATGGTAAAACAGTGATCACAAAATAATGTGATTGATTGATTTAATTGTTTCTTGAAATGTATAAATAATATATAAATAATAATAACATCATATGTACAAATATTCTCAAGGACAGACACATTAGTCGAACACACCCCTATGTAAATCATAAAATGTAATAAAACGTAAGGAAACGTAAGAAAAGTGTGAGTAATCATAAGAAAACGTAATAAAAAGTAAGAAAACGTAACAAAGCGCAATAAACTGTTGGTTTTCGGATATATTTTATGTTTTATTACGTTTTCATACATTTTCTTACGTTTTCTTACTTTAGATTATATTTTCACATTGATTTAAAGATTCCAATATTCCAGAAAAATATCTTCTAAGTGCCAATGCTTTTTAAGTAACTTAAAGTTTCTATTTTGTACACGTGAATATTTTTTTTCATGTAATTGCGAAACATAATAAAACGCAGCAAACCGTAATAGAGTATAACAATCCGTAGGACACCGTAAAGAAACGTAAGAATGTCCTAAATCCAATAGAATCTTACGTTTTCTTACTTTTTTTATTTCCACGGAGCATGACGATGATAATTTTCTTCATAAGTAACAAAGCTTATGTTATAACTGGCCATATATGTCAAATGAAAGTGTTTGATTAATTATAAATTAATCACAGTAGGAAATACAAAAATAGAACGTATATAATTAATGGTTTAAATAAATCTAACTCAAATACATTATTTTTTTTAAAATAGAAAATGAATCAGATGATAATAAATGTATGTGAAAATAGTTTTCCTCACATAAACCATACAGGTTTTGAAACCAAGCCTGTAGGTAATAGGTGAACAATAACATGTAAATACCTTCAAATCAAAATAATACTTAATAGATTATGCTCTTGTTTCTTAAAACATAACCTTTAAGGGCTTGTTATTGTCATAATTTTGCTTATCTAGTTTTATCGGGGAATATAATATGGGAAATTAGAAGGGACGACCGTTACATAGCTTTATAGTAACCATCTAGTTTACCTACATAGATCTACACAGCGCGAGATTATTCTACATAGTTCTGTAAAGGGAACGGGATAAATTTCTACCAGGGCTATGTCCAATTTTATTTGTATTATTACGTAATGTCGCTAATAATCTACGTTGTCCATGCGACTTTAATAAATAAAAATTAATAGAAAAATTATAAATTAACAATGATCGATACGGATACGCAATTTTTCAAAATCTGATTAGAAATATTTTTCATATAATTTATTTAGAAACTCAATACAATGTTACTTTTATCTGCATGATAGTTCATATAAAATATTCTATTATTATAAAATAATACAATATGTAATATTTTAGTGATATGAATATGATAACCTCAAAATATTATATCGAAAATATGAACATTAATAATTTAAAACAGAAACTCTTATAATGGGGCGATGACAAAACGCCTAATTGTCAAAACGCCCAAAAGATGAAACGCCCAAAAAGAATTCTTACCGGAGCGGTTATTTAACTTAACCCATTTCTTACCAAGCGGCAATTTTATAGTCGATTGGTTTTTTGCCTAAAAAATTGTCGAAAAAAAAATAATAATAACCAATAGCACTTTTCTGAAGTAAAATTGTCCGCTCTTTCCGATTCTGAAGTCAGAATTTTAAAATTTCCGTTGGAAAATTTTAAAATGGCGGTTTTAGGCAAAAAATCAATCGACTATAAAATGGCCGCTTGGGAAGAAATGAGTTAAAGGCGCTTGTTCGCAAAATACACACTGAACAAGCGCATCTTATTTCAAATTAAAGAATCATTGTAATAGAAGATTTTACAGTAATTTAATTTATTAAATTTTTGTAAATTCATTTATTTTTTTATTTAATTTTATGCTAAGAGCTAATAATTTTAATGTAATCAATGTTACAAACAATATGTTCTTATGATCTTTTTTCTGGCTCTCAAAGGGTTAAATACTGGCATTCATCGGGAAACTATTGATTCTGGGTTTTAACCCGTTTTTTTAATATTAATTCCAGATAATAAAAGAATATCATTAAAAATTAACTAGATAATGTTTATAAAAATACAAATTAATTTTTCTTTACAGAGATCTCTATTGTCATCTCTATTTTAAACAATTCTTGAGATGAATTAAGATTTTTAAAAAAGCTGTTTACTGTGCCCTCTGAAATTGTATATCTATATAAGCATTGATTGGTGATAATTTTAAAACGTTATGATTTTTAACCATAATACGGTTTTAAATATTTTTTATAGTAAGCAATACGTATGGGACCCTTTCGTTAATAATTAAAACTTGTTAATAATTAATAAAAAGTAATATAAAAATAACAATAAGCAAGGTAAAAATGCTAAAATGCGGCCGAAACAGGAACATAGCACAAACTTATAAGCGTGTAATAACATATTAGAGCACAACTTTAAATCATTAGATCTTTGAATTTAGCATTGCTTACCACATTTCACTTTTTATATATTATTTATCACATTTTGTAGAACAATTTGAGAATACTTTTTTCGATATTATTAAAATTGGCGATTTCGCTAGCTCGGGATGGGGATTCTATGTTAATAGTTCACAGTTTATAACAGAATATCTCAATTATGGAGCTCTTAAATTTTTCCCACGTGTAAAGTATACATAAATCAAGGTATATTTGAAGTTATAGAGAAATTTGAAAATAATATCGATTTTCCGGATAACTATTTTCACAATAAAATACTCAATCCTACGTGCTAATGTCTAAATGCAATTATGCCCATCTGAACGAAAATGGACACTTTTTTCCCTGAAAAGCGAGACTAAAATTACATTTTTCGCCCGAAAAAATGATTAGCGGGAAAAAAGTGACTTCACTTGAAAATAGTCAAAATTCCTTTATTTCATAAAGATCTATCAATAACCCTTATTTTCGATTGTCTTTCGACAGTCCATTAATCCCGCTTTCCAAGTCAATAAGTGGCCACAGTTGAGATGGGCATAAAGTACTATATGTAACTCGAGAAAAAAGTCGATTTTTCCCTCGGGTGATACTGCCCTCGCTTCGCTTCGCTTGCTCGGGCAGTAAACTCACCCACTGGAAAAATATTCGACTTTTTGCCCTTGTTACATAATGCACTATTTCCATTCCAAAAATTTTAGAGAGTATTATGACTTTTATGATAGTTAGTAAACTGAATGAAGTTGGCTCTCTTTATAACATTATTTTATGTGAACTTTGCAATAATAGTACATTATGATACGTGTGACCTAAGTAGTCCTTTACAGCGCGGCGTGTTAGTTGCTCGCTACGCCCGGGCGAATAGATAAATATATTTGCAGGGAATCGTATAACGGTTTTCGAGGTCGCTGATTACGAATCCGAGATCAGATTTGCAAAATTTAAAATGACGGATTCAAGGTAGTGGATCGGATTGATAAAAATTTTAACAAATTGGATAAAAATTATTACTAGAGGGTTTTGGGGGTTGCTGATTACGAATCCGAGGTTGGATTTGTAATCAATGATAAATCAGCACACATTTCTTGAGATTCTAATTAAAAAAAGATATAGCAATATAAAATTAATTTATTAGAATAAAAAATTTTATATTAGAACAATTAATTTAGTTTGAGAAAGCTAAGTACCAATGAATTGGAAGCGGTTTTTTATTGCGAAATATTGTTTCGTTGATAAAATCCAAGGGTGTAAAGGGCCTACCTATTTTCTCATTTAATATATCTATAGTACACATATACATAGCGGACTGGTGGGTGCCTATCACCACTACACAGCGCGTCCTCAGCTTGCGGATAGAGGAACGACCCCTTAGAAACATGCGTGGGTGTGATGAGCTCGCACTAGCGAACGTATTCATCTAGAAACACTACGCAAGCATCACAACAACTACAAACACTATATAAAATCTCCTATCTTACTTTCTTCTTCTACCTTACTCTGTAATCTATCTCTTTTACCACACATTTCAAGCAAAAAATGGGCCAAAAATCTTGCTGTCGTGGAGGATGCGGGAGCAATGACAATTGCCCTGAGAGGGGATGTGTAGAATGATTCGCCACCTGGTCTTACACGGTAACGAAGCCAGCGAAGGCGTGCTGCCTTGCAGGGAGCGTTAGGATATGAGAATGAAACCGAGTGTGTCTGACGACGAGTTGACTATGTCCTCGCCAAAGTCGGAAAGCTCTCATACTTAGTTCTAGGGAAGTATGAGGGTTATCACCCCTAGACGGATGGACTCACCCGCGATCGGAACAGGATCCAAAACGCGCGGGTTTAACTTACTATCATGGCTCAAAGAAAATAAAAGCAAACCAAAAACAAAAGGAACTTAAGAGTGGAAACCTGGAATGTACGCAGTCTACACAGAGCGGGTGCGTTCTGGGAAATCATAAATGAAACTAAGAGGTACAATTTAGATTTGGTAGCGATACAAGAAACCCGATGGCAAGATAACGCGATGCTAGGATCCGGTAACTTCACCTTTTTATATGGGAGCGCGAGCGGGCATTCTCTAGGCACTGGATTTCTTGTTAACAAAAGCATCATACATTCCGTTAAAAGTTGCAATTTCGTGAATGACCGACTCTCGTATATCATCATCGAAGGAGCGTGGTATTATTACGTGATTATTAACGTCTACTGTCCTACGGAGGACAAAGAGGAAGAAGTCAAAGATCTTTATTATGAAACTTTAGAGCAATTAATCGATCAATTCGCGTCTTACGACACCAAAATAGTAGTGGGGGATTTCAATGCTAAAATAGGGAGAGAGGAAATGTTTAGGCCCACTATAGACAAAGAAAGTCTGCATGAAACCAGCAACGATTACGGTATTAGGGTCATAAATTTCGCTGCCGCAAAAGATCTTATAGTCAAGACCACGTGCATCAAGCACAAGGATATACACAAGGCAACGTGGACATCGCCGGACGGGGCCACGCACAATCAAATCGATCATTTTCTTATTGATAAGAGGCGCCACACCAATGTACTCGACGTAAGGACCTATAGGGAGGCGGATTGCGACTCGGATCATTATCTAGTAGTGGCCAAATTAAGAGCCAGATTAGTAGCCGGTCAAAATAGTAAGCGAGCGAACAAAGTAGAAACCTTTGATATTGGAAAACTACGAAGCGGGATAGAGCGAATCAAGTACCAAGTAGAAGTTAGCAACCGATTTCAGATGCTCGAGGAAACGGATGCACAGGCGGGAGTAGATGACGATCCGAACAGGTTAAAAAACTATAAATGGGGCCGCGAACAAAGTACTGGGTAAGAAAAAAAGGTCGAAGAGCAAAACCATGGTTTGACGAACAGTGCGAACTCTGGTTTGAAAGGCGCAAGAAGGCTAAATTAGATAGCGTACACAATGAAAGCGGTAGGGCCGTAGAAGAATACTATGAAATAAGAAAGCAAGTGGGTGTGATTTACAGAAACAAGAAGCGCGAGTATCAGTAAAATGAAATTAGAAAAATAGAAACTAATAGTAAGGAAAATAATCCGCGCGAGGTGTACAAAGGAATAAACGCTATTAGGAAAGGTTTTCAGAGTTGATCGCAGTTAATGAAAGATAAGGACGGGAACCTCGTGACAAGCGAAAATGAACTATTGAAATTATGGAAAGACTATTTCGATAAGTTATTAAACGTGCATGAAAACTCCGAGGAAATGGGAGACGAAATCCACGCTGCTGAACTCCATATGGACGAACCGACCTACAAAGAAGTAGAGTCCGCGATCAAAAAGCTAAAAAACAATAAGGCCGCAGGAAACGATTCTATACCAGCTGAACTACTTAAATATGGAGGCACCGCGCTTTCATCTAAAATTTTTTATCTAGTATGTGCTATTTGGAGAAAATAAACAATACCAGAAAATTGGAAAGAATCCATCATCATACCGATCTTTAAAAAGGGAGATAAAACAAGCTGCAATAACTACCGGGGAATCTCACTTGCTACAAAGTTCTGTCAAACGTAATACAGGCCAGACTCACACCATTCGCGGAGCATATAATAGGAGATTATCAGTGTGGATTCCGGCGCAACAGGTCGACGAGCGATCAAATGTTTACCATAAGACAATTATTAGAGAAAAAGTGGGAATATTGCGAAACTATACACCAGCTATTTGTGGACTTTAAGAAAGCGTACGACTCTGTCAAACGAAGCAAAATGTATCAAATCCTAGTGCTCCTTGACATACCAAAAAAACTCGTAAAATTAATTCAAATATGTCTGAACGGAAGCACTGGAAAGGTCCGAGTAGGCGGTAATGTATCCGAATCGTTCATGATACGCGACGGTTTGAAGCAAGGTGACGGGCTTTCAACGGTACTCTTTAACTTGACGCTAGAGTATGTTGTTAAAAAAAGGCAGGCTAGCGAGCTAGGCGCAACACTCAACGGAACAACGCAGATTTTAGGCTATGCGGATGACTTGGATATAGTGGGAGATAATGGTGAAACGGCGGCGAGAAACGCGGAAATCCTTATAAATGCGGCTAAAGACACGGGGTTAGAAGTGAGTGAATCGAAAACGAAATATATGCTCATGGAGAAACTGGGCATTCGCGAAGGAGAGAGGGATCTCAGAGTCGGAAATTTCACTTTTGAAAAGGTTAGCGAATTCAGATATTTAGGTACAACTATAAATGATCGAAACGAAATTAAAGCCGAGATTAATAAGAGACTTCATTCGGGTAATGCCTGCTTCTACGCTGTGAACAGATTACTTAAGTCAAAGCTACTGTCGAAAAATGTCAAAATAAGGATATATAGGACTATAATAATGCCGGTAATCTTGTATGGGTGCGAAACCTGGGCGCTCACTAAAGCGGAAGAAAATCGTTTTAGGGTATTTGAAAATATGGTTCTGCGGAAATTATGCGGGCCAAAGAAAGATGAGGAAACTGGGGAGTGGAGGAAACTGCACAATGACGAGCTACATAATTTGTACACGTCACCAAATATTAACAGAATAATAAAATCACGGAGACTAAGATGGGCAGGGCACGTGGCAAGAATGGGCGATGATCGTACGGCAGCGCGCATAATGAAAGAAAAACCGAAAGCAACGCGATCTCTAGGTACCTAGACCTAAACGCAGATGGGAGGATAACGTAAAAGCAGACGTAACTGAAATTGGGCGGGAGGGCACGAAATGGATGGGGTTGGCACAAAATAGGGAAACGTGGAAGGCTTGCGTAGATGAGGCGATGAATTTTCAAGTTCAAATGCCACTTAAAAAAAAAAAAATAGTACACACATATCTATTCTTTCGTGGTGCCTTAAAGTGCTACGTCGTGTCTCCGCTAAAAAGTATTACGTGATTTATCACATGATACTCACGTGATTTAATGAAACAAGAAATCACGGCTTTAAATGAGAGAGGGTTAAGTTCTTTATGAACTCTTTTTTTAGACAAGTGTCTGAAATTAAGTCTTTGAGATTACTTTAAGACTCACGAATCTCCAGTCTATTTATTTTTTAAAGCGTTCTTAAAGAATTCTTTTTATTAATCAATTTATGCATAGAAGGCACGTTTTGTCACAGTTCAGTATATAGTTTGAAACAGTAAGTCAGTTTACTTATTCAGGCACACAAAGCGCTCTTGAACACTGTACTTATACAGGTAAATATTACTAAAAAAATATTATTATAGGAATCGAACTCTCGACCTCTAGATTATCAGTTCTTTACTTTACTGCTGATCCATTTTATTTATTATACACGTTCAAGTGAAAATATTGTATGTAACACTAATATGAGACCTACTTGTGCCTATATAAATATAATTATTATATATACGTTACTGTGTTTAACTGTGCCACAAAATATATTTATAGTAAGTAATCAAATTGATCAAATAAATATTTACATTAATGACTTCTATATTGTCATTCAGGTAAAAAATATTTTTTTAATTCTTTTTATTGTAAAAGCGTAAAGATTCTCAATAAAACTTTTTTTAATGAATATAACATTAAGAATATTTGTGATTACTGATATTTCAACATTGATATTGGATAATCTTTCATCAGCTTAATTAATTAGTTTCTTGATTTATTCAATGTTTTTCTTAAAATATAATATTTTTCTAGAGTAATGTATTAATAAAAAATGTCGGGTATATACATGTATACAACATTACATTGAATTATAAACAAAAGAAAAAACATGGTTGTATCACATCCAACAATATAGTATAATATAGTATAGTATATTTATTATAACCCCTACAACACAGTGCGCAGAGAACTTTCAAAAATTTGTTTCTTTCGTGAATATATATTCATAAACGCTATAATTCTTAGATGTGGGCATTTTCTTCAATTTTTACCAATTTCTCTCCGTTTTCACTAACGATAAATTTTTTAGTATAATTTGACCTCAGAATCTGGATCAGCGCCCCCGAAAACCTATATGTATTGCTTTTTTCAGGTTTAACGTTTTTGTGTGTCTTACATCGAGGTATGAAAGCTTTTGTAAGTAGTGCCAACTGAAATTTGGATAAAAACTTTTGGCCCGTGAAATTACACCTTTTACAAGCGAACGCCAAGTTGATACATTTTCCAACCGGTATCCAAGTTGGTACCTTTTTCAACCGGGCTCCAAGTTGGTACCTTTTTCAACCGAACACCGAGTTGGTACCTTCTTACACCAAGGCGACGATATATGCAAGTACGGTATAACTTGAAAAATACATTTTTTATTTTACAGCTCATATATTTAGTTTTAGTATTTATCTATTACGAAATCAATGTAAAATTATGTTCTGAAATACTACGTTAAATTACAAAAATGTAAATTAATTTTAACTAAGATTCCCACCTTTTTTCCATTTTTCTCAAAACGTCATTTTTCGAATCATACTTTTATTCCATACATCTCTTGAATTGACACGCAGTATAAATACATGCAAAGGCGCACTAAACAAAGTAGCTAACCTAAATGCATTTAAAGCATTAATTTAAAAATACATGTTTTAGAACCTTTCTTTTTTATAAATTTTATGAATCGAAAACTCCGCAATAATACACAGACTTACAGTTAAGTAGCTACAATCTCCCAGCACTCGTTAACAGCACAGAAAGTGAATAGTCTAAATTTGTTAGGTGGTTCAAAGTCGATCCGGTTTATAGTAGGTATCCCTATTTGCTTAGTTTTATGATAAATTTAATTTTTTTTAATTTAATTAAAAAAAAATAATATAAAAATATGCTTACTGATTGTGGTATTTCCGCAGTTGCTGCTCCAATACAAATAATGTCATAAGGTGAGTTTGCTGTATAACCAATACTTTCATTTTCCACTAAAACAATATTTATGTATCGTTAACTTATGCAATTTCATCATATCTTTAAATTTACAAATCTGTATTTAAATATTACATTTTTATTAAATAATTACGAAATTTTATAATTTTATATACTTATATTGAATAACTCACCAAATAATTGGATTCGATTACTCAATAATAAATCTGGGTAATCGTTTTCAATATTCTTTTTAATTTTTTCATACAATTCTTGTATAGATTCAATATGAACTACAGATCCGTTTGGTCCAAGCATTATTGCCATACAAGTACTTAAATATCCAGTACTGCATCGAATATTTAATACGTTTTTTCCATTGACTAGTTTATCTGCAAGATTTTCCAAAATTGCACCATGCTGCAAATAGTTTTTGTAGTTTAAAAACCAATCAAATTGAATTGATAGGAGTGTGCCAGCACAGGGCATGTAAACCTTGTATATGAACATAGAAGTAGCCTCTAACTAAAATTTCAAGCAATTCCATTCATATTTGAGGCGTTGGGTGCAAAAACAACTTAACCCGAGTTATACAGTAGAATATATCAAAATCTCTTGCGCCACCCGGGGCCTCTTGCCATATCTATATACGCCGGAGACCGTAGCCGCTGCCTCTCTTACTGCGCTATATACTTATCGTCCGAAATTCGCGCGCGCGAACCACTCGCGATGTCTGCCTTTACTTGTACGATTCAAGACGAAAGTTTAAATCTTACAATTTCTAACGAAGTATAACCGATAGCAGTTTGAAAATATTATTTGAAGTATCGAAAATAACAGTCCCGAGTGGTGAAATAATAGATCAAAAGGATATATAAATTTAAGCCAAAAATTAAATAAAAATAATAGACTTATAAATTTCAAAATATATTTATAATAAATTTTGGATGCAACAATTCATGTATGAACATTATTTTAATGATTAAAAGACATGTTCTGAGATTTATTTGATGCAAAGAAGCTCGATTGAAGCGAAAAATAGCCGTTCAACGCAAAAAATACCCGTTCTATGCAAAAACAACTTAACTTGGATAAGCTTCTTTTAGTTATTTAAATAATTTATATTGATAAATAAATATTCTAACACGTGTAACTATATGCTCTAATAGCATGACTAATAAACTAAACAAGAAAAGCCGATTGGTTTTATTTATGTATTAAGATACAACAATATATAAACTTTAAACGTTCTTTTCCCCCAAAACGTAACCCGGGTTAAGTTATTTTTGCACCCAAGCCTCATTTGAGAGAAAAGTGGGTTTAACCCTCGTGCGCAGAAGTTTATTTTCGTGTATATGGACTAGATCGAATGTAAGTCTGCAACAATATTTTCTGCAAATTCGTAACATTTTCTAAATAATAGCTATACTATTTAGCTTCAATTTGAGAGGTTGTAGATGTCCCAACAAAGTAAAGATTTAAATTTGTGATACAAAATGTATACAAAAATGACGTGCGGTTTGGACGAGTATACTCGGCTCTCTGCGCAGGGGGGTTAAGAGATCCTCATCAGATCCTTTTAAAACTAAGTTTAGCGACCGTTTATGAATTATTTTGTAAATAAATTATTATTTGTCAAAAAAAAGAAATTTAATGAAAATAATAATTTAGTAGATCTATGAAGGATCCGATTCTGAAAAAGGTGTTCTTTTAGTAAAGTATTTTCATCTTTTTAATAAAAATAATATAAAAATATACGGTAGGGGGGGGGGGGTGAAAACCTTTAAAAAGCGATTTCTTTTTATAAATGAGTATTACTGTCAGTTACATCACTTTTACAGTACATAAAGCTAATATTTTTTCGAACAGAGTGTGTAATTTTTAATAATTAAATGTATTTTACAAATTTCTTCTATTTAACATGCAGCTGTTAAAAATTACATTTAAACCTTTCAGAGCTGAATTAAATCTACTTTTCCCAGTGTATTTTATGATCTAAATGACCATTTTAAGTGGTTTTAAACAAATTTGTTTTTCTACTTATTCATGTATATCTATGAATATATAGATGAATACAGTATACCCATATACAAGTATATGGGTGATTTTCAGCAAAAGTACAAATTTGTGATTCCGTTTTAGAAAAAAGTAAAGTTTTTTTTGTGTTTTGTGTGATATGTGATCATTGCAACATATTAAGGCTACAAACAAAGCGGTAGCGCCGGATAAGTTTATCGGACAAAGTTATGGTAGTCGATTAAAAATCCTATGTCAGAGAATTCCATGCACTTTAAAAATATGAAATATTTTGATATTAAATTAAGGTTAACATAAAATATATGTTATTGATGACATATATACGCTTGCTCATACACACACACATACTCACATAAACTCATGCTAGCATTTAAAATATAATATATAATCGTTATGCTTTTAAATTAATTCCATTTTAATAACTATAACAACGTAGTAACCAGCTAGTTTGAGTATTCTTATACAAGGATCCATTGGTAGAACTACAAAGAAACTTTTACTTTAAGTTTTTAAGGGAAACTCCGAGGCTTCGTACGCATGGTTTTGGTTTTAAGGTATCGTCATTTTTAATTTTTTGGCAAGCAATTAGATTTATTTTCAATCTAATAGCCTCAGCGTTTTATGACCTTATTGTAATTTATCAAAATTATGTGCGAGCTTGAAAGAGAATGGACATATGCGTCACTCTGGATTAATATATGTATTAAATATAATATATGCTAAATTTTTTTATACTCGTACTATCGAGAATATATAATACAATTTATTTTTCTCAATTTTAATTAAATAATACACTGAGAGAAAGAAGCTGCTAGAACAACCGCATCAGCCAAACCTGCCGCGGCAAGCATGGTAGGTACTATAACTAACGATACTAATTGCCGGAGTGTTCGGCTGTAGTGCGGGGTATTTATGCTACTCGGTCCGATTACTGAAACTGACCCTGTTACTGCGCCTGTACATAAATCAGTATTTAGAAATAATAAACCAAGCCGCTCAATCAAATAATGTTCATAAAGAAGTTAAAGTTGTTATAATTGTGCTGTAAAGAAAACTACTATGCTTTGATACCTCTGTAATGTATTATACAATGTCTTTAGTTCGTTTATTTTTATTTGCTAATAAGCAAATATGAACTTTAAGTAGGTTATTTGAATGTGGGAAACAAATTCAATTCAATTTTAAATACGAAAATTTCTTTCACAGGTCAGTAATCAGGCCGAGTACTCTATACTAAACGCTGCATTGAACGCGACATTACACTTTTAGCTTATCGTTATGTTTCGCTAAGCAAGGTTAACACAAAACAATCAAAAAGTATTTTCTACTAACTGATTAATTGACAATGAAGCTATAAAGTGGTTAGAGTGCACCGGCTTGCATTAGTGTTTTAACTTGGCCAACAAGGCTAAAACTGACTGTCCGCTTTCTTTGCTAGACATTCACAGCCGTGGTGAGCCAAGTATAAACTGCTGGACTATGCAGCACTTAACTGAAAATTAAGTTATTACACGCAGTTTGATTAGATTATGTCAACTGATTCTCGAGTACGGATAAGCTACACACATACAAACAGGCATATATATATATCTCACATACAAACACATACAGGTGTACACATGCATACACGCACGCACACACACACGTACACGCATCCACCAACACACACACACACACACACACACACACATTCATACCGACATTTTCTGAAAATAATGATTTTGATTTTGATTCCTAATGTCTTAAAATATGTTTCAATAATGATTTTAGCATAACTTTTTTTACCATCACAAAGCTTTCTCTATTATGAAAAAATTCAAAATTTTTGAGTGAATTCTATCAGAGGACCATATAAAAATGATATACTGCGTATTTAGATTTATGAAATATATTGCTATATATAAAATAATGATCTTCACAAATTTGCACTTTTGCTGGAAATCACCTATTATACTTTATACCTATATTCCTAATAATTAGTACTTCAATCAGGAGTCATCAAATCGAAGTTAAAAAACTGTTCCGACCAATAAGTAATTATTTTTACGTTCTCTGAGTATATGCATTTCAATATATATACAATCTCAACACAGAGTCTGAAAGAAAATTAAATTTTTTAATTTGTTATTTAAAATATCTTTTTGCATGTTTAAAGTTTCTTTTGTTTTCTTTCATCGAGGATAAATTTGGTATGTTGTTGCCATGGACACGATAAATAAACTTATGTTGATTTTGCTGTCAGTAAAAATGCCGAAGAAACACACGATGAAAATCGTTGTCAAATTTGTTTACTTTGTTTTGGGAAAATGAAAGTGACGATTCCTGTAGAAGGAAAAACAGTTTGAGAACGATACCACTGATGACCGATTATCTTTCGTTATATGCAGTACTTGTAAAAGAGATTTATATAAAATTAAATACGATGAAGGTAAAAGTGTGAATCTACCGAAATTTTCTGATCTTCAACCTTTGAAAAAATCTACTAAGTTGTGTAGCAATATTTTATGTGATTGTGATATTTGTGAACTTGCAAGAAAACCACCTTCTGGAACATTATCAGAGGAAGGGAATACTTGTTGATGGGACAACTATAAAAGTTTCAGGTGAGCTATTAAAACATATTTATTCTACTTAGTTATAATAACTACAATAAATAATTATTTTACTTATCATACTTGAAATTATTTTATTTTATTCTAGATAAAATAAAGTCACCTTTCATTGAGAGTCCGTGCAGTTACTGCTTTTCGTTGTTCGGAAAATACAATTTCACCGTACACTTAGTGAATTATTAACTTAAAGCATGAAGTAAACAGGCCCAAAAGTTACAGACCAAGTGATTTCGTATTTTTAAACTAAAAATGATTGTAGAAGATACGAGTACCAAAAATATTACACTGTCACTTTCTCAAACGCGCGGTAAGCCTTGTAACGAGCGATAGTTTGAATTCCGCGCCTTAATATCAATTGGCCGGAATATTATACAAATATGTGCGTGCGCAAATGCGAGAGCGAGGCACGTCGACATGAGGGCTCGAGGCACGGAGCGACAAGAGTTCGCCCTTTTTCGCTCAGGATCCACCGCGGGAACAACATCTCTTCTCATCTTTCGTGCCTGTCTCTAGCCACGAGAACGACGAATTGCACCGAAGAAACTTGCTATTCTGTGTGAATATTACGACGTGGTGCACATCATCCCGGCGATCCTGAGTGGAGGAGCCAACGATCCTGCCGTATCCTCCGATAAACGAGATAAGTGATTTGATTCTCGAGCGTACGATATTCTATTTACGTCGATTTATTACTGCATCTACTCGGGATTCGTATTGAAAAATTAGGACTATAAGTTTGAATCTTATATTAGTTTATTGCTTCCGGTCTTTTAGTTATACTTGTAAATTTGGTGATTGTTATTTCTTTTAATTATGCTGATCAATTTGTGTGATTGCTTGTTGTCTATCTAAATTTGATACCACGTGCCTCGAAATAGAGCGAAATTTATATGGAGCGAATTATAAAAAAATAGCGTGGAGTATAATGTTCGCGCGGAGCGTGCAAGTTTGGCAAAATTGCTCTATCCTTGCCACTTTTCATCCAATTGATCTGTAATTTTCTGAGAAACTTCTTCAAATGTTAACAAACAAATGTCTCGTTGAAAGTTCACTGAGTCTTAAACTTCCCTCGATACTTTTTTTCGTAGAATATACTTAACCATATAAAAGGTAACTCACTGGTTTGCAATTAAATTGTTGAAAGAAAAATATTTAATATTTAACTATCTATAAGTTTATCAGCAGCGCTAGACTATTTTACGAGGTTATTAAAAAAATGAGCAAGATCCGTTCATATTTGTCGGAGCTGCAGCGAGTTAAGTTTAAAAAACGTGGTGCAAATAAGATTTAAAATTTTGCCGTTTTTATTTTTCTTTTTTCAAATACTAAACATTGTACAAACAAAGTATATATATAAAATGTTGCCATTTTTTATCCTCTATACGATGCTATTTTTAAAAATTCATTTCCGCAAATTTAAAAATTGGTCACTATGACGTCAATTTGTATATAGCGGCAACCCGAGCCGAGCGCTAAGGACGTTTTAGAATCGATGCCTTCATTTTACATAATAAAAAGATTTTTCTAAAGTAATACAAAATTCGCAAATTATGAGAATTTGAGTATAATTTTGAAAATGTTTGTGAATTCTAAATGCGCAATAAGTATTGTAAGTATTGCGCAATAAATATATTTTTGTCATACACGCACGATTTCCGCGTTATTTCGTGCCTTTAAAGCGGGCGCAAAGCAGCTGTTTGCCGGCCGGCGGACAAAAAAAATTTGTTTGCCCTCTCAAAACAAAAAAAATTTTTGATAATTTGTTCACGTTTACACCGATTCGAAGAACAACTGCAGTAAACACCCGCTCTAGAAGCATACAAAAAATACGGCGTTGGCCTTGGGGGAAAAGTATTTTTTTGCTCTTGTGTGATTACAATACTCGTCTTCGGCTCGCAAACGCACTCGTCTTCGGCTCGTGCTTGCTCCCCTCGCCTCGTACTGCAAAAACCACACGCGGGTAAAAAAAGACTACTTTTCACCCTAGGTATACAATATACTATTTTAAAACATAAAACTTGAAATACAAGATGTAATATCCAAAAGATTCACGATGACTTGTAAAAATGATTAAATATCGAGTTTATTAAAAAATTACTCTAACGATTATTTTCATTTCAAGTTAAAATCATCGTATAACTCCATAAAAATAATATTTGAAAATATTCGAGAGGTACAAGCACTTTTTATTTAAATGTGATCGTAGCACTGTGCAGCCCTAAGGATGAGGTAAAACATTGGTAGAACCTTCATGAAATAACCAACAAATATGTTTGTGCTAAATAAATAATTAGTTTTTTTTTTAATATTACCATGTGTGGTGCACTTATAGTTCTACCATGACCGATATTTTGTGGCGCATCAATATATGCATTGTTGTAAGGATTGTAATTATTAACATATTTTTTTCGGTCCACTAAGCACATAGTTTCGAAAACTGTTGGAGATTTAATTACACCTTTACCTGTAATAAAAGATAAACATTAATTTCACTTTGATTGATTAACACACGATGTAATTCTATAAAGTGTTTTATCCAAATTCAGGTCAGTGCTCAAATGTGGATCAATAGCATTGCTCCAACCGAATTACATACAATTTTTAACCACCCTGGTAGAAATCTTATCGTGGCGCCCATATTGGCTATAAAAATATTTTTTAAATTCATTAAAAAGAGCAGAAAATTACATGTCTTTTAGAACCGTAAATTTTGGATAGGCTACTTTCTTTCTCCTAAATAATTTTTAGAATAAAAAAGACGTGAATACTCGGAGGGAAATGGTCTAGTAAAAATTACTATTATGTATGGTAATGGCGGGACTTAGTTGCACAATCGCAATAATTACTGTTATTTTAGTAGTAAATGCTACATTAATAGTAGTTGTTGCTATTTATCTATTAATATGTACTAGCGAATGTAGGATAATATGCTAAACAAGCATAGTAAATATGGTGTGTAATATATAGTGTTTTATTTTTTAGTTTTAGTTTTTCTGTTTTTTTTATGTTATGAATATTATGATCAATTTAGCGTAGGTTTTAGAAAATCATATTGCTTTTTACCACAAAATCAAATAGAATAAATAATTTCATATTGGAACAATTTATATAGTTTGAGGGAGTTAAGTGCCAATGAATTGGCAGCGGTTTTTTCTTATAACCAAGTTTTAATAGCTTACTTTTACATTATACATATTAGACACGTATCATAGTTTAAAACTATAAAAAATTATATTTAAAGGAGGTTGTGAAAAAGTTAGTGCCGTTTAAAAAGGACATGGTGATCGAGAGGATTAATCAAGTTAAAGTCGTTACTACAATAATTATTCTGTTCCAGCTACATATTGATATACAATGCCAATTTGGCTAGAAAATCTGATGTACTCCAATACATATTGAATTTTACAATCGTGCTTATTAATTATATTACCAGTTGGCTTTTTCAGACTGAATCTAACTTTGTTTCTAATAAATTATTCCCGACTAACCGTAATGGACACTTTATTGACCTGAAAAGTGGGACAAAAGTAGCATATGATTCCCGCAAATGCATTTTGCTTTCTCCTAAAGAAAGCTTTGAAATAGTAAAAAAAGTTTTCTTAAAAACATGTTAGAAATATGTTTTGGGCCATTTGGAATCAAAATACACTATTTGTAGAAAATATCCGTATGGATGTGCGTGCGCGCGCGCGTGTGTGTGTGTGTGTGTGTGTGTGTGTGTGGGTGTGTGTGTGTGTGTGTGTGTGTGTGTGTGTGTATCACCATATCTCGAGTAATCCACGGTTAAATTTAATGTTTCAGGGTTCATTTTTTTCGTTTCTTTTAAAAGGAGGCAGCTCAAAAATATTTTTTTTGTTTTTCGATGCGTTTTTATTCTGTTTGTCGGATTTTTGATTCTTAAGTTTTAGTTTTTCGGTTCTTTTACTACCTTAGAAATAATATCATCGATTTAGTGATAATGATAAAAACGAGCTTAAAATTACCTATCTTTTCCGACCCGAAATTTTCTATAAGCTATTTCCCTCTTTCCGTTATACATGGAAACGTCACGTTTTTTTGATCGCTTATATCTCGAGAACGGCGCGGTTATTTTTTGCCAACTAAGGCTTATTTTATTTTTTCATTTCTTAATGAGTATTCTGAATTAAAGAGAAATTTTAAGATTCATCGACTCGTCTTTGTTTTACAACGATTTTTCTATTTTACGTTATTCTGAAATCAATAAGGTAAATTAATTTGGTATGTAGAAATAATATGATGCAGTGCAAATGCATTTGACAGAAAATAAAATTATCTATCTTCTCCGACACTAAATTTTTTATAAGCTATTTTCCTTCTTTTGTTATACACGAAATCGTCATTTTATAGATCAATTAAGACGGAAAAGGTTTCCACTACCTTTTGACAGTCTTGGCTCAGCTCTTTGATCAGAAAATTAAATCTTTTATTTTTCAAGATATTTGAAGTTTTACTTTTTTATTAATTTTTTATTTAACCGCTGCAGGTGAAACAAATTAATGATAACTAAGTTAACTTATAAGAACAAAGAATTTCGTATCAGAAGAATTAATAATTTAGTTATTATTGAAAAGATCGATTAAAAACTATACCAGTTCCATAGCAGTAATGTAAAAATAAAGAAGTGTTGCATAACTATTGCTAAAGATAATTTGCAGTAGATTTGTTTCGAACATATGTTCAACACGATTACGAGTACGAAAAGATATCAAGAAATTAATAACAGGTAATTTCGAATTTTTTTTATTCCTGAAATGTGCAAGTTGTGACGGTCTCAGCCATATATTGAATGAAACATATGTACTTACTTTTAAGATATTCTATTAATTCCCGATTATCTTTGGCACAAAAACGGGTCATCTGGTTCATATTGAATTCGAGAAATGTAAACAGTAAATATAATGAAGTTAATGACAATGTCTTGAAGAGTTACAAATATTTATTTCTGTCGGTATCTGCGATGTCCGATGTTGCACCTATTCATATTATATTCTATGTTCAGAAAAAACACGTTATTTTCAAATTCTCATATACTTATCGTAGTTTAAATTAGCACAATCCACAGTTACGAATATAATAACCTAATATAATAAAATATACAGCCATAAACGTGCTCTTTTATGGCTCTGTACAATAAATAACTCCATATTTTGGTAAATTATCAATACAGTTGTAGTTTTGAAGGAATGGCAGATAAAGTACCGTAATCTAAATCTTTCAGCTTAATAGATTAGATATGATATTATAAAAATCAATACGATTACACATGATTTTATATAGTTAATTACAAATATAAAATGAATTGATTGATAAACAATTAATTAAGAGGACAAGAGACCTTTAAAAATTTCATTAAAAAATTTTTTAATGAATTCATATAAAACTTCTTACATTTAAAAGCAAACTTCTTGAAATTTTTCTTACTATAAATAATTGGTCATATCTTTAATTACACCATTGTAAAACCTCAAAATCTTGATTCTACATCAAATTCATGAGCAAAAAGAAAAATGTGTGGACAAATATAAATGGATATTCCATGCCTCGAAGCTTTCAATTTGTGCATTGGACACACTTAAACTTATTTTCTTAGAGATTAAATTGAATAGTTAATAAATCTGACTGGCTATAAACTATTCACATTTACATATATTTTGAGGAGCAATCTCTTCTGTAAAATTCAAAAAAGGTCAATATGAAATGCACAAGAAACTGTGCGAAAATAAAAAATTGAGATTCACGAAAATCGTGTTTGAAGTATTAATTTTCATGCTATCACATGTTAATTCTTTTGCTTGATCGGCTATGATCTATAACTTTGTTGAATCATCGAATTTTGACATTCAGCAGGTCCCAAAATATTGAACTAAAGGTAAGTATTACAGAAATGTAATAAAAAGAATCCAACTTTTTGACAAAAGAAATGGTGCAGGTCCACCTTAATAGCATTTATATATAAATTATAATGACAGGCGTATTAGCTAGAAATTTAATTATTTATGTACCTACGGATCACAACGACTTTTCAATCATTATTTATTACGAATACTTAGCCTTACGAACAAAGACAACTCGAGCCAAAAATCACTGCGAGAAAGTTAATAAACACGCGAGAGCCACATGCAGCAATGCAGCGAAATTCGAAAGCCCGTAAATCATTTTTTTTAAATCAGCAGAGCTTGAGGGTTTCTTATTCCCCAGCAGTCACACGGCAGTCTGCGGAATGCTGCCGGAGAGAATCGTGGCGCGACAAACATTTAGACTACATTTAGATTCAATACTTAGTGCAGTGAGTGTGTGTGTGCAAATATTGTGTAGGCATCAAATCGCGAGACCGCAAACCGCGAGGTACCCGGCGTCTAGGTGCACAGCCCACAGCCGTCAAACTTGAGTTCCCCTTTACTACAGTTTTTCTTTAATAAATATTACTCGACAGGTCAAAAATGAGACTGACGCGATAAATCGGAGGATAACGGACCACACCTTCCACCATTACCCCTCCAAATGCAGACCTTGCAGGCCAATACCCCCTCCAGGTCAATGGCCAATCCACCTTCCAGGACAATCCCAAACCTAACAACCAAAAAAAAGAAAACTAGGAGGAAAAGCAGGTCGTAGGAATGATGAGCATGCACCGGATCGGTCACCAACACGATCCAACGCGGAGCATCTACAAATGTTACGCAGGTCATGGAGTGCGGATAGTAGACGTGTTGAACGTACTGCGGATTGACCACCTAACATGCAAAAGAACCATAACGGAGTTAAGGGTGTGCACATGGAACGTACGTAGCTTAGCTTAGGACTGACAATTAGCGGTGCTAACAAGGGAAGCAGATAGGTATAAATTAGAAATAGTAGCACTACAGGAGGTTAGGCGACGAGGAGGTCCGGACTTGAAGTACGAGGGTAGTTCAATAAGTCTTTAGAATGACCAACAGATGGCGCGCGAATCGCTCCAAATCATCTGTTTTCAGTCAGCACCACTCCCGACTAGATATATGGTGCAGTCACAGTCCACATCTTCTGAGTTTACGTGTTTTTATAATCAATTGAAAAAAAAAATTGCTTGTTAAGAAAAATGGAAAAAAACGAGTTCAGAGCGGTAATTAAACATTTTCATTTAAAGGGTTTAACTCCATATGAGATAAAAAATGAATTGGACTCAGTTCATGGCACATCTGCCCCTGTCTTAGCAATGGTTTATAACTGGGTAAATGAATTTAAGCGTGGTCGTGCATCAATAAGTGACGAACCACGTTCAGGAAGGCCCGTAGAAGCAACTACTCCCGAAATCATCAATAAAATCCACGATATGGTGTTGAAGGATAGAAGATTAAAAGTGCGTGAGTTAGCTGAGGCCACAAGGATATCTATAGGTGCAGTTGTTTCAATTCTACATGAAAAACTAGGCATGAAAAAGCTATCGGCAAGATGGGTGCCGCGTTTTCTCTCAGCTGAGAATAAACGCAATAGAGTGGTCGCCTCTGAGGCTCTTTTGGCGCGCATAAGTCGGAATCCTGAGGAATTTTTTCGTCGATTTGTGACTGTGGATGAAACATGGATACACCACTACACTCCTGAGACAAAGGAACAATCCAAACAGTGGATTTCCACAGGCGAACCAGCTCCAAAGAAGGCAAAGACCGTAAAGTCAGCTGGTAAGGTTATGGCTACAGTTTTTTGGGATGCACGTGGAATTATACTTATTGACTACTTGGAAAAGGGTAAAACAATTACTGGTGAGTATTATGCATCATTATTAGAGCAGCTGAAAGAAGAAATAAAAAAAAAACGACCACATTTGGCGAGAAAAAAAATCTCTTTCATCACGACAACGCCCGAGTTCACACATGCTTCGTTTCAATGGCTAAAATTGAAGAACTAAAATTCGAATTGGTCGAACACCCACCGTATTCACCAGATTTAGCCCCCAGTGACTTTTTCTTATTTCCAAACTTGAAAAAATGGCTCGGTGGACAGAGATTTACGGACAACGAAGACGTCATTGCCTCTGTAAGTGTTTATTTTGAGGAACTTCCGAAAACGCACTTTTCTGAAGGATTAAAAAAACTTAAAAAGCGATTGACCAAGTGTATAGAGCTCCAAGGAGATTATGTTGAAAAATAAAAAAAAAATTTACCCAAAAAAAATTGTTTTTATACTTTATTCTAAAGACTTATTGAACTACCCTCGTATATGAATAAATACACACTTTTATTTAGCGGATTGGAAAAGGCAACCGTCAAAAGCCGATGGTACAAGTACGTATTTATTAACGTTCATTGACCAACGGCGGGCACGGACGATACAGTCAAAGATTCCTTTTACACACAACTAGAGCAGGTGTTTGATAGATTTTCAACCCATGATGCAAAAATATTGCTAGGAGATTTTAACACGAAAATTGGAAAATTTTAAGGTGCAATTTCATGATGCATCAAATTTGCCGTGTCAACTCGACCACATCGCATTTTACGGGGGAATCCCAATGTTTATAAATATGGGTAAATCTCCCAAACCTTTAACCTATATGACTCGAGGTTTCAATAAATTTTTTCTTATATTTTAACTGTATTAAACTGTTTCACATAGGCTTATGTTATTGTTTTAAGCTTAAGGTTATTGTTTATTACATCTTAATGTTTACTTTCTATCATAAATTAATTAAATTTATCAATCAAATGTCTAAACTGTCACATTTCTCGTATGTCGTATTCCGGATTTCAATTATAATTTCTCTAATAGTGTTTATAATTGACATGATAAAAATATAAAAATAATTATTTCTTACTAAGAAATAATCAAAGAATAAGATAATATTGATAATATTTTCATTTTATTCATAAAATCAGAGTTAAATACATTTGAAAATTGTCGTAGGTTCTTGATGTCACATCCACAACACGAAGAATATCTCAATAAATAGTAATTGAATTACCTTAAAATGTATTTAATATGGGTGAAATGCATCAACGGTATTATGTTGTATTATAATCCCTTTTTGTTATTTTAGTAAACATAATGCCCAAAATTTAAATAACAACATTTAAAAACGAACAAAAAAATGTCACATCTACAACGCACGTTTGTGCTATGAATATTAATTAAAATCGATTAAATAAATGACCAAATTTTGTATTTGATAAACTATTGACAAATAGCTCTGTATTATATCTAGAAAACTAATATGTATTAATTAAATAGCCAATTTTCATCGATTTGTAGCATCCACAACGTGCCGTCCGCAACGCGCCGTCTGCAACGCGCGTTTGTTTAAACATCATAACCTCTTATTGCAACTAGGAAAACTAAATAATAAAAATACGAGAAGAAGTTTATTTGGATTTTACAATCATGAGACCTGTTTTGAGTGAAGTAAAAGTGAGAAAGAAGAAAGAGTACAAAGCACAAACGAATTGAAGAGTTAAAAGAACGGAAAAAAGGAGTGAACAGAGAAAGAAATATAATGAAAAAAAGTGTTTTCGTCGTCTAAGAGGTCAAATTAGTCAATTTAAACGTTTAAATTGTTAATTTCAATAAGCCAAATTTATAATTTAAATTTAATCAATGCATAAAAAGTTGAATTTGTATTAAAATAATATTACACTTTCGGTCTTTTTATTCTATAAACGAACTATAATAAAATCCCTTAATTACAGCATACAATTTTTGTTGTTCTTAAAGAGAATGTAATTCTTTGACCTCATTTGAATCCTCATCCTCCTCAAAGGATCTCTCGAAATCAGAAGTGAGTAGTCACGCATCCTTGTCTTTCGTTGTATCTTCTACCGACCATTACCAATCACTTTAAGTGAATCATTAAGATTAACGTAATTTGTAAAATAACATTAACGCAATACAAATGTTTGATTTAAGTATCAAAAATAAAAATTAAAATAGCTGCACAAATAGTTTAGAACTGTTTTCAAGAAAAAATATATACATGGAAATTCTAACTTGTCGTATTTGATAAATCATTTTAGATTCGGTAGGCACTTACTTCGGGCTTGTTCATGGGCAAATATTAATTGTCTATAGTCTCGAGAAGTTGTGCGAAAAAAACTAGAGCTGTGCTCCTAAGTTAAGTTGACCTCATTTTTAACATTTGAAAGTTAAAAGTTCTGGAGATTTCCCCATATATGATCTTCATAAAAAGTAATATTTTACATTAATGATTGTTCGTGAACGTTCAAATATGTTTCCTTGAAATATAAATACATTCTCAACACTTTTTAAAACTTTGTAAGTATTTAGATAACCTTTTCAATTATATGCATGACAGTTCAATTGTTTATTAAAGTTAAACAATTTTAACATGAAAAATGTGAAAGCAGGCGTAAAAATATCACGTATCAAGTTGACGCAAAAATTTGACGCTCCATGAAAATGCACCTTTAGACTGACCATAGGAAATGAAAGTTTAGATGACGCGAGTATCGACAATGGGGTGAGAGTAATTAATTTTGCCGCGTCAAAGAATCTTATAGTCGAAAGCACATGTTTCATTGACTTAGATAGGCACAAAATAACCCGGGGAAGTCCCGGTGGACCCACACTTAACCAAATCGATCACGTTTTAATTGACCAAAGACGGCACGTTGACATTCTCGACATTCGAACTTACTATGAAGCCGATTGCGATTCAGATCATATTCCTGTTATATCCAAGATTAGGGCTCGTTTATTAGTAAACAAAAAAAAACATGCCAAACAGAGGAATATAATCTTGAAAAATTAAATGACCCCCTAATTAAAACTAGATATTGGGAGGTACTTTCAAGTAAACTGAATATATCGGATAACAATAGGTTAGGCGACCCGGAGGTAGGGAGTGATATCGAAAGTACATGGGAAAATATCAAAAGTTCTATAAGACAAGCTGCTAGGACGGTGTTAGGTCAGCGGAAATAGAACAATCAAGAACTGTGGTTTGACGAGGAATGCGAGAAATGGAGTAGAAAAAGGTAAAAAGCAAGAATGGTTAATCTTTACAACGTGAATGAGATCACCTCCGTACATTACCGTAATATAGGGAATCAAGCCAAACGAATTTTTCGGAATAAAAGACGAAAGTGGGAAAATAATAAAATCTCAGCAATATAAGAAAACAGTAATAAAAATAATATTCGGGAAATGTATACAGGTGACCGATTTCATCTGAAATCATGCGGGCCGACAGCACCTATCTCTCCGAATCAGTTCAAATTATAGTATATTATTCTACTCGGAAAATAAGCGTATACGTATTTTTTTATTTTTCGATAGCATCAAAATAGCATGTGTTATGCTTTTTTCAAAAATGACTCCTCAAATTTCGTATCTCTCAAATACTTTCAAATACTCTTTCGATCTGCCAAGTTCAAAAATTTTTTTACAAAAAATCAAGGATGATATGGCATTTTTTATAAACAATGAAAAATGCTTTTTTCTCAAAAAAGCCATCTTTTTTTTTACTCAATTTTTTTTATAGATAGCTAGTCTCAATACCTATATGGTCATATACATGACATTTGGAATATTTTTGTTTTTTAAGAGATATAAACGAAATAAGAAAAAAAATTTATGTTCCCCCATAGCACTGTCGTGCAAGAAAAAATCCTATGTATTTTTCCCTTTTTTATGATTTTTAGACATTTTATTGCTTTTTCTAACTTTCCTGCTAACACGATTCTTTGAGTTGATTTTCTTCTTCTTCTGTTTCTCTTTATTTAACAATTTTGTTAAAGAATGAAAAGCAGTTCGACCTGTATAAGATTTTTTCTTTTTACTTACATTTACTTTCCATACATGGGTTTTCTGAATGCCGTTATATTTAGGAGCCTTAAGCCACTCTTTTATTTTATTTTGTCTAAAAACTTCAATATCTTCTTTTGGTAGTAAGATTAGTTTAATATTATTAGTATAAGATTGAACTTTTGTTAGAAAAGCATTGGCATCTTGTATTGATTTAATATGACTGTTCTGAAGATTATGTCTAGTTGCATAGTGTTTGACTAGTCCGCCAACACCATCACATGCACCTTTCCCGTGACCTGTAGCTGAAAACAATCATTTTTTATTGATGGAAGCATTTTTCATTTCATACAATTGAAATCGATTTTTAAAGTGGCTTGCTGCTCTATCTGTTATAATCGATATTTGATGGCATCGATTCTAAAACGTCCTTAGCGCTCGGCCCGGCTGCCGTTATATCAAAATTGACGTCATGGTGACCAAAATTTGCAATTTTACGGAAATGAATTTTAAAAAATAGTGTCGTGCAGAGGATCAAAAATGGCAACTTTTTATATATATATATACTTTGTTTGTACAATGTTTAGTATTTGAAAAAAAAAATAAAAACGGCAAAATTTTAAATCTTATTTGCACCACGTTTTTTAAACTTAGCTCGCTGCAGCTCCGACAAATATGAACGGATCTTGCTTATTTTTTGCATAGACTCGTAAAATAGTCTAGCGCTGCTAATAAACTCATAGATAGTTAAATATTAAATATTTTTCATTCAACAATTTAATTGCAAACCAGTGAGCTACCTTTTATATGGTTAAGTATGTTCAACGAAAAAAAGTATCGAGGGAAGTTTAAGACTCAACTAACTTTCAACGAGACATTTGTTTGTTAACATTTGAAGAAGTTTCTCAGAAAATTTCAGATGAATTGGATGAAAAGTGGCAAAGATAGAGCGATTTTGCCAAACTTGCACGATGCGCGCGAACATTAGAGGGTCTGCGCGATACATGACGCTCAGTGTATGTCAGTCATAGAATAAGAAATAATTTAAGAAACATGATAAAAGTATCATTAGCTAAAAAGGTAGGAATAACGAAAGAAAAAGAAAAGGATTTTAAACATTTATTGCAATTTTGTACTACTAATGGGCAACATTATGGTGAAAATTTTTTAAAAACAATTTCTATTAAAACTGTTGTCAGTAAAACAAAGAATGTGAAAGAAGAACATGGTAACAAAAAAGTTCGAAAAACGGAAGTTGTCTCAACAAAAAGAAGAAAAGTAAGCGACGAACAAAAGCAAAAATTAGAATTAAAAATTAATAAAAAAGAAAAGAAAACAAAAACAATAAAAGGAAAAAAAAAGTAATATGTTTTTGAAACGCGTTGTATGTATTGCGACTAAATTGTAAATAAACCTTAATGTAGAAATATAAATAAATATAAGTATTAGTTATTTGAAGTTTCTAATTTACTGAACAATGTCAAAAATCTGTGAAATTTATATGTTTCCCAGAAATTTATATGTTTCCCAGAAATTTATATTTTTAAAGATTGTAATTTACTATTCAATTCATTTACGCTGCAATATTCTTTTTAATGTGTGTGAATTTCATTTGAACGCTTTATTATAAACATTTATTATCTAGTGTATATAACATTTAGAATTAACAATAATTTCTAAAACTTTCGTACAAAGATTTAAAAATTCAACAACTTTATGAATAACTGCCGTTTGATTTTGCCTTTGCTTTGTTTATTTAATTTCTTATTGTTTCATCAGATACTTATTTTTCTTAACTTCTACACTATAAATCGACAGTATTAAATACGAGTATGATGATTTGATTACCCTGATAGAAAATTAATCTAGAAAATTAATGTAGATGTATCTAGTTTGCCAAGGAAATAATCGAGGGCCTCGATAAAACTAGATAATTTTCTACCAGGGTAAGTATGTATTTTTTAAAAAAAAGGACAGCAAATCTTCAAGTAAACGGCATTATATGACTGACATACGCTGCGAGCGTCATGTATCGCGCAGACCCGCTAATGTTCGCGCGGAGCGTGCAAGTTTGGCAAAATTGCTCTATCTTTGACACTTTTCATCCAATTGATCAGTAATTTTCTGAGAAACTTCTTCAAATGTTAACAAACAAATGTCTCGTTGAAAGTTCACTGAGTCTTAAACTTCCCTCGATACTTTTTTTCGTAGAATATACTTAACCATATAAAAGGTAACTCACTGGTTTGCAATTAACTATTTTACGAGGTTATTAAAAAAATGAGCAAGATCCGTTCATATTTGTCGGAGCTGCAGCGAGTTAATGTGACGTACTGGCTTTTATTATTAATAACTAAAGCCCGAACGTTACGGCGTTTCTCGCGTCGCGCCGAGCGGTTTGCACGCGCGAGATTGTTTGCGTAGCTAAGGCAGGAAAGGGAGGCTTGGAGAGGAGGCGGTTTAGTGATCAGACTCGAGAGTCTGTTGTAGGGTTTAAATAATGTTTTATGATTTACCTTATCGGTGGTTTTTATTGAAGTAAAGAGGTCCCAATACAATTTCTCCAATTTCGCTCGTCGTTCGTGGATACACGTGGGCGCGTCGCTGGTGCTTTACTTGACGTCGATTTTGAGCACGTTGCCCGAACACGCGGTTTACAGGAGTAGCGACGATCTATACTCGGTGACTTGCACGGCAAGAATGATCTGCTCGCAGGCAGATTTACATGAGCTGAGGGCTCCTTCTTACTTCGAGTATCGATATAATGGGAAACTCTTACAATAGGCAGGTGCGCGTTTCCCTGTGCGGCGGACCTCCCGAAAGTAAATTTATGCGCTTTGGTATAGCGACTTCGTCTCCGCTGACGGGCGACTTCTGGCCCCGAGTTCAAGAAAGAGGCTGCTTTTATTACGGGTTCGCCCGGAAAATGCACACCTGTGTATACAATAGATATTACTCTAGCCCTAGCTAGAATATTACTTTCGTCATAGCAACATCGGGTGACTAACAGCCAACCGAGTTTACCATAAAAAATGGAATATTCCGAGATCGGTATTAACTCGTTCGAATTCTATTTGGGATAATCAAACACAGGTGCTTAATTATTCCGAATAGAGCTCGATTGAGTTATTTGTCCTAACGTCTATATTAAATTTCGGTAGGATTTTATGTATTGCGTAAAAGTCAAGAAGGAAAATGTTTATTTCGTAGAGACGTTACGAAATGAGAAGATAAAAAGAAAGATAAAAAAAAAGAAGTATGAAATAGTTCATCACATTAAGTTTAAAAAACGTGGTGCAAATAAGATTTAAAATTTTGCCGTTTTTATTTTTCTTTTTTCAAATACTAAACATTGTACAAACAAAGTATATATATAAAATGTTGCCATTTTTTATCCTTTATACGATGCTATTTTTAAAAATTCATTTCCGCAAATTTAAAAATTGGTCACCATGACGTCAATTTGTATATAGCGGCAACCCGAGCCGAGCGCTAAGGACGTTTTAGAATCGATGCCTTCATTTGATCTATTAAATCGGTTGAATCATTTTTCATCGAATCAATTATTTTTTCCATTGCTAATAACAAGGCATGGGCAGAATCGTGTTTTCTATCATCACTGATGACAGCAAAAGTTTTTGTTAGTTTTCCTTGATAACAAACTGCTGTGAAAATAGAGTCCTGTTGATTAACCCAGTGAGTACCTTGAATAGGGTTACTGTGCATCACTGCCCAATTTTCAGCAAAATCACCATGTAGTACTAGATGACCTGAGTTAGCTGCAGCTATTTCTTTCTCTTCTTTTATTGCTTTTCTTTGTATATTTTTAATATTTAAATGAACGCTTGTTTTGACTGTCCAAGAAGAAAGATCGCTAAAAAAATTGGAGATTGTTAATCTTTTCTTTACAAGATGGCCATTTTCCCACATAGCAAAAACAATCTTCTCATGTTCATTAGTTGTCTCTAATCCAAACAAACTTAGGTTGATATTTTCAGAACCTGGGCATAAAGTACATTCTTGAAAAAGACACTTATCGGACAAATTGGAGCAAACAATTGCCGTTAAAAGTGTAGAACGAACTCTATCGAGGTCTGAATGTTTGTCTCCTAGGAAATTATTTAGACTATTAACGTATAAATCAAAATTTGCACAGTAAATGCACAGACACACTTCCTTCGACGGGCTCAACATAACAAACTTTGGTTTTAATATATAAAACTTTGTTATACCGATTTTTTTTTCTGGGTTTTCTTGTTTGAATAGTTTATACGCCTCTTTTAAACTGCGTGTCAAATAACGTTTTATTTTTTTTTCTTTTTTTCCATTTTGTTGAACAGTCACATCACATTTATTAGGGCTTTGACGTGTACAGTTAAAGTCATCGTTTAGAAAATATTCCATGGCAATTTTTGTAGACTTTTCGTCCAATGGATGACGTCAGGTCCAGAATATATTCCCTTAGTTGTTACAAGCATTCTTGCTTTGTCAACCATATAAACAGTTACTTCGGGAAATGCTGATAAAATACTAGATTTTGTTAATGACGAAGGAAGCAACGTTAAAATTCTAATTTTCTCATTGATACTGTCACAATTTTCAAGCGCTACTCGTAAGTTATTGAGCCGTTCATTGCAGAAGCATTGAGTCAAATCATCATGTGATTCATCAATGCAAACATTGTATGCTTCTGACAATTTTGAGCTAGTTGCAGATGAGAATGAAGATACTAGTTCTGATTTTTTCTAATAATGTATCTTTGTACAGATGAATCATCAATACCTCTCTTCCTTTTAAGTGGCGAAACATTACCAAAAGAACTTGAAATTAAGGTTTCGTTTAAATGGTCAATCCGCTCTGGGGTGCTAGCTCGAAAATCATGGTCTTCAGTATCACTGTCCAAGTCAGTATAATTGTCTGAATGAATCACATCAATTATTTCCTTTGGTTCAATATTTTTAACGCGTTCATAACAATTGAAGCATACATAATCCGAACTCTGCACTGCTTTGTTAGGAAAACTTTGTCGAAGAAGTTCTGCTAAATTCTCCAATTTTCTAAATTTAACAGTGGCATTATATACGTTTTTTTTTTGTGTGATCCAAAAAAGTTTGGACACTTGCGCCTCTTTGTTGAATAAATTTCAGCCATAATTCAAGAGAAATCTTAGTATGTATAAGTAATACTATATATATTAAGATAACTATACCGGGTTCCTTAAATAAGCTAAAATAACTAACATTATCTACGTGATAGCAAAAGATGAGTTTTAGCCACCTTGCGGAGAATTCTAGTACCATGCGTTATACTCCTCTATGGTGTACACACACACATATATAAATAATCGTACACGTATTCGCCTAATGCACAGATTCTTGCTCTGCTATATACGTATAATCATTATACTTAGGGGTACATAAAATTTTTTTCTTATTTCGTTTATATCTCTTAAAAAACAAAAATACTCCAAATGTCATGTATATGACCATATAGGTATTGAGACTAGCTATCTATAAAAAAAATTGAGTAAAAAAAAAGATGGCTTTTTTGAGAAAAAAGCATTTTTCATTGTTTATAAAAAATGCCATATCATCCTTGATTTTTTGTAAAAAAATTTTTGAACTTGGCAGATTGAAAGAGTATCACCAACAGCATCGAATATGTACAGAATTATTTTCAAATATCCATAAAAAGACGAATTAGAACGATTTAAAAAGAAAAAAGTTTTCGATTTTTGAGAAACGAAATTTGAGGAGTCATTTTTGAAAAAAGCATAACACATGCAATTTTGATGCTATCGAAAAATCAAAAAATACGTATACGCTTATTTTCCGAGGTGCTGTCGGCCTGCATGATTTGAGATGAAATCGGTCAGGTATAAACTTAATAATGAGAGGATCCTAAAGTAAAACTAACTTCCTAAGAGACGAACATGGGAACCTTATAACTGACACAGATGGACTACTAAATAGGTGGAGAAATTATTTCAACTAGCTCCTAAACATACACGAACAACAAACCGCTTTAGACTATAACGAAATTTACACTGCTGAACCACAATTTGAGCAATCTAGCCTACAGGAGGTCTGCAAGGCAATCAACAAGTTAAGAAACAATAGAGCCCCTAGAATAGATCATTTACGGGTCGAACTATTTAAACAGGGAGCGGAACCACTTAAGAAAATAATTTATAATTTTATTTGCACCATATGAAAGAAAGAAATAATGCCCAAAGAATGGAGAGATCTAATCATAGTTTCAATACACAAAAAAAGAGATACAGCAAAAAATAATAACTGTAGAGGTAGTTCTCTTATCTGTACCTGCTACAAAATTATCTCTAATGTACTGCTAGATAGACTCACCCCTCTATGGGATTACCAGTGTGGATTTCGAAGAAACAGGTCAACAACCGACCAGATGTTCACGGTTAGGCAGCTCCTCGAAAAGAAATGGGAATACGGGGAAACGGTACACCAATTATTCATTGATTTCATGAAAGCGCATGTCTCAATAATTAGATGTAAAATGTTTCACGTCTTATTACTGCTAAGGGTACCAAAAAAGTTGGTCAATTTAATCAGAATGTGCCTAGATAACAGTCGGGGCATAGTCAGGTCAGGTAAGAGCCTATCGCAGCCATTTGACATTCACAACGGGCTAAAGTAGGGAGATGCTCTATCAACCCTCCTATTTAACTTAGTTTTAGAATACGTAGCCAGGGCGATACAAGAAAGTAAAGAGGAAATTATAATAAATGGCTCCCTAACACAATTGCTAGCATACGCAGATGACATAGACATTATAGGAAAAAAGTAAAGCCTAGAAGTAAGTGAAGAGAAAACCCAGTACATGGTCACTAGCAGAGCAGGGCTTGAGATTGATGATACCGACTTGAAAGTCTCCGGCAAAACTTTCAATAAAGTAGACAACTTTAATTACCTTGGCACGGCAATAGACTACAAAAATGAAACTCATAAAGAAATCAAGAAGAGGCTGCATTCGGAAAATGCATGCCCATATTCGGTAAATAACTTACTAACATCACGATTACTATTGTGAAAGACTAAATTAGAAATATATAGAAAAATCACAATGCCAGTACTTCTATATGGACGCGAAACGTGGGCGTTAACCAAACGGGAAGAACATAGATTTAGAGTATTTGAGAATAGAGCCCTTAGAAAGACATTTGAGGGCAAAATGAATGAGATTGCTAGAGAATGGAGAATTTTACATAACCAAGAAATACACGAGCTATATGGGAAGCCAAACATTACCAGAGTGATTAAATCCCGAAGACTAGGGTAGGCTGGGAATGTAGCTAGCATGGGTAGCCGACAGGAGCAAAAACCCCAGCTATAGCTGCTCGGGTTCGCTAGATATACGACTTTAACCTATTACGCGCAACATGTTTGGCGGTTTTAGCCAATTTGCTGTGAAAATATTAGTTTTATCAAAAAATGTTTCAATCAAAAGTTGTTTGTTTTTGCAAAAACAAAAATTTTCTACTCTTGTCGTTTTTTGCCAAAAATTGACAAAAATTATTAAAATTTGAAAAATTGTATTAATTAATTCAAATTGAATTGAAATTTTATACCTATATTAATGAATTAATTACATTACATGTAATTACACTGATGAACGATTCATGTCAATTACACTCAACTATCGTTGTAATGCCCCTCGTTATTTTGCCGACAATTGTACCCTCCCTCTACGCGTATAGAATATACGATATAGAATTTAAACAAACTTTCGAGTATGTTATGGTTTAGAAAAATCAATTACGTATCTTATTTTAAAACGTTCAGATAACCTTAGAAGTTTCCTTATGTATATGAAGATGTATGAAAAAGCTTAAACTATTATTAGACTAAAGATTTACGTTTTGTTTAATTAAAAAATGTTGAAAACATCAAATCATCATTTTTAACTCACAGCGATACTAGAAGTGTGTACTATAATAATAATTTTCAATTGTGAATCGTAATATACTTGTATATTTAAAATATACCTCCTAAATGCCTACACGACGAAAATAGAGCTATGGTTTGTGCACCTTGTGGAAAAGAAATTGTATTAGGTAAAGAAAAGGTAGAATCCTCTTCAATAAGTTCAAGATATAGAAATCTAATTAAAACATTTAGCAACGCTGATTTCAATATCAAGGATTCCCATTTTCCGGTAAGCATTTGTATTATATGTAAGTTAACGCTTAATGAGCAAGAAAAGAAAATTTTTAAACGGCTTTTACAAGAAATGCCCAATTATAAGGATATATATCTTACTAAATGTACTCGAGCCACTGACGATCTATGTACGTATAACCGCTATATATGTCTGAAAGCAAGATATAGTGGGCACGAAAAAATTGATTAGGGTGTTGATCTAACGATTTATGTGACATTGTTTTATATAAAAAATATCCCAAAGAAAGTGATATTAAAGATAAAGAATCGCAATCAATTACGATATGTAAAAATCGTTTTACAACAATAGGTAAAGGAAAAGAACATACTTGTGATAATCTAAGCGCTCGCGAAAATGTAAATTAATCTATGGAACAGTTGCCACAAAAACTTCAAGAACAAATTGTTAGCAGTTCGTTAAAAAATGAGCATGAGTGAAAAAGGTAGTCAAATTTCTGAATTCTCATTAAGTACAAAAGGTTCAAAACTTAATGTTTCTTTGGAAAATTACTATATGTTCATGTAAAATGTAAATTAACAAAATAAATATTTTCAGTTTATTTCTGATGAGGGTGGCATCGACCACCGGAATGTCAACAAAGTTTTTTTTTATTTAATACCCTTTCACCACAAAACTGACTGGGTGAAATTGATAAATTCCTGAAATTACAAAATTTTGTTATACTTTATATCATTATAAAAACAAAATTTTCCTAAATAATTTTCTTATGTATCTTTCACATTATATTCCCGAGATCTTTTCTATTTTTCTTCATTCTTAAAAAAATTACGAAATAGTCTTATACATTAGCCGCCGAGAAACTGGATAACTTTGAAGTAAAAACCAAGTTAACATTCAAACGTTAACATGTTATAGTTAACATTTAAACGTTAAATATTATATTTAAATGTATACCAAATCATGAAATAAAAATAGTTTATGAAAAATGTTTAAATTTACTTACTTCTTTATAACTTAAATATTATTGGTTTAATTATTTATTTATAAATAATAAACCATTAATATATATTTATTTAATTAAAATAAAATTAAGGGTTAATAATATAAAATAAAGCTGTTGCAACGCCGTTACCCTAAGCGGGTCCTGGGCGTAGTCGTCCAGAGCGGACGGGTGGGTGCCTATCACCACTACACAGCGCGTCCTCAGGTTGCGGATAGAGGAACGACCCCTGAGAAAGAGGTTAGCTGCGAATAAAGCGAATAAGCAGTCGCGGACAGCCGATAGGCCCAGGCGTGGGTGTGATGAGCCCGCACTGGCGAACGCATTCATCTAGAAACACTACGCAAGCACCGCAACAACTACAAACACTATACAAAATCTCCTATCTTACTTTCTTCTTCTACCTTACTCTGTAATCTATCTCTTTTACCACACATTTCAAACAAAAAATGGGCCAAAAATCCTGCTGTCGTGGAGGATGCGGGAGCGATGACAACTGCCCTGAGAGGGGATGTGTAGAATGATTCGCCACCTGGTCTTACATGGCAACGAAGCCAGCGAAGGCGCGCTGCCTTGCAGGGGGGCGTTAGGATACGAGAATGAAACCGAGTGTGTCTGACGACGAGTTGACTGTGTCCTCGCCAAAGTCAGAAAGCTCTCATACTTAGTTCTAGGGAGGTATGAGGGTTATCACCCCTAGACGGATGGACTCACCTGCGATCGGAACAGGATCCAAAACGCGCGGGTTTAACTTACTATCATGGCTCAAAGAAAACAAAACCAAACCAAAACGAAAAGAAACTTGAGGGTAGGAACCTGGAATGTACGCAGTCTACACAGAGCAGGCGCGTTCCGGGAAATCATAAATGAAACTGAGAGGTACAATTTAGATTTGGTAGCAATACAAGAAACCCGATGGAAAGATAACGCGATGCTAGGATCCGGTAACTTCACCTTTTTATATGGGGGCGCGAGCGGGCATTCTCTAGGCACCGGATTTCTTGTTAACAAAAGCATCATACAGTCCGTTAAAAGTTGCAATTTCGTGAATGACCGACTCTCGTATATCATCATCGACGGAGCGTGGTATAATTACGTGGTTATTAACGTCCACTGCCCCACGGAGGACAAAGAGGAACAAGTCAAAAATCTTTATTATGAAACTTTAGAGCAATTAATCGACCAATTCGCGTCTTACGACACCAAAATAGTAGTGGGGGATTTCAATGCTAAAATAGGGAGAGAGGAAATGTTTAGGCCCACCATAGGCAAAGAAAGTCTGCACGAAACCAGCAATGATAACGGTATTATGGTCATAAATTTCGCAGCCGCAAAAGATCTTATAGTCAAGACCACGTGCTTCAAGCACAAGGATATACACAAGGCAACGTGGACATCGCCGGATGGGGCCACGCACAATCAAATCGATCATTTTCTTATTGATAAGAGGCGCCACACGAATGTACTCGACGTAAGGACCTATAGGGGGGCGGATTGCGACTCAGATCATTATCTCGTAGTGGCCAAATTAAGAGCCAGATTAGTAGCCGGTCAAAATAGTAAGCGAGCGAACAAAGTAGAAACCTTTGATATTGGAAAACTACGAAGCGGGATAGAGCGAATCAAGTACCAAGTAGAAGTTAGCAACCGATTTCAGGCGCTCGAGGAAACGGATGAACAGACGGGAGTAGATGACGATCCGAACAGGTTGTGGGGGGCTATCGAAAAAACTATAAAAGGGGCCGCGAACAAAGTACTGGGTAAGAAAAAAAGGCCGAAGAGCAAACCATGGTTTGACGAAGAGTGCGAACTCTGGTTTGAAAGGCGCAAGAAGGCTAAATTAGATAGTGTACACAATGAAAGCGATAGGGCCGTAGAAGAATACCATGAAATAAGAAAGCAAGTACGTGTGATTTACAGAAACAAGAAGCGCGAGTACCAGAAAAATGAAATTAGAAAAATAGAAACTAATAGTAGGGAAAATAACCCGCGCGAGATGTACAAAGGAATAAACGCTATTAGGAAGGGTTTTCAGAGTAGATCGCAGTTAATGAAGGATAAGGACGGGAACCTCGTGACAAGCGAAAATGAACTATTGAAATTATGGAAAGATTATTTCGATAAGTTATTAAACGTGCATGAAAACTCCGAGGAAATGGGAGACGAAATCCACACTGCTGAACTCCATATGGACGAAACGACCTACAAAGAAGTAGAGGCCGCGATCAAAAAGCTAAAAAACAATAAGGCCGCAGGAAACGATTCTATACCAGCTGAACTACTTAAATATGGAGGCACCGCGCTTACATCTAAAATTTTCTATCTAGTATGTGCTATTTGGAGAAATGAAACAATACCAGAAAATTGGAAAGAATCCATCATCATACCGATCTTCAAAACGGGAGATAAAACAGACTGCAATAACTACCGGGGAATCTCACTTTTAGCTACCTGCTACAAAGTTCTGTCAAACGTAATACAGGCCAGACTCACACCATTCGCGGAAGATATAATAGGAGATTATCAGTGTGGATTCCGGCGCAACAGGTCAACGAGCGATCAAATGTTTACCATAAGACAATTATTAGAGAAAAAGTGGGAATATTGCGAAACTATACACCAGCTATTTGTGGACTTTAAGAAAGCGTACGACTCTGTCAAACGAAGCAAAATGTATGAAATCCTAGTGCTCCTTGGCGTACCAAAAAAACTCGTAAAATTAATTCAAATATGTCTGAACGGAAGCACTGGAAAGGTCCGAGTAGGCGGTAATGTATCCGAATCGTTCATGATACGCGACGGTTTGAAGCAAGGTGACGGGCTTTCAACGGTACTCTTTAACCTGACGCTAGAGCATGTTGTTAGAAAAATGCAGGCTAGCGAGCTAGGCGCAACACTCAACGGAACAACGCAAATTTTAGGCTATGCGGATGACTTGGATATAGTGGGAGATAATGGTGAAACGGTGGCGAGAAATGCGGAAATCCTTATAAATGCGGCTAAAAACACGGGGCTAGAAGTGAGCGAATCGAAAACGAAATATATGATCATGGAGAAACTTGGCATTCGTGAAGCAGAGGGGGATCTCAGAGTCGGAAATTTCACTTTTGAAAAGGTTAGAGAATTCAGATATTTAGGTACAACTATAAATGATCGAAACGAAATTAAAGCCGAGATTAATAAGAGACTTCATTCGGGTAATGCCTGCTTCTACGCTGTGAACAGATTACTTAAGTCAAAGCTACTGTCGAAAAATGTCAAAATAAGGATATATAGGACTATAATAATGCCGGTAATCTTGTATGGGTGCGAAACCTGGGCGCTCACTAAAGCGGAAGAAAATCGTTTTAGGGTATTTGAAAATAAGGTTCTGCGGAAAATATACGGGCCAAAGAAAGATGAGGAAACTGGGGAGTGGAGGAAACTACACAATGACGAGCTACATAATTTGTACGCGTCACCAAATATTAACAGAATAATAAAATCACGGAGACTAAGATGGGCAGGGCACGTGGCAAGAATGGGCGATGGTCGTACAGCAGCGCGCATAATGAAAGGAAAACCGAAAGCAACGCGACCTCTTGGTAGACCTAGACGCAGATGGGAGGATAACGTAAAATCAGACATAACTGAAATTGGGCGGGAAGGCGCGAAATGGATGGGGTTGGCACAAAATAGGGAAACGTGGAAGGCTTGCGTAGATGAGGCGATGAACTTTCGAGTTCGAAATGCCATTTAAAAAAAAAAAAAATATAAAATAAAGAAATATTTTGTTACTGGAAAATTAAATTGTTTTGATAATAGTAAGTCTTCCCACCCCCTGTCCCACATCCTAAAAATTAAAGTTTGATTTTGTCTTAAGGTACGACTCTGGCGCTTTTTGAACAAAATAAAAAAGAATTATTGAATTTTCTTAATCTTTGTAATTGTAAGAATGAATGGAGACCTATCAGATGTCGAAACTCGATTTTTTAAGGGAGCCAGCCTGAGTTAAGTCCTATAAAGTCATTATCCATTATATATACTGCAAAAATATTTTGACGTAATTTAAGTTGATGCAAGTTTTTATATCTTAAATATGTATGTTATATGTGAGTTTGCCACGATTTAGATCCCTCTAAGTGATCTTTATAGTACCCTAAAAATTCGTTAATCTACATTATTGACGTTAAATCATTTTAACCACTTACCACGGGTTTTTGAATCAAGCTCTACATTTCTCACTACGCTCTACATTTACTTTAAAAAATTATTTCCAGATATTAGACATACATAGGTACACTTCTGAAGAATAATTTAAATCATTGGTGACCATGAAAATTGCACCGCCTGATTCAAAAACCCGTGGTAAGTGGTTAAAAAGGATTAAATTCAATAATGAAGTAAAGCGAATTTAAAAGGGACCATAAAGACCACTCAGAGGGATCTAATTCGTGGCAAAGTCAAATATAATATACATATTTAAGATATAAAAACTTGCATCAACTTAGGTTGCTTCAAAATATTTTTGCCGTCTATAAAATGGATAATGATTTTTATAGAATTTAACGCTGGCTTGACCGTTTAAACCAAGTAGAATTTGTAGTTGAATATTTAAGAACATAAAAGCATTTCTGTAATTCCATTATTGTTCATAAATATTGATATATAATATGCTCGTCTTGCCCTGGTCTCCCCTACATAAATCCTGCCAAAATTAAAGAAAATTACATATAAAAAGAAACAATTTATATCGAAACCATATCAAATTGTATAAAACTATATTAATGACGTATGTAGAATGATATATGCCAAATATTAAACAATAAAATTACAAATACAGTTTGAAATTAATGAATATCTAAAGAATAAACTGCTTATTTGTATAAAATATAATTTTTTATTAACATATTAAATTTAATAATTACATTTTTTACACTATCTATAGATGTATATAAATTTCAGTGAATTTGTATGTGTGAAAGATTGTGATACAATGTAACTATCTTTATTTATTTGAAATTTCGCCTAAGATAAAAATATCATTAATTGCTTAATTGAGTATTTGCATCAGTCAAAAGGACATAAGATACGTCCATTAATTTTTGTTTCTTAATCGAACCATCTAAATTTTTATCTACTTGCAACAGATTTTGAAATCTGTTGAATCCTTCTATCGCAACCACTGGGCAAATCAATCTTCCACCAGGAGCTAATTGTTCCACAAGCTGTAAATATGGTAAAATTCCTTTATTAACAAGTTGATTTAAATCTAGTAAAAATACTACAGAAAAAATTTACCTCCTGTGGCATTGAATCAGCAGCGGCACCAACATGAATGGCATTGTACGGTCCATGAGCCGCAACTCCCAATCTGCCATCTCCCTCTAGATTCATTCACAATGACCTGTTGTTAGTCTTTAGTTTATCTTTACGTACACAGCAAAGTCACACAACTGACAGACAGTTCCATATGACCTGTGGAGGCAATGAACCTACTTCGAGTGCAAAAATCACAAAGCTTTTACTAAATACATATTCAATACAGCATGCTACTTAATTATAAAAAATTAAGTCTTTACTCATGCATTTTTGTAGGCTTATGCAAGAGTGAGCTCAAAACTAGCGATGGGCCAATGATTTTTACAGCTAAACGGCTCGAAGACTGTTTGAGAATTTAAATGTAAAAAAATATCGCTGAACTTATTAAGCTTTAGTATTAGTACGAATAACACTAGCGCCAAAAGTCATGTTAAATTTCCATAAGACGGTGAAAGTTGAAACTACAGTAATGATGGCATAATGCATTTCAAGGATAAGTATAATGATAATTTTATCGTTTTTCGCGAAGTTTAAAGCTTAGCCCAAACATTCATCATAAAGAGTCTTTTTCATTTTTATTTGCTAAAAATATCTCAAGATATTTTATAGTGTAATAAAATTGTAATTGCCATACACTGCATCATCATTATTGTACTTTAAATTTTCTCCACCTTATGAAAATTGCTTGCTGTTAGTGCTACCTTTATCAAGGTGAATAGGTTTTCCAGGAAGTTGATTCCGCAATTTTTGGTGGAAATTAAGAATCAATTTGAAAAAGCAGATTTTGATTATAACCGCCCTGTTTTTTAAAAAGGGTTCTTTTTTTAAAAGATACGATTAAAAAGGGCTTGAGTTCATCATATGACATAAAACGACTACAACTCCGTGATTCGTACTTCAAAACAAATACAGGGTGTAAGAAAAGTACGAAAATTCTGAAAAATATCGCAAAAGTTTAGCATTTTTGCTGAAAACATTAAATGGGAAAGTTTCAGGGCTTAAAATAACTGTAAAATCGTGGTCCAAGGCACATTTTATTACGCATCGTCAAACTTTCCCATTAAATGTTTTCAGCGAAAATTAACTACTTTTTAGATATTCCAAAATTTCCATACTTTTCTTCTCTGATAACCCAAAATGTTTTTATACCCATCTGAACGAAAATGGCCACTTTTTTCCCTGAAAAGCGAGACCAAAATTACACTTTTTGTCCGCAAATCACTTTTTTCCGCAAGTGCGGGAAATAGTGACTTCACTAGAAACTAATCAAAATTCCTTTATTTGATCAAGTTCTACCAATAACCCTGATTTTCGATTGTCATTTAAAAATATTGTCTTTTAACAGTCCATTAGTCCCGCTTTTCATGTCAAAAAGTGGCCAAAGTTGAGATGGGCATAAAGTACTATATGTAACTCGAGAAAAAGGTAAATTTTTCCCTCGGGTAATTCTGCCCTCGTTTCGCTTTGCTTCGCTTAGCTCGCTTGCGCAGTAAACTAACCCGTGGGAAAAATATTCGACTTCTTACCGTTGTTACATAATGTACTATTAAACGTTTAAACCGAACTTTGAGACGTTCAAAAATAAAGTTGGAAAAACATTTGATAAACGTTAGTAAAACGTCTGAATGTCCGCAGATTCGTTCCATATAAGACATTGTAACACCGTTTTTAAAACGTTTGAAAAACTCTCTTACGATTGCTGAATGGTAATAATTTAAACGATTTAAAAACGTTTATAAAGCGTTTGGATTAAAACCTTTGAAAATGGTTTGAAAATGGTTTGAAAAGCTAGCGTAGAATATATCGAAAAAAATTGTTTAAATAAAATTTTATGCTACACATATTACCAACTTTGGAGGTACCACCAGGATGATACTTCCAAAATTGGTAATATTTGTAGCATAATTCTATTTAAACAATTTTTTTCGATATATTCTATGCTATATTTTTTTCGAACCTTTTTCAAACCTTTTTTAAACCTTTTTTAAACCCTTTTCAAACCTTTTTCAAACCTTTTTCAAACCTTTTTAAAAAGCTTTAACCTAACCGGTTTAAAAACGATTTTAAGCCGTTGATATTGTTATCATTCAACAGTCCTCGGACAGTTTTTCAAACGTTTTAAAAACGGGTTGACAACGTCGTATGTGGAACGAATCTGCGGACATTCAGATGTTTTCCCAACATTTAAAACGTTGTTCAAACTTTCGTTTTGAACGCCTTAAATTTTGGTTTCAAACGTTTTAAAAACGGTTTGTATTATCTGGGTTACAACCCTTACCTATTATTCTCAAACTATCTCGGTCGAACTATATTCGTACGAAACGTGGAGTCAGCTTTGAACCGTAAAGCTACTGTCAGCTCGATGTATAAACCTATTTATTTCTAATGCATAAATATATAAATTAAAAATATATAAAATATAAACAAATTTAATTTGAAGTATAATTTTAATAGATCTAAAAAAATGATAAAGTAAAATCTTTTAATTATTTTATTACTTATTAGTCTGATTTTAAAATATAATCATTTTGATAATGAATATATCTAGGCATCTACAATATTAGTGAATTATCTAAATATTTAATGATAGAAGTTTAAATATATGAAATTATCAACATTACGGATAAATATACCACTTATCAAATCATGATAATTAATACAATAAAGGAAAATATACTTTACCTAAAAATGTTATCCTATTATTTTCTAAAAACTCCGGTTTATCCTCTCCAACATTTTTAATTGATATTTGTACAAGTTCTGGGATATGTTCTACACCAACAACACGTCCTTCAGATCCAACCATATTTGCCATACACGCAGTAAGGTATCCAGATCCTGAGCCAACATCCAGAGCTTTAGCACCGTCAAAAAGTTGATCAGCTAAGAATGTCAATGCATATGCATGCTAAAACAAAAACGTTTGCTTGTAAAGCATTTTTATGAAATTAAAGCAAATATATATTAAATACATGTTAAAGCTTAGTCAAGTATTTATATTCAAGTTAATCAAGTATTGAATTTTGTTCTACAAAATTATTTTTTTTTAATTAATGTAATATTAATATTAATTTTACTAACAATTTCTTTATTTATTTATAAACGGGCATTGCTAAGGTTTTTCATTTCTCAAAGAGAAAGCATTGTAACGATGAATATTTTATGAGAGATTTTGATGAATTTCGGTGTTTTTAAGTTTTCTGAGTCCAAAAAAAAGTTTTTTATAAATGCATGTATATGTACGTACGTATAAATGTACGTATGTGTGTACATGTGTAACTAAATCTTGTAGCTACCACAACTCTTGAAAATAAGCATATAACGCGCTAAAATGTTACAGGTATATTAGGTATAATGTTAAATACATATTTTAATAAAAATAATAATTTTATTATGAAGACGTAATTTCCATTCAATTGAAATATGTAACAATTAATTCCTTAACGCAGTAGCGCTGAGGAGTCCAGCATGACTTTTTAATTTTTGTGTTTGTATAATAGACTTATTATCGATCAATTTGTTTAAATCTTTGTATGTACGGTTTCTTGAAATCCGTTTACTTTTAAACGATTATATCTCGGAAATATATTATGGAAATTTATTGAAAACATTTGATATGATAATCAAAGTTCATTTTTAATGAAGATTGGAAATCAAAAATAACTTCTAAGATGGTGTTTTTTCATATTTATGATAGTTTTGTATTAAGTAAAGAAATTCGTTGTTCATGAACTGAAATAAAATTGAAAAATTAGAAAGAAAAATTATTTGTATAATGTAGTATGTATTTTGGATATGCATAAAAATAAATTTAATCAACAATTTTATAGTGTTGCAATATTTATTGTCGATTGAAAAAAATGTTACTTGATATGCCAAAAATAGTTAAGTTTTTATACAATTTAAATACTTTTTCGTTATCTATGCTATACTTTTACATAGATTTAAATGACAATTTAAAAATTTAAGTCTATGTATCTCGACATTTAGAAAAATGGACTCATTTTTTTGACTTTTTAACACAGAATTAACTAAAAAAACATAATTTTTTATTGGAACCTTTAATAAGGTTGGAGGAACCTAAATGCCAATTTTAGAAATTGTGATATCGAATTCTTAATCAGCGACCTAAACATGCCCAAATACCGGTTTTCAGAAAAAAATTAATTTCTTACTTTTTGGGCACCATATTGGATCATCCATTTGCATTTTGTAATGCTAAAAGCAGATTCATAATTAACGAACTAAAAAACTACAGGATTCCAGATTTCAGAAGAACTTGATAGAATATACAATTTTGGCAATCAAATTTAACAACTCTATCTATTATTTGAACCTACTGTCCAATTTTTCCCCTTCAAAAAATTGTTTTAAAAAATCGGTCATTTTGAATTTTCTCTATTGTTTTTTACACAATTTAATTTGCAAAATCGTAAAGAGCGACACAAAAATGAAAAAGTTATTTCGGACGTCTTGGCACTAATCGGTTAAAGTTACGTTTCCGAAAGAACAATAAAAATATTAATTTCAACAAATTTGTAACAATCCAAAAAAGTAAGTAGTGAAAAAAATACGATTTTGAATTATGAATGTGTATTTTTAAAAATTGGACATAAGTATTTGTTTATTTTAAAAATAAATTTGGAATAAAAAAATTCCTTAAAAAGTTATGCAGTAAAACGCTTTGAGAAAGCATTCTGCTTTAGCAGTTAGAAGTATTTCTACTTTACTTATATTACAAACGTATTACAAACATTGTTTGGCCTGGAATTCAATCTTCGCTACCGATAAAACCGGATCAATAAAACTTTTGGTGTGAAAGAAAAGGTAAGAAAAATGATTTGATCCTAAAATTTTCATCGTTCCAAAAACCTTCTCTCCAAATTTTGTCCATCAGTTACCATGTACTTTTTAAATGACATTAATATTTTCTATCCACAAAATATACTTTAAATTTTTAAGAGAACGGGGAATTAGTGTCCACGTAAGCAAAAACGCTTATTCTTTCAATTCATAATAGTTTCTTCTAATTTATTTAGTTATAAGGTTAAAAAAAAAGGAAAATGTGTGCGTGTGCGTGCATGTGTATGTGTGAAATGGTTGTATTAGAATGCGTTCAATGGACGCCTTAGCAGGGTACTTAATTCGAGGTAGCTAGTTGAGGCGAGCAAACTGCTGAGGGTATAAAAAGCTACGATCTATGCCTCCAGACACAATCATCAGAAGGCAGCATTGGCTTAACAAAAATGGTGACGAAAATGGCTTGCGGGACTCAATTCATATTACAAGTTTGAAGCTTCAAAATCTATTTGAATTAAAATCTTAACAGCTCATTTTCTCAATAAATCACTAAATTGTGATTTTTCTATATTTTAGTATTTTCGAGAAAATTACATTCAAGCCAAGTTCAATATCAGTACCAAGTACCAGTTCCAGTGTCAGTTCTTAGTTCAATTAACAGTATTCTCATGCGTAACAAATTTTTTAACCCGATTTTTTGATTCGCAATATTGTGTTTCTTTAGGATAAATAGTTGTATGCAATTCAAGATTTATCTCTAACTTAAAACTAATTAGAACTTCCATAAAGTAACTAACATTAAACGTGCACATAACATTGATAAATGTAATAGTATGTGCATGTAGGTAATATATTATATAGGATCGATAATATAATATATATTACTTTATATATTACTTTCTACACGTTAAAACTTTTTGGAAAATCCATTTTTTTTCGCGCACGATTTGTCAGAGAACCACCCATATATATATATATATATATATATATGGGTGGTTCTCTGACAAATCGTGCGCGAAAAAAAATGGATTTTCCAAAAAGTTTTAACTATGATTTTAATCATTTTTAGCATGAATTGATGATTATCTTAATTTTTAGACTAAGATACAGGCTCCCCTCCATTCTGGGACCTATACTGGAACTTTTGCACTATAAAAAGGTATCTCCATGAATTTTTTGGTGGTCGAGGCTTTGATCGAACTCTCAGAATCAGCATTTTAAGGTTTAATTGGCATATAAGATAGTTATAACATATATATATATATATGACTTTGCAAGTATTTTTAATGCAAACTACAGAAAATTTTACAAAAAAAAGTATGTATACGTTTTTTGTGAAAAATGCTTCCCTGAGGAGTTATAAATTAATTTGTATGGCCAAAAAATGCAAAAAATGCTTAGATGACCAAGTTTGACCCTCTGTAACTCGGAAAATAATGATGGAAAAAATCTGAAAAAATTCAGGGTTACTCATACATACTATAGGAACAATATTTTTGGAAAATTCATTTTTTTTCGCGCACGATTTGTCAGAGAACCAGCCATATATATTTATATATATATATATATATATATATATATATATATATATATATATATATATATAGTATTTGATCGCGTTACTCGATATATTAAAAATTTAAACTTAATTCTTTCATACTTTTAATCTGAATATTGTAAATCATTTAGTCTATTGCAATCAAAATTCCTCTGAGAATTTCGTTAATAGACAAATAGTACGTAAGTTCATAATGCACACTTGTATAATATATATATATATATATATATATATATATATATATATATATATATATATATATATATATATATATATATATATATATATATATAATGTATATATACAGCATAATATATATATAATAAAAGAATTTCATTATAATAATTCATAAATTTATAATGTAAAATTATATAACAAATAAAATAAATAATGTCGAATAATCCATCCATCCATCCATCCATCCATCCATCCATCCATCCATCCATCCATCCATCCATCCATCCATCCATCCATCTATCCATCCATCCATCCATCCATCCATCCATACATCCATCCATCCATCCATCCATCCATCCATCCGTCCATCCATCCATCCATCCATCCATCCATCCATCCATCCATCCATCCATTCGTCCATCCATTCGTCCATCCGATCCATCCATCCGTCCGTCCGTCCGTCCATTCGTCCATCCATTCGTCCATCCGATCCATCCATCCGTCCGTCCGTCCGTCCATCCATCCATCCATCCATACGAGGAATGAGAAATTTTTGGAAGGTTTGAGTTTAATATAATAAAACATGCCATTTTTTATCTGTATGCTACCTAAAGTTTACGTGGACCTAGATGTGTTTTAAGCCGTTTATAACATTTTTTAACATTTTTGCAATAACATAACGTAATATCTTATTTAAAAATTTACATAAGAATTTGCTTATGCAAAATTTTATAAGAACTTATATAAGAAGTTGTTGAAATTCTTATATCAGTTTCTATATGTAGATTTCATATATAAGTTTTTACGAAAGTTATTAAATAAATTTTTAAACTAATCTAAGAATAAAAAAAACCGCTGCTAATTCATTGGCACTTTTGGCTTCCTCAAACTTTATAAATTGTTCCAATATAAAATTATTTATTCTATTTTATACTTGGGTGGAAAATAAAAATGACAAGTCTATTGCTTTTTAATATTTCGAGATATATTTATATATTTAAATTTTATAATTTAAACTTATGCAAAAGTATAACATAGATTATGAAACAATATTGTTGATTAAAATATTTTTTAATGTATATAATGCATAAAATTTTTACAAACAAATTGAAGATAAGATGATAATATTGGCTTTGTTAAGACCTCCCATAAGAGCAATGTATTTTGCCCTGCATAACTCAGTTTCATTTTTCTCCACCTCATCTATTTTATAAGAGTTCTATTTATTTTATGTTACAGATAAATTTTGAATTACATACAACTATTTGCCCTAAAGAAACAAAATATTCAAATCAAAACGTTGGGTTTAAAAATTTGTTACACATGGGAATACTGAGTTAATTTAACTAGCAAGGAGAGTATCAGGGGTTTGGGTATCTTGCTAAACTTTAGGGTATGTTTTCTTGCACCTCAAAATGAAGACTTTGCAAAGTAAGAAAGTCAAACGCCTTACCAATTATGGGATACAGGTGGAAATGTTAACATTGCGAGTATATCTATTTATACGATTTTTTTAACATTGCGTATATGGAAAATACTAATGTTTACAGCTATATTTCATGATTAGGGCAGCGTTAGATGCTTTTGTCATGCAAAGTCCTTATTTCGAGTTGCAAGAAAACATATCCTTAAGTTTCATCGAGATCCGTAACCCAAACCCCTAATACTCTTCTTGTAAAAATGCAATGGAGGATGCCCATGGCAGCTTCCTTCAGGGAACATATGAAACCAACACCATTGTTCAAAGCTCGTTTAGATATGAATTTAAAAAAAATTTTGACCTTTGGATAGCTGTAAAAAATAACATCTATGGATTAATGCCATTTAAAACAATGTTGAAGTCTAACCATACTCGGGAATTTCTACTTAATTATCAAACTTTTTATTACGTTTTTCTCAACTTTCTCCACCCTTTAGGGGATCAATCTTTTTTCAAAATTCATGCTTTGATGAGCTCTAATAAATGGTATTGGTTTTATACGTTCTTCTGTAACAGGTCAGATATTATAAATTCGTGGACATCTTCCTTTCTCTAAACCACTAAAATATACAAAAAACGTAATTTAGTGATTTATCGAGAAACTGAGCTGTTAGAATTTCAAATCAAATTGATTTTGGGGCTTGAAATTTGTATGAATCGAGTCCAGCAATCCGTTTTTGTCGTCATTTTTGTGAAACCTATTAGCGCTTCTTGATCACCGTCGGAAAGCAGGGTCCCGAGGATATAATGAGACGCCTGGCAAACAAAACCCGGAAGTTACCACGTGGAAAATTTTCGGCTCCAGAGAAATGGAGAGTACAGAAAGAAAAAAGACATAGACAGCGGTGAACGTCTTTCTAGAGGAGTCTGAGGTCGCGGCTATGAGGAATTTCGACTTCAGACCCTTCTGCCTTGCAGGCCAAGAGCATTATTATATGTGGGCAGGTAAGTATGCTAAGAGATAGGCGGAGACACGGAAGGGAGGAAACGGCGGAGACACGGAAGAGAAGACTAAAGCAGGCGTGCGAGGTATGAAAGAGACGCAGGTTCAACTATTTAGGCTTGCTTCATTATCCACTATCTACAAGAACCATGGATTAATAAGGGTGAAGTGCGGCTGAAAGATGACGAGAAGCTTTTTCACGGAAGTAAAGGTCACCCCAGAACCTGCATCTTAGTAAACGGTATGAAATGTGAGACTAATCATGATAATAGTTAAATTATATTAATTATGACAAAAATATTATTTAATTAAACCCAAAATTAGGGGCTAAAATTCATACTCACCATATGTGGGGCACTGATAGTAACATTAAAACCAATTTGTCTAGGGCAATCCTGATAAGGATCTGACTTATGACAATATTTAGCTCTATCTACAGCTAACATTGCAGCTTCTACCTTGTTAGTTCCAATTATACCAGCCTCTGAAAACATTTATTCATGAATTTGATATTTACAAAAAGATAATGAGTTCTATACTGAAAGAAAAGTTTTAGATGAACTTTGAATATTTAGAAAGATTTTTTTAATTCAACATTGGCACAAATATAATCTGGTTGAAATCTTAACTAGAGGTTACTTATTATATTATATTATATTTCAAAAATTCATAAAAATTTTTTTTATGGATCTATCTTATTGGGACTTAAAATATCGTGGCCGAAGCAAATCAGTTTTGACAATATTTTCTTTCCTAAATAAACATATACAATGGATACATTTTGAAACAAGTTATATCTAACAATTGCAGTACAAAAGGGATTGCAATTGTTTTATATGTATAAGTTAAGTAATAGAAAGGGGACAAAGTTTCTAACTCTATTTTAACGGGCTGTAGTATTTTTAAACCAAACATATTTTTTAAACTTTTGTTAACTTTTTAAAAGTTATCATAAAGTTTTATTTTTTTACAGACTATGAAACTGAAAAACATGTAGAATTTGTTTATATAATTAGTCTTAAAATTCACACATTTTCTATGCTTTAGGAAGAAGAAATTGTTGCTACTGCTTTGAGCCATGACACTTTAGATTAGAATTCCTTGTTTTTTGTTTGTTTAAAGACTCGATTGAAGATGGCTTCAGCGCTGGATACCGTATCAAGCGGGACCCCTATGGAGGTTTCACTTTTGATTTTAATTTTGCTTTTCAATTATCTTATTTAAATTTTATTCTAAACCGTTGTGAACTACTTTTGAACGTTTATAACATAACATTATGTTAATACGTAAAAAATGCTAATTTGTTGACTTTGCCCTTGGTATGCAGGAGCAGAAGCACGATTACATTGTTTATATATATGAGTGCATAAAAATTAAATAAAAAATTATTTTTACTCTTGACTAGTTGTACAATAAAGAATTTTTCCATCATACCTATTTTACCTATTTTTTACGGTATATTTGAATATTTTATCAAAATATAACGAAAAATTAAAAAAAAAATTGTAACGTCCTTAGGTCTGTTTGATTGGTTATAACGAAAGCCTATATATTCCTTTACCTACTGTGAGGTTCTGAGAGCCAATAAGATCGAATTGAGGTTTTTAAGGTTTTATTATGTTCATAATACATATAATTATGCAACCAATGTGGGGATTCGAAAATAAAAATTATTAACCAAAGTTATAACCTATTTAAGCCATATTTTATGATTGTTTAAATATTTTATCATAAAATATGGTTTACATAGGTTATAACTTTGGTTCATAATTTTTATTTTCAAATCCCCACATTAGCTGCATAATTATATGTTTTATGAACATAATAAAACATTAAAAACCCCAATTCGATCTTATTGGCTCTCAGAACCTTGAGGTAGGTAAAGGAATATATAGGCTTTCACTATATCCGCTAAAACAGACCTAAGGACCATAAAAAAAATTACAAAAAAGAATTCTCCGTTACATTTTGATAAAATATTAAAATTTACCGTAAATAAAAGGTAATATATGATGGAAAAACTCACTTTTATCTTAATACGTATTAACAATTATTTTAAAATGTAAAGGCGTATCTGTTCCCTTAAGTCATCTATGTTCATAATATAACTGTTATTTTCGCGTCTTAATAAAATTAACAACAATATCGAGTCTCATCAGGGTGCCGTTCCATGGATTATGAAAAATAAGAACTGAAAAACTGAAATCATAAAATAAGAACGATTTTAAAAATAGTGCCCATCTTTGTTTTTTAATAGCACTCTCACTTCTTTCGGTTATCACTTTTTTTATAGAAAAACACTAGTAGGTTCTTCCATAATATTATAAGTAACTTCTAGTTAAACTTTTAACGAAATCTATTCATATCTGACAGAGAAAAATGATTTGAACCCAAATTTTAATATAATGTATCGTCTAATGAACTTTTTGTAAATTATTTTACCTTTCAACTTGGACACCATTTCTTCATTTGTCGATCCAGAGCAGTGCCATGCCATGCTCCAAATTGAAAAATTAAAATAGTGTATAGTATTGAACCTAAAAAATGTTTTATATTTAACAACTTATAGGTTCTTTTTAAAACTTAAGATTAATGTATAAATCTATATATAAATAAATTAATATTTAAGTTCAATACTTTAAGGCGATCCGAAAGTCAATTAAAAATTCAAATTTCCCGCCTTGATGTTTACCACACTGTAAAAAACCCAATGTTACTTTACACGCGCAAGTAAAATAGTCTCCGGTACATTACAGCATTAAATGTAGTTATATTACTACGATCTGTGTAGTAAATTTACTTTGCTCAGTAGTGCTGTTGTTAATTAACCTCGTTGTATATCGTAATATTACCGTCTCAAGTAAAATCACTGCATTGAAGCTGGAAATAATAGTACGACCTACCAATGCTGTAAACTTACAGGCAACAGTCAATATACACTTACAGGTAATAATACAATACTAAATGGTGCAAATTAACAGCGTATTAACAGCATTAAATACTGTAAAATTACGACATTAGATGGTGGTACTATTATTTCCAGCATTCAATATAGTAATTTAACATTTTATTTTTTACAGTGCATGTAAAAATCAAGGCGGGAATTTTAATTTTTAATTGACTTTCGGACCCCCTTTAAATAAGTATTATGAATAGATATTAAATAACTAATACTAAGCTTAGCCCTTTAAGGGACCCAAGTAATTATCAAGTTGAGATTTTTTTTTAATTCAGTTATCTCAAGAATAATCTCAAAGTATAAAATCAACTCATAAATCTAAAAGAAAAACTTGGATATATGAGTATTAGACGTTTAAGCTAAAAATACTTATTGGTAATAGTACTTTTAAATTTAATGTAATCAAACAACTAATGCAGCAAAATCATAGCTCAGGAGCTAATTTTCATATTCCCGTTAATTATTAGATAAATAAAATAATATTATTTCGATTTTTAAAGCACAAAACTGTAGCTCCATACGCATTGCTTTGGCGACCGTTGTTGTTTTTTCAAAGACGTCGTCGTTTCTTTGGTACTTGCGGCAGGAATATACATTTTTTGTGCATCCAAGGGTGTCAACAACTTCTGGGTACAATTGTATTATTTATTCAGTAGGAACGCCTACTATACCAGCTCTGAATATTTTGGAAAAAGATTGAATTCTACCTGATTTTAAAATCTCATTGGGCCTTAAAGGGTTAAAGAATTGTATAAAGTTATACTTTTTTGATTGCTTACACGATAAATAAAACATCAGTTTTCTAATTATTTAGTTAAATTTTATTAATTAACAGAAATAAAAAAATATTTTTTCTTAAGTGTAATATAAGTTTGAAAGTAATTATGTTTAAAGTAATTCTGAAAAAAGTAAATTTTGTTTATACAAAAACACAATTTTACAAATATAAGTACGATAATGAAATGCATTTGCCCTTGACCTTAGACTGACACGGTCATTTTGAATGTACTTTACATTGTAGAAGAAAAATCAAGAGGTTAGAAATGAACTGTTCATTTCTATTCATCAATAAATATACGTAGGTTGTAACTCTATCTTTAAAGATATTAAATAAAACCGAAACAAAAAGATATAACAAGTAACATAGTCTTGTAAAAGAAATTATGAATTACTTGCCTCCTTTAACTTATAAGGATCTTCAATTCACTGATTGTTTCAGAAATCAAGGATCAGTCAGCAGTATTTGTAATTAAGATTTCTTGTTTCCATTAAAACGTTTGAAGTTTAATCATTGACGATGAAAACAAAAAATCAATCGTAGAACTGAGCACTTCTCCTCCTATCGCTCACTCAGCTACCTCAACGTGTGAACGTTATATATGTAATCAGTAAACTGTGCGAGGACAGAATAGAGGGGAAAAGCAAACGGGTCATTCACGAATGCACCTCACGAACAAAGAAAGCAGCTGATGGGCTTGCCCGTCGTATTAGTGTGAGTAGTGTGAGTGTGCGGCATGCAGTCCGCTGTCCGCGTCAACGTAAACTGTACAAATAAGAGAGGGGAGGAATTACCGGGTGCGATCGTGTAACGTCGAAGAAAACTATGCAACTGACGGTCAATAACTGTCACAAATCTCCACCATGACAGTAAGATATCGTCTTACAAAAACTTAAATAATAATTTTATAATATTTCGTTAAATTTGTATATATTTCAATGGAGTCCCGAAACCTCGGCTGGTTCATGATTAATGTACTATCATAATTAACATAGTATATTTAAAAATAATATTCAGTGCCTACATACTGCATTAAAGATTTTATTTTTTATTTTTATAATAATATACGAATACAAAATAATAAATAGAGATTTTATATTTCCTTTGTAAAATCAGGCAAAACCCAAGGTTTTGGATTTCTATCTAAACGCGCCCTTAATTATTAGATAGGATATTAAATACAAATTATTGAAGTCACTTGTATGTAACTCTGTTCCAAGGGTGTGCACACTTAGCGAGCGGCCCTGCGCTTGCTATACGTACGTGTGTTGCTAAACGCCCGACAAGTGACGTCTAAAATACATCTATATCGTCAAAAGGATTACAAACACCCTATACGAACTAATAGTATGTGAATTGAAGACTAATTTAAGCTCCGGATTGTTAAAAACTATTAAATTGTCCTACTGCAGTAAACATGAAAATTGCAAAATTCTTATTATTAGAAACTTCAACGATTTGGTACTCGAAATCTATGGGCCCTAGGAAAAAACGTGTAAGAATCTTATCTTCTTAAAATTACTTAATGAATCTTAAAACATGAGAAAATATTATTTTGTAATCGTTTATAAAAATTAATAATTAATTGGACGATATTTTAGCATTCTATCCTCATTATTCGGATTCCATAAGTTAAGAAGAAATCGATTTTTTGAAATTTTGTAAGTAACCTATCTTTGGTCCCTCGGTTCCCTTTCAAAACTTGGGATAAGAATTTTTACATCGTTCTTTTTATTGCCATACCTATTTCTACATCTATTTTTCTATTATTTCGATTAAAATATCCTATCTTGATTGTTCCTCACCTTACCACTCTATTAGATTTAATTTTTTCCTACTTCTCCCATTTTTTCCCAGTACTCCTCTTGTTTGTCGAAACCATTTCTACTCTAAATGTATTACTTTTATCTAGTCTTTTTTCTTATTCTATTCTTGGAATGATTCTTACTTCTCGTATCATACTCCTTAAGGTGATGCTAAAGCAACCTGTCACCGACAAATACGAGGAATCACTTTTCTCATTTAATTTTCAATTTTTAGCAAATATCTTTATGAAACGTTATTGTCCTAATCAAAAACAACAACTTCTCAGAGAGATATTTTCTCAAAATTGAAAATTGAATAAAATAAGTGGTTCCTCGTATTTGACGGTGACAGGGGGTTTAGCATCACCTTAAATGATCCCCTTCGCCTATAAACGTTAACTCTCCTTTCCAATCCCTAAAGTCTAATATCACAATTGGATTCCTGGTCGAAAATTATAAAGGATATGTGCCACATTATTTATTTTATAAATATTTTCCATGAGATATTTAAGCTTTAATCATTTTTCCGTACTAAATTTCCAAAATTATGTCATCGTGACGTCACAAATCGATTGTCCAATAGGAATATTTTCGAAATAATTAGCAGAAAATTCAAAATCGCATATATAAATAATGATTTTTATCAATAAATTCGAGTTGGAAAAATTCTGAAAATTACTTTATTATCAATCATGAACCATTTTCTAAGTCATTTATGCATTGTTAAAAATTATGCAAAGTCCCAATTATTATCAACTTGATACTTTCATTTAACTACACATCTTATATAACTAGCCCGTTACCCTATTTTAATAATCTAACTTTTTTCCTATATTCGATTTAATTCCGGCTAATATTCTTCCTTTTACCCTACCCATTTGCTTTCTCAAAGAGAAAGCTTTGTAAAGATGATTTTTTCGAAAAACAAAATTTTGATGAATTTCAATGTTTTTGAGGTCGCTGAATCAGAATACGTAGGTTTTTCAAAATATCTGTCCGTATGTATGTATGTATGTATGTATGTATGTGTGTTTATGTGTGTGTGTGTGTGTGTTTGTGTGTGTATGTATGGATGTGGATCAACATTACTTAGAAAGTACACGGTGAAAATTAATGTTTCGGGGCTCCCTTTTTTATTTTTCTTTCTTAAGGTAGACGGCTCACATTTTTTTTTGTTTTTTAGTGGTTTTTCGATTTTTGAGTTTTAGTTTTTCGGTTTAATTGATCCATAGAAATAATATCATTGATTGAGTGATAATGTATTTGAAAGAGCATAAAATTACCTATCTTTTCCAACCCTTGTTTTGTTATTCACAAAATCGTTCTTTTATTGAAAAGGTTATATCTGTGAAATATAAGAAGGAAAATTTTTGAAAAAAATTGAGATCATTAGGGATATGGATAAAAATATTCTGTAGAATTTTGTATGCTTCATCTTTTTCTTTTGAAGGGAAAAAAATTTTTTTGTAATTAAAATCGATTTTTAGTCAGCTGCGAATACTGGCATTAATCGGCAGTATTTGATCTGAAACTTTTCAAAACGGTAGCTTTTTACTATCTCTTGAACGAGTTATTTGCCCAGATCACAACGACCTTTATATTTCAAGATATTTGAGGTTATGTATTTTTTGAATTTCCTTTGTTTTTAACGCTTATAACTTGAGAATGACACGATCATTCTTTACCAAATAGGGCTCATTTTTTTCATTTTTTAATGAATATTTGAAATTAAAAAGAAATTTAAAGATTCATTGTCTTGTTTTTATTTAAAATGTTTTTTTTTTATTTTACGATTTTTGAGTTAAGATTTTCTGCTTTTTTTTTTGGCATATTAGAAATATTATGGTAACTCTATCATAGGGCGTGAAAACGCCACGATGGCAAGTATGAGTACTTGGTACGATACGAAGACTTCGGGGCCGCATCGCGGACGTGATACTTTGATTTCGTGGTCCATAACCTTATTTTGTACATTATGTACTATATCGGTATTTATTTAAGAATTATGAATTTTATCGTTGAAATAAAATAAGGTTTCCTTAAAACTATTCACTCGAGTAAATACATACATACATAACTATTCACTTTACTGAATACAGCAGACTGAAAATTAATGCTCCGAAAAGCTTTTCATTTTCGGCGTCCGGATGTTCGATTTTTGTCTCTTCCCTGACGTCACTTCTGACTTCCGATTTTATTTTGTAAACAAATATATATATATATAGATACATGTCAATGGTCATACTAAATTTAAAATAAGGTTATACGCGAGCGTTGTATACTTGGGCGAATTTCATGTTATAAATTAAATAATTCAAAATATGCGTGAATTTTGTATAAGGGTTAGCTGATCATACAAGATATAAGTACATTATCTACGTCATCATAATAAGGTTAATGCGTATGAGGATCAGATGACGTGATATAAACAATCAGGTGTGCGAGAAAGAGCAGCTGCAGTAACTGTAGCAGTAAGTATTATTATCACGTTGTCTTGCCTTCTAAGAAGAAGTTAAAAAATTAATGCAATAAACCCTATTGGTTCGTATTGTCCGAGTTTTTAACAATAGAATTTTAGGGAGCGTCGGATGTTCCTTCGACCTGAAGTTGACGCAGCAAGAGGATTATCTATTCTATTCTATTTGTGGTTAGTGGCGCCAGAAGTCTGTACTGCCATTAACCTTCGGTTAGCATGCTGCGCATGCATATAATAAATACGGGAGAATTGAAAGGTGAAAAAAGAAAAAGGAGCGGCTTCGAGGCCCTCCCCTCGAGTCCGGGGGGATACCCGGGCCCGCGGGGAGGGCAGCAGGGAGTGGCTAGGGAACAACCCTAGTTTCCTGTGAGGGAAACTTACTACGGCAGAAATAGTAGGGACTAAAGAGAGTTAGCAGGAAGTGGAGCAGGCCGGAGGGGCGGAGAGATCAGACAAGCGGAGATTAGATGTGGAGATCATAGTCAGATATAAAGCGAAGGAGAATTTCGATGAAATCATTCCGAGGTTTGTGTAGGAAGGAGAAAATAGTGAAGGGGGGGGGGGAGTTTGAGTGTAGCGAGGGAGCGTAACGTGATTCTCATCCTCGTTATCTTCGCAACAGGGGCAGAGAGGGAGAGTACAAGATTTTTATTAAAGAGGCTAAGTACTAGGCTGTAGTGATTGCTACGCATGCGGCAGAAGGTGGTAATGGAAGTGCGATCTAGGGTCTGAGAGTGCAACCAAGGCTTTGGGGAGTCAAGACGGTAGAGTGAGAAGTAAAAGCAGCCAGTACTGGTGCGGTAATGGTTGAGGTAATTGTTATATTCGGATTGGGAAAGCGATTGACTAAGGGGGAGGAAGTCAGAATATGGTAGGGGAAGTCGAGAGTAGTGCCAGCGTTGGAGGCTTGCTTCGCAAGCAGATCGACTTTTCGTTGCCGAGAATTCTTATGTGGCTAGGAATCCAGGCAAGACGCACGGTATGGTTGGATAAGGAGAGATGTTCGAGAAGTTTTTTAATTTTGAAAATGCAGGTGATGGGAGAGGAGATGTAATCGCGAAGATTAAAAATAGATTGAAAGAGTGCTTAGGGAGTCGGTAAAGGTGGTGCTGTTGAAGATGTTGTGATTCTCGATGTACTCAAGAGCTAGTTAGATGGCGAGAGCTTCAGCTGAGGCGATAGAAGCGTGGGCGGAGATTCTAAATTGGAGATCGAGATTGAGATTAGGGGAGTGTATAGCTAAACCAACATAGGAGCCTATGTTGGTTTTGGAACCGTCAGTGTAGAAGGCGATAGAGAAGGAGAGAAGGGTTTGAAAGGAGAGTCTGAACTTTTTGACAGGATTGGGAGAGCGTTTGATGGTGCGGCCCTCGTCGAGTGTGACGTGGGGAAAAAGATTTGGGAGTCGACGGAATAGGTGAAACATGGAAGAACATCCGAGGAGTGAATATGGTTACGATACCTTTTGAAGCGGATAAATGCGCGGAGAACGAGAAGTTCAAGCAAGTTAAGAATGTTGCAATTATTGAGAATAGTGAAAAGAAATTATAGAGATTCTAATATAGGATTGTTCTGAATAGCAAAGGCTCAAATGACGAATCTGTAAGCTAGTTTCTTGGGCCGTAAAGAGAGAGGAAGTTCACAGGATTCTGCATATACTATACGATTGGGAGTGGAGCGACAGAGGCCGAGGCAAGCTCTGAGGGCTCCGCGCTGCACAACCCTTAATTTATCGCGAAGTGATTTGTCACGCGGGAGGAGGACTATGGAGTCGTAGTCTAGGGAACCTAGGGCGAAGGCTTTGTAAATTTGCAGGAGGGATTGCGGGTGCCCGCCCCACCAGGTGCCACAGAGGGAGCGAGTAAGGTTGATGTGCGGAGTGGATTTTCGGAGAAGATAGTTGAGGTGAGGAGTGCAGGTAAGCTTGGAATCAAAGATGACGCCTAGCAGCTTCATTTGGGGTGAAGATTTGATGGTTTTGTCGCCGAAAGTGAGGGAAGCATGGGTAGTGTCGGTGGGTTTGCGTGTGAAAACGATGAGTTGATTTCTCTCGATGGCAATGGCGGAGACCTAGGGAGTGAAAATATTTAACGATCTTGTTAAGACTATTTTGGAGAACAGAGATGCAAAAATCGAGATTGGGGGAGGAGACATAGAGAGTGACGTCGTCGGCAAGACAGAGATATTGACAGTTGGGGTCGACGTGTTCAGGGAGTTTGTGTGTGTAGATGTTGTAGCCTGTGGGGCTGCAACAGCAGCCTTGGGAAACACCTTGGAGCGTCTCAAAGAGGCCCTAGATCTCACCGCCAATGTTGAAGTAAGTGGTTTTAGAAGACATGTCGTTATGAAAGAACTTGCATATTTGCCAAGGAAGGCCTATATAGCGAAGAATATGAGCCAGTATGCCAGGGTCGACTCCGTCGAAGGCGCTCTTGATGTCGAGAAGAAGAACTACAGTATAAGCCTTTTTGACAAAACTGGAATAGATAGAGCAGGTAAAGATAGAAAGGTTGTCGGAGCAGGATCTGTGTTTGCGAAAGCCAAACTGGAAGCGGAGAAGGATTAGGTACCTCTCCAGCCATCAGTTGAGCCTTCGAAAAATCAATCTTTCAAAGACATTAAGGAGGGATTGAGCGAGAGAAATAGGGCGAAATTTGCCAGTGTTACCTTTAGAGATAAAAAAAATATGAATTCTTTCCACGAGGGCGGAAATTTGCCCCTCGTGAAAAGATCGTTGGAGATAGAGAGAAGAGAGTCAAGGATATGCTCGGGGAGATGGGAGATAAGGAGATTATCGATCCTGTCCAGGCCAGGAGACGAGTTGGACTTGACTAGACATTTATTGATGGATATTCGGAGTTCTGAATACGAGAAGGGTTGGCAGAAGAGGTTTGAGGTGATTGAGGAGGGGGTGAAGACTGAAGGAGAATTAGGATAGAAGCAAGAGGGAGGACAAATGGAGGAAATTAGATCTTTCTGCCTCTCGATATTCGCGATGTTGTTGCGAGCTTCAGAGGAGCCAAGGTTACGATGTTTGAACCTATTAATCAGACTCCAGAAGAGTTTAGGGTTAGAGTTAGGAGCAAGGGAGGCGCAAGCATCTTGATAGGATTATTTTTTGAATTGTGAAAGGTGGCTTTAGCGTGGTCCTCAGTGGATAAAAGTTCTGAGTATAGATTAGGATTACGGCGAAAGTTTCCGAGGGCAACCTTTCTGGCGGATTCAGCTGCAAGCATTTCTCGTTCCACCTGGGATGTACTGGAGGTTTAGGGTGTTTTTTGGAAGAGCGAGAAGGAGGAGCGAGGTTGTTGATGGAGTTGAGAATGGCCGAGGTAAGAGCTTCGTATTTATCGGAAGGAGAAGTATTCGCAGGGAGTTTGTCGAGGGAGAAGCTCGACAGGGAGTCCCTGCAGGCCTCCAGCCCTCCGGAGAAATACGGGGGTAATTCAGGCAGTGAGAGCGGAAAGAGATAGGAGGGTCTGGGATGCCGATAGAGATAGAGATGGGGTAGTGGTCGCTTAGAAGGTTATCTTCAAGAACAGACCACGACGAGATAGAATAGAGGTGGGGTGAGACGAAAGCAAGGTCAATGCAGGAAGGGTTGTCGGGATTGCGCATGTTGAGATAGGTGGGAGAACCACGGTGAATGACTAGGAGGTTGTGATTAGTGAAAGAGAAAAAGAGATGTTCCCCCAGGCTGCAGGTATATCTGCTGCCCCAGGCAACGTTGTGGCAGTTGAAATCACCAGCAAGAAAGATAGAGTTGTAGGAAGAGATGGAAGTGAGGAAGTTGAGAGTAGTCAAATCATGAGTTGAGGGTCTGTATATTGAGACGACAAGGAGTTCTCCTTGGGCAGTGTGGAGAGAGATATCGTTAGACTCAAAGTTGTTGAAGGAGTTACAGGTATTTACAGAGTGGAAAGGGATGGTATTACGAATGCAAATGACTGTACCACCTCCTCTGCCCGCAGATCTGTCGTTGTGAGCAACAACGAAACTTTTAAGTGACACAGAGTCACCGGGGTTAAGTCACGTTTCGCAGAGAAGAATAAGATCGAAATCCTTAGAAATGTCCTGTAATTGAGATTTGCGTTGCCTAAACGATAAGCAATTCCATTGTAGAAAGCGAAGGTTTTTAGACTGTTGTGACGGAGCCATTGGTATAGGTTAGAGAAGGAGAGAGGCGGAAGCGCGAACAGATTTGTGAAACATGAGTGGCAATGTCGGAGCGACCAGAGGAAACGATGAAGGGAAGGAGAGATTGGAAGATAAGGTTGAGAAGGAAGCTAACAGCAGAGTTTTGTCAAAGTCGATTGAAGAGGCAGATGAAGAGACGGAGGTGAGAGAGTTTGGTGGCAGATGAAGGGGAGAGGGGGCTGGAGGGTAACGACTCGATGTCAGAGAGTGGTTGGTATCACCTAATCGGTAGTGTAGAGGTGTGGGAGGGCTGTTGGGTTGGGGAAGAGAAGAGACACCAGGTGGTTGGGAGAGGGATTTGGAGGGTAGATGAGTGAGAAGGTGTGCGTTTGGGCTTAGCGCCGAGGTTTTGCTGCGAGGAGGCGGCGTAAAAAGGGGGCCTGAATTGGCGTGCAACAGAGGCGTGGGAAGGGAGGGGCGCGGGACCAGTGGGTGAGATTATAGGCGAAAAGAGAGAGAGGGGTCTTGAAGATGGGGGTGAGGAAAGGCTGAAGGGGTTAAAAGGAGAAGTAGACATGAGAGAGGGAAGATGGCTAGATCGTTTGAAGTTGGGGTAAGAACGAGAGTTGTGTTCAGGAGGATTAGACTGCATGGCGTGAGGAAGGGCCTCAGCAAGAGCGAGGTTATGACAAGCTACGTAGGTGCGCAGCGCATGCTGAAATTTCCATTCGGGGCAGGACTTGTCCTTGGGGAGATGGTGTAGGTTGCAGTTAACGAAGATGGGCTGTATGTCAGAATAGGGACAGGTTTCTTCAGGAGGGTGCGCGAGTTTGCCGCACCTTTCGCATACGGACTTACTCCTGCTTTGAGGTGTCCATACCTAAAATAATTGAAGCACATTTTTAACTGGGGGAACATAAACATGAACAGGGTATCTAACATAAAAGAGGTGGACGTAGTCAGGAAGATGTTGGCCATCGAAGGTGAGGCGAACAGTTTTGGAAGGAGTAAGCTGAGAGGCAGAGTTAGGGGTGGTGATTCTGCGGTTGAGCCTTTCGGCTTTGGAGATGTGGATGTTGGATACGAAAGAGAGCTCTTACAGTATAGCCTCATTAGAGAGCTCAAGGGGAACATCTCTAATGATGGCCTGTCTGTTGAGGTGGTGAGCAGGAGCTGAAAAGCGAAGGATATGTGTAGAAAACGATTGGTTCGAGAGGAGATGGTTGGCTGTTTGACGGTCCTTGAGGATAATTGAAATTTTATGGGAGCCCGAGGCAAAGATGGAAGCGATGTTACCTTTATATGATGAAACGACTAGTCTGCCGACTATAGTGGGGTGCAGAGGGCCTTGAACCAGTTTTGGATCGATGGATTCGGCAAAGACTAAGAAGGGGCCGTGATTATGAGGAGTGCAAAGGGAAGCCTTGGCTGGAGACGTGGTGTTGCTCTGCTGTTGTTGTTGCTGTGAGACGTTTAAGAGGATTATCTGCAATCGTGCATTTGAGCTTCGAGCATGCGTAATTTACTCCGAGCATCCGCTTGGAGGAGATAAAAAGATCGACCGAAGCGCCCACAGTGGCGAAAAAATCCAGAGCTCATGGAAGTTTCGTCCAATAGTATGCGAGCTTGAGCATAAAAAGAAGATATCGAAGCACCATGGTGGCGAAAAAGAGTTGTAGCTCATAAAAAATACATAAAATTTCAGATGGCGCCACCAACTATGTTCGAAGCGAGTACGCAGTCTGCACAGGTGGGCAGGTCAAAAGCTCTTTTTATTCAGAACTTCTAGAAATGAAATAATCTAAACCGGCAAGCTATACTTTTGTAGCCGGGGGATATCGATTTATGAATAAATAAAATAAATCGTAGATTATTTTTTTAATTTTTTGAGTTAAAATCTAGTTCTAATGAGTGACTGTGTTTCCACTTCGCTGGCGTTGAAAGCCATTTCAACAATATGAAAATACAGTTACTTAACTTATATGAAGTGAAAAATTTACTCCATAAATTTTTGTCCATATGTAAATTATAATGCCCATTTGTTAGTTTTTTTAGATTATTTAATAAGTATAGTAAATATAGTGTATAGTATAGTATTGTTTTAGCAATTTTTCGATTTTTCTTTTTTTGAGTTTTAATTTTTTTGTTTTTTTTATGTTAAAAATATTATGATCAACTTAGTGTAATTTTTAAAAAATTAAACTGATTTTTCATATTGGAACAATTTTGAAAGTTTGACGAAACTAACTTAAGTACTGTTACGTATGAATGGGATACGAGGTAGGCAGCGAAAAAAGTAGACGACGGGACTCGAACCTAGGTCCCCAGTGTGCGGGTCTCGTGCTCACACCACGGAGCTAACGTCTACGATGCAGGCCAAGTACATCGTAGTCCGGCTCCACTTATCGCTGACTCGTCTCATATGCTCGCGCTGCAAGCGTTGCAGACGTGTGTGTCTGTGACAGTACCAATGAATTTGCAGCGGTTTTTGTTGTTGTTTTATGTGTTAGATATGTCAAAAATGTGTATAAATTCGTAAAGTAGACATAATATCCTTTCAATTGGTATATCTTACAATATCTTTAAAGATTGTGTTTCTTAAGGGGGCAGGCCTGGATTAAATCCCAAAATAGATTTCTTTTTACGAGTCCAGAAAGCTTTTTATGTTTAAAAGGAATCATTCGAAAAAATGTTATGCTATCAATACGCAATAATATCTTAAATTTTACCGTTGTAGAACCTCAAAATCTTGATCCTACACATCAAAATAAATCATTTTTCAATACCATATTTATTAAAGGAAGTTTGTTCCTCACACGAGTCTAGGTGATATGATGAACAAAATTCTTTTTTTTTTTATGGTGATTCGACTCCTTTTGACATGTGTTACAAATAATTTTAACGACAAAGTACTCCACTCTTTTTGTAATGCATGCTAAAAGATGTCGAATAACCGTTGAAAAAAAAAATTCTTTCACCATGTCACCTCGAATCTTGTGAGGATCAAAGTTCCTTTAATAAATATGGTATTGAAAACAGTGATTTATTGTGACGTGTAGGATCAAGGTTTTGAGGTTTTGCAACGGTAAAATTTAAGATATTATTGTGTTTTGATAGCATACAAATTTTCAGAATGATTGCTTTTAAACAGAAAAAGTTTTCTGGACTCATGAAAAAGAAACTTTATTTTGGGTTTAACCCATGCATGCTCCCTTAAAGAATTGCGATTTTAAAGTTTTAAAATTTGTGAAAATGGGAAAAACTTATTTTTGTTATCTTATACGTTTGATATGTCAAAACGATGCATATATTCGTAAAGTTCGTGTAATTTTCTTTCTATTGGCATATTTTACAATTATTTTAAAGTTTGTTTTAGTTAAAGAATTACTATTTTTAATTCTTAACGTTTGTAAAATTAACAAAAATATAAAGTAAAGCTCACGGACTTTTCTTCCAATTCGTGTATCTTACAAATAGTTTAATGTAGTTTTTGTTAAAAAAATTCAATTTTGAACTTAGCAAATTTTTCAAAATTGAAATAAATTTATTGTAAATTTATACATTAGATAAGTAAAAAATGTAAACTTATTCATAAGCAAGGGGTAATTTTCTTACAATTTATATATCTAATAAATACTTTAAATTATTTTTGTGCACAAAATACGATTTTAAATGTTGAATATGTATTTCATGTGATCACATTTTGTGGCCTCCATCACTTTTAAACGCATTTATATATATCATTAAAATTTTTCAGTTTGATTAGAAATAACTCTACATATAATTGATTAAATTTTTTAGACAACAATGCACCATTTTAATTTAGCTTAATACCGTAGTCTATAACATTGTCTAAAACATTATCGATTGTTCATAAACTCACTTGTAGCAATGTAAATATTCAATAAATGATTGGGCATTAAATCTCTTTGAGAAAGCATTGTGCTAAAGCAGTTAACAGCGGTTCTTTTTCTCGAACTGCTGATTTATATTTCCAAATATATGTTTTATCTAATTCACTTACAAAATCCTTTTCCATATTTTCTTCTAATAAAGTTTCTTGTAAAAGTATTAAATCATACTTTTTTAAATTCCACGTTTCTTGCAGTTTACATATTCCAAAAATATTCCATGTTATTGCTTTTAAAGTAGCTTATAAAGTAGTATTCCCCTACCCTGACTCCCTAAACTAATATTACTAAATATATTCCGCAGTTACCTGTTGTTTCTTCCCATGCTTCTTTTTCCTCTGCTATTCTCGATTTCCCCGATTATTGCTGTCATTCTTTCATGTTTTTCACTTAGTTTCTTTTTTACAATTTCTTATGAAAACGGTTTTTATTACTATTCTGTTTAAAATATAAATGTGTCCATCTGATCGAAAAAGACCATTTCCGATCTCGTAATAGGGCATTTTTTCCGTTATTTTTGGCCGCATAGAAGCCGAGAAAACTCAAAACATTGTAAAAATATATATTGTGCTAGTATCCTCAAGAAGTTCTGAAACACATTTCTAAAAACTTTTTATTCCCGATTTAACCGTAAAAGTCACTTTATTGACCTGAAAAGCGGTTCGAAAATGGCCCATCATTCTCTCTTATACTCTTTTTTTCAATTTTGAACTGTTTCTTTCTATATTAATATAAATTTTCAATAAAAGTCAATAAAGTGGTCACAGTTTAGGTGGCTCCGTCGCGTAGTCCCGTATCTACGTAGGGTCCCGTGGAGGCACACATTTTTTTCTAATAACCAACGCAATTTTAATAAAAATGATTCAATATCACTTGTCAGATATATTGACCTAAATATATTTTATAATATATGAGAAATAATAACCATACCCATGTCTACAAAATACACTTCTTTTACTTATTTATTAAATATTTTTATATTTGACTGGCAAACGGGTATATTTGACTGGCAATCGGGTATATTTGACTGGCAAACGGGTATATTTGTTAAACAATCGGAATCTATAATTAAAAAGATACAATCTCCTGGTGGTTAAATACAGAAATTATGGTTTTTCATGTAGTTACAGGTATATAAATGCGTATTTCGCGATAAGAGCCCATGTTAAAAGTTCAATTTTCAAACATTTTTTTCTCTTCAGTTTACCTGGCAATCCTACCCAACCAAAATTTCAATAGAATGTATAAAACGCTCACCTTAAGTTGAATTTTTATTTTTTGTTAATAACGGATTTTGAAAAATGTTGGTGCCACCTTAAGTCGGAAATAAAGTTCTATATGCAACACGGGAATAAAGTCGACCCTCGGGAATAATCTTCGTCTTTATTCCCTTGTTGCACAACAATTGTACTATTAATATTAGAAGTTTTTTTCAACTTCCTGAGGGTCTGATAAATAAAGGGTTAGACATTGTCTATTTATCAAACTTTCTTGGTTGCAATCTGTACGTTCAATTTCATTACTGATACCTTTGTTTATATTATCATTTTCGTCTCTAGTTTCGTTTGAAATTACATTCTGGGTCCGTGAATCTACTCCGTCTCTCAATTTTTTCATTTGTATTTTAACGCTACTCACTTCCTGTTGCCACTTTCTATTTGTTAATTTCAATTCGATCTTTAAGATTTCGAATGCCTTCTCTCTTTCATTTTTTCCTTTGCTTCATCCCTGAGTTTACATTTTTTCTCTATTGATTTCAGCTTCCGAATTTCTCTCCGGTGTGGACTTAAATCTATTTAATAAAATATTTGACCGACATTCGACTTAAGTCCATCTGTATGTGGATCGATAAGAGCGTGTATCAGTGGTTTTATTTAATTTATTACGTAAATAAATTTTATTATGTAAACTATAGTGTATACGCATAAACCATATATGGTTTTCAAAAAATAATACAGATGATTCCCGAAAAGAACGACTTAAGTCTACTTTTTTAAATATTAGGTTACATCACTGTAAATACTCCTTTTTCTCGTAAAAATAAAAAAATTTGCCAAAATAAGGCTATATAACGTAGCCCAAAACTGCGCAGTGCATAACGATTTAAGTCGATTTAGTAACATATTTGCTTAAAATACGTCTTAAATTCATCTTTACATGGATCAGAGTGCTTGAAGTTGATCTTATTTTATTTGTGTTAATCCATTTTACTATACGGTACATACTTACATAGCATTTGCTTTTCATAATGTTTGAACTGTTTGTATTAGTTACTTATCGCAATCATCGGTCAGCTACTTTTATTTTGCATAAGTTTTTACTGTTTTTTTTATACAAAAACAGTATAAGAGAATAAACTAATTAAGACATTTAATAACCTAACGTCATTGACACGCCAAGAAATAAATGAAACGTTTTTTGAATTGACGAATAAAACATTTAACCTCAAAATACCTCAAAACAAAATATTAACTTCTTTTCACAATACTTTAACCTATATTTTCTGGAAGTTTCAAAAATATCCATCGTCATGGGTAGCGCAAGGAACTTTTTGAAGTTAGATAAGTAAGTTTCGAGAAAAATGCGTTTGAAGTTTTAATTTGGTATGCTACGCAATGTAAATTGTTTCACTCAATATGCTATAACGTTGGTATAACAAAGAGTTTTAACATCCAGCAGGTCTCAAATGTTCATAAAACTATTAGCATAAAAAATCTGTAATACAAATTTTTTCGATTTGGTTATCAAAAGTCAGTGGAGTTTCCCCTTAAGCACAGATTTTTTAACATCAGTCTTACGTTATTCACAATAGTCTTACAGAGTAAGTAAAAAAATATTATTTTTTATTCTTTGATTCATGATAACGACTTATTTATGAAACATGAAACTAATAATCACAAGTAGTTTTATGGTATACCACTGAAAAAAATGTATTGCTCGAGTATCCAGATTCTGGTTGATCGAACTAAACTGTGTATTGCTGCTGCAACAATACTTTGTTATTGCTCTCACAGCAATATTATTTTGCTGTGCCCACCATACAATATAACCGACAGCTATAATATAGCTACGCCAACAATATGTACGGTTACTCGAGTAATAACCAGTATAGTTATCATATAAATATAAAAGTATCGATGTGAACCATCACCGACAATAACGAGGAGCCACTATTATCATTTAATTTTTAGTTTTGAGTCAATATCTCTGGAACGTTGGTGTCTCAATTAAAAACAATAACATTCTAGAGATATTTTTTCTCAAAATTAAAAACTGAATAATAAAAGTGGGTCCTCATTATTGTTGGTGAGAGCTGGGTTTAGTCACATCACCTTAATCATTATATTAGTAATAAGTAATAAATTACATATATCTTTAAACAGAAGTAAACTTAAAAACAACAATTGCAACGGAAATCGTAATATGAATAATAATACTAATGAACGTCCATCGTTTTGAACATGTCCAGAGTGCTGGCTTTAGACCTTTGGAAAGGGTCATGTTCAAAGCATGCATTCAAGATGAGACGCAGACTATAAGGTCAATTTCCTAAATTTGGTTTTGTATTTCTGCGAATCACTTCTAAATAACCTTCTCTTAAATCCAGTCTATCCGTTGGTACTGACCATACATCATGTTCGCTGTACGTTTCCACAATTACGCATGTCAGTGCCCGAATATCAGCTGCTACTCTGACAGATTCGTTATACAACAATAATTTAGGTACCATATATGGCGGTGTTCCATTACAATTTTGACCAAGAACCGTTTCCAACTCTGCAGGCATGCCGTGTAACCTACTCAGTCTTAAATCACATAGTTCTGTCAAAAAACTTTTATTTACAATAATATTATTAGTTTTAATATCTTTATGATATATTGGCGGAGATATGCTGTGATGAAAAGTGATTTCTTGACACGTTTGTAAGCAAATAAAATTTTTGTTTATATCATTTAGCTTATAATCTGTCTTCACTGCCACATCCACTACAATATTTCTTAAATTTTTACTTTCAAATAATTCCATAATCTCCCGATCTCGCTATAGTCAATAAACACACCCATAAGAGAAATAATGTTCGGTGTCTTATTACCTTTACTTCTCTCAAAATGTATTTATTGTCTTGCGTTAACTTTATACGTTTAATTATGACATCAGTTCCAATGTAAGAAGCCTTCTTTACGACACCAAATGCTCCTATATCTACTGATTTATAGTGATTTATTTCAATATCGTCTTATTTCACAATATCCGCGGTTAGTGATAAGTTGATCACAGATTTGCAGCTATCGATGTTTCAATTAGATGGGAGTACATGCACTTTGTCGACACCAAAAATATCTGTACTCACAAATTTAATAATACTATCTTCATTGAACAGTTTCACTCTCTTGCATTCACGCTTTTCTATAGATACACTCTGTATAGGTTTCTTAGATACATTTATACATATACATACTGTAGACTTTTCTGTAGATACATTTTCAATAGATTGCAGCAGACGTCTCTTACTAAGATTTTCTTCAACTAAACTCACTTTTCTTGCATCATCCATCTCACACTCAGAAGAAACATTTGCATCTACTTTCTTTGGTTCTACAGTTTTAGTTGAAGATGACGATGATGGTGAATTCAAAGTTTTACCATGACCACTATTACTATTAATATTACTATTACTATTACTATTACTATTACTACTACCACTATTACTCTTGGAGTTTGATTCAATGTTTTTCACAATGAAAACGTACAATTGAATTTCTCTATTGTGGAACGACAGGTTTTTGCGAATGTCCAAAAATCACATTTCTGCAGATCTTTATCAAGAAACTCACTATATATTACATCTTTGAAGTTACCCAATATAATCGTGACGTTCTCAGAATACGAAGAATTATCTTAATTTTTTATAAAGTTTGTACACTTATCTAGGATTTCTTCAAAGCTATAATTCTTCCTTTTTTTATTTAAAACTAAAAGCTTATTAGCTCCTGCCTTCGGTCTATACATGTTTGCATTCGAATACTTGTGTTTCCATCCAATTAATAGCGTTTTCTTCCGCACTATAACAACGTTACTTTCTTCATCATCGTCATCATCACCATCATCCCTTTTATCTAAGATATTTACTATTTACTACACGGTTTCCCTTCATATTCTTACATGGATTCCTCTGAAAATGTAATAAAAGTATATTGTGTAGGTAATAGTAACACTAAGTTTTGGTTTTTAAAAAGTATAAAATTCAAAATTCTTACGTTTTTGAGAATCATCACAACTATTAACTTGATATTCCTTGACACCTACCACTTTTGCCTTATTATTTTCAATTTCTACGTAGCATTGTCCTCCTTCCACATCAAATGTCAGTCCTGGAGCATTTGGAAAATAATTTTCTACGATTTTAAAATTAATGGTCTTGTCTTTAAGGGGAGAACCAAGTGAAATTTGAGCCTAGTGATAGTTAATCAGTGAGGAGATCAATACAATGTTTTTATACGTAATTTTTTACGAGAAGTTCAATAGTGCACACAAAAAAAATTAAAAAATAAATCTTTCTGTGATTTTTAAAAAATTGTTTGTTTTCTGATTTTTAATTTTTGACACACAGCAGCTCCAGCTGAATCCACGTGTAAAGTTGTTCAAAATTATTTCAAGAATCTTTTAAAAAATTTTCAGCTCGAAAGATTAAAAACTGTGGGACTAGTTCAATGTTTACTGCGGCCCCAATTGGCTCAGCGCGCCGCGGCCGCTCAGCACGGGCGGCGCGGACGCGGTGGCTCGCCGATTCATATACGCGCCTCGCCAAATGGGGCCACAGTAAAAATTGAATTAGTCCTACAGTTTTTAATCTTTCGGACTGAAATTTTTTTACAGATTCCTGAGATAATATTCAACAACTTTACGCATGGATTAAGCTAGAGGTGCTGTGGGTCAAAAATTAAAAATCAGAAATCAAGCAATTTTTTCAAAAACACGGAAAAATTTTTTTTTTATTTCTTTTGAGCGCACTATTGAATTTTTTTGTAAAAAATTACGTATAAAACCATTGCATTGATTCCCTCACTGGTTAACTATCACTACACTGAAATTTCACTTGGGTCTCCCCTTAACTATAAAATTAAAGGGCTTTTCATCGTTATAGACCCGCACATAATCATCCATTGCTCTTTGAGGTTATGTTAGCAAAAAAATGTTAAAATCTAAAATATTAATTTATTTTATACCTATACTTACCTACATTACTTTAAATCATAAACTATTTACTAGCTTACCTCACGTCTATTTTTACAACCAGCCTCAGAATCAAAGCCTTACTACTCAGTAGCCCATAATCGTGCGGACTGCGGAGCACAACATAACAGAAGATAAGCGTCCTTGCTAGTTAGTAGCGCACGCATGCCGTAGCTGAAGCGGATCCGATCGAGCTTCCGTAAATAGTAGACAGAAGAGCGCCAGGTACTAAAACAGCAGCTGAGTACAAGTATCTCCCGACAACATCGTTGATAACTTTACTGAACGGGTACTACGGACTAAGAAATGCGAGAAACTCGTAGACGACATACGCGTAGTATTAGCTAACGCGCCAGCAATTCTTCTACAATTTGAATGAAAGCATGTGAGAAACAGTTTTTTTGGGACGCAATGATTGCCTCAACGGGGCGGGTACTATGGACCAAGAAGCGCGGGAAGGTCCTTTTAGTATATACAAATAATTATGTGTGAACGAATGAATGAGCGGAATAAAGAATCGTAATGAAACGATCTCAAGTGGCGGAGACTGCCAGCCAGAAGTAATGCTAACGCGGGTCCGGACTGGCACTCTCCTCCTTGTCACGGAATCGGGTAGTTACCATTACTGGCTTATGGAACTATATAGTCCATATACTTGTTCACACAATCACGTCGTTTCTTCTTATTATTTGCAAAGTCCAGTCAGTCCCCCTCATAACATCCTATTTCTCGTAGATCTGCGTTAATATTATCCTCCCACCTTCACCTCGGACTACCCGTAGGCCTTGTGCCCTTTCGTATTCCTCCTAGTACTTTAAGTGCTGTCCTTTCATTTCTAATCCTAGCTACATATCCAGCCCATTCTAATCTTCGAGATTTTATCATTCTAGTAATGTTCGGTTTTCCGTATAACTCGTATATTTCTCGATTGTGTAAAATTCTCCATTCTCCGGTTATCTTATTTATTTTACTCCCGAATATCTTTCTCTGAACTCATTTCGCATCCGTATAGGACTACTGACATTATAATTTTTATATATATCTATAGTTTTGTTTTCCATAATATTAGTCGTGATTTTAGTAATTTGCCCACCGAATAAAGGCATGCATTTCCGGAATGGAATCTTTTCTTGATTTCCTTAGGAGTCTCATTTTTTAAATTAATTATAGTGTCGAGGTATTTGAACTCCTCTACTACTCTGAAGATTTTGTTCGACATATTCAGGTCGCTATAATCATCATTCTCGTATGCAATTCTGTCAGAGACCATGTATTCAATTTCCTTTTCGTTAATTTCTGATTCTATTTTTCTTGCAGTGTTTATTAGTATTTCAACGTTTTTTATTATGGTTTCCCTGTATATATATATCGGCTGTGTAAGCTAAAAATTGTGTTAGAAAACCGTTTAGTTTTATTTCTTCCCTGCTTTCTTGTACGGCCCTGACAATGTATTTTAATACTAGGTTGAATAGAAGGGTCGCTAGCGCATCCCCTTGTTTTAATCCATTGTGAATTTCGAATGGCTCTGATAAACTGTATTGATATCTAGACACACTTTCATCAAGGTGGTCCTATAATAAAATTTAACGAAAAAATCGATTTTTTATAATTTGATTTTCTGACACCTTGTACTTTTTTATAACATAAAATGATTTTGTATTGGCAATATTGGCCATAGAAATCATTTTAATGAAATTAATAGTTATTTATACGTATGTTTCTTCCGACCTTTGTTATTCGCGTACATTTAGTAGCTTGTCAAAATAGCTTCTCCATCTGCTTAGAATCCTTGCTGTAGCTATCGGTTATTTTGTTCCCTTGTTCGTCCCTTAGAAAATCGGAATTGTTTTGAGATACTTTCCTTATCAAATGTATACCTGCATACATTTCGCGAATATTATTTTTGTTACTGTTTTCCTTTATAGCCGAAACCTTCTTATTTTCCCAGTCTAGCTTTTTCTTTCAGAAGACTCGTTTGGCTTGTTCCCTTAAGCTACGATAATATGTAAACGTCGTTTCTGAGGTGTTATTGAGGCTAAGTATTTCTGCTTGCATTTTTTCCGTTGTCCTAATACATGTTTGCATGGTGTCCTTTGTCAATTAGGACGTGATCTATTTAAGCATCTTTTTATCTGGCGATATCCAGGTTATTTTATGTCGATTTTTATGGTTGAAGTAAGTGCTTTTTACATTTAGATTCTTTGAGGCAGCAAAGTTTACTACTCTTATTCCTGTAACGAAGCGATTTTTCGTCGTTTGTTACGTACTGCAATACGAATTAGGCCGATTTCGAATGGAAATCCGTCACCCAGCAGCCAGGAGATCAATTCATGTACCTCTCACCTAGGGCCTTATATACCAGCGAATCATTATTTATTATTTTGTTATTTTATTTATTTTCATTCTGCCGAGATAACTGTGAGCGCATCCCGTCGGGGAAAAATTTACAGCGTTTTCATCCACAACATCGACAAGCCGCTTTAACGCCGCCTACGTACACTCTCCAAGCGTCTTTTGCTACACGGGCCTGCCGCTGCTAGTGGTCATCGTCTCCATGAAGAATGACCTGAGCAGGGCTGAGTTAAGTTGTTTTCTCTCTAACTTCCTAAATTCTCTCCCCATATGTAATTTATCTGAAGCTTTTCGTGTTCCCTATAAATAAGCACAAAACATAAGCAGTCGTGCTTGCACGCTGATAGTTCTAAAGCTCCTAATTTCGTCAACGAAATTAAATTATTTGAAATTCTCTCGTGGAATTATCGCTTCACGAAACTGCTAGTCCATGTATATTACAGTGGCTCGTAAGCAGTAGTGGGATAGAAGGAGACGAGAGACGCGCTGCGCACAACGACTTTTCGACGACGACGGCGCGGGTGCAGCAAAGCTCGGGACCAATCAACCGTCCTCGCGTAGCAGTCGGAGCCTCGGAGATACGCCGGAGAAATTGGTCTGGTGATTGATTCCCTGGCCGTCCTGAAGAGACGACTTCTGGACTTGGACCTGCGGACATGCGCCATTCATTGTATCTCCCGCGCCACGATCATTCGAACCATTTTGACTTTAAATTTAATTAACTTTCATTGTCTTTCATATTGAATTATTATTTCAGGTTTATTTTATTTTTTCTTAATTTAAATCTTTTTTTATTAATAACTTATTAATGTCGGTATTGCCTCCAGGCACCGCATTCGACGATGAAACTCTCTCCGCCGACAAACTGTAAGTTTTTCTTTAAGCGTACCTATATCGTGGCAGTAGAGATTTTGTGCCAGCGCAATTCTTCCGCTCGCGCTTTATAAACGTCTTAAATTCCAAATCAATAGTTTTAGTTAGCTCCGAGAGCGACCTCGTGCCGACGAGCATGTATTTTTCGCGAACGGAAATGAGGTAGACTGCGAGCGCTATTATATAAGATAGCTTAGCTTAAATTTTGATAGGTGCCTACGGGACCCTTTTTTAGTAATTGATCATCCTATATTTTATAGCTCTGTGTGGCCTAAAACCGCACTTAAGTCATACCTATCCGTGACTTAAGTAGTCCATTATTTCACCGGAAATCATACATTTCCGAGATTTAACCTTTTAAACTATGATGTTATCGTTTATAACAAAAGAAAAGAAAGTGAAAGTGTAGATTCAAAATTTGCAGTTAAAAAATATAGGTAATTTTATGCTCTTTTAAATGTATTTACACTAATTTTATCATAATATTTGTAACATATCCAAAAGCTTGAAAAATTAAAATTAAAAAATCGAAAAATCGTTATAAAAACGAATTGCTATAGGAATTGATAGATTTTTATTATTAATGGAGTACTAAATTATTTTAAAAATATTATATAATTGTTTAGAAATTTAGATTATACAAGAATAACCAACCTATTTACATGCTGTTATTAACAATAACGAAAAAAAGATTATTTATAGCACTGTGTGGCCTACATCCGCACTTAAGTCACACCTATCCATGACTTAAGTAGTCCTCGCTACGCTCGGGCGCTAACCTTACGGTGCAATACTGGACTGCTTAAGGCTCGGCTAGGCGTGACAGTGGATTTAGGCAAGCAGTGCTATAAAATAGTATACGATACTCGCGTCAAAAGTCGTCCTTCATAGCACGGCGTTTAGCGCCGGCTGATTTAATACCCGCCGTGCTGTAAAGGACTACTTAGGTCACACGTATTATAATGTACTATTACACATAATTTATTTCTTTTTACATAATTGATTATTTCTGCGTAGAGTGACTCAGGACCATTAATTTCATATTTTCCTATATTGTTTAATTATGCTAAAATCGATTTCTCTATTTTTATTTTATATTTTGATTAATAATTTTTCTTCCAGTCTGATTAATAATAGGGATTAGATAGGCTATTTTAATTTTAAGAGTGACGGAGCCCGCTCTAACTCTTTCACAAATCTTCGGGTAAGATATTTTGATAAATGTCGATGTTTTTGACGTTTCTGAGTCAGAAAAATATATTTAAAAAATGCATGTGTGTGAGTCTGCGTGCGTGCGTGCGTGCGTGTGCGTGTGCTTGTGCGTGTGCGTGTGCGTGTGCGCGTGCGCGTGTGCGTGTGCGTGTGCGTGTGCGTGTGCGTGTGCGTGTGCGTGTGCGTGTGTGTGTGTGTGTGTGTGTGTGTGTGTGTGTGTGTGTGTGTGTGTGAAAGAAAAACAGCAAAATTTTTGTCCTCTATAACTCATGCAAGAAAGCATGTTACGAGCTGAAATTTTGTAGACATATTAGGTATGTTTAAACTTACATCTGACAGAAATTTGGAGCTAAATGGATAATATTTAGGATGTTTTTTGATAAGATAATCACTTTCTTTAAAAATGTTAAAAAAGAAAAAAATTTATTTTGGTAGTTTTTATTGAAGATATATAAAATGTAGACATAAATTCTTAAAGTGTGCGTGATTTCCTTTCGATATATGTATTTTCAAACTATTCTTAAACTATTTTGAAGAAATAAACGTGAATTTAAAGACTTTTCACAGAGTAGCTATTTTATCAAATTAAAAATAATTTTTTACGGCAGTTTGTATTGTGAAATGTAAAAGATAGATAGAAATTCTTGAAGGGTGCGAGATTTCCTTTCAATTTATGTCTTTTAAAACGATCCTTAAGCTATTTTTAAGGGAAGAAGCTACCGATTTTTGGTCAAAAAATCTATTTTTTTAACGGTAAAACGCTTATTTAACCCTTTTTCTTTCAAAAGTAAAAGGTTTTACGCGAAAACTAATTTCTTTTCGACTTATTTGAAACTGAAAATAAATGGTTGATATGCTATTTTTTTTATATTCATGTTTAAACTAATTTTTCTCAAAACTTAATTTTCATAACTTACTTTGTAAGCCTGCGCAACAGTTCTTCGTGAATCACGCGGAACATTTTTGTACTTTCTTTTTGACATATTTTGAACCAATTTAAAGAGAGTTATTTTTATTATTACCTAAAATATCATTTTTAAAAATATAAATTAATATTAAAATACTGCTCATATCGCAAATAATAAATTGTTCATATAGAATATAACCTCAGAATAGTTTGAAAATATTATTTGAAACTATTGCTCTTTAAATGTCTTAATTTTAGCATGAAATGTTCGTAAAAAATGTATACCAATTCATCGTAACCCTTTGCGCACAGTGATAATCAAACATATGTCTGTTGTTACAGGTTTTTTCAAAATGGCTACTTCAAAGGGTGGTGAATTTGAACAAAACTAGTCTAAAATGTCATCTTTTTCTATATTATAACATGTTTTGTAGAAAAAATATTTTTCTTCTTAACTTGAAGGATATAGTGTTTGCTGTATCTTCTTCCCTCAAGAGATAAACGTCAATTTAAAGACTTTTAACAAAGTAGCTATTTCATCAGATTAAAAATGATTTTTTTCAGCAGCTTGTATTGCAGATATGTAAAAGTTAGATATAAATTATTAAAATGCGCATGATTTCCTTTCGATTTATGTCTTCTAAAATTATTCTTAAATTATTTTTAAGAAATAAACGTAAATCTAAAGACTTTTCAAAAAGTAGTTATTTTATAAAATCAAAAATAACTTTTCCGGAAGTTGGTATTAAAGATTTTAAAAGATAGACATAAACTCTTAAAATGCGTGGGTTATCTATTTTATTTATTTTAGAAAAAACTAGTATTTAAATTACTTTCAAAAAGTAGCTTTTTATCAAATCAAAAATAATTTTTTCGGCAGTTTATATTAGATACATAAAATACAGGCATACATATTTTAAGTGTGCAGAATTTTCTATCGTTTTATGTTTTTTAAAACTGTTCTTCAGCTTTTCTAAAGAATAAACGCGAATTTAAAGAATGTATTTCTTCTAATTAATAGCTATTTTAGCAAGTCGAAATTAATTTTTTAACACTGTTTATAAAAAAATATATCGAATATACGTAAATATTCACAAATTACTTGTGAGTTTTATTCGAACTATATCTTTTAATGTAGGACTCTAGTGTTTTTTGGCCAAAATATAACAAAAATTTGTGAATTTTCTCAATCTTTGTAATTGTAAGAATAATTTGAAACCTATCAGATGTCAAAACTTGATATTTTAGCATAGTCGTACGCATTTAAGTAAAGCAATGATAATATACAAGATTAAAACTAAACGTGTTTTTCTCACAACTAATTTTCCTAACTTTTATTAACATTTTAACCAAAAGCGAGGAGATCTATAACCTTAAAAGGATAAATCTTCAAGCCGAGCCTTTTTAAATGATATATATTTTACCTGTTTTGGACAAGTGCTCGGGACTGCACAAAATTTAACCTTATTTTCTTTCAATTATAGACACTAGAAAATCCTTTTTGTATTAAATTTTCATTATGGTGAAGTTAATTATCGTATGCAGCAATGCGCTTTGATAATCTTGCATTGTTTAAAATTGTTTTCTAGCGCATGTGACTTTTCTCACTCGCTTCGCTCGTGCGAGAAACGTCCCATTCCCTAAAAATCAACGTACCCAACAGTGTCGAAAAGTACTATTTTTTATTGCCTCGTAATTTATTTTAACATTTAATTTCCTGTGACAGTAGACAAATATTTGTGATTAGATTTTCACTGCTATAGCAGACAAATATTTGCAAATATTTTCAGATATATTATAGCTGTAACAGCCAACAAATATTTGTGTTATTGTTGTCGCTGTAGTAGCAGACAGTTTTATGATTTTGTTCTCGCTATAGTGGCACACAGTTTTATGATTTTGTAGTCGCTGAATAGTAAACAGTATTATTTATTTAAATTACGAGTTTTTAAAGCAAATTAAGTTGAATTTTATGTGTAAATATCAATGTGTTAACCAACTTATTACAATTAAATTACCAGTTATAAACGAATTTATGTAATGTGCAGGAAATTCAATTAATCGTTTTCTTATTAATATTTTTTTGGTTGAAAGTCAAAAAATCAACAGTATAGGCACAACATAATTTCACGAAAAAAAAATCTTTTAATTTATGTGCAATGGTTTTTTTTCTTATAGTATTTTATATAAATAGTAGAAACATAGTACTAGCAGTGCTGTCATTTTTTTTATAGATATTAGGTAAAAAATAAAACTGTATATTTTACGTGTTATGTAATATTTAAAATTAAAAATATTCGAAAATTAATGTCTTTATAACAATATATTCAAGTAAAACGAATCTGTAAACATTTGAACAAATAGTATGATTAAGGTTATTTTTTAATGTTATTCCGTTACAAATGTTCTTAAATGTAATTATGACCTACGGTAATATGCAAAGTAATGCTATTATAAATGGTAATTTACTTTTTTTTAAGTATCTCTTTATGCGTTAGCATTTTTCGTATCATAACCTCTGAACGCGTGCGCGACTTGTGAATAAAACGTTACGGAGAGACACATCACAAATAAAAGGGCATTGTAAGTGTTTATGAAAAGTTTCAATATAACAATTATTTACTTATCTCTAACTTTGAGAAAACAGTGTTACAGAAATACATATTAAAAGCATACGCGCTTAGTACACAATCGTTTCCCGTGTTCACCTTCAACAAATGGCTTTTTTCAATAATTAAAACATATTCTATATTAAAAACGGTTGTTTTATTTATATCCCTCAATTCTGAAAATCCGAAATCTTTTTTTTCTCAGTAAATAGATACGAAATATTAAAGTATTACGTAAAGACATTCAAAACTCCGAACATATTTCAATTGACTAATTTAAATATTTACAACGAGAATCGATCCTTACATTTTTCGGTCTCAATTCAAAATTTGAATATTCATACTTGAAGATATATGGGCATTGAATAATCAAAACAGCCTTTTAACATTAATTTGAAAGAGCTTAAAGTAAAATTCATGGTTACAGACGCGTTACGGAAAGACACTTTTCAGCGTTTCGTGCTTATTTAAATAAAGTTAAATAGGTAATATAGAAGTCTATTTAGGTCGAAAATGTAGTAAATTGTATGTAATTTCATAATTTCATGCACAGATCAACACTTAAAATGTAGAATTAGCAATTAATATGTTAAAGAGTCGGACACGATATTGTCGATTTTTTTAATTTCACCCTGAAACATTTATATTTTAATATATGAAATAAAATTAATCATCATAATAATTTGGCATTGGAAAATAAATTAAGGATAAGAAGGATTATGAGAACTTGGTGAATCCAATAATCACATGTCGAATTTCTGGAATATATCACTTTATATTTGCAAACTAATAGACAGAAGAATCTCGATCAATATGACGCGTCTATAAAATCTCGCCTGTTGGTTATTAAAACTACGTTACATATTTCATTGACGAATTGACAATATTAATTACGATGCGCAACAATATATTTTCAAAATCACTTGTAGACAAAGACTATCAAAAACCACGGACGAACCGGATTTAATAACACGGCTTGGAATAAAATGATTTGGTACTTAGCTATTGACCAACGGAAACGGCGGCGTGCCCCTTTTTCCACAGATGCGTGTTAGACAAGGCGAAAACCTCGCGTTCGTAGAAAAAAAATTTCCCATTCAAATTTTTTGCGGATTCACCGTCGGGATATGCCCCTGAATAAGGATCAACAGTTTGCTGGATGAAAATCTTATGCAAATTTGTTTAAACAAATTTTTTTTAAACTAATTGCAAAAATTGCTTTTTTTTACCTGAATAATCTTTTTTAGGTTTTTTGGGTCGTTTTAAACAAAAAAGGTATCTTGTTATTTTTTCTGAAAGTTGACCGTTTTTGAGATATAAATAATTTAATGTTTGAAAAAACGCAAAAACGGCCATTTTCAAGGCTGAAAAATAATATTAAACAATTAAATTTTTGAGTTTACTAAAATTCTTAAATGATCTTTAAAAATCCCTAAACAAAATCCTGAAGAGTTATTGAAGATTTTTTTAATTCTAAAGCTTTATTTTTTAAATGTTAATTAACCCTTTCAGTCACAGAAGCCGATATATCGGCTCCCTATTGTTTTTAGTCACAAAATTTGATTTCTATTGTTATCGCAGTACAAATATACGTTTTCTATGTATTTTTGATCGTAGAATACGAATCTGATATCAATAATTTTATAAATATAAAAACAACCCTTCAAATGGGGTGAAAACCACCCTTTTAGTCATGAAATTGAATTCGTTTGGTTATGAAAGTAAAAAAACCCCCTCCTCATTAGAACACGGGCTTGGGACCGTCTGTGGCAGAGTTATGTTTTTTTCTTTTTTTTTTTGTTTTTCTTTTTTTCTTTTTTTCTTTTTTTTTTCTTTTTCTCTTTTTTTCTTTTTTATTTTTTTTTCGTTTTTTTTTCTTTTCTTTTTATAATTTTTTTTTTATTTTCTAAATCTTTTTCAGGTAGATATTTATTCATTTTCTTTTATCTTATATACATTTACGTTTTGTATTAAAATTCGTTATTAAAGAATGCATTTTTTAACTAAAAGGGTGGTTTTCACCCCATTTGAGGGGTTGTTTTTATATTTATTCAATTTTTGACACTTGATTTGGATTCTTCGTTCAAAAATACATTGGAAACATATATTTGCACTTCCATAACCAAATGAATTGAATTGCGTGACTGAAAGGGTTAAGCAGCCGACACGAGCGCTCGCTCAGCAGCGGCGCGCGTACTCGCTACTGCCAACCGGACTATTGAGTATCTAATGCGTTCTCGATGCTTTGTTATGTTTTATGAATTAATATAATGTGTCATAAAATCTTATATTTAAATATAAATGTTATAAATATTAACTGTTATAAATATTAACAAAAAAGTTTATGATTAGCAAAAAATTTATTTAAGCATATATTTTATTAGTATAGTATTTTAGTATATTTTTTAAATAAACTTTTTTTAATACATTTAATTGCGCCGTGGTAAGCTGTAACCCGTTGTCCAGAGGTATCAGGGCATTTTGATTATCATCAATATCAAATATATCTAAAATAAAAAAGGTGAAACGGCAGATGAGGCTAGATTGATAATTTTTGCTCATTCATGCGGAATGGGCGTAAATTTAGGAAACATGCCATGTATGACTGATGCTTTTAAATTGCATGCGTTAAGAGCGTCAAACATTTATTTGGAAAATTTCCTTGAACCTTAAATATGAAACTTTAAATTATGAAGATTTTGGATACATCATGCATGAATCAGGTGTATTGTTACCTAGATTTAGATTAAAAAATTCAGTACCTGATAATTTTATTTCTCAGTGTAAATGTTTAAAAGCCTGCAAAACCAAAGCATGCCATTGTAAAAAAAGTAATGTTACGTATGTTCTCTTATGTGGTTGTAATATAGATGAATGCGAGAATATGCTTAAATAAATTTTTTGCTAATCATAAACGTTTTTTGTTAATATTTATAACAGTTAATATTTATAACATTTATATTTAAATATAAGATTTTATGACACATTATATTAATTCACAAAACATAACAAAGCATCGAGAACGCATAAGATACTCAATAGTCCGGTTGGCAGTAGCGAGTACGCGCGCCGCTCCCGAGCGAGCGCGCGCATCGGCTGCTTGAGCGCGCTTAATTAACATTTAAAAAATAAAGCGTTAGAATTAAAAAATCTTCAATAACTCTTCAGGATTTTGTTAAGGGATGTTTAAAGATTATTTAAGAATTTTAGTAAACTCAAAAATTTAATTTTTTAATATTGTTTTTATTATCTTGAGATTGCGCCTTTTTCTGTACATGAAGCGACGGCGACGCTGACCTTCCTCAAGGCCAGGGAGTTTGCGCGGCAGGACTCCGAAATCAGAAGCACGCACCTGCACACCAGCGGAAAAAGAGGCTGAGCCTCATGTGCGAGTTCTATTTATAGACTCTGCGATCGCGATCCATCTACTTTCTTTTCCCAGAACTCTCTCCTCGATTTTGGGAGAGAGTTTATTTCGCGGGGAATTCAAACGATTTTAAGGCTGATTACTTCGGTGTGTTTCAACCCTTATAAAATGTGATCTCATAACAAACATTTTATTTGAATACTTTGCATTAATAGAATTTCTATTCAATAAGTAATTTATAATATATACTACATACAAAATTTCACATGAGCAGAGGTCAAGTTGTTGTTATACTTTTGTAAATATTACGCTTTTATTTTTTACATTTGGATATCTCGCAGACAAAAAGCAATTTTATCATCAAGGTTTTTATACATATGATCATCACAAACATGATATGTATAATTAATATTTCACAATTGTAATAAATATAATGCTACTATTTTTTGAATACTGATTTCTTAATTGTATTGTCACTGTATTAGTCATTAAATATTCGTGATATAGGGGAGAATGGGGTATTGCTGGTCACCTAAGCAAACGTGCTTGTTATTTCCACTTTCAAATTGTTTTTTATAACTTTAAATAATTATTATGTTAGCTCAAACCATTGACTTTAAATATTTCTTATTGGTTTAATATAATGATTTAAGATATCGAAACTATAAGTCGAAATATAAAAGAGCATTTCGACCGGATCTACCCCACATCAAAGGGTAATACCCGTCAGCCTTGGTACAATTCCGGTCACTATTAAAAAGTTACTTTTATAGGTCAAAAATTTCTTTCAATCAATTATATGAACTTTCATAGTGATATATGTAATAACATAACCACTGTTCAATCAAAAACATTTAAGCAAAGTTGCCCTACCTGAGAGCGCAGCGCAACTTTTTCTTAGCCTCACTTTCGGGAGCGTCGTATAAATAACATTGTGATCGATATTACCTCAATTCTGCTTAGTAATTTAATTTGAAATGACAAGAAAGCAATAGGTTTATACTCTTTTCTCTTCACTACTTCGTATTCTTAGATTGTTCAAATTAATAAAGTTGCAAAAAATAACTGCATAAAGTAACAAATAATATACATAAAAGCTTGTTTTATAGACCAGATTTATTATAAGAAATGTAGGCCTACACTTTGATTGTATATAATTCCTTAATAAAACTGAATAGAAGGTTGTTTGGACATTATATTAATTGCATTTTATGTTGCATTTGATATACTATTCGAATTATTACCTAAAAATGTTTAGATTATTGAAAATAAGGGTGACCGGAATTAGCCAGTGCCTGGCATTACCCCGTTCTCCCGTAATTGACGGTGAAGTAGCAGACAGTTTTATGAGTTATTTGTCGCTGAAATCGTAGACAATATTATTCTAAATGGCTTTGATTCCTCCCACAGGTTTAGCAACCAGGAGCTGTTCTTTTTTCGTTCCACTTTTCGCAGACGAAAAACGTCTGAAATGCATCGTCGCAAGAAACGCATCGTCGCAATGAAACGCATCGTCACAATGAATCACATCGTCACAAGAACACAGTTCTATTAATAAATATGATATTGCAAATATTAAAGCAAACAAGTAGACGCAAGCTTTCAAGCCGTTGGCTGTCGCTGGCTTCCCCTGAGTTGATAAAATCCCAAGCCGCGCTTATAGCTCGATCTAGAGGGTACCATGGAGCCTAGCCCCTGCTCCTGTGTTAAAGCATAGGGTTCACGCTCTCACATACTCACTGTGTGGGACGTCAAGCTACGCACCCATAGTAAGCGTCCGCATGCGTGAGCTCTATTATGTTTAACACAGTAGTAGGGGCTGGGCGCCATGGCGCCCTCTGGATCGAGCTTCCAAGTGAACATTTGCTGTTAACATGACACGGCCGGAGGATTCGGTCGTAAGCTCTCGAGCAAACGGACGTGCTTCTTATGCTCTCACAGTTTTTTTGCATTTTCCTAGTGAAATAAATGCTTCCGAGTGGGGCCTGCGGCGGCTCAGTCGGTAGAGTGTCGGATTCCCACGCCGGTGACCCGGGTTCGAATCCTAGTCTCTGCCGATTGATACAAGCACCACTGTAAAAATTACATGTGCTTTGTTTACAAACACACCGCAGACCCCCGTCATCGATTAGCACCACATGGAAGCACAAACATGGCGACGTTAAAAAAAAAAAAAAAAAAAATGCTTCCGAGTATCCGTGCCCGGTGTCCGCGTATCTGTGCTCTTCTCTGCACCCTTTCTTGTCTATCTCTGTTGATTTCTTTTCCTTTCTCTGCTTTCTCTGGTGCAACAATCCTGCCCCCTCCGCCTAACCTCCAAAAGACGACGGGGGGCTCTTGGCCCACCTACCCGCCGATTCCTCCTGTCTCTTCGTCAAATTCTTTCGCTGCTTCTATTTACCCATTCAATTTCGCTATGTCTCTCCAATCTGACTGTCCTCAAAACTCTCCCCTTCCGTTTAGTCCTTCTAACTCTCCTCCACCAGATATAACCTCACTCTCCCAACTCGACCATAACAATTACACCACAGAAAACGAGAAAGTTGCTGCAGAAGCTCTCCTCGCTTATAGCCAACAACAGTCTTCTTACTTTGCTAATATTTCAGATACCAACAACACCAGCGAATCCATGGAATTTATCTCATCTTCCCTAAAAAGAGGCAGAGATATTGCATCCAGCTCTCCTCTTCAACAAAACCAGTGACACTCCAAAGATCACCCCTCCAAGGAAGGATCTTTCACCGACCAGCCTACTCTTCTTGATGTACCTGAATCTGCGCTCAGAATCACCACCTCGTCGTCCGCTACCTCTCTCATCAACACCTCTACAGGTACCACTTTCACCAACAACAAAATGACAGCTCTCAGCGCCAACTTCAACAAGGACAACGCCAACATTACCAAGATCACCAACAAAACAGCACAACAATCAACCAATAACTCGTCTCAACCTAAGGTTTCTCTTTATTTATCCCATAATCATGGCCTCTTCATAGTCTTCGCTACACCAATCGACCTCAAGCTGGTCAACGAACACCTTCACCCCACTACTGCCGGTAGACTAGTGGCTGCTATATACCACGATAACATTGTTTCCATCTCTGCCTCGGGCTCCTATAAATTCTCCATCACTCTCAAAGACCGCCAGTCCACCAACCACCTCCTTTTGAGCCACTCCTTCACTACACACAACCTACGCTTCTTAGCTTCTGTCCACCGCCTCACCAGACAGGCCATTATCAGAGATGTTCCTCTTGTCATCTCTAGTGAGGTCATTCTGCAAGAGCTTTCTTCTATACCGAACACTGCATCTCCAAAGTTGAAAGGCTTAACGGCAAAATCAGTTTTACTGACTCTACCACCACGCTCACTCCCTCGAAAACCGTGCGCCTCACCTTTGAAGATCAATACCTATCAAACTATGTCTACCTCTTCTATATTAGGTACTCCGTTCATATTTATGTTCTCCCTGTTAAAATGTGTCTTAACTGTTTTAGGTATGGACACCTCAAGGATCAATGCAGGAGTAAGTCTGTGTGCCAAAGATGTAGCCAACTTACTCATACTTCCGAAGAACCCTGCCCTTGTTACAAGACACAACCCATCTATGTAAACTGCAACCAGCACCACATCCTCAAAGACAAGTCCTGCCCCGAATGGAAGTTTCAGCATACGCTGCGCACCCATGCAGCTACTCACAACCTATCCGTCGCTTAGGTTCTTCTCCACGTTATGCAATGTAATCCTTGCACAATTGTTTCTACCCCAAATTCAAATGCTTTAGCCCTCTCACATTACCTCGCTTCCTCATTTGAACCCCACCAGCTCCTCTCCTCCTCCTCCAAGTCCCACTCTCCATCTTTCTCCTCTTTCTCCCTCAAGCCATCCCATCGGCCCTTCGCCCACTCCCTCCCACGCTTCCATCACGCGTTAATTCAGACCCTCTCTCAATGCCTCTTCACAACAGTCTCAGCACCAAGCCCAAGCCCATACCCTTCCATTCATTCACCTCCAAATCCTTCTCCCAACCTCCTGATTTGTCACTCCGTCCCAAACCCTCATCTCTCCCATCTCCTCCTACTTCCAAATAAACCTCACCACCCACAACAAGCATTCACTCTCACTCAACAGGCCCCCCTCTCTACCGTTTCCCCCACGACTTGACTCCCCCCTCCATACCGACTCCCTTTCTCTTGCTACCAGGACTTGTTAACTCGGCAACTATATCTGCCCTTTCATCCGCCGTCGTCCTAAACCCTGTTGTTAATTTCCTTCTTAATCTGATCTTTTAAACTCTCCTTCCTGTAATCTCTTTACCTGGCCATTCCGACATTGCTTCTCAAGTATCTCAAGTCTGCTCGCGCCTCCTTCCCTCCTCAACTTAGTCATAACTTACAACTCTTTCAACAACTTTGAATCTAACGCTATCTCTCTCCTCATTTCCCAAGGCGAGCTTCTCATCGTCTCGATTTATAGACCTCTAAACTCACCCTTCGACTACTCTCATCTCCATCACTTTCTCACATACATTTCCTCCTACAACTCTATCTTTCTGGCAGGCGATTTCAATTGCCGCAATGCTGCCTGGGGCAGCAATTACATCTGCGGCCTGGGAGAGCACCTATTTTTCTCCTTCACTGACCACAATCTCCTACTCATCTACCGCGGCTCGCCTACCTACCTCAACAGGTGCAACCCGGACAACCCCTGCTGTATCGACCTTGCCTTCGTCTCTTCCCACCTCTACACCGTCTACTCTTGGTCCGTCCTAGAAGACAATCTTCTGAGAGATCATTACCCCGTCACCATCTCTATCGGCATCCCTTCCTCTCCTGTTTCTTTCAATTCTCATCGTCCCAACTACCGCCGGGCTCTCCTGAAAGCTGGTCTGCTTTCGAGAACTCTTTATCAAACTTTTCCTTCGACAACCTTCCTGCAAATCCCTCCCCATTCACTAAATACGAGGCTCTCACCTCAGCTATTCTTCAGCTATCACTGACATCGTTCCTCCCTCTCGCTCCTCTAACAAAACTCCTCTAACAAAACTCCTAGACCTCCCAAACCTCCCTGGTGGAACGAGGAATAGCTCGTTCCACCAGGGAGGTTCGGGAGGTAAAGGCAGCTGAGGCAGCCAGGAAGGCCGCTCTTAGAAACTTCCGCCGCGACCCTAACCTTTACCACGAACTTCTAGCCGCTGAAGACCACGCAAAAACCACCTTTCACAAAATTAAAAAACAATCCTACCAAGACATTTAGGCCTCTCTCTCTCTCTCTCCTCACTCCAACCCTAAATACTTCTGGAATCTGATCAAGAGGTTTAAACACCGCAACCTCGGCCCTTCCGAGGCTCGCAACAACATCGCGAACATCGAGATGCAAAAGGATCTAATTTCCTCTATATGCCATCCTTCTTGCTTTTATCCTAATTTCTCCTCAGTATTCACCCCCTCTCCTCTCATTTTAAATTTCTTCTACGAGCCTTTCTCCTACTCAGAGCTCAGAATCTCTATCAACAAATGCCTTGCCAAGCCTAAGTCGACCCCTGGTCTAAACAAAATCGATAATCACCTTATTTTTCACCTTACAAAACACATCCTTGTCTCCTTACTCTCTGTCTTCAATGGTCTTTTCACGAGGAGCGAATTTCCCTCCTCCTGTAAAGAATTTATTGTTTCTTTCATCCCTAAAGGAAACACTGGCAAATTTCCCCTATATCGCTCTCTCAATCTCTTCTTAAAGTCTTTGAAAGGCTAATCCTTTGCAGGCTCAACTGGGGGCTGGATAGATATCAAATCCTTCCTCGCTTCCAGTTTGGCTTTCGTAAGCACAGATCCTGCACCGATAATCTCTCCATCTTCACCTGCTCTATCTACTCCAGCGTCGCTAAAAATGCTTACTTAATGTAGCCCTTCTTCTTGATATTAAGAGCGCCTTCGATGGTGTCGACCCCGGTATTCTTGCTCATATTCTGCGCAACTTAGGCCTTCCCTGGTAAATTTGCAAATTTTCATACAATATCACCCTATTTTCATTTACTTTAACGTTGGCGGCGAGATCCACGGTCCCCTCGAGACGCTCTAAGGTGTCCCCCAAGGCTGCTGCGGCAGCCCCACTGGCTACAAGATCTACACGCACAAACTCCCTGAATATATCGACCCTAACTGTAAATATCTCTGTCTCGCTGATGACGTCCTTCTGTATGTCTCTTCTCCTAACCTCGAATTTTGCTTGTCCATTCTACAAACAGCCTTAACATTATTACCTCCTATTTCCATCCCCTAGATCTCCCTATTACACCTGGCAAAACTAAGCTTATCGTATTCTCACGCAAACAAACCGACACCACACGCATCCCTCACTTTTGGTGACCAAACCATTGAATCCTCATCCTAAGTTAAGCTTTTAGGTGTCATTTTTTACTCCAAACTTACCTGAACCCCTCACCTGAACTACCTCCTCAAAAAATATACACCACACATAAGCCTCACCCGTTCCCTCTACGGTACCTGGCGGTCACCCTCAATCTCTCCTTCAAATCTACAAAGCCGTCGTCCTAGGTTCTTTCGACTACGGCTCTGTAATATGTCTTCCGCGTGACCAATCTCTCCGCGAAAAACTAGGGGTGGCGTAGCACAGAGCCCTCAGAGTCTGTCTGGGTCTCCGCCGTTCCACCCCCAACCGTATCGTATACGCAGTATCTTGCGAACTTCCTCTCTCTCTCCATCCCAAAAAACTGGCTTACAGATTCGTCCTTCGTGCCTTTGCTATTCAAAACAACCCTACGCTAGAATCAATCGATTCTCTTCTCACCCTTCTCAATAATCGCAATACTCTCAACCTTCTTGAACTCCCAGTTCTTCGCGCTTTTGCCCGCCTCAGAAGATATCGCAACTTAATACACTCTTCAGATGTTATCCCAAGCTACACTTACTCTCTCCACTCCCAAATCTTCTCTCCTGATGTCACATTGGACGGGGGTCGCGCTATCAAGCGCTCCTCCAATCCAATCCATGAATTCAGCCTTTCCTTTTAAAATCTTCTCTCTGCCTCTGCCGCCATCTACACCAACGGCTCCAAAACCAACAAAAATTTCCCACTCTCATATCATAACTACATGTATTTTGAACATAATAAAATCTTGAAAGCATGAATTCGATCACATTGGATCTCTAAACCGTACGGTAGCCCAAGAAATATAGAAGTTTTCATTATAGCCAATCAAAGGAACCTAACTAACTTTAAAAAAATTAAAAAAAAATTTTTTAATTATATCTTTATAAAATGTTTAAATTTACCGAAAAAAATTAGATATATATACATGACAATATATGATGAGTGACTTGTTTTTACCTTAAAATGTATTATCAATTAATTTGAAATTTAAAGGTGTATCTGTCTCCTTAAGCACCCTCCAAGCCATTTCTAGTCTCCATGACTATATCTCCTTTCCCATCACCTGTATTTTCAAAATCAAACTTCTCCTCGAACCGATCTTCTTGCCAAACAAGCCTCCAGTACCGACACCACTCTAGATTCTCCCCTCCCATATTCAGATTTTTACCCCCTCGCCCTCTCGCTTTCTAACTTCGAATTTAACAACTTTCTTAGCCACTACCGCCTTGCCTCTCCTTAGCCCTGGTTTCACTCTCAGATGTTGGATCGTTCTTCTATTACTACTTTCTGCCGTATGCGAAGTAATCACTACTGTTTTTCACTTAGCCTCTTCAGCAAAAACTTCGTAATCTAGTCTCTCTGCCCCTATGGTGAAGACGACGAGGACCTCAGTCATCTTTTCTGGGCCTGCTCACGTTTTAATTTCCAACGCTCTCGCCTTTTCCGCTCTCTCGTCAAACTCAAACTTTTTTCCCCTTTTCATTACTTCTTCCTTTTTATACAAACTGCGTAATGATATAATCGAAATCTTCGCTTTATCGTCAAATGACTGCTCCCCCGGACCTGAGGGGAGGGCCTCGGAGACGCTCCTTTTCTTTTTTTCTGTTTCAGGTCATGGGTTTTCCGGAGTTCGGAGTCTTTTCACATTCAACTCTCCCGCTTTTCCTACGCATGCATAGCATGCTAACCGCTAGTTGATGGCCGTACAGATCTCTGGTGCCACTAACCACAAATAGAATAGAATAGACACGGCCGAGAGTATACCCGTGCTATTCTGTAGAAACAGCTGGGAATTTTTTCCGTGCAGGACTCTTTCTCATAATAATGTAAATATAGATTCAAAACATTTGTTACTGATTTCATAAAACTAAATGAGGTTTTGGAAAGACTGTGTATCCTTATGCCAACGTGACGTAGAAGGTTTAATTCGTCAATTATACTCTAAATTTAGAATGAAAAATTGCAATTGCACATGGTACTTTATAAACGTTATACTATTTGGTATATTGTACTAATAAAAATAGAGGGGTATGTGGCGGGAGGTGGATAAGTTGGCCGTGGGTGGCGGTGAGTGAAGAGGGTGGAAGGTCAATCAAGATGTTCGAATAACGTAATTTTTTAATAATTTTAACGTTATTTGGTAGAGGGGCCAGGGAAAGGAGTGGAGGGAGGTTGAGGGGCTGAGTTCCCAAATCCAATGTTACTACTATATAATATAGGAAGATATAGGTACCTATATATATGTATATATATGGTAGGTTAAAGTGACCATTTTCTGACCAGCGGGCGAAAAAATGGTTAACGGGAAAAATAGTACATTATGCAACAAGGGAATCAAGCCGCAGATTATTCCCGCGGGTAGGTTTTCGATGAAATAATCGACTTTATTCCCGTGTTACATATAGAACTTTATTCCCGCCTTAACTGTGGCCACTTTATTGATTTGAAGAGTGGGACCCGCGGAATGAGAAAGAAATAATTCAAAATTGAAAAAAAAAGCCAGAGACATTTGCGAGAAATAAAGTAAAATTACTTTATTCCCGGCGGGAAATGCGGAAATGCTGGGAAAAAGTAGATTTGCGGGAAAATTGTGGATTTTCTGGAGAAAAGTAGAAGCTGCGGGAATCATATGCTACTTTTGTCCCGCTTTTCCGCTGGTCAATAAAGTGGCCATTACGGTTAATCTTACGAAATGTAATTCATATTACAGAAATAATATATTTCATTATTATTAATATTAGTATCAAAATCTACCTAAATTTATCAAAAAGTATTATAATTTATAGCTACGTCGCTAGGTTTTTGTACGTTTAATCCTTTCAGGGGCACATTTTTCTGTTAAACTTTTGATCAGCATTTTAGAATAAATATGATCTTGAGGTTGCTGATTATGATTTCGTGCTTCTTTTAAGTCGGTTAAGTCGGTCTTTAAGTCGGTTCTATTTTTTTTATAAAAATTTTTATATTCAATATTAACAAAAATTTTTCTGATAAAATAAGACATATTTACCTTCAGTTTCAGAGGTATTAGACCTATTTATACCCTGAATGCACAGTATCCATTGCCCGTAAAATTTCAAGAGAACAAGCCGGCCATATTTCTCCAGGTTTGTGGATATTATTTTTCATTATCTTAGTTTGGATATGAAAATGGGGTTTTACTTAATATCGACATTTACTATTTATTTATTTAAGGCATATTACTGACTTTATCTAGTTTTTAGTTAATTTTATCACAAATATGCATGTAAAAAATTCCATATGTAGTCAAAATTAATTTCTTGTATTCATATGAAAACTAATGTATTAAAAAGTAATATCCCCAATCCTGGAGCAATATGGTTGGTTCTCTTAGAATCTTACGGGCAGTGGATAAGGAGTTTGAATCATCTTTATTCTGTCACTATGAGTATTCAGAATTATGAATAGGTCTAACACCTCTAATAGTGAAGGTAAATATGTCTTCTTTCATCATAAAAATTTCTGTCAATATTGAATATTAGTCATTAATGTAAATATTTACTTTTTATTTCCGGGTTTAAAGGAGGTGTTCCCCCTTAAGGAAGTACTACCGGTAAGAGATTGAAGGTTCAGAAAAATCTGAAAAGCGTATGAGTAGAGTTTAGTTAAAAAATGACTCAGTTAAATTTTGGTGAACTTTTGGAACGTGAGAAAGAAGTTATAAACATATCAATTTTCATAAATCGCACATTTTTCTCTTCAACTCTTGATTGCATAACACTGACGTTTCAGAATTCGCTCAAATTTGGTAGATTATTAGTTAAAAAACTATAGAATAATTTGATTGCTTGTAAATAAGGATTTAGAGCCTGTGAGCGTAGTAACAAATAAATTAAACTAAAAAAAACGTACACTTAACCTAGAAAAAGAGATAAATCAGCTTCTATGCGAAACTTTTTATTGATAATTATAATAAATAGAATTACTTAATGAGAATGTATAATCATTATTTGGTGTAAGTTGATTTATGCAACTACTGTTACTAAGTATATCTCGCGAGTAAACAAGAAATAAAACTGCACTTATTTTGACTAGTTACCTATCGGTAGTACTTCTTTAATACAGCTAAGCAGAAACTCCAAGTTTCTGAGAGTTTTTTTACAGAGTTGTAGGGGTCGCTAAAATCGCCGGTTTCCTGTAAATGTAGTTATATAGTTCAATTTCAAACTCCATCACGAGCAGATATGTCTCGTCATCTGTGTTTACAGACCAAGCAAATTACACGCGCACACGTGTAAATCTATAGTCCAATGTTCAAAGTGCCATTGTGTTATAGCTTTCAAACTGCTTTGCGGTTTGATAAGCAAAAAATATGGAGAGAAGATCAGCCATGGCCTCTGACATCAGGAGTCATGGCGAGCCGGCAACCCAAGGTTCTTTCCAATCACCGCTAATTCAAACGTCCGCTCGTGTCACTGTAAAAAGTACTCGTCCTAAACAAGAGCAAGCTATCATTTTCGATTCCATTGAAGGCCTCACTATAGACGATTATATCGACGGTCTTGAACAGACAATCGACGTTAAAAGAAATTACACACATGTCAAAGATTTCTGGAGGACGAGTCTGTTTCTTTCTCTTCAATAAGACCGTAGCGCTCAATTTAGAAAACAAGTCAATCAAAGTCAAAGACCACTCTCTATGTATTAGACCGCTTATCTCTAGAAATAAAAGAGTTGTAATTTCCAACGTCTCTTCAATTATTGAAATCACATTTTAATCGACGCTCTGAAGAATAAAAGCATCACCTTAGTACCGTATATTAGTGATATTCGAGCGGGCACGACCAAACCTGGTCGCGCTCACATTCTTTCATTTCGTCGTCAAGCGTATATTCAAAAAAGAGATGTGGCCTTATTACCCGAATCGTTGCAAATTTCCTACGAAGTCACACCTTACTGGATATATCAAAGTACCGACTCAACTAACTGTTTTGTTTGTAAACAAGTGGACATACGGCCAAGATCTACCCGAAGATCAACTCTTATCTTAGTATCAAGAAAAACAATGATTCTCAAATTCTTGCCAAGCATATGGTAAATCAAATCAATGCTTTTCCTTCTCCAATCACTACCAACACAGCTAGCAAAGCTATTAAGAGGCCTCCGCCTCCCTCCACTGTATCAGAGGACTCTCTAATCCAAAGTTCTGCCGATTATACAGGAAAACTAGACGTAAACTCACAAGCTCATTTACTCTCCTTATATGATAACAACAAAAGCTTCAAAAAGCCCACAGAAGCTAAAAAGATACCCACATAATCGATTTGACTCTACAATCTGTTAAAAACGTTATCGAAAATCCTTCCAACGGTTGTGTTCTGGATTTTAATAATTTCAAGTCGTACCTTGTCGAAACTCTAGGCAAGCCCAACTCAAACGAGATTGCACGAAAATTCATCGACAATACGGAAGAACTCATTAATATGCTCACTCTTGTACACAAACACCTTGATGACAGAAAACTGAAAAGTAGGTGTACAAGGCTGAAGAAGAAATTACTTGATAATAGCTCTTTTGAAACGGAGAGCGAAACTGAAGCTACCCTCAACGATGAAATAATTTAAAGTACAAGATATAAACTAAAATATAAAATCGAATAATGGATACATACGAAAAAACATTAGAATAATGTTTTGGAACTCACGAAGCATCGTTAATAAAAATGAAGAATTTGCAAAAAAAATACGCGACCAATGATGGTGGGGGGAATACTCCTCGTCATACGTAATAATATACCCTACACTGAATTCGTTAATCTCAGCAGTTCGGAACCGAGCATTTTATCCCAATATAAACATTTTAGTATGTTATAGAGCCCCAGGTGAAATTCTTTCGCTGTCCTCTTGGGACGAGATCGTTAATTTTGCAAACTGTAATAAAATACAATTCTTCTTGGTGACTTTAATTCTCACCACACTAGTTGGAACTGCGAAAAAAATGACACTAACGGAGTCAGACTCCTTAAAAGTATTAATGAATCCGAGCTATTCCTTCATAATGCAGATACTGTCACGCATATAAATACTTTTAATTGCAAAACTTCAAACCTTGATCTTATATTTTCCATTTCTGACATTGCCGACACTTTACATGTTAACGCGAATGATGACACATGGGGCTCGGATCATTGCCCTCTTTTTATAGATCTACTTACGCAATAAAGTATCTATCATAAAAAATCCATTAACGTCAAATCGATACGAACTGATGGGGATACAGTTTCAGATCAACTAAAAGATAATTATTATAAATTTTAAACCTTAGAATTTGTGAATCTATCCGCTGCCGAAAAATACAAAACCTTTACGAATATTATTACTAACGCAATAATCAAAAACACGCCAACAAAGAAAATTGTTAATAACTCTCAACATAGAAACCCAGTCTCTTGACGGAATGCAAAGTGCGACAGGGTAAAAAGACAAAGAACTGCGACTTTTAAAAGATGGAGATACTCTCCCTCTGAAAAAGATGCCATTGATTTAAAAAAAACACATCGCTAAAGCAAAGAAACTTTTAGCAAAAAGAAAAAAAATTTTGTCAAATTCACAGAATACCTAAATTTTAACTCAAATCGCAAATACGTCTGGCAAACTTGCAAAATACTAAAAAACAAATGGATAAAAGTCAAACCCTTTTATACATCTAAAAACCACCAAGTAGACAATAATTTCGCTACTACCCTAAGCAAAATTAGCCCGCCTTGGGTTTCTACTGATACAAGTTGGATACCAGAATGCAACGAGAATGCTTTCCTCGATTCGCTTTTCAACTTTCTTGAATTTAACGTTGCTCTTGCAAAAAAAAATAATAGATCATCATTCGCGGGATTAGATGGAATAGATTACAAAACAATTAAAATTCTTCCACTAAAATATAAACTTGTTTTAGTTGATATTTTCAATGAAATGTTCAACTCTCATTCATATCCCAACGACTGGAAAAAATCCTATGTTCACTTTATCAAGAAAGCTGATGGCAAAAGCGTTCGCTCTATCGGTCTAACTTCATGTACATGTAAGCTTTTCGAAACAATGCTTAAAAATAAATTATAGTGGTATCTAGAAGTTAATAATTTTTTACCTGTAAGCCAATCTGGCTTTCGTAAAGGGTAATCTACTGTAGACAATCTTACCCATCTTTCAATTAAAATCGAAGAATCATTTAGTAAATAAAATGACCTTCTGGCTGCTCTCCTAAGATTATCCACTTTATTAAGATTTTGATGTTTGAAAGGCTTATGTACATCAGCTCGTTAATAGACCAAGGGAGAAAAGTTTGCAAGGTTGCACCACACGGTGGTGTCCTCAGCCCTCTCTTATACACACTTTACGTATCCACTATATGTAACAATCTACCCAAAAGCGTTTCAGTCTCACAGTTTGCTGACGATATTGCAATTTACTGCAATCGAGCTAATAACAAAAAAGCTTTTGCTCTTCTCGAAAAATCAATTACCTTAATTCATAAAAATTTACGCGAATTGGGGTTGAACTTAGCCCCGCATAAGACTATTTTTATACATTTTAATCGAAGAAACAATAAGCCCGGTAGCTGTGAAATAAAAGTAAACGATACAGTCATCAAATCCAGTGAAACTGTTCGCTTTTTGGGAATCAGATATGACTACCGACACTCGTTCAAAAATCACGTTAATCGAGTATATAAAAAATGTCTTTTAGCGAACAACATAATAAACTATTTAAGAGGGTCGTGGTGGGGCGCCAACCCTAACACACTTTTAATCCTATACAAAAGCTATGTGCGCTCAATTATAGATTATGGCTGTTTCGTATATTATCCGAATCTTTGCGAATCAATAAGAAAAAAATTAGAAAAAATTCAATACGATTCAATTTGAAATGCACTTGGCTTTCGTATTTGCACACAGACCAATGTACTACTAGCTGAGTTCAAACTTCTACTTATTGAAGAACAAGCAAAATACTTATGCCTTTGTTATTTATAAAAAATTTACTCCAACAAAAACCTGCTAGTTCACTCAACTGTAAATGACTTGGATAGAATTGTTGCAAACAATAAAAATAAAAGAATAAAGCAACAGCGCAAATTCAGCAATCGAATGCTGCAACAATGTATCGAAATTATCAAATGTAACACCAATGAAATTTTTGTAAATAACCACTACAATGTATACACACACAGCTATTTAACTCTCTTAAGTGGAATCGATGTAGACCTTAAGCTTGGCAAAAAATTAATAAAGTCCGACTCGCCCGAAATAATTGTAAAAAATCTTGTCGACAAAGAAAACGCACTCATAATGTACACCGACGGAAGCAAATGCAAAAATTCCTCATCCACTGGCACATCGAGCATCAATAAAGATTATGATTTAAACACTTCTCAACAGTAAAGTCTCGATATACACAGCCAAATATTTAGCTATACTAGACGCGGTCGACATAGCATTAGAACATCGAAAGAAAAATATTATCATCTTTTCTCATTCACAAGGTGTACTAATTGCAATTAAAAATTGTCAACGTAGTATAAAAACCAATCCTTATATCCTTGAAATCACATAAAAGCTCGTCCATATATTAACAAACAATCCACACAAGCGAAAAATAAAACTCTGCTGGGTCCCAGCACACAGAAGAATGACTGGTACGAAATTGCAGATCTAACAGTTAAAAATTCAACTAATCAACTACCTAACCTATCCATTAAAATCCCATTCACTGATCTCAAAGATTACTTCAATACAGAGGCTTATAAAAACAGATTTACTCACATTGAAAAACAAAGCCAAATAAAAGGAGAACACTATATCTATCATTACTACACTAAGATAAAAAAGCCGTGGTTTTCGTACTCTAAATTTCCAAGAAAAATCATCTCTCTAATAAATAGATGTAGATCCGGTCACTTTAATCTTGCCTCCTTACTGTACAAAATTGGTCTCGCTATTAACACTCACTGCGAATGTAAGGATGAACACCAAGATCTCAATCATATCCTCTGGCAATGCTCCTTGTATTACAAACAGCGAAAAAGTTTTATAGAAAAATTACGTGAGCTTGCTCTTCATCTTCCCCTTATATGCGAAATACTTTTATTGTACCAACCCAAGCCATTTGTAAAAAACCCTATTCATTTTGTAATTACTGTGATATGATTATATAATCTCACACAAAATATAGATGTACAATACCCCGTGCAGCAAATCTCATGTAAACCAGACGCGATTCATACCAGATTTCCGTAGGTCAGGTAGCAATCGGACGCGAAAACCTCACTCGATCCAGGCTCCGATTTATATACCATTTTTTATACGATTCGGTCTAGAAATCTACGCCCGATTCCGACCCGATTTTCGGATGTTAATCCCCAGCAAAGAAAAAATTATTTAATTCCCTTCTCGTGTACTCTACGGGTATATTTTCTTTTATTAAACTAGGTTTACAGTAGTTATTATATGATCATTTGAAACAGAAATATAGAAATAATTATAAATATAAAAAAACTGTGGTTGATGCAGGGAATCGAACTGACGACCTCGAGACTGCTGTGCTGATGCTCTAACCACTTGACTACACGGACCTGTTACTTGAGTAACTTCAAACCACATATTAATGTTACACGTTAAAGTTCACATTTATATTTTTATTATTCGTAGGTATTTATATAATGTCTAATACCATTCTTTTTACGAAAAGATTAATATAATTAAGGAGATGTGAAAGTGATCTAATAATCCCTACCTTACCGGCGTCACATTTATATTTTTTCTCTGCAATAAATAAATATTTCTAAAATACGCCTATACTATCCCCTCCAAATTCTTACCAGGAACCTTCAGTTAAATTTTCAAAAGCTTTCATTATTAACTCTCGGAGAAACATGCGTTTGCAAATATACAACTATGTAGTTCAGTCTCTCTGTGGACACCGTACAGTTCGGACGTATTTACAGTCTCGTGTAAATATTCGACCACGAGTTATAATACTCCGGCTCTGTTGTGGAATGTGAACATCTATACATATATGGAATAATATCAGTGAAATAAGTGTCTTAGTGAATCTTTTGTGCAAAGGAGTTTTTTAAACTCCTTAAAACTCCCAATATAGGCTCCTCTGAGTACAGAGGCCCATCCTCACAGGAACCTAAGGAACCAACGACAAGTCCAATGAATCACGCGAATGCCACCAAGACCGACTGTTTTCCGAAGAAAGAACAAGCCATAGTTTTAGATGCAATCGAGGGATGTGCTACTAAAGAATACGTATTTGAAATCGCTAAATTGACAAGCCCTGCAAATATAAGGTTCGTTTCTAAAATAACTAATAACCGTGTCTACTTGTATTTATCAAAAAAAAGAAATTGCAGATGAACTCACAGACAAAAAAATTACTCTTAAAGGTAATTATCTCTCGATTAGACCACTGATAAGCTGTACTAAAAGAATAATTGTATCTAATGTTTGCCCTATAATTCCACACGATTTTTTGGAAAACCAACTTCGAAAATCAAAAAACCAAAAATCAAACATGTGATTTGTAAAATTAGGTATCTCTGATCCAGGCTTTGTGCATAATTCAAGCTTTAGACGTCAAGTATACGTTAGCCCCGCAGACATTCCGAAAATTCCAAAATCGCTTAACGTACAATTTGATGATACATCGTACTGGATATATTGTTCGAGTAGCGACTCTCTCTCATGTTTTGTTTGTCAACAAGAAGGACATATAGCGCATCAGTGCCCTACTACTATATCCAATTCTACCGAAGAAAATTCATCAAGCCAGGCTGCTCAAAATCAAACACAAACAAATGATTACTCCGATGCATCTTTAAACCAAGCTTCCTCTATGAATACAAACGAAGATTTAGCAGCAACTGCAAACACTTTTAAAAGACCCCATTCTCATATATCATTAACGCATTCGACCTCTCTGTCGTCAATTCTCGATACCAAAATACCTAGCGACTCTGATTCAAGCCTTGACTCATTACAAGAAAATAAATACACAAAAGTGGTAAGAAAAACTCGATCAAAAAAAAATATTAAATCCAACTAATAAAGAAAAAATCGATAACTCACTTGACGCAACCCCAACTCAAAATCTAGATCAACACTCGAGCCAATAAAAAACGATTTACATGAAAATCCTAGTAATTACCCATTAAAATACGTATAGTTTAAAATATTTAATCGACAAAGCTATATCAAGCAAAATAGCAGACAAAATAGCTGAAGAATATACACCAAACATTGATGAGATCGTAAAGATGATGAGAAACCTATATCCACACCTAACAGAGAGAGGTATGAAAAATTGAAATTAAAGTTGATCAATCAAATAATGAAATTCTCAAACAAAGCTAGACAAGTCAGTTGATCTCTCCACATACACAAAAACAATAATAATTAAAAAAATGTCAAACAACACTATTATTCAATGGAATCTTAATGGCTACTTTAAACGTATCACTCATTTACAAAAATGAATACACGACACTCTACCCAAAATAATTTGCCTACAAGAGACATATTTTAAAAACGATTTTTGTGCAGAAATAAAAGGTTATACTCATTACTTCAAAAATAGACAATGCACACAAGCAAGTGGAGGAGTAGCTACTTACATAAAAAATAATATAACTGCAAAAAAAATTCGATTTACAAACACAATTAGAAGCAATAGCAGTCAAATGCTTGTCACCAAATAACTTAACAGTATGCAACGTTTATCTTCCTAATAGTCAAACACTTACACAGCAAGATCTTGAAGATTTGAAAATTCAATTCCCAAAACCGTATATAATAGTTGGAGATTTCAACGCCCACAACTTACTATGGGGTTCCGACTCAACTGATGCCAGAGGTAAATTAGTCGAAAAATTTCTTGAAGATCCCGAACTAATAATTCTAAATACAGGCATTCCTACACACCTTAACGCCTCAAACGGCACAGAAAGCTCTATAGATTTAACTATAGCCTCAGCCTTAATAGCAGAAGACTTTGAATGGGAAGTCTCAGACGACCTCTATGACAGTAATCACTACCCCATTAAAATAAATGACATCAACGCTGACTTTCAAATTCATAATATCATACAACCCCCCATAATAAGAAATTATAAAAAACCAAACTGATCTAAGTTTCATGAAGAAATGGTACGGGCGACCCGGAATTTACCTATTCCCGAAACACAAGACACATCCGACATCGACGAAGTTATTGACAAGTTTAATGACTCAATCCTATCTGCAGCAGAGATCGCCATTCCTTTAGTTAAAACTAGAAAACACAATGCTCAATTACCTTGGTGGAGCCCAGAGTGTGAAGAGGCACTTAAGAATTCAAAGCATGCATTTAATAGGATAAAAAAAAACATAAAACTGACGAAAACAAAATTGAACACAATAAAATGAAGGCCATTTGCAAAAGAGTTTTCAAAGAAGCAAAGACCAAATACTGGCTAAATTTTGTGAGTTCTTTAAATGCGAATACACCATCATCAATTATTTGGAAGGAAATTCAAAAAGTTCATGGAAAATCCAAATCAAATTTTATAACATCTATTTATAATAAAGACCAAAAAATTATACACGATCCTTTCGAAATAGCTAATGAGTTAGCTGCAACCTTTGCAGATAACTCAAGTGATTCAAATTTTGACAATGACTTTCTAAATATCAAAAATAACTTTAATGAAAACCTAGATGCTTTTGACATATATAACAGCAATGAATCCCTAAATGCACCTATATCGCTAGAAGAAATTACTAGTATAATAAAACTATGTAAAAACTCAGCACCAGGGACTGACCGAGTACCGAATATCTTAATAAAAAATCTACCTACCGAAGCAATAGAATACATTGAAAAATTATTTAATAACATTTGGTTCAGAGGAATTTTTCCTAATCAATGGAATTTAGCTATAGTAGTACCTATCGCCAAACCGGGTAAAGACAAATCATCAAGCAAAAGCTATCGGCCGATCTCTCTCACAAACAATCTGTGTAAAATCATGGAAAAAGTTCTCAACAAGAGACTTAAATCTTTTGCCTCTCAAAAAAGTGGTTTCAGAGAGAATAGATCGACCTACGATCACTTAATCAACATAGAGGCTGCAATTTGTGACGCTTTTCGTAAAAAACATCATTTAATTGCTGTTAGTCTCGACATAGAAGAGGCTTTTGAGATGATATGGCGTAATCGAGTTTTATCGATATTACTACAATTAGGGGTTAAGGGCCGAATGCTAGTTTTCATAAAAAAACTTTTTGAAGAAGAGGCTAATAAAAGTCAAAGTCAACGGAGTACTATCTGACCCAATACTTCAACAAAATGGAGTCCCCCAATAATCATTTTTCAGTGTTACGCTTTTTCTGTTAATAATCAATGAAATTGTAAAATTAATTGACCTACCTATTCAATTCTGTCTTTTCGCCGATGATTTAACCATTTTTTATAGTGGCCTAAATTTAGAAAGCACCCTTGAATTACTCCAAGAAGTCTTCAACAAAATAGCAGAATGGTCAGTATCTACGGGTTTTAAATTATCCCATACCAAAAGCCAAATGATTATTTTCCCAAGAAAATTAAACCTGCACTCGAAAACAGCATTAAAAATAAAAAATAAAGATATTCAAGAAGTCGATCATTTAAAAATACTCGGACTGACATTTGACAAAAAATTAAACTGGAATCGCCATCTCAAAGAATTAAAAGCAACTGTTCTCCAAAAAACTAGACCGATTAAAGCTTTGGCAGCTAAATCTTGGGGAGCTGAAAAAAGTGTTCTCCTTACAACTTATAAAGCCACTGTACTGTCAAAAATAGACTATGGCAGCATTATTTATGACTCGTCGAAAATGGCCAGTATTCTGAATCCTGTACATACGAGGGTAGTTCAATAAGTCTTTAGAATAAAGTATAAAAACAATTATTTTTGGTTAAATTTTTTTTTATTTTTCAACATAATCTCCTTGGAGCTCTATACACTTGGTCAATCGCTTTTTAAGTTTTTTTAATCCTTCAGAAAAGTGCGTTTTCAGAAGTTCCTCAAAATAAGCACTTACAGAGGCAATGACGTCTTCGTTGTCCGTAAATCTCTGTCCACCGAGCCATTTTTTCAAGTTTGGAAATAAGAAAAAGTCACTGGGGGCTAAATCTGGTGAATACGGTGGGTGTTCGACCAATTCGAATTTTAGTTCTTCAATTTTAGCCATTGAAACGAAGCATGTGTGAACTCGGGCGTTGTCGTGATGAAAGAGAATTTTTTTTCTCGCCAAATGTGGTCGTTTTTTATTAATTTCTTCTTTCAGCTGCTCTAATAATGATGCATAATACTCACCAGTAATTGTTTTACCCTTTTCCAAGTAGTCAATAAGTATAATTCCACGTGCATCCCAAAAAACTGTAGCCATAACCTTACCAGCTGACTTTACGGTCTTTGCCTTCTTTGGAGCTGGTTCGCCTGTGGAAATCCACTGTTTGGATTGTTCCTTTGTCTCAGGAGTGTAGTGGTGTATCCATGTTTCATCCACAGTCACAAATCGACGAAAAAATTCCTCAGGATTCCGACTTATGCGCGCCAAAAGAGCCTCAGAGGCGACCACTCTATTGCGTTTATTCTCAGCTGAGAGCAAACGCGGCACCCATCTTGCCGATAGCTTTTTCATGCCTAATTTTTCATGTAGAATTGAAACAACTGCACCTATAGATATCCTTGTGGCCTCAGCTAACTCACGCACTTTTAATCTTCTATCCTTCAACACCATATCTTGGATTTTATTGATGATTTCGGGAGTAGTTGCTTCTACGGGCCTTCCTGAACGTGGTTCGTCACTTATTGATGTACGACCACGCTTAAATTCATTTACCCAGTTATAAACCGTTGCTAAGACAGGGGCAGATGTGCCATGAACTGAGTCCAATTCATTTTTTATCTCATATGGAGTTAAACCCTTTAAATGAAAATGTTTAATTACCGCTCTGAACTCGTTTTTTTCCATTTTTCTTAACAAGCAATTTTTTTTTTTCAATTGGTTATAAAAACACGTAAACTCAGAAGATGTGGACTGTGACTGCACCATATATCTAGTCGGGAGTGGTGCTGACTGAAAACAGATGATTTGGAACGATTCGCGCGCCATCTGTTGGTCATTCTAAAGACTTATTGAACTACCCTCGATGGGTATCTTTCACACATGCCAAACTAATAGTACATTAGCCGAAGCCAATATGATGCCCCTACAGTATAGAAGAAAGATACTTATATGTAAACACGCCTGCAAACTCTCATCTTGTCCTGATAATCCTATTACAAAAAAAACTCTTCACCGATCTACACTTTATATCTGATGACAAAACTAATATCCCAAGAACATTTGCACAAAGACTTCAAATTATATTAGACGAAATTGATGATCAAATACCAAACATCATACAAGAAACTCAAAACTCACACATGCTCACATTCTGGAAAAACTGCCGAAACATCTATGTAAAAATTGTAACAACACTTTGACAGTGATGCGCTTACTCAGTGAATGTGTAGCATACTCAGATCTTAGAAGGAAATTCACCATCAACAAAGACATCACGACGCTTTTAAACAATTACTTCGACATAAAAAATGTATTGAATTTCATATACGAAATAGGCCTTACAGACTCAATATAAAAACAAATTGAAATTATTTGATACTGTTATTATTAAAAGTTATATAATTATATTGTATAAAATTATGTAAAATATGTATCTGTCTTATATTAATATGTTTTAATGTATATATGTAATAAAAAAACTGTAAATATGCAAGTCGCTAATGGCCTCGTTGTCGATGCGACTATAAATAAATAAATGAAAAAAAAAACTATGTAGTTAAATTTTCAAATGCATTTTTCTCCGGGAGTTAATAATGAAAGTTTTTGAAAATTTAACTGAAGGTTCCTGGTAAGTATTCGGAGAGGATAGTATAGGCGCATTTTAAAAATATTTATTTATTTCAGAGAAAAAAAATATAAATGTGATGCCGGTAAGGTAGGAATCATTAGTTCCCTGTCACATCTCTTTAAAATATGGAATAATTATCAAGGAGATAAGAAATACTAACACGATTTCTAACTTACCGATGTAATTTTTTGCATATATCTTTAGAATCTTTTCTTCTCTTTTATATTGATAAAATAAAAGAGATATTTATCAAAAACTGTTGGAATATCGCTATGCTTTAGCATACGTATGTGTGTAACTGTAGTTATACACTACTACATGCTTGTACAAAAATGAATCGACTTACTAAGAAATGTCCCAAATACATAAACTGAAATGCGAGATATAGAAAAGAGTGGGGAACTATATACGTCAGCCCCAATATTCTCTTATGCCCTTTTGTCAAGTGTTTTAGTCATACTAGAGCATCTAGCTAGAGCAGTCGCACATTATTGACGTTATTCCTTCGTTGTGCGAGTTTGAATAAACGAAAGTTATTTTATTTGAAATATACATTGTGTATTATCATTTATTTAACACCCATTTCCAATAGGTTATGGACCCAGATACGTGGTTAAATAACTGTGATTTCTACTGTGTAAAAATAACTGTTTGTATTGAAAATCTCGATCGTTATGTTCATTGTGAAAGTGCATTTTAGTGCACAAAGAAATAAAACTTTAATCGAGAAGAATAAGTGAAAAACGTGTGAAATGAGACAAACAGATGTTTAATAAAAGATAATTATTATATACGAAGCTACTACAACAAAGCGAGGGTAGTGACTCCAGCACTGTGGCATCTCTAAGCCTGCAGACGCATGCAATTTTAAGAGGAATACTAATCTGTCATCGAAATGTCGAAAAGCATTCTCAACATGCTGAATAAATCTTAAAAAGGATCATATGGCAGAAAGATGAAGAAGAAGACAATGGATTATCACTGTGAAAGATGAACCTGTTAAACCGAAGATATTAGTACAAAGAAAACTTCAAGTAAAATAAAATAATTATTAGAGAAGTACAAATTGGAATGTCACACGGCAAAGTCATTATGATAAAACATTTATTCTATGAAAGTTCAAATATAATAAAATAATTTTTCTTTTTAACAGTGAAGTTTTTTTTATAAAGCGGTTGTTATTAACAAAATGATTTGTTTCAGAGATTTGTTAAATTACAATCACTGGCTTGTAAAAATCTGGGAAAAAGAACGGATTTTTCATAACTATGACACAGAGAAGAAAAGTTGAAATTATCGACTACATGTGTCAGGCACAAGGGCTTCATTGTTCTAGTCGAGATTCAAGTCGAGCAAGCCAGGCCCTCCATGAAGTCCGAGGTGACGCGTTGTAGCTTGCCGCATCGCAAGTCGAACTAGAGTCATATTTATGGCTTAAGCCACATGAGAGGTCTGAACGAAAAATACAACAAATGAAAACTAAGATTGTTTTCATCAAAATTAAGATGTTGTATACAGATTGGAAATAAGACGGAAAAAATGATTGAAAATGGTAAGCAGTTAAACAATGAAACATCTATAAATTTTAAAGTAGATAAATGTATATATATATAATATGTATATATGTAAAATAACTTGATAGATATATTGTGGCATAAATGTAAAGTTTATACAATAGAATATAATTTCTTGAATATAAATAAATTACTAATTACATAAGCTACATTTAAAAGTTATATTACACTAATGTGTAAAGGTATAAGTTTGATGAAAGTCCGTTGTTTATAGTTCATAAAAGATGTTTATAATCTAATCACTCTATAATCTTTAAATGAAAATGTTTCGTATTTTAATGAATTTGATTTAAACTAATATAGCAACGAAACAAAGGCCAGACTCATTTTTAAACTAAAATTGTTAAATTAAACTAAAACATAAAAGAATATTTTTGGTATTAAATAAAAGACTTAAAGGCATAGATTTACTATTGCACAAATTTTATACATTATAGTTTATTGATGTTTCCAAAAGTAGATATTAAAATGATTATTAAAAGAAAAGAAAAAACTTATGGAATAATCATTGTCAAACAAACATATGAATCACGGCACTATAAAGAGCCTGAAATTAAAATGAATAAAAATTTAAGTTTGTTGTTTTATGAAAGTAATTAATTACAAATTTGAAAGCGATAGTTAGTGATAAATCGCTTAAATCTATTTTAGTTGAATAGAAACTAGACACATACAGAGTGTAGAAGGTTTGAAAAAGTACTATAAAGAGTTTGCATTAAAAAAAACTCTTATGATAATAAAACTGATGCATCTGAACATTATGTCAAAATCAGTAAATATTTATAAATCTGATGATGATAAATCAGAAGATGATTATTAAATCTGGTATTACAAAACCAGATGGATATGGCTAAATAAATCTGATATTAAGAAATCAGATGGCCATAGTTAAATAAATCGGATACTGATGTATCAGATGATATAGTTAAAGAAATCTGATAATGAGAAATCAGATAAGATGATTAAAGAAATCTGATAGTAAGAAATTAGATGATTTTAATCGAATAAATCTGATAGTAAGAAATCAGATGAATTTAATCAAATAAATCTGATAAGAAATCAGATGATTATAGTCAAATAAATCTGATATTGAAAAATCAGATAATTATGATAATAATCGAAAAAATCTGATATTAAGAAATAAGATGATACGGTTAAAGAAATCTGATAATAAGAAATCAGATGATTATAATCATTTAAATCTGGTAATAAAAAATCAGATGATTATAGTCAAATAAATTTGATAATGAGAAATCAGATAATTATTCTATAAATCTGATATTGAGAAATCAGATAGTTTTGTTTATAAAATTGAATATTAAAAATCAGATAATTTTGTTTGATAAGTCAGATATTTATAAATTACATTACATAAAGCCACTTTAAATCTGATATTGATTAATTAGATGATTTGGCATATTAAATCTGGTATAGATTAATCGGACAATTTGATATTATAAAATCTGGTGCATTGAAAAGTCAGATAGTTTCGTTTTCTTGATTATAAATAAATCGGAATTTGTTTTTTTTTCAGAAAACTATCATAGTGAATTCGATATTTAAAAAAGAAACGGAAACTGATGTGCAAAATAGTGACAATCTTAATTTGCAATAATAAGTCTAAATTTAATAAAACGAAATAAATTCGTAACAAAAACGAATATTTATAAATAAGCCTATAACGATAAAATAATCGAGGCTTGAGTCTAAGAAAAATATGAATTGGTAACGGAGCCTAAATAGAGTGGTAGGATAAAACATCTATTATAGAATTTTTATGATAATAAAATTACACATGGACTATATAATCTTATGGAATAAGGTATCATTCAATAAGAATACGCTATCAATAGTAAAACATATTTGCTATTTAAGGTTTAGTATGAAGAATATATAATTAAAAATATATGTGATAGTAAATGGATACTTAATATTACAAATAAGGAATTGTCTGTAAATCAATAAAATATAAAACTTGAAATGTTATTCAAGGTTTATGCTAAGAGTGATATATAAAATATTTGGTGAGTACTAAAATTTTTGCTTTAGTAGTAAAAATCTCAGGTATGTGATTTATAATGGATATGCATAAATTAATTCAGTTTATATCTATATCGTATACAAATACAAACTGTTTTGATTTTTGTAAATTGTATTAAAAGAACAATTTAATGAAAGGTACTAATGAAGTGGTATATAACAGTTAAATCTCTAAATTTAATAACTTATGATATAATTTAAGACATAGTAGAGCTTTAGTAAATATATAAAATGTTAATTTAAAAAACATTTGTTTTAGCTTTTTGCTATTATAAAAAGAGAAAAAGGTTTTCAAAACATAGCTGTTAAATACTGTATTAAAAATAATATCATAATATCTATATTAAACTTCATTGCAATAGAAAGAAACGGTTGATGTGCAATGAAAGTAATATGATCTTGAATGAAAGTGTATACGCAAAGATTATTTATTAAAGTTATTATAAAGTTTTATTTCTGAGTAAAAGTGTGATGCCCCTTTACAAAATAATATTGGTTATTCCATGTAAATAATATGCACATGATTTGAATAGAAAATACAACAGTAAAATATTTTAAGCTATGATCTGAAAATAAAGAGGTACTTTGATATCTGTATGAAGTATTAGTTATATTTGAATTGATTAAGTGGATGTTGATTACAGAACTAATAATAATAAAAAAAAATACCACAGATTATTTGTTTAAATAATATAAGCAGTGTAAAGTCTATTAAATTAAATTGCATAGTAATATGAAAAACTGAAACAGAATATATAATTTTTTTGTTTTAAGAACAAAATTAGAAAAGCATTGTAATAAAAGTCAATATTACAATAAAAGTGACTATAAATATGTAAATGAAACATATTTATAATTTATGGAAATAATAATGGTTGTATTAAAACTGCAAACAGCCAAACTAATCATAAAATATCAAAGTGTATTACGATTGATATAATGTATATTTTTTTTATGATCTATATATATGAGAAATAAATTAAAAGGAATAAATATCAATAAGTAATAAATTGGAATATGTATTTATAAAACTGTTATTAACAGTTATGTTTATAAAACTAAGAATTTGAATTTAGTATACGTATTTAAGTCTATAAATAATATATTGTTATGAACTACTTTATGTAAAAGTAGAAAAATAATTCTGTAATATACACGTGATAATTATATAAATGATGATTGTATTTTAAGCATCATAAATGGTCTGATTAGGTTTTTCTGGGTTTTCCCTAATCTATACAACAAATGTTGGACCATATGTAATTCCCCACAGAAAATACAAGGAAGGATGATTGTCTAGTCTATAATATGTAAGTTGATATTGATCAAATATAATTGTTATATAAAATCTGTACATAAATTGTATTTGTATACAAAACAGATATAAAGGCACATTATTAGTTTTTCAGTGTAATTGTTCGTCGATTAATTTTCTAGGGGGCGTGTTGGAATACCGCTATGCTTTAGCATACGTATGTGTGTAACTGTAGTTATACACTACTACATGCTTGTACAAAAATGAATCGACTTACTAAGAAATGTCCCAAATACATAAACTGAAATGCGAGATATAGAAAAGGGTGGGGAACTATATGCGTCAGCCCCAATATTCTCTTATGCCCTTTTGTCAAGTGTTTTAGTCATACTAGAGCATCTAGCTAGAGCAGTCGCACATTACTGATGTTATTCCTTCGTTGTGCGAGTTTGAATAAACGAAAGTTATTTTATTTGAAATATACATTGTGTATTATCATTTATTTAACACTCATTTCCAATAAAAACATATGAAGAACTGAACCGATTTCTACCTTACCGGCTTTTAATTTTATAATTTTCTCTCGTCATTGAACTTCAAATTCATACCACACATCTCTTCAGTTAAATTTTCAAAAGTTCTTATTAATTATCGTAGGAAAAAAATGGATGCCAAATATATAAGGTATAGTTAAGTATTTTTATATTTTTTAATTTATTTTTCTCAAACAGTTAACAATAATATTTCATGTAAGTTTAAAGAAAATTTAATTTTTCAATTAATTCAAAATTTACCAAGAAACAAAAACTATTTATTTAAGAGGACGCCAATTACTGATACCAGATTCCTACTGTTTCATGCATATTTTTTGTTATTTGTTAATTTATTTCTTTATTTAAATAATAATGATTTGATTAACATAAAACTAAACACTTCCTTTTTGATTGAGAACAATAAATATTAATAAATATTATAAGTCCTAAAAAGTACCTATCCTTTTTTTAAAGGTAATACAAAAACAATTACTGATTTTAGAATATAGATAACTTTTAGTGAAATATTTCTTATTCCGAATATCGAAAACTTGCTTAGATAAGGACATCAATAGCCGACGGTCACTTAATAATTTTAATTAATCACATTACAAATGTGTTGGTATTTAAAAACCTCACAAGTATGAATGATTTATTTATAGTTGTAGAATAAATAAGGAGATGTGAATTATCCACCGGATACCGGCATAGCGCGTTTCTTACACATAAGAATTATACACATAATTATTGTACACAATTTAGCATTGATCAAATTATATATAGATATATTTGACCAATGCTAAATTGTGCACAATAATTACGTGTACAATTCTTATGTGTAAGAAACGCACTATGCTCGGATACCTACCTTACTCACTATTCACGCGTATAAATTTATCTCTATAATAAATAAATATGAACTTTAATTAAAATTGTAACAATGACAACAATAATAATAATCACAATAATAATAACTAAATTAATAAAAATAATAGTACAATTTATCATATTAATTGTTATAACTAGGATATTTGAGCCAATTACTTGTGCTCTATATCGATTATTTCACCGAATAACTTTACACGCAGAGAAATATCCGATAAAAATTACCGTAAAAATCACGGTAACCGTGAAACATTGTGCATTTCCAGGACTTTTTATATATATTTTATATTTTAAATTATTACTTTTTATTTTATAAACTTTATTATATGAATAATAAATTTTACCTTACTGCATGGTAAATTTGACTGCTACTTAAAATTTATTAAGAAGTTGTAGAAAAAATGCGGAGAAATATGCATAATTTTTACCGTTCAGTCACTATAAATGTACGTTGCACCTTCGTTTGCACCTCGACCTGGTGGAGGGTTTTTTATTAGTTATATTACTATAGTACTTATTTAATGTATAAAAGTTTGTTAAGATTAATAAATGATCTATGGTTCTAAATCGTATAAGATTTATATTTCCCTATACATAAAAAATATTTTTTTTTTTTTTTTTATTTAACGTCGCCATGTTTGTGCTCCCATGTGGTGCTAATCGACGACGGGGGTCTGCGGTGTGTTTGTAAACAAAGCACATGGAATTTTTACAGAGGTGCTTGTATCAATTGGCAGAGACTAGGATTCGAACCCGGGTCACCGGCGTGGGAATCCGACACTCTACCGACTGAGCCGCCGCAGGCCCCATATAATTATTTTATTTGTTAAAGCTCATACAATGTTGCTATGTTCATAAAAACTCTAAAATCTATATTTTTTGTAAAAATCAAGATAATAACGTAAATTTTCCACGAATTAAATTTTTTGTTGATTGTATTTATCATTGTAATGCATCATATTGTATGAATTCCATTATTGTATTCTAGGTTAAAACCTTTTGAAATTAATTTTATTATGAAGATAAATAACGATCTAAAAATTGTTAAATTGTCATATTTTTATTATGCAAGTGCGATATTTACATTTATGTATACATTTATGTACACATAAATGTAAACTTAACCTATAATTTTATATCAAATTTATTTCTTCTAATCCAATAAAATAATTACACTTCCTAAATAATAAATAAATAAGTCAGCGTAATTATAAAAAACAATCCTTAAAAATATTATATAAAATTATACTACGAGTACTTAAAAATAATGTTAGTCGTACTACATTATATCAGGCCATTTTTACCCTTCTGTACTAGAATTTTTACAGTTCAGTTTAGCAAAATTCATCGTGTGAACTTAGTAAAATGTACTCAGATGGCGCTACCTCCCGCTCTTACTATTACTGAACGGTAATTTTTACCGTAAATTTAATTGTAATTTTTACAAGAAAATTCTCTCTGTGTATGATTTAATATTTTTTAAATGCAAATACCGAAGGGCACAGTAATTGGTTCACTTGCTTTATTGTTATATTACTTTCAAAACAATAATAATAGTATACGAACATGAAAACATTAATAAAAAAATACTTTAATGTTAATAAAAATAGGTGATAATTTCAATATAGAGATCTATCTTGCCGATAGGTTACGTCAATATTACTTAGTAGATGATAGGAAATACTAGTTAGATTCCGACGTGTTATCACTCACTTTTCCTTGCTTACTAAAAATTAGAAGTTCGGACGAGATTCAGGTACGGAAGTCCTTTGTTTTACGAAAGAATCATAACCTCAAAATAAATAAGCGCGGACCTCAGAATATCAGACAGGATTCAGGGAGAGAATCCATGAGTCCCGCTCAATACGAGGAAAAGACAGGGCGACCGGGTCTGATTCGGGGCTGATTTCCGTTAGTCCGAAAATCGGGTCGGGATCGGGGCTAATCGCGGAGACGCTCTCTGAAATTCCTGCACGGGACACTCATTAACTTATATGCACATGTACAACATACCTTCTAGCAATATAATCTATATGAAGATTCAAATTGATTTAAATAAAAAAAAATTGTAGATATACAAATTGAGTACAATATATTTACGGTCAAATATCCAGTATATCCCATATATACCGCATATATAGATATACTTTGCAGGTTAAATTCAAACACGTTCGGGATGAATAACTTCGTGTTGGGTTTACAGTCGACGGACAAAATAATTTTGAATGTTGCGCGTAGTTCTCGTTATGTGTTAACTAGGATTACGAAAGATTTATGCGCCTCCTAATACATAATTTTTCAAAGTCCCAGAGTTTACGCGTAGAAAAACCGAAAGTTCCCCGCCATATTATTGCGGGCAAAGTTATTTTGTCCCTTGAGTGTACCTAATAAGACTTTTAGAGTGCTAACTGCTAAGGCATTAGAAATTCATTATAGAAACTAGTTTAACCTTGAATTGACTTTACTAGAAGAAATGTATTAAGTATTTCATTATGCAAATCAATCAATCATGATCTACAGTATAATTTAATGATTATTTGCTAAATTGTAAATTGATAATTTAATGAATTTACTTTTCCCCTCAAATAAAAGATATAAGCTACCTTGATATGGATTCCATTATCATAATCAGATGAGTTAATTAATTATAAAGTATAAAAAATGACTTTCTCAAACGTTCCTAGCTACATACTCTTTGACGTAGGTCGCATCTTTATGATACGACAAAAATAAATCTCTGATTTGCTACTGACGCCTGTCTCGGTTTATTTGAACCTATCAAGCTTAGCAATGCAAAGACATATTTTGGGATAATTTACGATATCGCATGTGCATACGTAGAGTAAATTGCAAACGATGTGGCAATTGTAATGTTATATAGTTAAAGAGAATTATTTTTCAGAACTAGTTAATGTTCACAAAATAAATTTACCATATTTCTGACCCTGGGAAATATAAGAATTTCAAGAACACATACATACACACTTATGTATTTTATATAATATAAATAATATGTATGGGTGATTTTCTGGGAAATCGAGTACAAAATTTTATTTTTTTGCGTGGAACTCCGGCAAAAAGTTTCTAGTCGCATTTTCGAGCAAATTTCAATGTCTATTTATTCAACAAAATTATATATTTTAAAAAAACAGCAAACAAGCTTTTTTTGAACATTTTCTGATTTTTTCAGCAAAAATAGTTTAAGGTCGTTTAACCATTTAACGCCGAGATGGTCGCACACAACCGCTCATTACATCTTCAGGTACTGCCAAAAAATCAGCAATTGATAAAGGAGGTTCTAAACTACCTTGGCACTTTTTTCCAATAGAAAGAGAACTATTGGACACGGTAGACGTAAAAAAGTGTGTTGTCTTATCAGAAAAATCAAAATGTCGACCGCGTTCTAACGAGATTCAAGTAGCTGGAAAAATGAATGCAGATTTTTCCCAAAAAAGATAAGTAGAATATACTTTTTTATTTCTACCAATATATTTTTATATTTGAGATCTTAAATCAGTAAATATCCACTTGCTGAGTTAGATTTAATTAAGATAACGGTTTGATATTGCAGTGTGAATCGTCCAGGTATGTACGGGTAACATAGTGATGATAAGAAAAATTCATAATACGTCTATTATATAATGTTTCAGCATTTCTAGTGCTTAAATGAGAAGGAAAACTCGCGCCGATAGGTACTTCTACAGAATCTAACCTATCTAAAATAACCGACACATCAAATGATACGGATTATGCACCCCGGTGTGCACTATGACGAGGAGGATCTGAATAACTGGGTCGCTGATGGCGAAGATATATGAAATGATTCTCATTCTTCGATTCTGATGTCAGAAAGAGAATCATTTCATATATCTTCGCCATCAGCGACCATCAGCGACACATTACTGTGCTACGATTATATAATAGTAATTTTATATAATAAATAATGATTTACTGTTCATTTATAAGAAGTAGTCTTTAATTATGTTCCTACCACTGAAATCTTACCAGAAATATTTATTTATCGATTTTTGGAAGAAAGTCAATTTTTACCCCGTAAACGCCAGGACGGTCACACACGACCGCTCTCGGGAATCGTATTGTAGGTATTTTTTATGCGATTATAACGGATAAATTCTTATTTGGAATCGTCTTAAGCAGAATTTAACAGGAAAAAAAGTCATCCCTTTTAACAAAGATCCGTCGGCGTTAGGTTTAAGGCATGAAATGACTTTTCAATTAATTAGGCCTATTCGAAACCATAAAGTCCTAGAAAAAGTGGTTTTATTACACTAAAAATTATAAAGCAACCTTTTTTAATACAAAAGTGGCTGCCATAGTCGCAAAACGGGTCAAGAGCAATATTAGTGTCACAGACACACACGTCTGCAACGCTTGCAGCGCGAGCATATGAGACGAGTCAGCGATAAATGGAGCCGGACTACGATGTACTTGGCCTGCAGCATAGACGTAGGCTCCGTGGTGTGAGCACGAGACCCGCACACTGGGGACCTGGGTTCGAGTCCCGTCGTCTACTTTTTTCGCTGCCTACCTCGTCTCCCATTCATACGTAACATTAGTTTCAATAAAATAATGTGAAATATTGATAAAAACTATTAAAACCATTTTTATTGAAACATTTAGATTTGTTTAACCTTAAACAACTTAAAACATATGATTTAAAAAAAAATCTGATAAAATCACGAGCATTTTGTATACTAAAAAGAACCTTTTTACAAGTTTCTGAAAATTTTCTTTTGCTCTTGATTTCACAGAGAATTATCCATAGGTATATATATTTTTTGTTACAAAAAGCTTTATTTGTTACTTTCACAAAAGATATGATATTTTTTAATAAATAGGGGTTATAATTGGAAAAAGGTTCTATTTGGTATGTAGAATGCTCGAGATTTTCTTCAGACATTTTTTTAAATTCATGGTTCAGATTGTTAAGGGGGCCAGCCTTATTTAAACTCGAAACAAGAATTTATTTTTCATTAGCCGATAAAAGTTTTTCCTTTAAAAACAAGCATTCTGAATATTATTACTAAAAATAGTTGATAATGTATGTAATTTTATGGTTTTGTTGATCGTGTCACTTAGAAACGTGTACGTCGCAAAGTTTTCTCAATAAATATAGTATTGAATATTGACAATGGTAACATCTTGTGTTACGTAGGAGCAAGATTTTGAGATTTTGTAATGGTAAAATGACAGATATGATCAAATATTTATAACAAAAATAAATTCAGAGCGGCTGTTTTTAAAGAAAAAATTTATATCGGTTAATAAAAAAGAATATTTTTTCGAGTTTTTGTACTGGCCCCTTTAAAGGTTAAATATGACCATATTTTCATTTCTTGCATTAAAATTAAATAAAAACCCAATTCCATCGACTTTTATTTATTAAAAAAATTAAAGCTTCTGTAAAAGTAGCAAAACCCCATTTTTAAACAAATTTTCTGAAATTTACAACAAAAATGAGTTTTAGGTCATTTAAGGCCCTTTTCAATTAATTAGAAGTGAGACCCTTAATATTAGTGCCAAGATGTGCATTTTAATAATTTTTTTACTAATATTTCATGTTATATTATTTTTTGCAACTAATATTACTATTAGTCCATTTTGCAACTATGGCTGTCGCTTTTGTACTGAAAAAAGCAATCTTCACGCTTTTTGGTGTGATGTTTCGAGTGACCAAAACCATTTTTTCAAGGATTGTAAGGTTTCGAATGGGCGTATATAATTAATTAAATAGTGCCTTAAATTACCTCAAAACCATTTTTGTTAAAAAATTCAAAAAATTTTGCATAAAAAACTTAATGCCAAGGCAAGGTGGCCGTATGTCCTGACCCGGTACTGACGTGGTAGCCTGTCGCGGGCTGGGTTCAGCTTGTAACGTTTTTCTGGTTAGACCTGGATGATTTGTCCTTAGATTGGTCGTATGACTGCTCATCTACAGGGCTTGTACAGGGCATGGCTCGGGATTATGCGTATGTTCTGAAATGGGTTCTAACTTTGTAATACTGCAAATCTTTCATCACACAATAGAAAAATACTTAATATTGTTCAAATAGAATTTAGATTCTTATTTTGCGTATGTAATTGTATACCTGTATTAATATTAATTTGTTTGTGTAATGTAAACATAGTTAGAAAGAGAGGTTACGTTACCATATAAGTTATAGTGCTTACGTTTCAACCTGAAAGGTATTAAAATAAAGTCCGTGAATTACAATAAAAGTAACACAAAGAAAATTATGGAAAGATTAAAAGAAATATTTGTGCTGCAAGTGTTCATTAAGAAATACTAAAAGAATTATTAAGCATTTTGGATTAAAAAATGGTGGCTCTTGATGATTTCTCATTCCTTATTAAGATTTAACTTTTCTATTAAAAATAATCTCCTTTTCAATTTCATTTTCTTTATTTGAAAATAATAAGTTTATACTACAATTACATAAATAAAACGTAAGATTTGATTTATTAAAAGTAGTTTCAAGTGTCATATCCCAATAAGCTCACTTTAAAAAAAATTCTTTATGAAGGATCTTTATATGTTTTAATAAATAGAATCCCAGAAGTATTCTTTAAGAGTTCACTTTTAAATAATTTGTATTTAATCCTAATAAACATGATGAATTCACGAATATCCTCTCTAAAGAATACGTCTTCAAAGAACACACCTCTGAAAAAGTAATAAAAATTATTTTTGATAGCAGCCGCTAAAATAAATATAAAAATGTTAAAATAGCATCAGTAATCACAAATATTCTTAATGTTATGTTCATTAAAGTAAAAGTTATATTGAGAATCTTTATGCTTTCACAATAAGTATAATTTAAAAAACCGCTGCCAATTCATTGGCACTTAGCTTCCTCAAACTAAATTAATTGTTCCAATATAAAATTCTTTATTCTAATAAATACATTTTAACTTGCTAAATCTCTTTCTAATTAATAGCTCAAAAATATGTGTTTTTTATCTTTAACGGTTTAACAAAAGATAATTTTTTACTAAAATTACAGAACGATAGGTAGTAATCCTTATCACAGCAATTTTTTCTCGGTACTTAATTTATTAAAATTACTTAAATATTTAAATTAAATGTAATCAGATGTTAGACGTAGATTCACTGAATTCCTAATCATCTAAAATGTTGTGAACAATTTGCCATAATAGATTCCCGAGATATAACCGTTTAAACTAACTATGACTGTTTTCGTGTATAAAAAAAGAAGGGAAATAGCTCAACAAGTCGATGAATCTTTAAATTTCATTTTGATTTCGAATCTTCATTTTTTTTTTTTTTTAAATGGCATTTCGAACTCGAAAGTTCATCGCCTCATCTACGCAAGCTTTCCACGTTTCCCTATTTTGTGCCAACCCCATCCATTTCGCGCCTTCCCGCCCAATTTCAGTTATGTCTGATTTTACGTTATCCTCCCATCTGCGTCTAGGTCTACCAAGAGGTCGCGTTGCTTTCGGTTTTCCTTTCATTATGCGCGCTGCTGTACGATCATCGCCCATTCTTGCCACGTGCCCTGCCCATCTTAGTCTCCGTGATTTTATTATTCTGTTAATATTTGGTGACGCGTACAAATTATGTAGCTCGTCATTGTGCAGTTTCCTCCACTCCCCAGTTTCCTCATCTTTCTTTGGCCCGTATATTTTCCGCAGAACCTTATTTTCAAATACCCTAAAACGATTTTCTTCCGCTTTAGTGAGCGCCCAGGTTTCGCACCCATACAAGATTACCGGCATTATTATAGTCCTATATATCCTTATTTTGACATTTTTCGACAGTAGCTTTGACTTAAGTAATCTGTTCACAGCGTAGAAGCAGGCATTACCCGAATGAAGTCTTTTATTAATCTCGGCTTTAATTTCGTTTCGATCATTTATAGTGGTACCTAAATATCTGAATTCGCTAACCTTTTCAAAAGTGAAATTTCCGACTCTGAGATCCCCCTCTGCTTCGCGAATGCCCAGTTTCTCCATGATCATATATTTCGTTTTCGATTCGCTCACTTCTAACCCCGTGTTTTTAGCCGCATTTATAAGGATTTCCGCATTTCTCGCCACCGTTTCACCATTATCTCCCACTATATCCAAGTCATCCGCATAGCCTAAAATTTGCGTTGTTCCGTTGAGTGTTGCGCCTAGCTCGCTAGCCTGCATTTTTCTAACAACATGCTCTAGCGTCAGGTTAAAGAGTACCGTTGAAAGCCCGTCACCTTGCTTCAAACCGTCGCGTATCATGAACGATTCGGATACATTACCGCCTACTCGGACCTTTCCAGTGCTTCCGTTCAGACATATTTGAATTAATTTTACGAGTTTTTTTGGTACGCCAAGGAGCACTAGGATTTCATACATTTTGCTTCGTTTGACAGAGTCGTACGCTTTCTTAAAGTCCACAAATAGCTGGTGTATAGTTTCGCAATATTCCCACTTTTTCTCTAATAATTGTCTTATGGTAAACATTTGATCGCTCGTTGACCTGTTGCGCCGGAATCCACACTGATAATCTCCTATTATATCTTCCGCGAATGGTGTGAGTCTGGCCTGTATTACGTTTGACAGAACTTTGTAGCAGGTAGCTAAAAGTGAGATTCCCCGGTAGTTATTGCAGTCTGTTTTATCTCCCGTTTTGAAGATCGGTATGATGATGGATTCTTTCCAATTTTCTGGTATTGTTTCATTTCTCCAAATAGCACATACTAGATAAAAAAATTTAGATGTAAGCGCGGTGCCTCCATATTTAAGTAGTTCAGCTGGTATAGAATCGTTTCCTGCGGCCTTATTGTTTTTTAGCTTTTTGATCGCGGCCTCTACTTCTTTGTAGGTCGTTTCGTCCATATGGAGTTCAGCAGTGTGGATTTCGTCTCCCATTTCCTCGGAGTTTTCATGCACGTTTAATAACTTATCGAGATAATCTTTCCATAATTTCAATAGTTCATTTTCGCTTGTCACGAGGTTCCCGTCCTTATCCTTCATTAACTGCGATCTACTCTGAAAACCCTTCCTAATAGCGTTTATTCCTTTGTACATCTCGCGCGGGTTATTTTCCCTACTATTAGTTTCTATTTTTCTAATTTCATTTTTCTGATACTCGCGCTTCTTGTTTCTGTAAATCACACGTACTTGCTTTCTTATTTCATGGTATTCTTCTACGGCCCTACCGCTTTCATTGTGTACACTATCTAATTTAGCCTTCTTGCGCCTTTCAAACCAGAGTTCGCACTCTTCGTCAAACCATGGTTTGCTCTTCGGCCTTTTTTTCTTACCCAGTACTTTGTTCGCGGCCCCTTTTATAGTTTTTTCGATAGCCCCCCACAACCTGTTCGGATCGTCATCTACTCCCGTCTGTTCATCCGTTTCCTCGAGCGCCTGAAATCGGTTGCTAACTTCTACTTGGTACTTGATTCGCTCTATCCCGCTTCGTAGTTTTCCAATATCAAAGGTTTCTACTTTGTTCGCTCGCTTACTATTTTGACCGGCTACTAATCTGGCTCTTAATTTGGCCACTACGAGATAATGATCTGAGTCGCAATCCGCCCCCCTATAGGTCCTTACGTCGAGTACATTCGTGTGGCGCCTCTTATCAATAAGAAAATGATCGATTTGATTGTGCGTGGCCCCATCCGGCGATGTCCACGTTGCCTTGTGTATATCCTTGTGCTTGAAGCACGTGGTCTTGACTATAAGATCTTTTGCGGCTGCGAAATTTATGACCATAATACCGTTATCATTGCTGGTTTCGTGCAAACTTTCTTTGCCTATGGTGGGCCTAAACATTTCCTCTCTCCCTATTTTAGCATTGAAATCCCCCACTACTATTTTGGTGTCGTAAGACGCGAATTGGTCGATTAATTGCTCTAAAGTTTCATAATAAAGATTTTTGACTTGTTTCTCTTTGTCCTCCGTGGGACAGTGGACGTTAATAACCACGTAATTATACCACGCTCCGTCGATGATGATATACGAGAGTCGGTCATTCACGAAATTGCAACTTTTAACGGAATGTATGATGCTTTTGTTAACAAGAAATCCGGTGCCTAGAGAATGCCCGCTCGCGCCCCCATATAAAAAGGTGAAGTTACCGGATCCTAGCATCGCGTTATCTTTCCATCGGGTTTCTTGTATTGCTACCAAATCTAAATTGTACCTCTCAGTTTCATTTATGATTTCCCGGAACGCGCCTGCTCTGTGTAGACTGCGTACATTCCAGGTTCCCACCCTCAAGTTTCTTTTCGTTTTGGTTTGGTTTTGTTTTCTTTGAGCCATGATAGTAAGTTAAACCCGCGCGTTTTGGATCCTGTTCCGATCGCAGGTGAGTCCATCCGTCTAGGGGTGATAACCCTCATACCTCCCTAGAACTAAGTATGAGAGCTTTCTGACTTTGGCGAGGACACAGTCAACTCGTCGTCAGACACACTCGGTTTCATTCTCATATCCTAACGCCCCCCTGCAAGGCAGCGCGCCTTCGCTGGCTTCGTTGCCATGTAAGACCAGGTGGCGAATCATTCTACACATCCCCTCTCAGGGCAGTTGTCATCGCTCCCGCATCCTCCACGACAGCAGGATTTTTGGCCCATTTTTTGTTTGAAATGTGTGGTAAAAGAGATAGATTACAGAGTAAGGTAGAAGAGGAAAGTAAGATAGGAGATTTTGTATAGTGTTTGTAGTTGTTGCGGTGCTTGCGTAGTGTTTCTAGATGAATGCGTTCGCCAGTGCGAGCTCATCACACCCACGTCTGGGCCTATCGGCTGTCCGCGACTGCTTATTCGCTTTATTCGCAGCTAACCTCTTTCTCAGGGGTCGTTCCTCTATCCGCAACCTGAGGACGCGCTGTGTAGTGGTGATAGGCACCCACCCGTCCGCTCTGGACGACTACGCCCAGGACCCGCTTAGGGTAACGGCGTTGCAACAGTTCGAATCTTCATTAAACAACGAAAAAATGAGCCCTGTTTGGACAAACATGATCGCACCATTCTCGAAATATATGAGATCAGAAAAAAGAATTAAAAAAATACATAATGACAAATATTTCTAAATATAAAGGTCTTTATGATTTGGGCAAATAACTCAACCGTGAGATAGTAAAAAGCTAACTTTTTGGAGGTGATAAAAAATCGAAAGAAAAAGATAAAGCCTAAAAAATTTTACTGAATAGTCTTCATATTCCTAATCATCTCAATTTAATTCAACAATTTACTTTTTTATATTTCACAGATTTCACCATTTGAAAAAAATAACGAATTCGTGTATAACAAAACAAGGGAAACAGATTATTCAAAATTTCGGGTCGGAAAAGATAGGTAATTTTATGATGTATCAAATGCATTATCAGTCAGATGATGATATTATTTCTAAGGTATCAAAAAACCCGAAAAACTAAAACTCAAAAATCTAAAAACCGCTAAAGAAAACAAAAACACAGAAAGAAAATTCTATTTAGAACCGCCGATCTTTAAAAAGAAAAAAGAAATGATCCCTGAAAAATTAATTTTTACCGTGTGTATTTAGAGTCACGCTACAATACATCCATGCGTACACACACACACACACACACACACACACACACACACACACACACACACACACACACACACACACACACACACACACACTACACACACTACACACACGCACACGCGTATATTATATTATCGATATCTAATTTTTTAATCAGCGCTACCTTTTCAATTATTTTATTTATAAGAAAATATTCGGTTTGGATAAGAAATATATTCATACTAATCAAGAAAATTTTTGTTGTATTTTGGTTTCAGATCGTTGTGTCACCCAGAATCATCTACATCAGCATCTACTTTTTGAAGAAGCACCTTCGGATTGTTTGTTTTACTATGTTAATAATTGTTAAAATAGAAGAAATGGTATTATATAAAACTTATTTAATAAAAATTGAAAAGATCTTCTAAACTATATGTCATGCAGATTAAGACAAAATATTTGAATTGGTTAAATAACAATTTTAATAACTTTTTTTACGGTATAAAAATCTGTATTTCATTGCAATTTAAGCACTCAAAATTGTTAAAATTGTAAAAGTTTGTGCTATGTAATTAAATCAAGTATTTTTCATCTTCCCTGGATGTACAGAAGAAAAACTGTAGAATTAAACTGCAAGAATTAAAAAATACTACTAATGAATGAGAAAGATTTTACGTTCCCTGGAGGCGCAAATACCCAGTTTTTACACATCCTTCTTTAATTTATTTAATCTTCACGTTCTTTTTATTGAATAAAATAATCTTAAAATTCATCTATTTTGAGCACGTCACTGTAGTACCCGGGGTGACATGATTTTTTTTTATTTATTTATTTATTTTTCGGCAACGAGGCATTAGCGACTAGTGACATAATTTTTATGACGATAAACGCGCATTGGTGTATTAGATTAAATAATCATAAATGATTATAATGATAGATATGACAACATTATTTAGTTATGTAATATTTTAATTGAACGACTCACAAATTATATATAATTATACAAAAACATATATGATCGTATATAACCACTTATGACTATGTATCGACGCTCCGTACGAAGACTAGCACAACTCGGAATTCTCAAAAAACAACAGTTTTAATCAAAATCTTCCTACGAAACTAGGAGTTTTCAGGTTCTCAGACAAAAACTATCACCTTTTCAAAGGTTCTGAGAAAATATTAGTATTTATTAGAGGATCTAAAAAGTGCTAGTTTTATAAGAGGTCTTGGAAAAGAACTAGCTGTTCTTGAGAATTCTGAGCTGTGCTAGTCTTCGTACGGAGCGTCGATATGGTCATATATGATTATATATATTTTTCCACAATTATATAGAGACAAAAGTTATGTATAATTTTATATAATTATATAATTCATTTTTACCCGGATTATCAAGTATTTGCATATATTATGTAGGTACGTAAATAAATTCTATGCATGAATTAAATTGCAAAGGATTTTGTATAATGCAAGTAAAAGTATATTATAATAAATATCTAGAAGTCTAAAGATAATTCTATTTATTTGATATTATACAGTTTATAATGCAGTATTTATTTTCATAAAGGTACCTACTTCGAAAAACTCAATAACATGCAAAATTAATTTCATATTAAATATATGAAAAATCTAAAATAAAAGATATGCAATATGCGCACTCCCGTGCGCCTTGATCTAATCCAGACTTAGCAATATGGAATTTGCCCAATGGCTTTGGACATTCTTAACTTTGACCAGGCATCATTGCCAAGTTACGAAGTTCAAGTACCACATCAGACTTTACGGCGCTTGGAATTGTCTGTGCTGATTGCAGCGGAGTGACCAGATATCCATATAAGAGATCTAAAGATTTGCCTCTTTACGGACATTGACCGTAACATACCCACTTTTGTACCATGAGTAGAATTTGAATATATTTGAACATATTTTGAAATATTTGAATTTGAAAATATTTGAATATATTTATAAATCTAGGAGATGAAAACTGATTATGTATTAAATATCTGTGGGTTCCCGGAAAAACGACTTAATCCACTTTTCGTATTTTGATATATTAAGGCTTAAAGATTTTAATTTCTATTTAAACTAATGTTAAAGAAACTCATAAATAGTCGATATGGTCCTTAATTTTTACGCTTTCTTGATTCTTTGCATTTTTATCTAAAAATATACTATGTTAGGATACCAAAATCGTTCAAAACTCAATTTTCAAAAAAATGAGCTTAAGTCGTTTTTCCGGGAACCCACAGATATTGAATTTAATATATTGTTTCTCAAATGCTAGTTAATGTTGTAGTCATTTAAAATAATTAAGTTCGTAAATTGTTTTAACAAAATTTTCCACGGTTGAAATGTGCAGACATCTAGCAGCTGTTATCATACCTGTTGCTCCGGCAGGAATTGTCAGAATTTTTAAATCTTTATATGCGTCCGTGAGTGCATGTGTGTGTGCGCAAGTATTTTGGCATGTGTCCGAATGTTTCGATGTTTACATGTGACTATGAGTGTAAAAGTGTACATAGGATGGGTATGTGTATATATCTCTTTATGCGTGTGTATGTTCTGATGAGAGGGTGTCAAAACTTTTATTTTTGAGGGACAAAGACGAAACGAAATTAGGAAGATACCAGAGTATTAAGAAAGATGCGCCTCGCTTCTTAAGTACCAAAAAACGTTAATGGAAAAAACATATATTTCTCGAAATTCAAAGAAATAGTAGAGATAATAATATACGTGAGATGTATAAAGGGGTTAAGGTAGAAATTCCGTAAAAATCTGGGAAATACAGACAAAAAATTATTTCACTATCAAAATATTACGTGTAAATTAACTATTATAGTATTGATTAGATACAAACCTTTTTATTTGCGAAAAATAATTAATAGCCAAAAAATATCAACTAATCTGCTTCTACCTGGAGTGTAAAAAATGTACGCAACTATACAACCTAAGAAACTTGTATTTTCAAATTTATGATTTTTTCACATGCTTTTTAGAATCTTAAGACAATTTACAAGACCTTCGCCGTGTTAATTTTTTTAAAAATCATTAATCAGTGAAGAACAATGTACATTTGTTTATAAAATATGACGCACGATAATGTGAACTGCGATAAAAGTATTATAGTATAGTATTATAGTTAATAAACAAATACATATTGTTCTTCACTGATTAAGTATTTTTTAAAAACTGAAACGATGGATGTCTTGCATCCCAGCAAAATCTATCAAGGTCGTCACGGCCCAGAAACCCGAGATACTCCTAGGCATGTACAACGCATGCCTAACCGAGGGGGTTTCTAGGTCTCGATGGAAAAAGGCAAATTTGGTCCTTATCTGTAAGAACAAGATAGAAGTAAACACCCCCATCTGTATACGGACTGCTCAGTCTGCTAGACAATGGGAAAGACAACCGAACTACTTCTCAAACCTCGCATACAGGCGGCCATTCGATAGGCAGGGAACTTATCCGATAAACAGCACGGCTTTAGAAAAGGGCGCTAGGCGATAGATGCGGTTCGCGAAGTCATAATAGCGGTACAAGAGACAGACAGAGTGCACCACGCGGCAAGGAAAATAGCTGTACCGACGCCATTTGACGTCAAGAACGCCTTCAACTTAGCTAGATGGGCCGACATCCTGCAGGCGCTGACAGCTTCTCGGGTGCCGACTTAAATTCTGCGGTAAGTTGAAGACTACTTTAAGGACAAAGAACTGATATACGACACGAAAGAAGGGCACAAGACCAGACAAATCACAGCAGGCGTTGCACAAAGATCGATGTCGACCAGGATACAAACTCGGACCATCAACGTGGAAGTCTGAGTCCTAATCCACTGAGCCACTGGGGCTCTGTCTTTCTCTATGTGTGAACGTGGGTACATGCATACGTGTTTGTGATTAAATAAGAAGAATTCTAACCTCAAAATTTTTTTTTCGATGGACAAGAAACTCAACGGCATCCAAACATTCTACGTTACCGACTTGAGGTATTTTCAATCAGCAAAAGGCAGTTAATTAAAATTTATCTAATTCCAACCATTTGTTAATAGAGAATAAATTCAAATTATTGACACCTACAGAGGGTGCTGCAAAATGGCGATAAATTCAAAAAAGAATTTCATTTTCCACCTATTTTGTTAATTGGGAGACAATTTAAGTTTATCAAATTATTGACACGTTCATAGGGCGCTGCAAAGTAGCGGTAAATTCAAAAAAAGAATTTTCAATTTCCACCTATTTTGTTAACAGGAAGAAAATTATAATTTATCAAATTATTGATACGTTCAGAGGGTGCTAAAAATGTCGGTAAATCGTATTTTTTTTTATTTTCCCCCTATTTCTTAATAGAATAAAAATTCAAATTTATCAAATTACCGACTCGTTCAGAGGGCGCTGCAAAAATAGCAGTAAATTAAAATTTTCACATTAGAGCGACAAAATCAAATTTTTACTTACCTACCGATAACAGCAGTTGTCCGGTGAAGTTATGAGAATATGGCAAAAAGATAGTTTAAAATCAGCAAGAACATCAGTACATGCTACCTTCATCACGTAAATCGTTGACGATAAAGTTAATCTCGTCATTATGAATCCAACATGGATTTTCAGCCGTAATTACTCGGAGGCGATCGAGTAACACATTACGATCATCCCAATTATCAAATCTATAATTTCGATCTCTCTTTCTTCTCAAATTCTCATATGAATCTTCCGTATTTAATTGTCCTTGGAATTTAGAACCGAAATTACAATCGAATTTTGGTGAACTAGTAATCATATCATAACTATCATAAGTGGACGGAATAGATTCATCTTCACTACTATCAGTGTCTCGTAGAGAATTGTTAGTCAAAGATTCTTCGTACTCCTCGCTAGCCAGTGATTCTTCGTCTTTTTCACTACTCTCATCGGAAGTCTCATTTGGAGTCTCAAGATTTATTATTGACTTGATAGGTGTGGATTCATTCTCCAGCTTACGTCTTTTCAAATTGATCATATCAAAATTATGATCATCCTTCTGTATATCAGATGTATCATCTGACAATACTGCAGGATAAGCATTCCTACTGTTGCATTGGAGAGTGGGGTTTGTTGCAGGTTGTTTCTTCTCGAATCGATGACTATCGACCAGTAAATTGAAATATTGGAGCAATAGACATATTGAATTTATTTAAACTACGAATCGACACATCATCAAAGGAGTCTTCTCATTGTTGAATGTGAGATCTCGAACTGAATCGTCAATATCTGAAGATTCAACAGGCTCATCAGATGTATAATTGAGGTCCTCAGACATCATATACTTGGCTCCTCTATCAGTAGTGAGATTTTCTAGCGGATCGATGATTGGTCCCAAAGAATCCGTTTCTACACTTGTACTACTGTGTCTTCGAGATTTGCATTGGCTCATGATACCCTCTCGCGATTTACGAAGAATATCCTCTCGTAGGTTTCCCATGTTGTCGCTCTAACAGCTCACAACAGAATGATAATTATTTTTAAAGCAATCGCTCTATTTATAGAAAAATCAACATGCTAGCATAATACGGTGACACAAAAGTATTGCTCTATGACATAAAAGTTTTACTCTATGAATAATTTTAATCTATGACGGAGTGAATCTCATTCACGTGACTCGGATTACCAGCTGCTTATTCAGCTATGTGTAATCGAAGACTATCGGCAAGTTCATTGGAATCATTCCAGTACACATGATCCATCCTTGTGACTCTTCTCGAAATTTTGAATCCTTTATTTACTTTCTTTTGTACCTTGGAGAATAGTGAAGCGATAATAGTATTGCATTTATGGCTATTGCGAAAACGTATACACTCATCACTTTGGTAACGTCTCTTTTGAGCGCCAGTTATTTCGAGAATATTGCGATGGTTTTGTAAATAATTTCGCTTCACTAGCTTTTCATTGGGACATTTTAAGATACGAAGCTCCATCAACTCCGGAGTTTTTGGATATCCCGCATCCTTTACCTTGACTTTTATCTTCGAAGTATATCGATGAGTCACTAATTGTGTAACCATCATCATCATCATCTTTAAGTACTGCATAAATTTTATTTAAATTATCTTGTCGATTAAACATGAGAATATACTTGCCGGTGGATAAATTTTCTTCTTCTGATTCATGATCAGCTGTTTCAAACGAGGCTTCATGAGCTTTCAAGGTATTTTACAGTTTTATCAAATCTTTCATCTGCTTTATAATTTTTATCTGATTTGTCATTCTCATCTGACTCATATTCCTTTTGAAAGACATTTTCTTGTTTTGCAAAAGTTGTTTTGCGTTTCTCAGTTAAAGTTTTTGAAGTTTTTCGAGTGGACCGACTATTGGTTTGAAAGTTTCACCCATAGCCATCTCGAAAGTAGCTTTACCACGCGTTATTGAATTGTACTTGCTTTTAAATGCATCTTGTGCTTTGAAAGTTTACGGAGAATTTTCGCTCTACGTCGTAGTTCTTCCATATTGATACTTAAGCAGTTCCCGGTAGAATGATAACTGATGCTATGCATGCGATACATTTATAACAAAACAGTTGAAGCCCTTTCGGTATCTACCTTTATTGATAGCGCTATCCTTGTCAATCATTAGAAATCCGCACTTATCATCTCTCCAGCACTTTGAACACAATTCCTTGAATTGTATGAAAGTCGTGTCAAGAATTGACGTGATCATTGTATAAATGTTTACGATTCATATTATCCTGTTGAAAAATTACCAACAGATTGACGTTATCTCTCACGAAATGTTTCAGAATGTGTCAATAATAATGACAGAGATAGAAGCAGTCAACGTACTTGTGTCGTCCCATACAAAAGTATCCTCTGATGTTTTGTTTTGGTTTTCACAAGCTACATCGTCGAATATCATTGAGTTAGGAAGCGCATTATCGAGAGCTGCAACTTCTTCGTTTTCTCTGAAGAGAAAGTACTGTATTACATCCATGAATTCTAAGAGATCCTGAAGATATTTGTACTTTGTCTGATTGAGTGACTTGGAGAATACGTAGACATTTTCAAATCTAAGTCCATTAGTATGCGTTATGCGTGCTAATAGACTTGCTTTTACCACAACTCGATGGCTCGCAAAATACGGCTCGTATACTGTCTGAAAGTAAGTCTCCGTAACACTTTACTTTTTTGTCCTGCCCCACGATAGAGTCAAAATTATCAGTCGGAATCTTAAAAATTCTTCTTGATTTTAAATCTTCATCAAAAAACGTAAAAATGATCTTTGTATAGCTAGAAATTACCGCATAATAAAAAGAAAAATGCAATTAAAAATTTTTTAAAGATAAAAATGAATATGAAAAAGTTATAAAAAATACGAATCAATAAATCTTAATAATTCATCTTGATTTTAAATCTTCATAAAAGAACGTAAAAAATAAGCTTTGGCTGATCAAACATTACCGCATAGTACGCAAGATTTTTTGATTTAAAATCTTCATTAAGAGACGAAAAAAAATAAGCATTCGTTGGTAATAATTATGTTGAAATACCCAAGAAATAAGCAATAAACATTTTTTTTTCAATAACCTCGAATATCTCAGAAAATAAATGTCCTCATGATTTATGCAAAGCACTTACAAGGAAACTATCAGTTTGGGTCTCGGATGTTGCTGAAACTTTGGTATCTGTTTTCCTGTACCTCAATATGAAGAGCTTGCATGGTAAGAAAGTCTAACTCCTTGCCAATTATGAAATACAGGTGGAAACGTTAGCATTACGATATATATATATATATATATATATATATGATATTGTAACACTTTGTATGTGGGTAATACAATGTATACAGCTATATCACATGATCGGGACAGCGTTAGACGCTTTCACCATGCAAAATCTTCATTTTGAGATACAAGACAACATATCCCAAAATTTCAGCAAAATCCGTGACTCAAAGCCCTGGTACTCCACTTAACTTGTTAGCCGAGAGATAGTAAAAAACTACTTTTTTGGAAATTTTCAAAAGAAATAATTTCTTACAAAATGATTTTTTCCTTAAGCATAGAAAAATAATATGTCTAAAAAATTTTACAGAGTAATCTTCTCCATTGTCCTATTTACCTCAATTTTTTTCAAAAGATTTCCATCATATATTTCAGAGAAATCACCGGTTAAAGAAAACACCGCTGTTAGCTGCTTTAACACAATGCTTTCTGAAAAAGATTTAATACACAATCATTTATTGAATTTTTACATTGATAAAAGTGATTCTAGGAATAATCAACAATATTATAAAGAATGTTATACACAATACTACGCTCTTAAAGTAAATATAAAAAGTAAATTATTGGCTTATAAATTTAATCAGTTCTCTGCTGAGTTATTTCCAATAAACCTACATTTTAATAAAATATATAAATGCGTTTATGAGTGATGGTGACCACAAATTGTGATCCTATAAGATGAATATTCAAAATTTAAAATCGTCTTTCGTTCCCAAAAATAACTTAAAAGAATATTGTTATATATATAAATTGTAAGGAAATTGCGCCTTCTTTATGAATAAGTGCACAGTTTTTACTTCTGTATTGTATAAATTTAGATTAACTTTTCTTCTCAATTTTTAAACATTTTCAAAATAAAAAATGCATTACTTTAACTGTAAGATGCACTAATTGGAAGAAAATCACGTGAGTTTTATGGATATATACATTTTTTTTGACATATCAAATGTTCCAAATAATAAAAAAGATTTTTTCAAATTTTTCCAAATTTTAAATATTAAAAATTGCAAGTCTTTAACAAAATTAACTTTAAGGACATTGTAAGATACACCAATCGAAAGGAAATTACGTCTACTTTTCGAATTTATGCATATTTTTGCCGTATCTAACGCATAAAACAATAAAAAGTAAATTTTTGTTTTTTAAAATTTCTTTTAAAATCAATATTTTTTAAAATAAGCAGTAAGTTTCGACCATTTAGCTCCAAAATCTAATAAGTTCTATGTTAGGTCATATCTGATATATCTGTAAGTTTTCAGCCCTAAATACGGTGCCCTTCAAAAGTTATGGTGACTACAAAAATTGACCACATACATACGTACACACACTCATAGAGACATACATACGTACACACACTCACACAGACATACATACGTACACACACTCACACAGACATACATACGTACACACACTCACACACAAATACATACAGACAGACGTTTTTTAAAACCTATGTATTTCGATTTAGCAACTTCAAAAACATAGAAATAAATCGTAATCTGAGATTTCAAGACAATCATCGTTACAAAGCTTTCTCTTTGAGAAAGCAAAATGACGGTTCTGTGTATACAAACAGAAAGGAAATACCTTATCCAAAATTTCGTATGGTAAAAGATAAGTAATTTTATGCCTTCAAATGCATTTTCACTAGGTCGATGATACTATTTCTAACGCACCAAAAAACCCGAAAAACTAAAACCCAAAAATCGAAAAGCCGCTAAAAAACAAAAACGAATCCAATAAACTAAAAATTTTATTATTATGCCCCCTTCGTTAAAAAAATAATAAAATGAATCCTGAAATATTAAATTTTACCGAGGATTACTCGAGATATCGATAAATACACACTCACACAGACACACATACATGCACACACACGCACACGCACACATACACATACACACACATACACACACATACACACACACACACACACATACATACACACACACATCCATCCATACGAAATTTTCTAAAAATAGTGTATTTTCATTCCTTATATCACAAAACATGTTCCTAACATGTTTTTATCAAAACTTCTTTACTATTACAAAGCTTCCTCTTTGAGGAAGCAATAGTAAGTTAGATATATGAAGTAAGAACAAGTAAAAATGAAAAAAAAAAGATTAATATAGAAGGGGTCGACTTGGCGATGATGTTTAATTCGCATAAATCTCATATGCACGTGATATGTGATAAGAATTTTCTTCTCGACTTTAAGATGAATCATGTTGATTGCTATAAATTGAAAACTAGAGAATACAGTTGATCGCAGAGTCCCTCCAAAGATCGAGTTTAACATAACTCAATTGTTCTCGCTTTCAAACGCTCATTTTGAACGATAAGAATTAGCAGTAATTTATTTCATACGTTCGTGAATGTGTCGATATAAAGTTCTTTTTCCGTTCTTTCCTTGAAGTTTGAAAACATGGACGGATTAAAAGGCGTATCTAATGACGATGGAAAGATGCGACAGTTTGTAGCTGCAATGATTGGTGCGTTTTTAAATTTATTTTTCTATATAATTGCTCTTTATACGTAAACACAATGTTAAAATATTAGTCTTGATTTTACAACCATCAATGGTATATCTAAGCTATAGCAGTACTAATAGAATAAGTTATATTTACGAAAGATAGGAAGCTATGTAACTAACTAGAATGCAGTTAATTATATAAAGTATTGGTTAACGCGTTTAGTTAATCTACTACGTGTAAGCCGTATTTACAAGCCATAATTTAATTTTTCTTAAATAGTTAAACTATTTATTAATAATATTATTATTAATTACATTTTTCATTTCTTGCAAATTATGTTGTATAATATAAAAATGTACGTATTCTATTATAAAAAATATAAAAATTGAATAATAAGTCCTATATGATTACTGCGCTTTTCTAGATAAAAATTGAATAATTTTATTTGTAACTATAATCATTATAATATAATTATTATTTTCTAATGAAATATAATATGCACATACCTGTTTAGATAAATGTATGGATAGTAACTTATATTTATTTAATTCGCACAAAAGGAGAAACTAATGCTTTAGAAATTTAATCGCTTACCTACACATGAATACGTACGAAGAACAGCTCTTTACTAGTCAGATACTAATAATTTTACATAGGAAAAGTACATCAGTACGGACACCCATGCCTATTTTGGCTGTAACTTTTGACTACTTCGGTGAAAATGAATTTTCAAAATGGAATTTGTTGTGTGAATGAAGCTTTTTGAAGATTTTGAATTATTGAAAAAGTTCCTCCCAATATGGACACCTATAGATTACGAAGGCGTATTTTTTATCTAAGCACTTAAAAAGGTGCATCAAAGATATGCAAAAGTTATAAAATAGTATGTTGATTAAATCAATTTTATTTCCAATCATATCATAAACAAAAAATTAGTATTTAGTTAGTTTATGTATTGGACATGTATTTAACCTTCTGAAATAACTTTTGACACGGAGAGTAACTGCATTTTCGTTATTATCACAAGAACTTTCGGAGGGTTAATTTAAGAACAAGAACCTCTGATATTTTTTAATATAACTGTAACATGTATCCAATCTAGCATCTAAAACGTAGCAGTACAAACCCAATAGCCATGGGTATCCATACTGGGAGAGAGGTCATACTGGGGGACTCTCATGTACATAGATTGATAATTCTAGATTATTAAAGTTTTATTTTTAATTTATGTTCGCATAAAAGATCAAAATAAAAGCTTATGTAGCTCTCTGTGCTTATCATGTAATAAATTAAAGATATTCTAAATGCCTCTTGTGCAATCGATTTATAAACTATTTTCTTTTATTCGTAATATCAGAATAAGAACGATCCTACTGAAGACATAATATAAATCACATGATGAGACAAAAGTAGAAAAATAGTTATACTTTCACAATCTTATCGTAATTATCTTATATGCATTTATTAACAATATTTTCTATGCTACTTATTGTTGTTTGTTTTGTCATAAAAAAATCGTAAAATCTATCAATAAATTTTAATTTTTAATACGAAACTTAAGAAATGACAAAATATTTATATTTTTATTGTTATAAAAATAAAATTTTAACTATGAATTATTAACTTAAAATAACGTAAAATATTTACTGCATACGTTTGCTTCTTATCAATAAAGTTCAAATTGCCATATTCAAAATCCAAGTTGGTAAAAACCACTATACTATGCAAGTGCCAATTTTTGTTAAAAGAAATGAGTATGCCTTTACGTACTAACGTATAAAACTATAGCTTCTATATGCTACGCAGCTATACAGCGGTACGGACCGACACCAGTGGTGGGGTCAGTGGTTGCGTAGCGAAAGTTAAGCAGTGTTGGGCGCTATCGTACTTGGATGGGTGACCGCTCGTACAATCAAGAGCATCAACAACGGTGTTTTTTTCCGGTAGGTAAGGAATGATACTTGACTAGCAAGTTGATTTCCTTACCGCACCGCGTCCTGGCGGAACTTGGGCGAATGCGGGAACGATGCGGGGAATTTAATTGGGATGGGCTTGTTAGGATCAAATACTTCAACACAGAGGTAGGTGGGGGTATCATGTAAAAACCCGATGAAGGATATACAGGTAGGAAAGATAATATATGAAATATATATATATATACTTTCGCGCAGTGGTGCTTCCCACCATAACCGAGATAGAGACGCAAGTTTTTTCCCTCTACCGTGCGCGTGCACTTGCCGCATGCCGCATGTGCCCCTGCGTTGGGGATTCGAATGGAGAAAGAGATTTCCTCTATCGCCTTTTCTAAGAATTTGTTATCCCACAGCGGGAATATATATAATTACATCGCGGCGCAATAGAAAAAAAGTATAGGGAAAAACGAATTCTTAGAAAAGGCAATAGAGCAAATCTCTCCCTCCATTCCAATCTTCAACGCAGGGGCACATGCTGAATGCGGCAAGTGCACGCACGTGAGTAGAGGGAGAAGCTCGCGACTCTATGTCGGTTATTGTGGGAAGCACCACTAGTCTGCGCGAAAGTGTGTCTGAAGGGGAATTCGCATCAGGCGGCGATATAACGCGGGACGATAATACGCGGTCCCACTGTAATATAAATACCGTTACGGACCCAATTCCTGATCAGGACCCAATTCCTTATCATTTTCTTACATAAAATATTACTTTAACATAACTTCTACTATTTAGATTTTCTTGTTCAAAGTCTAAAAAGTTTAATTGTAATTAGCTTTTATGGAAATCAGAGTTGATCAGGAATTTCTCTAGGGCTGATCAGGAACTGGGTCCGTGACGGTAATTGTACTACACTGAGCCCGGAGCGCAACAACTTCAAACCGTCAGTGGGTATCCAACTAGGAAGAAGGATACCGAAAAATTTAGGGGACAGGTGGTTTAAAAAATTACATTTTTAAAGTACATTTATACTGATTTTTCATATAATATTATTATTCTTATCATTATAATTTAACATTAATTTTCATATTATTTGGACAATAATCTTTTAACCCCTTGCCTGTCAATGACAGGAAAATCTTCAAAAAAGAAAGTGACCAAATGTGTTTATTGATGGATAAATCGGAAAAATGTATATTTAGGTCGAATCTGGCCATGAATTCTTTCAGCGTTACAATTCAGTATTTAATTAATCATTTCTATTAAAAGATTTTATCTATAAATTAAATTTTTAAACAGTTAAGAATGCGCGTGCGATTTTAGCGACCAATCAAACGACGTTTACAACCTTACAAGATAGCGCATTATATTTAGATAGAAATAAGGTTAAAATCGCTATAAAAATACAATATTTTGAGCTCCTTATTTCTTTTCCCCCTTTCTCCCCGCTGCGCCTTCAACCCTTCATTTTTCATATACTCTCCCCTTGCCTATCCTCTATCACTAGATCGTAAATTAAAATAATTTCATACCCTTTGTTTTTTTTGTTTGTCTTAATTTCTTTTATTATTTCGTAGTAAATAAATCTAGGGAAGTACGTATGGATTTTTTGATTTTTTACAAATTGTCTGAGTCATGACCAATTATCGACAAATTGGTTTATGTAAAAAAAATTAACTTTGAGTTCAAATTTATGTAAATTTCTTTAAAACCAATATTTTTAAAGTCCCCTACATATTTATCTACATTGATTCATTAAAAATAAGACAAATTTTGTTTCTTATTGTAGGTAAAAAATTACGGCAGTTATGTTACCAGCCTCAAAGCACCTCAAGTTCGAAGGCGCTATATTTATCACGCTGTCTCAGCCATTAACAAAATATATGAAGCACATTTTAATAGCACATTATGCAACAAGAGAATAAAGTCGCAGATTAATCCTGTGGGTAGGTTCACTGCCCTCGCTTCGCTCGGTAATCACCCAAGGGAATAATAGACTTTATTCTCGTGTTACATATAGAGCTTTATTCCCGACATAACTGTGGCCACTTTATTGACTTACAAAGCGGGACCCACGCACGGAAGTTTGATATCATGTATTAAAATGTTATGAACTTGTTAAGTACATTTAAAAGTTTAAATTATATGAACTTAATTTATTAATATTTAAGTATAAATACTTAGTACAAATTTAATTATAATTATTCTATGTAAAAGTTAGATATTAAATATTATGTACAAAATATTAAGTATTTCTAATAAATTAAAACATTTTTATTGACATTTTTATTTTTATTCGGTAAGAACTAGAATTTATATAAAATGCATATTAATATAGAGAAAAATAAATTAGAAAAATTTGCGGGAAAAAGTAGTTTTGCGAGAATCATATGCTACTTTTGTCCCACCTTTGAGCGCAATAATCTATAAGATAAAGGAAGGCAATGTACAAGGGAAACTAAATTTAAAAACCGTTTGCAGTGAATCTACTAGCCCTGTCATACGGCATAGTATGCGGCTGGCCATCGTCGCTGATTCCGCAGCTACGCGGCCCAGCGAGTCCGGTGGGCGACTCGCCGATGAGCGAGGAGGGCGCCTCCTGGATCGGCGCTCTGCTCTGCTTGGGCGGCCTGGTCGTGGTGCCGTTTTCGGGCACCCTCGTCGAAAAGCTTGGACGCAAGCGCTTCGGCTACTTGACCTGTCTGCCGCTGATCGTCTCCTGGCTAATAGAGATCTTCGCGACGAACCACATCAGTCTCTACGTGCTGCGCTTCATCGCTGGCATGGGCGGTGCAATGTGTATGTTCCTCGTGCCTATTTACGTCAGCGAGATCGCCAGCGAGGAAATACGGGGCGCCCTGGGCAGTCTGCTCGTGTTCGCCATCAATATCGGCATACTGTTGGCGTTCGTCGCCGGTCCGTTCATGCCTTATCGCATCTTCGGCGTCTTTTCCATAGGCTTCCTCTTGCTGTTTCTCGGAGCGTTCATCTTCGTGCCCGAGACGCCGGTGTACCTGGTGCGAAAGAGGCGACTCAGCGAAGCCGGCAGGTGAGAGACTATAATACGGGACTCATTTATAATTACAATACAAACGTAATTAAAAGCAGTGAGAATGCACTCTACTGAAAATTGCCACATGGGAACCATACGAAATCTGTCATGGGATTTAGGTTTTGGTAATGCTGGACCCACGAAAAAACCATGATGGATCCATATGGAATTCCATGACAGGCTGCAATGTAAGTTTCTTCCAGATAGTTAATATGAAAATTAGTATGTTTCGCAAAGAAATCTCTTGTTAGGCGAGGTTGGAAATAATGGCTGATAGTTGGGAAAAATTGTGGCACCGACATAAAAATACTACGTGTATCATGTATATTCACAATATTATTATTAATGATTTTTTATGAAATAACTATTATATTTTAAGATCATTTAGTAAATAAAAATATAATAAACATTAATATTTTAGGTTAATATTAAGAAAATCAAATGTAAAATGCGAAAGATAGAGAAGGAGCAAGAGAGCAAGCGAGAGAGAAGATCCCCTTATCTCTCTAAGAAAAAGGTCATCCCACCGAAAAAAGGCCCGAGCGCCAAAGCCTAGCTGCGCGCGCTTCTTTAGCGACGCCCTCTGAAAACCTATTCACCCATAACCCTTCTTCTTCTTTCTCTGTCTTAAGCATTATAGAGGAAAAGCGCGTGGGAGGAGAGAAAGGAGGAAACGTTCTTCGCTATTCGTCCTCGCTCACCCTCACCCCGTTCGCTCGACCCTTTAGCATATTAGGCGAGATACGGCGGAAAACTGTTTAAAAGGAGCTGGTCCACGGAGTCTCACTAGCATTAGCTCACCCGACCCCGGCAAGCTACAATTGATAAATAGATTTATTACTAAAAAGATTCAAATTTAATAAAAGTACCTAACATATATATACATATACATATAAAATTGAACACAATACATCACATGGTAATGCACCTCGTCGCTAGTAACTAGTAACGTATAGCATACCTGTGATTTCTATATAGTCTGAACCTCCCGGGCTATTTTAGCTTACGTACGCCAGAATTATAGAACAACATACTTTAGTAATGCACCTCGACATCATTTATGAAAGCGTAAAGCATACTAAGGCAATGTTTATGGATATACGCCTCGTGATTAATATTTAATCACGTACAGTATATCCCACTAATAAAACTTAAAAGGTAGTAAACTAATCAATAACAGAAAGAGACATCATTTCTAAGAATTGAAGTAAAGCCGAGAATCCTCATTACGAGGGTTCAAAACATTAGAAACTAATTACATACGGTTTGCCTTAGAGACCCTGGCTATTGTGCGAAAGCATAGGCCAAAATAAAAGGCGCATTTAAAAGCTTGTAGCTTTAGTCTTATTTGTAGTCTGTTGGACGTCACACTACATTGTAACTACAATAGAATTATAAGCTTATGTTCATAATTTGCATAATCGATTTTAGAATATCGTAAAATGGAAAAAACGTTACAAAACAAAAACGAATCAATGAAACTTCAAAAACTTCTTTTGATTTCAAATCTTCAACAAAAGAGAAAAAATGAGCCTTGTTTGGTAAACAATGACCACGCCTTCCTCGAGATATAAGAGATCAAAAAAATGTTTAAAAAAATAGATAACCTCAAAACTTTTTGAATATAAAGGATGTTATGATCTTGGCAAGGAACTCTGCGAATTTTTCCTTCCCCTTCTCAAAGACGCTTGAAATACTCAATTTTCCATTCATGTTGAGAGTTGCATAAATTTTAATTAGCCAATTGACAATCCTTATAATATTAAAATAATAAAGCTCTATTTTCTAATTTAACACAAAAAACTTTTAATTATCGTTGTAGGTTTTTTGTACTACTTTTCTAACCAGTATTTTATTTGATATAATTTTGATTTACATAAACAATTTTTTCAGTTTATATAAATGTTTGAATTCTCATATCTCTAATCTTCGGTTTCTCCATTTAATTCTATAAAATAAATAAAAATAGAACTATGTGTATGTGCGATTAAATTTTGATAATCTCATAAGATCTTGATTTCAGAGAATTAACAATCTATTATATTTTTCAGATCTTTAATGTTCTTTAAAGGTAATAACAAAAACCTTGCAGATAAAGAACTAGCCAGGTTACAGTCCCAAATAAATAATTCTGAAAATCCGACACAAAACACAGGATTGTGTGATTTGTTTAAAGATCGCGCTACATGCAAGGGGATGATAATTGCACTTGGACTTTTAGGTGGACAACAATTAAGCGGAATTTTCGCTATGGTAAGATTCAAGCAGAAAACAAAATAAAAATAATTATAGGTATAAAAAGATAATGGAACGGTTTTTGTCCGTGGTTCATCAATAACAGTATATCAGCCTATTTATTTTGTTAGTTCACTTGCAAGAAGAGTGTACACTCTCCGGGAAACAAAAAAAATATAATATAATTTTTAATAACTTTGGTTATTAACAGGTTAATAGTATATTTATTTAAAAAAATTAAATTAAAGCGATTCCCGCCTACTTTATTGTTTTTTCATTATCATTATTCTAGCACAAATCTTGTAAAGTTGTGGCCAGAAGTAGATATATCATTTTTAATTAAAACAATACATATTTGAGCTGCAATAGATTATATCTTGAGAATAAAGAGCACAAAAAGCTCATTTGACAACCCTATGATTTTTGAACAGCCGAATTACCCTTTAGAGTCTGATACAAATTCCACGGTGTGTGTGCACTCTACTCATATTTCAAAAAAAATTTTATAATCAAATGAAAAATTTAGCTGTATAAGAATAAAATGTCGATTTACATTATTAAAATGTAAGTGTTTATTAAAATCAAGATACCCTTAATTTTCAGATAAGCTACGCAGAAACAATCTTTAAGATGTCCGGTTCATCATTATCTCCCGAGCACGCAACCATAATCATCGGAGTTATCCAGGTCTTCGGCTCGTATCTATCGACGGTGCTGATGGAACGAGCTGGTCGTCGGCCCCTGATCCTCATCTCCTGTGGTGGAATGTGCGTGTGCCATTTAATCGTCGGGGCGTTTTGCTACTTCCAGAAAGGCGGATACGACGTGTCCTTCATTTCCTGGGTGCCGGTAGCTTCACTCTCTGTTTATATGGTCACCTACTGTCTCGGTATGGGCCCGGTGCCGTTCGTCGTTGCGTCAGAGATATTCCGCTTGAACGTGGCCAGTTTCGCTAACACTGTCTGCATGGTTTCCCTCTGGACAGTGGCCTTTATCGTCATCAAAATGTTTGGTCCGATGATGGAAATTATCGGTATTGAGGGCTGCTTCCTCATGCTCGGCATCTTCTGCGCCGGAACTTTCTTCTTTGCGTTCGCAATGATGCCGGAGACCAAGGGCCGTAAACGCGAGCAGATCGTTGACGAGCTTGCAGGAGTTGGCAAACCAACTTCTTATTACGATGAAATGATTTATGTTAAAGACAAAAATGCTAACGGAAAGGATCACATAGATGCTGTCCAAGTTTGACAAATTAGATGCGAACATAATTTTTCTTATACATATATGCGGGCAATACTGCCCTTACCAAGTTTGCGGGTTGCAGGCCCAATCTCCACCACCGAAAAATCTGGAAAAACATTTTCTTTTAATATTCCCAAAAAATTTGGACTTATGGGGATTCGAACCCACACCCCTTGAGCGGCCGCAGTCTTAAGAGGTACGCGTTTATCACTTGAGCCATCGACCATCCCAAATAGAATTTTAAATATCTTTGTAAACCTTCTTTAGTATAATAGGAGTATTTATATGTTGATACATTGTTTCTCGTACACCATTTAAATGAGATACGGTATGATGATTATCATATCAACACGATACCTTATAATTTTGCAGTAAAAGTTTGATTTAAATTGAATGTCAATACACAAGTGTTGCTTAAATGAGCTTTGTCGAATAAGTATGAGTTAAAATATTATATAAAACACTCACCTTTTCATCAAAGCAAAACATTATGATTTGGTAAGACAAAAATTTATTATAAAAATTTTTAGGACCATAAATTATTACATAATTATGATTTTGTTTTGATTCTCTTTTTTAATTGAAATTAGATAAGCGAAATGAAATACAGTGTTACAATAGTATTACGTCTTTTGAGGAACGATAAGAAGAATATGTCATAACTGATGAAATATGAACAAAGCTTTATTACTAACTCCTCAATTTATGATGAGCTTTATCTTTCAAATATTGGCGAAATGTGTACAAATATTGAAACGAATAATCGAATTCAAATTTAATTTCGTAATTTTTAAATATATAATTTTTACGTAATTTTCGTATACTATATAAATAGTATGTAATCTTTTCTGTAAGATATTTAAAGAATTGCAACAATTCATGTTTAAAAATATTAAGACAAAAACGTTCAAATTTATAATGTGCTTAATTAAGGATATAGCCTGGTTGAGAATGTAACCTTTGTGCTTTAAGGGGTATCTCTACGATCTCAGCAATAATTTTCAATAATTTTTTTGTTCATAGAAGAATTTATTTAAAACATTCAAACATTTTACACAAAAAAGAAGAGGTTTCACACTTATAAAATATATTTTTTATTTTTGTTTTGTATGTAAAATCTGGCTGGTCCGGCTGCCTGAAGTTGACCCTACTACAATCTGGTTGACGTGATATCTCCACTTTGAAGAGCCTGAAAGCAAAAAAGTGGACAGGTTATTAATAAATAAGCTTTCTGCTATAGCCGGTAGCTCAATAAACAAAATTTGATGAAAAATAACAAAATGGCGGACATTTAAAATTTTTGACCTTTTTTGCACTTGCAATTTTGTTATTTTTCATCAAATTTTGTTTATTGAGCTACCGGCTATAGCGAAAAGCTTATTTTTTAATAACCCGTCCAATTTTTTGCTTTCAGGCTCTTCAAAGTTGAGATATCTCGTTAACCAGATTGCAGTAGGGTCAACTTCAGGCAGCCGGACCAGCCAGATTTTACATACAAAACAAAAATAAAAAATGTATATTATAAGTGTGAAACCTCTTCTTTTATGTATAAAAAGTTTGAATATTTTAAATAAATTTTTCTATGAAGAAAAACTTATTGAAAATTATTGCTGAGATCGTAGAGTGACCCATTAAGGTGATGCTAAAGCCACCTGTCACCGACAAATACGAGGAAACACTTTTCTGATTTAATTTTCAATTTTTAGCAAATATCTTTATGAAACGTTATTGTCCTAATCAAAAATAATAACTTTCCAGAGAGATATTTTCTCAAAATTGAAAATTGAATGAAATAAGTGGTTCTCTGTATTTGACGGTGACAGAGGGTTTATCATCACCTTAATTCGTAGTTCAGCCAAATTTTGCATCGTTATGTAATATGTAAAAATAGAATTTAATACAATATTTAAATTTCAAAACAAAGATCTAATTTCATTTTATATGATGAAAACAGGTAAAAAATAGGTAAAAACTAGTCTTCTTTGGTGCACGTTTGGCGATGACATATTTAATTTCTCGCTTCAGCAATATTATTTTTTACAAATATACACCAAAATAAAAAAAATTGTAGTGCAGATTTCTGTTATGCGCTAAAGTAACTGTTTTACAATTTTTTTTAACAATTTTTTTTTTAAAAGTCGATTTTTCGATGATTTTTACTACTTCTTTTAAGTAAAAAAATTAATTTCTCTCCTCATACTAGCTGTAAATAAAGTCGTACTACAAATGTATTAATTATATATACAGCAATCAGCAAAAAAAGTTTGGAGAGAATTTGTAGCAAAAATCATCGCCAAATTCCCTTTGAAATTTATAAATAATAAAATAGAAAAAGTTATAAATAATGTTATATAAACAAATAAAATTATAAAAAATGTTTGTCTAATACATTAATCTTTTAAGAAGACACTGTCAAAGAAATTACAAAAGCTTTTTGTAATTTTAAATAATTACAAACCAGAAAATTATTAATTAAACAATTTTTATACTTTTACCGATTTTCGCAAATCTCGACCAGGCTATACCCTTTATAGGCTATACCCGGCTATATCCTCGACCAGGCTATACCAATTAATCCTTTAATCCCGTAAAAAGAAATAAATAATATTAACATATGAAAATTAGGCATAGTGCGTTTCTTACACATAAGAATTGTACACGTAATTATTGTGTACAATTTAGCATTGGTCAAATATATCTATATATAATTTGACCAATGCTAAATTGTGTATAATAATTACGTGTATAATTCTTATGTGTAAGAAACGCGCTATGCCGAAAATTAAAATGATGAATTATACGTTGTAAGTAAGTTTTATGTAACGAGTATTTTTAACAGATGTACATGAAAACGTGACAAAAAATAGGATGAACTGTAAATATTTAATGTGTGTACATATATTTTGATTACTAAGATTTTTTTTTAAATATACGTATATTTATTTTATATAAATTAGTTGTTTGTATAATAAAATTTTTAATACTACAAAACTTGTTTGCATTTATCCACTCTATTTGTGATAATATTTGTTTATGGTTATAATATTTAAGTTTTCAAAAGTGTTCTTAACATTTTTAGCATAGAAGTATAAGGTGTTCTTTTCTAAAAGACTACCTCATTGCAATATGTTTTAAGGAGCTATATTTAGTTCATACTTTACTTTATATATCTAATCATTTGAATGTTTAATAAATCATAGCTTTGCTCTATACGAGTAAAAACGTTATAATATTTGTGTCTGAACAAAGATTATAACTTTGACAACTATTGTGCGCTACTTAAGTTTGCGTACGTCGTGTAATGTTACAACAATCTTGAGGTAGCTTTAAAATTATAAATCAGTAGTAGATAATGTATGTATGCCAAATGAAGGATACTTTGATCGTTGACGAACAAAAGAGTTTGGCTCACTACGTATGTCTGTTCTCAAATTATACTGGCAAACTTCCCAGATAAAGACGTAGTATACTAATAATACAGATAACAGGAACTAAATTTTTATAATATGCGTTTTTTTATAAAAGAGTTTATTATACGAAATATATATTTTACAAACATATTCTTATCAATTAAGACTATATTTACATAATTACCTATTACAATTAACTGTATATTCATTCGATTTATTGCTACAATTTAAATAAAGATAACGAGACAAGCAACCCTTTAACGTGAACCATTTAGTTGTACTAGTAACGTCTTGAATGTATTTTATCTGACTGCCCGCATTATTTTTTACTTTCCAAGCTGAGAAAGCACTTAAATAATTCTATAGCCTTGAGGCATAACAACTTCAGTCCACTTTTTTTTTTAAATTGAGTTTTTAGTGATTTTGGTATCAATGCATGGTATGTACATTCATATAAAAAAGTCAAAAGTTACATTACAAAAACTTATGATACGAAACGTTAATTATTGCAAATGGAAATGGGGCATAACGGGTCACTTTTGTTGGGGTATAATGGGCCACCATTTTTAGTGCATAAAAAGGTTTTATTTGATTGTAGAAAAATAGATGTATCAGATCGTATTGAGAGCTCCAAAAGAAAGAGGTTGACATGTTTATTTATTAAAAAACAATTTGAAGAATTGAAATGGTAGCAGATATAAAACAGGAATTTTAAGTCATTTTAGAGCCGTAAAACTGACAAAAATTTTCTTAATTCTTGATTAAGTATAAACAATCATTGTACTTCTCTTTTACGGTATTTTGGTATCCATAATTTAACAGCAAGTATGTAAAATTCCGATGGCCCGTTATACCCTGAGGGGGGGGGGGGAGCGTTATACCCCAAATATTTCTTGAATCACTATTTTCGATGTAATTTATAAGTACATTTTACTATTGGAAATAAACATTAAACACAGATCTCAATATAGGATAACATTCTTCAATTGGATAGTAACTAAATGATATTTTAGTTTAAGAACAGGTATGTAGTTAAGAACAGGTGCTCCAATCTCTAGATTTGATCATGATTATTCAAACATAGCGAAACGATTTAATTTTTGTATACTCAAATCATTTTTTCAATACCAAGATGTTTACTTATTTTATAAACTATTGAGGTATTTTCTAGATATACCAGCTTAGTTGGCTAATAGTGTTGACTTTGTAGTAAAGCCACTAAAAAGTGATCTTTCTCATCGTTCATGTATAAACCGCCTCTCGAATTTACTGAACAGCTATAATGAAAACCTAGATGTATTTTCTCAATTAATCGGAATCGACAAAAAAACAGCAAGAGACAAGATTCTAAAATTTTAATAAAAAGGAAAACATGTTATGTACGTCAACGATTTAAAAGATGTAAAGGGCATTTGCCCGTGTATCTAATTAAATATATAAAATAAATAATTAAATGATATTTTAGTTTTTTTAATTATGTTTTTTATAATTTCTATGGGTCATTCCATTTTAGTGGACCGTTATACCCCAATCTCCCCTACATTATTTTATAAAACTTAAAAAATGTGTAAATCCGTAATAATATTTCCTTTCTACTCAGTGTATTATCAACACTAAAAGTACCGTTTTTTCGACAATCACCCATATATATTTTGTATACATATAGTGATAACGTTGGATTAAATTATCCAGTTTTCTGATGGATTTAAATTTAATACATTTACAAAGAATTAACATTATAAACCATAATGTTATTTAAATAAATTAATAGATTCATTGATTAATTTTTATCTAGGGTAAGTAAGCCAATAACGGTGGGGGGGCGTGGACACCCAGCAGACTACAGAACCCGTGGCTTTTCAGGTAACTAATTAAATATAGAACACGATCTCAAGGTTTGGTATTAATTATATCATTAATATTTTATCATGTACTTTTATAACTTTAATGCGTGGCTGCTAAAGTTTAAATTTTATTGTATAATAAAAAAATTAAAAAGATTCCAGTAGATGATATATCCCCAATCACTGGCTCACTTATCCTACGTCTATCTAGACATATAATGTATAATCTAAAAGATTACTTTCATTATTTCTATAAAAACACTATTCCTGTTTATCTTTTTACATTTAATTGAAAGGTCAGACATTTAGAAAATACTAACGAGAATTCATTACAAAATAATAAGTAAAAAATTGTGCTTTTTTAAAACCCAGCTGTAATTTTAAGTTCTGTATAAAAATTTGAAAGTACTTGTTTCATACGAAATAGAAATCAGTCCCGTAATTGATTCAGAATCGTGAAGAAACTGGAAAGAACTAACATATTATATAGAACGTAGTGATGATTAAAGGATTAAATTGTATTGTATATTGTGTCATATATTGTGTCTCGAGTTTAAGAAAATATCTCGAAAAAGCGTGGTAGCTTCTGAATTGGACAATAACGTTCCAGAGAGATATTTACTCAAAATTATAAAAATTAAACGTAAAAAGTGGGCCCTCTTAATTGTCGATTACGGGTGGCTTTAGCATCACCCTCACTGATAACGTAGTTTTTTACAAATAATCGGTATCTTTATTTTTTAAATGAAACTAATCATCCGACATTCTTTTTCTTACATTCTTATTTCCGAATTTTCTTTTCTTGAACGAAATTGATGGAGCTTCGTCATCACTGTCACCAGTAGAGATATGAGTGATGGCCTTTTCCTTAAAAACTCTTTGTGGAGGTGGCTCTTGTTCATAGGTGATAGTGGGTATAACAGGCGTTTTTGCTTGAGGTAACTGCAGATCTATTTTCGGCGTTTCACTGTGAAAAACAATTTAAAATTGTATAAAAATATAAAATTAAAGAAATATTAGCAATATAGCGCTTACACTGTCTTGATGACTTGCCAAGAGCCATAAGGCTGTGGCTTATCCGGAACACTGTAGTCTCTTCTGTAAGGTATTCTTTCCTCTTCGGATTCTTCTTCCACTTCCTGTTGGCTTTCATTTTTTGTTTCGATCTTTTTATTTTCAAGAAATCGTTTTCGAATTTCTTTGAGTTTCTCTCGTTCAGCATTTGCTCTTTGCTCTTCGAGAATTTCCGCTTTTTCTTTCTCTTCTTCTTTGTCTAATTGTTGTAGCAATCCCTCCTGGAGAGCTTGTTCTTTAGCTTCTTCAGCCTGTTCAGCTAAGGACATAAATCCTTCAGCTGGTGGTTCCCAAATCGATTCTATAATAAAATATTTGATATATTTATGCTCCATATAACGTATAAGTTGTGGCAATAAAATCACCTTTTATAATAAAAGCTTTTTCTTTAATAACAAAAAATAAATAAATTTGACATTGTAACAAGAAATGTTATTCTTGCATATTAGGTATATCATTATCTTTAAGAATTGTTTCAAATCAATATTTATCTTAAATTTCAACATTAACTAAGAGAGTGTCTTAGCTTCGGAAATCGGTTCTGATTAACTTCTTGGAAGAATTTATGGTACCTAGAAATAAAGCCCAGTGCTACTACTTTACATCAAATATGCATTATTTTAGTGAAAAATCGTCGAAGATTGCATTAGAATATAACCAAAATTAATATCTTTAAGGACATTTTTCACTTTTATGGTCTAGGCAACTTTGTACGTTCGAATGGTTGCATTCACAGGAATTTTACCTTTGAGCCTACGAGCATTGTGCTTTGAGACTTGTATAGATTTAAAATAATAATTTGTTTAAAAGTTATTGATTATCAAACATAGTGACAAGAAATAGGGTCACTGCACCAGTCAATGACTGGTTAACAATTTGTCAAATTGAAACCATCTATTTTTAATATTTATAAATTAGCAACATAAAAATAACTATTAAAATATAATTTCTTAAAACTTAAAGGAAACTCGTAGAGTTATGAACAGTATAACTTTTACATGAGCTTTTACATTAAAATAATGCATATTCAGTGTAATATAGAATAAAACTCAAAAATTATCCTATGCGATGAAGCTACATAATTCTTAACTAAAAGTGAACAAAACTTGGAATATTAAAAACTATTTATATTCAATTTAAGATCTGAAAAAACACTTTTCAAACACTAAACATATTAAAAAATTATATATTTCAATACTAACAATTGATAATTAAGAAATGCACGTTCTTGTGTATGTATATTTCGATCCCAGCGAAGTTAGGAGTGAGGATTATTTCACCACTACTTTATTATCAATAACTATCAATATTATCAAACCACTTTCTAACTAAATTATGCATTTTTGGAAATCATACAACATCCTAATTATCTCTATATTTAAAATGATGTACACAAATTAATTTGTGTTTCCTCAAAGAGGAAGCTTTGTGAAAAAGTTTTCAAAGAAATATGTTAGAAACATGTGTTGAGACATTATTTGTAATAAAAATACACTATTATTAGAAAATTTTCGTATTAAATGGATGATCCGTATTATTATGTCCGTATTATTTTGTGTGTCTGTATGTGTGCATCGATATCTCGCGTAATCCATGGTCAAATTTAATGTTTCAGGTGTCATTTTGTTTGTTCTATTACACGAACGGGGCACAATTATAATTATTTTAGTTTCTCGGATTCGTTTTCGTTTTGTAGCAGTTTTTCGATTTTTGGTTTTAGTTTTTGAGCTTTTCTATATGTTTAAAATATTATCTTTAATGCAGTAAAAATGCATTTGAAAGGGCATAAAATGATCTATCTTTTCAGACTCAAAATTTTTTATAAGATAATTTCCTTCGTTTGTTATAAACAAAAACGTAATTTTTTTTAGCTTATATATCGAAAAAGTATGATGGGAAATTATTGAAAATATTTTTGATGATCAGTAACATAGAGTACAATATTCAGTAAATTTTTTAGCCATTTTATTTCTCTTGGCGAAAAGGAATTATTTTATAAAAAAATCGATTTTCTATGACCCACGACAACTTGAGTAAAACGGCACTATTCCTTCTGAAAATTTATAGAAAGATAACTTTTTACTATTTCTTGGACAAATTATTTGGCCAGATTATCAGGACTTTTATTTTTTAAGATATTTGAGTAATGTATGTATTTTTTAAATTTTATTGATTATATCTTGGGTATTATATATATATATTATTATATGATTAGATATTTATATATTGTGCGGTATCATTTGACCAATAACTGGTCATTTTTTTCGTTCATTAATGAAGATTTGAAATCAAATAGTATATTATGTACCTAGGGCATAAAAAAGTTGCTTTAGCCCCGCTTAATATGCTAGAAAAACGCAAAAATCAATACATGCGTACAAAAAATATGGTGTGCACCAAGGGCAAAGTGGACTTTTTGACCTGGTGTAGTTGCAGTACTCGCCTTCGACTCGTACTGCAATCTCCGCACACGGTCTAAAAAATCCCACTTTGCCCTGAGTGCACACCATATTTTTTGTAATGCATGTATTGATTTTTGCGTTTTTCTGGCATATTAAGCGGGGCTAAAGCAACTTTTTTCTGATGCGGCAACCACACACTGAATAGAGTTGTTTAAAGTTTCATTATTATTTTAAATTTAAAGTTACTTTTGTGCCCGCTAAAATTTTTCGGACAATCGCTATTATATAGATATATATTTAGCCTCGCTTAATATGCTAGAAAAACGCAAAAATCAATACATGCGTTACAAAAAATATGGTGTGCACCAAGGGCAAAGTGGGCTTTTTGACCTCGTGTGGTTGTAGTACTCGTCTTCGGCTCGTAAACGCACTAAAAAAGCCCACTTTGCGCCCTAGATACACAATATACTAATATGTAATAGCAATTTTCCGAAAAATTTTAGCGTAAAAGTAACTTTTGCGCCCGCTTATTAATTTTGCGTCCGCTTATGCATATTAGCGCCCGCCGGTCTAGAAAATGGTCCTTTAGGCCCGCTTAATAGGTACAGAAAAACGCGAAAATCGTGCATGTGTTACAAAAAAGAATTTCTAAGATTTATCGATTCGTTTTTGTTTTATAACATTTTTTCATTTTTATGATACTTTTCTTCAACAATTTTTCGATCGCTTATTTCTTGAGTATTGTACTGTTATTGTTAACCATTCAAAACTCATTATTTTCATTTTTTGATGAAGATTAGAAATGAAAAGCATTTTTTAAGATTCATCGACTTGTTTTTGTTTTATATCGTTTATATATAAATCAAAAAAATAAAATAGGTTTGAGGAAGCTAATTGCAAATGAATTGGCAGCTTTTTTTTATACACTTTATTATTGCGCAGAATGCATTTTTATACTGAAATTCTAGTGCTTCGGAACTGATATTTTAAACCTATTTTATTGATTTATTTTATAAATTGTGCACTTCAACATTTAAAACATTTTCAAAATTTTAGGTAGCTATGAGATACATATAATAAATCCCTAAACAATCTTTTTGTTTATTTAAGTGCCGTAGAGATCTAGATACAAAATATGCAACTTTCGGCGGAATTACCCATATACATGCGAAATATATTAAAAGATATTAAATAAAGCTATATACCATTTGTATCGATGTTCCAATAATATGAATGACCTTGTGTGCGAGCTTCATACCAGATTTTCCTTATTGGTACTTGACTCCCAGTTGCTTCACCTTTTGATCTCTTTCCCTTACCCTTACCTCTATCAGACTTGCCCTTTTCTTTAGATGTATCATCACTTTTAGCAGCTGGTTTTTTAGCTTTTTCTTGACGGGCTGCCAAACGGGCTAACTTCTGCTTAGCATACGGATCGCATGGATCAATATCAGCTTCTGTCTAGAAAACATTAAAAGATATATTTCATAGTATTCTACTTTTACTATTAGTTGAATTTTTGCGAAATGGTAAATTTAATATTTAGACTATTTCGCAGATTAAACAGCGTCAAAGTCGCGAAAAAGTCCATTTTCCCCCGTAGTTGCACAATGTACTATTCTCTAATCACATATATTATTTTATAAATTTCTTCCGTTAACTTTGTAGAGAAATGTTAAAGACAAAAGTTTAAGGAAAAAATAAGCCTGAAAGATTAAAATTGGTTAAGAAATAAAAGAAAATTAGGGTTTAACTAAATATTTTTTAAATTGACAAAATTTACACTTGTGACATCACGATTTTTTTGGAACAATTTTCTTTTTATGTAGTTATGGACTATTATTAAGTACATTTCATTAGTTTTATCGTAGGACCTTTATAAACTCCCATATAATTTTTTTATTTATACCCTATATCTAGTGAAAGACCCTCATTAAGAGCTGATTATCCTCAAATTTTCATGCATTTTTCGTCATCATTTTTGATTGTTTATAACTTTGTAACATAATATTATTTTTGTACGAATCAAAGCTTAAATTAAAGCTTTTTTGGTCAATATTTTTATTTTATTACAACATTTCACTAGCAAAAAGCCTGCAGAGGTACGATACAAAGTATAGGTACCAAAAGGAAGTATATTGATCCCAGGGGCCTATGAGATGAAACTATGGGTGCAAGGCATCTTTTTAAGGTACCAGAAACCACTTCCTGAAGCCTCAACTAAAATGTCTTCCCGCAGATTGTGAACTCTCCTTGTTAGTGCAAGAGAACAATCAGGAATTATTATGGATTAATGAATTAAAAAAAAAAAGGATAATTAGATAAAGATAAATATTTGCATGCATGTTATTATTATTGTTATAAAGCATATATATATATATATATATATATATATATATATATATATATATCGGATATTCCACGTCAAGTCAGCAGACCAAATTCTTTTAATCTCGGAAAGAATAGTAAAATTGTGGCTAATTATCATCAAAATATACAACAAAATTTTTTAAACCTTAAGGTTAAAAGTGTAAAAAGTTATATGGAACATAAAAATTTACTTTTTTAATTTTTTTCGTAACTTTTAACTTTCATGTATTTTTTATTTAAAATTATTTACAAATGTTTTGTTTGCAAATTTTGTGGAGAATATGCTACTATTTAAAAAAAATAACTATAAAGAGCCATAAATGGCGGAGGTTGGGTCGGCTCCAAAGGCACACACCTCTCTTCCCTTCCACTATGGGCAGTTGGGCACTGCAGGTCCTATCCTCTCACAGGAAGTGTTGGCGTGTATCTATCTAGTCTGTATGAGACATGACTATACGTCCTGAGTATATATAGCACAGACCAGTTGTTTTTGTTTACAGTGTAAGTTGTTATTTAGTGGCATGTATAGAATAAAAAATTAAAGGATGTGCATAGTTTTATTGACTATTATATAAGTAGCTTATTTATAAAATATAATAGAAACAATAGTAAAAATTGATGTGCGATACTTCGTATATTATTTTAATTTATTCTAGGTTCTGTGATGTTTGACCTGCATAGGTCCAAAACTATTTGACACTGGATAGGTAAATTTAAATTTATTGCATCATTTTCATTATCACTTATTTAGTAGAGTATCGCTTGAACTTTTACTGTTGAATAACATTCATATTGCTTATCCCTTTCTACACCTAGACTTCAAGTTCGTCTCCATTAACTTTTGACGTCAACTAACTTTTGTTCTGTTTATGTAAAAAGATTCTTTTAAGATATAAAAAATAAAGAAAAATATCTCGATTTGTTGAGTGTTTGTAAATTAGCCTAACTATTATGGTATTAATAATATTCAGAATTGAAAGTTAAAACGAGACGAACTTAAAGTCTATGTGTAGAAAAGGAATCAGTGTAAAAAGTTTATTTATAATTTAAACTTATAATATTTCTATATAACTATTCTATATTTATTTTTATAAATGTTATGTAATAGCTTATACTAACTACGGGTGAACTTATATTATTTTTACATATTTACTATCCTGATAATTTTTATGAACTATGCCGAGTATTTTAACATGTTCTGCATTCTTTGCAGTATTATTATTCGACCACTAAAAATAATATGGTAAATTAGTGGATTATACGGATATTTATGTTGATTTAAAGGTCATCAATCTTTTCTGTATATCAGAAAAGTTACTAATCATATATTAATAATTGAAAGCATCTGTAATTTTGGATTTTATGGAAGAACGCTTCGTTAATCACAGATCATCACTTTAATCTAGTTAATGTTAACTCGAGCTGGGATCGATAACTGTCTACTTAAGATTTTTTTACTTGTGTGCACTTTGAATCTTGAGGACAATTATCTAAAAATATTATCTTCATTATTTACTTTTTAGTTATTATTAGACATAATCCAAATGCATATCGTGCGAAACAGATTGATAAAGTTTAAGTGAAGTGCTATGAAACTGTGTTTAGTGTAATTAGTGTAACCCTGCATTCCAGTATGTGTTAGATGGTTAAAGAATGTTCTAGAAATATTATTAAATTGATAAAAAAGAAACTTAATGTAAATCCCCGATAATAAATTTTTGTGATATCGTACTGCATTATTTTGATTATTTTGATTATTTTGATTATTTTATCTTTTTGTAAGTAGCATAACTTTTCATAGTAATTTGGACCATTATTCAAACAGGGCTCATTTTATAGGTATAGGTTCAAGGAACAATTTGAAGCCTGATTTGGCCAATTTGGTTAAGACGCAACCGCAATAAGTGTTAAGGGGTAACACCAGTCTAAAATTTTCAAAAAATAGATTTTTTTTGGCTTAAACGATACTTTGGACCCTTAAAAATCATATCCAATTGGTTTTATACAGAAATAAAATTTGTAAGAGGTCCAATTCTCGATTTTGCTGCAGCGCCTGGGAGCGCGCCGTGACGGCTGAATCAGCCACCACGGCGCGCTCTGATTTATCAACTATGTAGTGCTCCTACCTGTCCAAATTCTATTGCTTACGGTCATTGTGGTTCCTCAGAAGTCCACCAGGGTCTACTAACATTGAATAGAAGTGTGTTTGTGTGTGTGAACTAGTACAGCTGCCAAGCGACGCCATGCAGACTTATTTTCTTTCCGTACATTTTCGTTCAAATATTAATAACGTGTTTTGTTATTGTAAAAGTTTTCGAATAAACAATATGAGTTCGAGAAAAGTCGTGTATTGTGACAAAAAGACCGGCCAAGGAGGAAGAAGTACTGCAAAAAGACCGAGAATATCAAACCGATGGCCGCAAAACCGTTACGAGCTGGAGAAGCCAAGCCTGGAGAACGTTAGTACATCGGCTAAAAAATTATCAGATGTACACTTCGATGATTTTGAAGTAAATGAAGGTTTCGGTTACCGAATTCTGAATTTTGCAGCAGTGTTCTCCGCGATATCGCAAGCTCTTGTATGTAAAAAATGCAAATCCGATGTAACGTTCACCGAAACTGGAAAGCGAGGCTTGGGTTTCAAAATTGTGATTTCCTGTAAAAACTGT